>OZ038492.1:54166096-54868596 GCA_964036315.1 Acanthosepion esculentum | reverse complement strand
TCTGAAAAAATCATAGTTATTCTGAAAAAAATTTTAATGCAATATTCACTCGCAAAAAATAATTAAAAATATTTCGGCTTTAAATAATCCAGAAACGGTCGATAAGATATATATAGATGCTGCGGCGAAAACAACAGCTGTGTCGCCAACAATGCCTTCAGTCGTTCATCGCAATTTATTAAAAAGTCTCCCAAAAATAGATTTACTGAAATTTTATTTGGGGAATATTAGCTGATTTAAAGTATAATTAATCTGATTTGAAACAAATATTATATACTTTAAGTTTGAAATATCGCAGAAATGCATTTTTAACCCGACAGTAGCTGTGTTTTTAACCTGACAGTAGCTGTGCTTACATGCTGACAGCGTGATGACAGATCTAATGTTCTACGGAGACTTTATCTGAAAAATATAATTGAAGAAAATGACGTGAACGCATTTTTATATAATTTTAAGTACTCACTAATCTTAAAAATTTAAGAACATATTCTACGTAATCTAATGTTTTATTGAATTTGAGAAGTTTTGACTTTAAATTTACTATTTTCAAATATTGATGTTTGATGATTTGCATTAAGCTTTGACAATTATGATTAGTAAATATATAGTTTTCACTTAATATCATCTAAAAGGCTGAAATTAATACAGAATTTTTAAAGATTAAAAACTTAAAAAATTTCCTAAAAATAATTTTACAAAATGAAAACAATTAAACAGATTGTTAAAAAAAAGCCAATCACACCTTAAATATCAGTAAACTCCAGCCCCTCCCCAACAAAAAAAAAAAAATCTGTGAAATTTGCATGCGTGATAAAGTCAGTCCGGATCTAGTAGAAAACATACCGCATGATCTCATATTTCCGACTAATCACCAGTAGTTTCAAACAAAGGCTTCGAAAAATATTTTATTTTATCCAGGTAAAACCAATAAAAGAGAAAAGATCTGATAACTGATGGCTCAGATGAAACAAAAATTTATTTCCAAATGTGACTCTACTTCAGACAAAAGCACCATTCCTACAGCGAGGGAAAGACAACGAAAGATCAAAGACGTGCCGACAGACGAAACAGTATTTTTTCACATTCAACAGTGACAATATTTTTCTGTAGTTTCCTTCTTTTTTATGTGAGTAGTTTGATATCAAAGTTATTTCAATTTAATTTTTACGGACTCTCACCCAGAGACATTAGATATGAAAGAAACACTTCTGAAAACCAAAATATTGTATTTATAAAGTACTCATATATTGTACAATTCACATACATACATATTGTGGAAAAAAAAATTGTCACGTAAATAAAAGCAGATTTTGCTTCTAACGTTTGTCTTCGATTCTATCATTGCTTGAATTTATACAACTTTCCCCTGTCCGATTCGTAACCATGGCAACCGACTTTCTGATCTCAATAATCTATGTAAGTGGTAACACTGGTCGGTCGTACCACATTCTGTTGCTACGTAAGGAATAAGAGTTCAAGTCTCCTTTGTAGCTATTTCTTTGCTCATAATACCTATTATTTAATTTGAATGCCGAAGAATAAATCAACTAAAAAAAATTATGATAAAAAGAAACAAAAGGATTATGTGGTTAGTAAAGAAAAGAATATGTTGCTGAGCAGAGCCGGTGCGTACTTCCTCCGAGTCCCCCCGCCCACAACCGGGGATGAGGCAAGTCTGATTGTTATGACTCTCACTATTTTATCAACATTTGCTTTTTTTCTACCTACATTTATATACCTTACAAATTAAACTAAGCACAACTGATTTGTTGTGAGTTCTGTGATGTGTCGGCCTTGTCTAAATGTACTTTGTGTGTGTGTGTGTGTGTGTGTGTGTGTGTGTGTGTGTGTGTGTGTGTGTGTGTGTGTGTGTGTGCGCGCGTGTGTGCGGAAACTTAACTAATTTTTTCTATAGAGGACATATCTGTAAAAAAAATTTTACTTGTTTTAAGAATTTCACCTCAAGCAAAGCGGGAGTGCCACTAACACGCATGGGGGTTACAGCGAGTGAAAGTGAGAGATAATACTTGGTTTAGGACGAATTGAGGAAAGGATAAAAGATGAACCGGGATCAAGGCGATGTCATTGCATTTACATTTTTGGAGATTGTAGTTATCAGGGAAGCAAGTAAGCTGAAGGGAGTTCGACTGTCGGGAAGTGCGACAAAATAAACTCTTGGAGTAGAAGTGGCGGTTACATTTAACTATTTCAACAGTAAAATGGTGGGATTTGATGCCAATCTAGTAGCACGCTTAAATTCAGGTGTTCGGGGCACCAGGAAAAGAAGCTTCTCAGTGCAGTTGCCATGAAAATATTTGTAGAAAAGACAGAGGGAAACCACATCACGCTTGTGAGAGAGTAACTGAAGTCGAGATGACAACTCATGATCGATTACATTGCAAATCCTTCTTTGGATTTTGTCAAGAACCCCGAGATGAGCAGCAGGAGCACCAGACCAGATATGGCAACAGTATTCAATGCACGGACGAATGGTAGATTTTTAAATGTGCAAGATGGACTTTGATGAGAAAAACTTTCTGGCACGACACAACGAACCAATTTTCCTTGCAGGAGATGCAGCTACTGATTCAATTTACTTGTTCCACTTCAAATCAATCGAAAACATGAGGCCCACGACGCTCTCCTGGAGCAGAGCATCAACCATTCAGATCGTGGACAGGGAAGTTTGACTGCGGTGGTTAAATGAGAGCAGTTTAGTTTTGGAGGCATTAAAATTTACAAGCTATTTCCTGTCCCAGTTAACCACTGATTGGGCTCCTTTTGGAGAGCAGCAGCCAGGTTAACTTTGTCAGCGCTGCCGAATTTACTATTGAGACAGGAGTAAATGTAAGTGTCATCTGCATAGATGTCTACTTGGGAACTAATGACATCAGGAAGATAATTGATGAAGATTAGAATCAGAGTAGAACATAGGATGGAGCCCTAGGGAACATCCACCTTCGTATAAAAAGATCTGGAAGAGAGCCCTTTCAGAAATACCTTCATTTCACGATGTGATAGGAATGATTGGATTAAATCAAATAATCGTCCTGTAATACCGTAACCCTGAAGCTTACGGAGAAAACCCATATGCGAGATGCTATACGTTGTTTCATTCTATCAGCAAACAGTAACTTTGCTTCATTGAGGACATGCTTGCACTCGTTACGAGCAGAGACAGAGACGTCTGTTGCAATCAAACATGTCACTCTGGTACAGTCGGAAGAAGTAATTCCTGTGGGTTATAGCGGCCGAGCAAACAGATGAAAACCAAGGAAATGAACGCGGTTTAACTTGGTGTTTCCTTGCTGAAATGAAAGCATCGATGCCAGTTTTCATCCACGAGGAGACCTCAGACGCACATTTTTAAACGGGATGATTAAAAACTACATTCCAAGGGACGTCAAAAAGAAAATCATGGAACGAGACACAATCTTTTGGAGGTTCTTGGCTGGTGGGGAAGCGGAAGGTGTTTACAGATACTACTGCGTGACCAAAGTTGCCAAGAGAGAAGAGCTGCATAGCGTGACAAGAGTCAGGGATAACGGTAAAAAAGGGACCGAGAAGAGAAGCGTTTCTGTGGAAACGCGTAGGAAAGTCAATCACTTGCGTGAGAGATTGAGTGATTGAAAGGTTAAGGGCTTGGATGCTAGCGAGGTCAGTGACAGAGTGTTTAAGTCACCGAGCATGAATATGTTTGCAAACGGGTGTAGGGAGATGGCTTTGTCTATATTATCGGAAATACTATCTATCACAAAACAGTCTTGACAGGAAGGGGGGGGCTGGAGAGAAAAAGAGATAGCTGACTGAATTAAGTAGAGAGAGACGTAGACACATGTACGAATGGTCTGAGGATTCAAGAGTGAGTTCCCTAGCCAGCGATAGATATAAACTCACAGGCCATACATGTGGACTTTAGAGTCCTTTCTAAGTAGAGGAAGATCGCCAGGAATCGAGAAATCAGAGGAAGGGATTGAAAAGTTAAGGTTACTTTCGCAGAGAGCTAGGATATCCGGAGACTTTTCGAATAGAAACGATTCCACATTGCAGAAGTTGGTTAGAATACCACGAATGTTGGAGAATAAAAGGTTAAGGAGTTTAGTTGATTTTTGCTGAGCTGTTTTAAGGTTATTGTAGTGGACCGGCGGTGTGGTGTGGATGGAGTAGAGAAGATGAATTATCTCTGGGTTAAGACTTCGATGGCCGGTCCAGCCACATAAAAATGTTGGACCTTAATGGAGTCCAAAGAGACAAACAAGACAGATATGTATGTATGCGAACAAATATATATTATTAACAAACAGGTTAAAACAGATTGATACACGAATTTACAAATACATCATTTAAAACATGAATAAAGCGTTAGTGTCTGTATGGAAAGTTATTGTGTTGTGTATTGAATTGAAATGTCCGTACGGTTTGTGAAATTTTGTTTTAGCGTATTCCCTGAACATGGAAAACGATGGTTGTGTGTGAGAGTTCACATACTGGAGATGTTAAGAAAAGGTTTTTGTACCTCGCACCACGTGCGACGGTTGCCGGCCTCGAGCGAGGCAAGTTGGCCGCACGTGGGCGAAGCCGTGGAAAGAGCTGTTGAAAGAGAGGCAGAGGTGAAAGGTCAGCCCGTATTTATACTCCCGGGAGAGAGAGACCCCTGGTGAAGCGTTAAGAAAATAAAGGGGAGCTAACTGCGACATTATATCTTTGGTTGTTTAAAGTCATATGTTATATTGGTATGGAAAAGGCCTAGGATAGTAGTAGCAGTTGATCATCAAATGTAATACGTACAGAATGGAACTGGCGCAGACTGCATCATAGTGTGGCCTTGGAGTAGCCTACCGGGGGTGCTCTTAGGGGGATCCGTCCATGCGCGACATGGCACTGCAAGAACCCCGATATTATGCAACTGTTTATCAGAGCAGCTTCTCCAGACGCTATGCAAGAGTTCTGACTCCTAACTACCAGCCAGGAACAGCAAGCAGAAAACTGCCAACCTGGTACCCTCAGACGTTGCCATCAACCACGCACATCATTACATGACAGCACCACTATTAAGGCCTGAGAAAAGAAAAGGAATCGGGAATCCCTTCCTAAACAGGAAACAGGAGATAAGACTGTACCGCTGTTCAAGAAAAGGGAGAGGGGTATGAAACGAGCGATACTCCTATAAAAAAAAGAAAAAAAATAGTAGTCCAGGTTTAACTTCCAGATAAATTATTACAAAGAATGAGTTTCTTTCAGAAAATTCACCTGGAGTGCCGAGCTGAGACCCACAAATGACCCAGCACAAATATGCATACATACCTATGCGCGGGTGGGGTAAAAAATATGATATAATTTTTAACTTAGTATAAGTCCGAATACCCACTCTTACAAAATGCGTAAGCCTATCCCCAGCTAGTTGTCAGAAAACGAAAAAAATCAAAGTTAAATGCTATGAACCCGTATTTTTGTTAATACGATTCACACAAAAACGAACGAAGACATTACAGAGGATCAAGAAAAAAGAAAAAAAAATGGCTTAAAAACGAACACATACATTATATTCAGAAAAAAAGACTGAACTCGTTCATTAGGGCTAGCAAGATTTTTTTTAGTCAGTGAGGAGGTGTGGGATAGCCGATTTCCACGCCATAGAGTTGGGAATGGAGAAGAAATTACCCTTTATTTTTTGTTGTGTGGGGCGGGGCTACAAATACATCTTACTTCTTTTCTTTTATAGAGGAAGATAAGAGCAACCAATGTGAGCCTCGTTCATATATATTTTAAAATATGTATGTTTTAAAATATTCTAAGTAATCTAATGCTTTGAATTTTAGGTACTTTGGTTTTAAATTTACTATAGTTACTGCACTTGTTTTCTGATTATGTCTTGTACGGACGTTTGCATTTACAAAAAGCGGCACGTTTATACACGCACACAAAAGATTTCAAATTCTTTTAAAATACTGAGGGTCACTGAATTGTAGTAAGCTTTTCCATTATGATTAGCAAATATAGTTTTTTGTTAATAACAGTATCACTTAACCGGTACAAATTAATACACAATTTTAAAAGATTTAAAACTTTATAAATTATTCTAATTAAATTGTCAAAAATTGAAAACAATTCTTTATGAATACATTATTCATCGAAAAAAAAATTTTAAGACAATATTTTATTCATAAAAGCGATGGAAAACTTTTCTAATTAAATAATGTCTTAGTTTTATTGTATTTTTTGTTTTAAGACTCAGAGCAGATTTTCGGTAACTGTCACACTGATTTATAAAACAAAATGACGATTTAAATTCTCGTTATAATTTAGCAGTACAAAAATGAATTTCTCAAAAATTGATAAAATTTAATGAGTAAAACAACAGATGTAAAATAAAATAACAGATGTAAAAACAATATTTTCCCCAGGATTGTCTAAAAAAGAAACGTTTCAAAAATAATTTAATTCATTTGTGAATAAGTCCTGAAAGTTTCATTAAAATCCCGCAATTATTTGATTTTTACAATAATTTCCAAATCAATGTTTTTCATCGCAAAAGATGCTAAAATATCCTATATGGCCATCCGTTGACAAAAAGACAAAAATTTTTGAATGTTCTAAAAACGGATTTAAAAATATAATTTAATAATCAAAAGATCCTTTGGTATTTCCTTTTAATAATAACGTAAAGATTTGTTTTTAAGTTTGGGGCATTTTTTCATCATATATTCTCATTTTTACCGAATCTTTGGAGGTAACTACATTAGGTGTAGCCGGATATATTTATTATGCATCTTCTTGTCAATTAAGCAATTTGTTTATTCTTGTTATTTACTAAGCGTAGTGTATTTAAGGCATAAGGACACAAGTATGGAGCTCTCAGGGAAGATCGAACTTACTACTAGTACAAGTCCAGCGTGTTAACCCTTGTAATTGCAGCATGATGAAATGCTCAACAACTTGTTTATACTTGACTTGCATTGTTCACTAACTTGATATCTTCATTGCCGTGACAAAACACGTTTTTAGTGATAACTATGTTAATTTCAACATGATAACGTTTTGGTGCGTGATCAGTAAATAAGATTATATAACGATCCAAATCCTGAAAATTGAAAACACATATCAATTTTAGTATCAAAAGAATGATTGCCCGAGATTCGCCTGGGTTTCTTTACCGGCAAGAAAAACCGCTGATAATAGATACCGTTATACACACATTATACAACTTTTTTTTTGTTTTTTTTTTTTAATATTAATTATGTTAATGAACTAAAAAAAGTGGGGGGAGGTGCAGGTGGGATGAGCGTATGATCAAGTTAAGCCGAAAATCCCAATACCGGAATTAAGCAGCTTCGAGCAAGTACTGTTATCAATTAGAAATATCAGGTACTAGAAGCAATTTGCTGCCTAACTACAAAAGAGGACCGAGCGGCATAATGGTTAGTCGTTCTCAAATTCGGCACCAGTAGAAATGAGTTCGAATGCTGACTGATCTATTTATGTTCATTCTCATTATTTCACTTATGGAAAGCAATAATCTACGGTCAGTTTGGGTGGAGGGCTGTAGCATATGTTATCAAGGGGGCTTGATTTAAAAATTACACATAAATACTAATTCACAACTTATTTACTAGCATAGTGATACAGCGCATAAAACAGGTATATATTTAACATAATAAAAAAACCAGAAAAATATGAAGTAAATGATTCTAACGAGATAACTAACGAGATAGATTTAAAAGCTTCAATATGTATGTCGGGCCGCTCAAATCCGAGTATGTTGTCTGCTGGATGGCTAAGAAATCCCTGTTGCAGACACCTGTTCAAGCAAATTTTTATTTATCCATAGCTCACAGAGTCAAATTGTGGTTTATACTGCAACTGTGCTAAGCGAGCCTTACAGTTTCTAAGATAACCTGGTGTGATCAACAATTTCAACAAGTCAAGTATGATGAAACCCTCGGTCATGATGGCTAGTTTCGTCTATCTAATTTCACTCACAAGGCTTCATTCAACCTATGTTATGTTTTTTCAGACACTTCCCAGTGGTGGGGTACTCTGGAATTGCCCCGCCAGAATGAGGTTCGAACCCGGGTGTCATGAATGGAAAGCTAAATATCTAATCAATCGGCCACGAACAAAAAAATAATGTTACCTGGAATAATGAATAATTAAAAATGCAGTTTCCCTGACATGTAAACATTAATATTGTCAAATCGTAAAATGATGGTTTTGTAGAACCCAAATTCTACATTATTCAAATACCCAAAATAGTGCAAAAAGTGGATCACAGAACACTTTCAATTTCATACACTTTCAAAAAGATCACGAGCCCTCATTGGTTAATAAATATACAAGTAGGCGTGACTATCCACCCACACTTAACAAATTTGTACAGCTCGTGACTGAAATCCAAGTTCGTGCCAAGTCTCTGTGAGCCACCAGAAGCAAATAAAAACAGAAACTCATTCACATTCGTCAGTGAGAATTGTAACATCAGTCGAATTGCAACTAAACTTCACGTCACACAATTTAAAGTTTTTTCGTTCATACGACTTAACGATATTGACACTCACTCATCAAAACCTATCAGTGAACTTTATTCTTATTCACTCACCAAATTCCTTTATGCAGAAGTTAAACAAATTCCTGCTAACAAATTAGCATATTTTTCTACATTCGAGAACATTGTATTACACAAAACAATCAAAGGTAGATAACTTCTTTGATCAACAAATTGCATTCAACTTTATAAACATTTACTACTTACATGAACAGTAATTTTTTTCTCTTGGAATTAATTTACGGAATCTTCAATAACAGATTCTAACAAACAACCTTTCGAATTAAAACTCATTAACAGAATTTAATATTTTACCAAACTTGAGTTCAACATAAATTAAACTAACAAGATTTCACCGAAAAAAATCGACTATATTTTTGTAAAATATTTTCATTAAAAAAATACATTGAAAATTACTTCTTATTCAAATATTTGTCTTTTGTCTTCAATCACAAATGTTTCTTGTTGTTTCCTCTTGTTGTTTTTGCATTTTGCTTAACATATTCGTAGAGTAAAAAAAATGTATGGATTGATTTGGGCCGTCAACACCATTAAATAAAAAAATGATAACCACAAAACTTCCCACTACAGTTTCACCAGACAGTTTGTAAGTATTTAATTTGCAGCCCCCATTATTATTATTATTATTATTATTAATAATAATAATAATAATAATAATAATAATATATTATATTGTTATATTTTTATTAATATATTTTTCTCCCTCCCTTACATTCTCTCTAACATTGCCTCTCTCCTTGGTTTCAACAAATATTAATTATTATTATTATTATTTTTCCTTCCTTCTAATTGTCTCCCTTTTCCCCCTCGTACATTCCCTCTGCCATTATTTAACTCACATTTCCTCCAATACTGATTAGCTCCTCGCCTCATTATTATTAGTATATTATTATTTATATATTATATTATTATATTATTATTTATATATTTTCTCCCTCACTTACATTCTCCCTGACATTGCCTCTCTCTCCTTAGTTCCAAAAATATTCATTATTATTAATATTAATTTTCCCTCCGTCTAATATTTATTTTTCCTCTTCCCTCTTACATTCCCTCTACCACTGTTTAATTTACATTTCCTCCTATATGGATTTGTCCCTCCCCTCAATTATTATTATTATATTATTATTGATATTTTCCCTCCCTTACATTCTCTCTAACACTGCCGCTCTCCTTAGTTCAAAAATATTAATTATTATTAATATTAATTCTACCTCCTTCTAGTATTTAATATTTTCTTTTAATATATATTTTTAATATATATATTTTTTAATATCATTTCTTAAATATAAATTTTCCCTCCCCCTACCTTATATTCCAACTAGTTACTCCTCTTCACCCGTAATCTCCGTCGAGAATGTTCAAAAAATAAACAAAGCTTTCGGCAATCATTATTAACTTTCACTGCTTGAAGAAACCTTGCCGGTGGAAACCCTGGTAACATGAGTGGTTAGTATTCTTTGACTTTGATATTTAATAGCTCTGCACATTCGGTTTTTCTTTTATACATTGTATATTGAACATTCTTTTATATAACCGCTTTCCGGAGAAATCTAAGTTTGATCGGAAAAACTGTGTTTATATATATATATATATATAGAGAGAGAGAGAGAGAGAGAGAGAGAGAGAGAGAGAGCACTTGATAATCGAGATACAAACATCGTCGCTGTGCAATTCTGACAACTAATCAGAACAAGATAATAAAACCGATTTAGGTCACAACAAAAATACCATTAACTTATTTTATTGTAACCAATTTCAGCAAGTTTACTGAAAATACAATGAGGGATAATTAAAAACAATAACGATAAAAATAAAAACGATAAAAAGTTTAATGAAATCGACTTTTTAACATAAAAATTAGATTTTAGCTTCAAAATTATAATTTAATCCTATTTTGGGGACGGCGGGTATAGATAGTAACCTATAATTAATGCCGACTTTTTATAAACTTTTTACAACAGACATTAATGGGTTAATGATTAAGCGTCAGTGTATCTTCTTTCAATATAATTCTTGTCTTAAGAAGTTCTATCTTAGAACGAAAAGCGTCGCTAATAAGTTTTCTATATTGTCATTCATTTATTCATGGCAGTTTCCAAGTCTAACCCAGGTTATAAAAAGCAGCGCATGACATTCACCACCAACCGCAGTGAAAGTGGCCAGGTGAACAGGAGGAATTATAAGTGGCTCCGTACTAAACCTACGGTAATATGCACAAAGATCACCTAATCTTTGATGATTCATGGAGGTTCTAAACATTAATGGGATACTGTGGCCAAGCCTTAGATCGTGAAGGTGGCCATACGTGGTTCAAAAGAACTGTTCTTCCTTCTACATAGCCCAGATGACCCAAGAATTGCCGACCGAAAATGTTCAATGTCATCCCCTCCACTTCCAACATGTACTTTCCTAGCTCTTCTGATTTTAATCCCATAGATGTCTGGTATGTCCCCGAGAAGGTAGCGACCCTCAATAACAAGGACTCGTGAAAAGACTCCATGATGGAAGTGAGGTTGGTCGATGCAAGCAATCGTTTCCAGAGCCGTCCTCGAGATTTGGTGCAGTTTTATTGTATAAACTTTTTCTGTTTTTCTAAGTTGAACATATAGGAATTAAATCCTATATATACTTTTCAACCAATAAAATCTCATCAGAAGGTTTGTTTGATAAACAATCATTACTAGGGCAAATACCGCCAAAATAATTGCGGACGTAGTTGTAGACGTACCACGACTTACTTTTGGACCATTTAGAAAATAATAATAACTACATTCACCATACCCGCAAATTCGAGAAAAAAGATTTTCGTGAGTCAGTGGGAAATTATTTTCTAAGTAATGAAAACCTTGTATCCAAAAAGTTCACACGTCTATGTGAAATTAGATTTTGATCTCCCTTAAGGACACGGGCCAACATCGACCCTTAGGGCTGGGAAACTGTGGCTACAAATCGGCCTTCCTAACATAGGACCATCCGAGGGCGGAGGCCGAGACTTTCAATGTGCTGCGTTCAAAACCCACACTCCTCCGTGACTCCTGCTCACGAATCTTCAGAAGTGGACTGGTCCTTCACAGTCATCTCCGTCACTGCCACCAGAGGGGAGAAAGGGAATGAAGAGAAAGGATAACGATCACGATGCACTGATGCCGACGACGCTGATGTAATTTTTTTTACTTCCTTCCAACTACAAATAGGCTTAACTCAACAAAGTCGTTTTCTCAAATTTAGCGGACATACGCCAAGCACGAAATGGAAAAGCGTGGATTCACCAATCGGTGCGCAGCAAATTCAAATTTCCCCTTTTGGGAACTTTTCTGGATATTTTTATTTATTTCGAAAAACCAACGGAACTAAGAGTTCACAATCATACCACATAAATCTAAATAAAAAATACCATTTTCAGCTTATTGATTAACTAGATTCAAAGAAATTCACCAATTTCTTCAAGCTGATAATTCATATTTGATACGTTTATTAACAAACAATAAGGACGGTAATACTCACCTTTTTCCTTAACTTGATATCAAGTCAGTGACCTTTTATAACATAGAAAAGATGGTGCAGTTGTACAATAGGCCCTTCGATCAGAAATAATATTTTATTTATTTCATATTAGTACACATTAAGCATTCCAAAACCCGAATATCAATTTTATTTTAATTTTATAAGTTAACAAGTTCCAGTTTGCTTTGTAAATTAATTTTAAAATTGATCCCTTTACAGAAGTCAAAACAAAATATGCTCCTACTTTACAGAAGTCAAAACAAAATATGCTCCTACCAAGTGATTTCTTAAAATCTAAAAAATATTTTTTAATATTGTAACCAGGAGTGATTAATCGATAGTAATATCGTAATCAGGAGTAATTAATCGATGGTATTTTTTAAATTATTTCCGATTACGAATTTTCATTATTTTTAAGGAATTATGTGTTATGAGCATATTTTATTTTGGCTTCTATAGGTGGGGGATCAATTTCTAAGGAGTTTACATAAACTAATCCCTATTATTAACTTTTATAAAATTTAATATAATATAATATATATATATATATATATATATATATATATATATATATATATATATATATATATATATATATATATATTCGTTATCTATGGTAATATTAAAAAATATTGAATAAAATTATTTCTGATTGCAGCGCCTATTGTACAACGCCACAGAAAATATTTCCGCAGTTCTTATTCCAGAGATCTATTTCTAAAACCATTTAACAATCAATTTCATTCAAGATTTTGTTCTACGCCTACAGTCAGCGACGGAGCAATCCATTCTCAAATAGCTGCGTCCATCCTAAACAAACTTTATTCTGACGGAAGAAAAGTCCGTTCAAGTTTTTGAAGGTTGTTCTAAACATTCTGCGACGCTGCGGAGAAGCAGGCCAAATTCCTGAACGATCGTTAACTGTTCAAACGGGTCCCAAATTTTCAACTGTGATTTAGTCAGGTTATACAAACGGAGACATCCTAACCGGACTTCACTTAAAGCAGCCTCCACTTCGGAACTGGTATCCATCATACGATGAAATGTTTCTTCTTCTTTCTGGAGTGCGTCAACGACATCCTTCCGCTCTTGTTCCAATTCGTCCAGTTTGTTGCTTAGAATGATCATGTTGAGCTTGCTGTCATGCGCCGTTTCGTAGAGTAGCTTCTTTCGTTCGGATTCATGGAGGTTGTACAGCTCTTGGTACTCTTCCGTAAAGCGCACTTTGTGCTTGATCAAAGCTTGTAAACGCTTCAGCAATTCGAATTCGGTGATAACCGTCGGCCAGATCTTGGTAACAGCTGTTATCAAGTCTTTGCACGGTCTATGCATTTCGACATGCTCCAAGTAACTGACCTTCTTCTGCTCTAGAACCTCTACTTTCTCTTCATGAGACTTGATCATCTCTTCCATCTGAACTTGTAATTTTTTGTACTGATCGTTCCGTTGTTCGATCTTCTCTATCTTCTTTTCGGTCTGTTCCATTATGGAAATAATCCCCATAGACTCTTCCTGTTTCTTTTTTTCCACAATGCTACATTTCCTTGCGAGCTCATCTACTTTTTGACGGGCCTCAGATTTTTTCCTTGTGTATTGTTCTCTAAGCTTCTCAAGTTCGAGTTGTTCTTTCTTTAACTGAATACATGATATATAAGCCGGATTAATTTTCTTGTGAATTGCCGGGAAAATTTTATCTCGAAATGCTTTACTTTGTTTCTCTTCAGACATTTTCCTCTCGGAATGTTCATGACAAACGTTACCAAAGAGAAAGAAAAACTCTTAAGATGGCCTGTTTCTTCAATAATGAAAAATGAAGTGATGTTACTGACACAGAAAAAATAACAAAGCGTACTTTTACGTCATGAACGCGTCACAAATATTACGATAAATGAATAAAACGTAGACAACAAAAAATGAATAAATATTTACAGGCTGAAATAGATAGATAGATAGATAGATAGATAGATAGATAGATAGATAGATAGATAAGAAAGGCTGAGATGGATATATTTATGCTTGTCGATTAAAATAGATAAAGCGACGGGAAGAGGCAAATCCCACAACTGCTTTGAAGATTGGCGCAACACAATTTCACTATCCTTATTTCTTCCCATTTTGCTTTATACCCCACTAGGCTAAGCATCGAATATTCAAACATATGGCAACGAATGCGGTTCACTTAAACGAAAAAATGGGATTTTCTACTTAATTAGTGACTAATATCAACACAGAAAACGTATCGAAAACAAATACGAGATGTAAAGTTATAATTATTTTAATATATAAAAACATGGAATGAGAGAAGAAGGAAACAACAAATAAAGAATAAGAGAAAGGAAAGAAAATATAAGGATTATTATTAGAAGAATGTTCAAAGGTCACTTATCTTGTGTCATCAATGATTTTGCTGATCAACGCCTATTATTATTTTACTAATTATTATTTCTCCTTTTTTTATAGTTCGAGTAGGGAGTTCATAGTCGAAGAATCTTGAGATATTTCCCTTCACACGTAGAATTGCTTCGGTCAATCAGTGTAGCTTGTTGGGTTTATCAACCTGAAAGCACTTTGCATTTCATTCACAGAAGTTATATTGTTGCAGATTGGCGAATGTATTTTGCGTATCAGAAGGTTAGGTTATCAGAAGGCTTCGAAATGTAGGTGTTCACAAGACAATCATCCACAATAAATATAAAAATAAGAACATTGAATGTAAAATCATTTAGGAGAAATCAAAAATGAGGACAACATGATTAAAGATTTAACAAATAACATTCATTTTATATCAATTGAACATACACAATCAAGATAGATATTGCTGATCAAGTGCGACCAGTTGTAATAACATATGTAGAAGGATTATGCCGAGTTTCAATGTGTGTAGGTTTGTGGTTAAGATTTGTGTATGAAATTAAACAAGATGTTTTATCGTATTACAAAATGTCTTTTGTGGGAGTTCAATAGGCTAGTCTGTATGTGTGCGTTTGTTAAAGTTACTGTTCAAAGTTTGTATAGTTGTGTACCTTTAGCTGTTGTCTTGATGTTGGATTGAGATTTACAAATACTGTTTTAGTAGTGAGTTAATTCACTTTCTTTAGTATGTTGTAAGTAATGTTCCTGAGAGAGCGAAGTGCTGTTTGTTGAGTCAGAAGAATTAGCACGCGAAAGGTGTAGTTACGTCAAAGTTTTGACTAGCGTGAATTTGTTTAGCATCTCTCCAGGGTTGAAGTTCTAACAATATTTATTTCTGTAAAAATACAGAAAATGTGGCACGAGGCCTGAAAAGTGGGGATGGGGATAGGACGGTCAAATTTGTCTTAATCTTAAACTTGGCTAGCCACAACCACTGACCCAATCATACAAAACAATATTCCTACCACCAAGACCACACATTTATACTTACCTTTCTTACTACATTTACCAAAATACCTCATTGTCTCAATGAAAATCCTAAATAGTCCCCATATGTACAAATATTGTCTGGGGGGGGATAAAAACAACAAGTTAAAAATCCCCAATGATTATATACAATATGATTATAAAATATTTACAAGAAACTAAACAAAATCGTGTTAGTAATAAAAAAAAACCACAAACTTTAAATGTGGCAGAAATATCAGTTAACTGGACGGAATCGATGCGGGACTATAAAAATATAGAAAAACATTCATCCATCCCAGGAACTCACACAGACACGCACTCATTCTGACACAACAACAAATACGAAAAACACACACGCGAAATGAAAGGCGCCCCGCATCCACCAGAGAACAGACATCACTGACCACCTAACGAGGGAGGGGATGGAGAGTTAAACTAAAGGAAAAGAAAAAGGGACAGAAAAAAAGGGCCAATGAGCAAACACACCCTAGCTAGGTTTACTGGAAAAGAAAAGAAAAACTAAGGAGTCAAATACAAAAAACCTACTCTAGCCTAAATCCAGGGATGGATTGCCCAAGTTCAACCCAGGAAAACAATATCTGGATGCCTAACCGGCATCAAAATGCCACTCCAGGTCAGCCCCTTTTACTCGGCACAAGCACACAAGATTCACCCACCTTTTGCCAAATTCTGATGAGGTGAGGCGCCGCCTTTCCGTCTTAATCTTGACTTTAAGCTGATGCTTAAAGTACAAGATCAGTTGGGAAGAAGTGAACTTCTCGCCATCATAGAATTCCTTCTGATGCGTCATCCAAATCACGACTTTCATAACACCTAGTAAGCAAAAGAACACATATTGTTCAGCCTTCGTCATCTGCTACAAACAGAACTGGCCTCAAAGACAAAGAACTTTCCCTGCAACATGCGGACCATGAGGCCTTCAACAAACTTGCACAACGGCGCTACCACCCTACAATGAAAGAAGGCGTGACCAATGGTCTCGACTTCCCCCAATACAGCGTCGGCAGTTTGGAGATTTCTCAAAGCCCGCTGAACAAAGTCTTTTGGCGACCCAGAGGGCCCCACGAATCACCAGCCAGGTGAGAGATGCCTCATCGTTATTGAGGCATTTCAAACCAGGCGCCCAAGGCCGTATTGAGTGAGCCTCCTGCTTCGTAAGAACGAGCTCGTCTATCAGATCATTCTGAACGGCTCCCCTGACTAACATTTAATACAATTCCCTACGCGACAACGCCTGGGCGTTGGAGAAGCCATCCGACGCCCATAAGAGGCGTTTCAGAGCAACACGACATTCAGGATAGAAGGAGCATTCGGCTCGGGGTAAACGGCGGGCCTACTCCTCGCTCGAGTGCACACTTCTAAGGGATGGGAAGTTTCTACGGACGTCTTCCTTCCAGAAGGCGCCTTCCTGATCCGATTCGCGACACATTCGGTCTAGGAAGGCGATGCGAAGCATATATTGACGAATCTCAATGCTAGGCATACCCAGACCGCCTTCAGATGGATGAAGGCAACAGATCTCCCGATATACCATAGCGGCATTGTCTCTCCACAAGAAAGAGAAAAAGATCCTTACTAATGACATTAGTGTGGTATACGGAAGTGGAAGTACAGAGAGTCGGTAAAAGAGAATCGGGTAGATGTGTGAAACACATACTTCCGCCCTCCCCTTTAAGGAAAGCTTCCTCCGAGACCAGAGATTAACCGCGATCTCGGCCTTCCCTTGTACCTCCGACCAATTCATTTCCAACTGGAGATCAGGACCGAACCAGACGCCGAGTATCTTGACCAGCCCATCCGTCCAGAGGAAAGGTCCGGGAAGAGAAACTCCCTTCCACGCACCCAACCGCAAGCCAACAGACTTATCGCGGTTGATCTTGGCCCCTGTCACCACCTCATAACCACTGATCTCTTTGCTGACTTCGTCAATCTCGGCTCTGCTCGACACAAGAACCGAAACGTCATCAGCATAGGCAGAATACCCGGCTGAGGTGGTAGCCCCAGGTAGGGAAATTCCGCGCCGGACCGGATTCGCCTTTAATTTGCGAAGGAAAGGTTCCAACGCAAGAACGTAAAGCAAAGGCGAAAGCGGACAACCTTGACGAATGGAGCGAGACAATACGAAAGGCCCCGATCTTACCCCATTCACCTCCACCAGCGCACCGGGAGTCGCATACAAAAGTCAGATCCAGGAGCGAAAGTCGGCTCCAAAACCGGTAGCCGAAAGGATAGCCTCCAGAAAACGATGGTCAACCCTATCGAAGGCCTTGGACTGATCTAAATTGATCAGTGCGGCTTCACTGTCGACTTGTTCTAAGATCAAGCGTACCATATGAAGGTTGTCCTGAATAGTCCTGCCCTTCACAGAACAAGTCTGTTCGGAGCCAATCAGACTAGACAGGACAAGCTGCAAACGGTTGGTTAAGATCTTCACCAAAATCTTTCAGCTGCCTCAAGGCAGGGAAGGTCGGCTAAATAGGAGTCGAACTAAAATCTTCAGCAAACGTTCTGATCTTGGATTTTAATTTATCCCACCAGGCATTCCCTAAAACCGCCCCCGTCAATTCCCTCTGTATCATTTGTAACAGCAGTTTAATTTCCAGTAACCAGCCAATCTAACCTTAGGCTTATCTAAGTTTACACGGACCGGGACAAGCCTATGATTCGAATAAGCTATATAATGGAAACTTGAACACCCTAAGAGCCCTACATCGACTCTCCTAACTAAGACTCGGTCGAGGGAGCTAGCAAGCGTCCCAGGAGCTGAGTTGCTACTATTTGTCAAAGTCCATGCTACCTCCTGAGGGTTCTCATTCCGGTACTTATCGACAAGATCAAACAAAATCGATAAAGTCCCGAAATTGTTTCATATCCCGGTTGTTAGTACCCGGATTTTGCCCTATACGATCTATATCGGGGTCAAGGACGGTATTCCAATCCCTCGCTAAAACTACCCGACGAGATGTCATCAAGTCCGAAACAAAGCAGGCACCTCAGTATAGCTATTGGGTGCATAAATCCCAATGAGACGCAGAGCCATATACTTTATGGTAACATCCAGCACGCAAATCCTGCCCGCCGGATCCGCGAAGACATGAGTACATGCAGCCTTCAAAGACCTGCTCACCAGCCAAGAGACACACCTCGAACGACCATCAAAACATGCTGAATAAAGGGAGAACCCCTTAAACAGCACGTCCTCACGGTCGTGAGAAGAAAACCTGGTCTCTTGCACACAACAAACATTCGCAACGAGGCGCTGAATGTCGCGAGAGAGCCTCGCCCTGCGAGACTCGGACCTTAGGCCCCGGACATTCAAACTAGCTAACGAGAGAGACATTATCAAACCGATTAGGGTTGCTTACTTGAATTAAACATGGACAGGGTCAGGATACCGACAGCCTCTCCCATCGACTCGTGGCCCATCTCAGTCTTGATGGAGCCGTCTTGGGATATGCCACCTATATCAGGGAAAGTCAGCTTTAGTGCTCTATAGAGGGAGGGGTGAACAAAAACCGGGACCCTCCCAGCACAAAATTGCTTCAGTTTTTTTAGTTTATCGTTTTGGACAATCGCAATAGGCGGGGACATACTGCAAGAGGCTATTTCTTCATCTAGCATGGCCCACGCCAGCTTCACCCACGTCCCAGTCCTTATGACAGTGAGGACCCTTTCCGCTATGGGAAAGTTCTTTGGTTCTTCAATGTTCTTGTCGGCAAATTGATTTATTGATAAGAGGTATTTGAGGTCCTTAATTCTATTGCCGTAATCACGGGCTTTTTCACCTTGTAATGGGGATATCTTACAGACATTTCCCCCGGGGTTAAATAAGTGTTTTTGTTTTTTTCTATGACCGGATAGGTCATGTGTAGGGCTTCTTAGCCTCTGGTTTTGGGGAGGGCACATTTCTTGGATTTTAAAGGGAGATGGACTGGGTGTGCTGCGGGGTGTATAAGTTTTCCTAAAACGGCTGGGATCTCTACTGAGAGGGATTGAGGGATGGGGAATTATGTCGATGGAGAGGCAGATACGAATTTCTCTCTACAAAGAGGGGTTGAGGGCTGGAAAGAAGGTGATGGGTCAGGGGTTGTGGAGGGAGTGGTCTTCTTTGTAGAGATGAACTTTGGTTGACTGGATGTAAAGGGATGGGAAGACTGTGCAGAATGTTGGGCAGTGGGAAGAACTTTTTTACTGGGTTGAGGATTTTGATTTGCGTTGGTTGTCTAATTTTTGTTTAAGAGATTTGATTTTCTCCGTTTTTTCAAAGCTAGGATCATATTTCCTTTGGGGCTCCTTTAGGGTCGGTAATGAGGCTGGGGCGTC
Organism: Acanthosepion esculentum; assembly: GCA_964036315.1. Taxonomy (NCBI): domain Eukaryota; kingdom Metazoa; phylum Mollusca; class Cephalopoda; order Sepiida; family Sepiidae; genus Acanthosepion; species Acanthosepion esculentum. The sequence goes on along the minus strand of OZ038492.1, from coordinate 54,848,801 downwards.
GACCTTACCGTTGACAGAGGAAGTGGGACTGTTAATGCCTTTAGTCCTAGGGGCTTCAGGGGACTGAGGACGCGCTGTCTGACTTTTCCCTCTGGCCCTGCCAGCAACCTGTCATTCCCCCTCTCCCTTCTCTTCAACTGCACTTGTAGTAGAAGAAATGGGGTCTTTGGTGATGGCCGAACTAGGGGTTTGACCACTCCGGTCCCGGTAGCCGGCATGTCCATTACAGGCGAGGCGGTTTTTAAAGACTAAGTCAAACGAGGAGTTTGGTCGACTGGGGCCTGACTTCTAGAGGCCTTCTCCTCTGGACAGGAAGAAGAGAGGTGACCAGTCTCTCCGCACTTCCAACAGAGTGGTTTACGGCCGGTCAGCTTCAGGACACCAACGTCAAGACAGTTGGGGATGGAGATGAAGGCCTTACGATCTAGCATGATATCAAAGCTACATCCCCCAGTCAGGCAATCACAGGAACCCCAAGAATCTCGCCGTACTGGGACAAGAAAGCCACCAGGTGCTCCCCGATAACCTGATGAGGGACTTCTTATACTGCTACATGGTCATTCGCCGGCCCTCGTACTCTGTACAGAGAATTAAATCCTTTGTGATCAATTCTCTGCTTGTAGCTTATATGCAGTTTTCGGCAGTGGGTGACAGCATGTCCCACATGAAAAAGCCCTTGCCTTTAACTATTTGAAGTGGCTTAAACCCCAGGGACTCCAGTGTTTTCACCACTGTGTCTTTCGTCGAACGACAAATTTTGCGCGAACGCCTGTCGGCGACGAAGACGAACACTATTCTTTTGTCGATTTTCTTAAGTTCAATTGGATCCTCCAAGAGCCCACCTTATACCACAAAGTGTGCGTAACTCTTGGCACACTCCAAGAACTCCGCAATATCGATAATGCATTTAGGAAGGGACTTCCAACAAGAGGGCGATTCCCGGGGCTCTGCATTATCACTTGAGTTGTTTTTTACTTGGCAATTACTGGCATCTACGTTATTGCTTTTTTCGGCCTCGTACATTTAGACGCTTTTTTAGGACGTCTATGATTTCCTCATTTGTAGGAATTCTGGCTAAGGCTGGATATTCCTCAATGTTATCCTTGTCAGGAGGATCTTTTTTCGGATTAAAAATGTTTCTTCACCGATCTCCTGAAGGAAGCCATTTTAGGCTTCTTTTTTACAATAAAGAGGTTGCTTTTTTTTCCATTTTTAAAGGGAGGAGTGAAAAAAGGGAAGAATAGTTAATAAATTCCGCCTTATAGGCGAAACAGCAAGTGACAGAAAAAAAGGAACAATAAAAACACAAAGCTCGCTCGAAAGCGAGACAGCGACAGATAAAAAATATACACAAAAATCAAATGACGAAAGAGAACAATTAAAACAAGATTCACAAAAAATAAAAGAACAAAGTTCTCCTAGAGGCGAAACAATAAATTTACAAAAACAAAATAAAACAAAAACGCTAGACAAAACAAATACGAAACTTACAACAATAGACTGAGCTAGTCTCAAATCAAAATGGCTGACCCTACGATAAAAAATGAAGACAAATTGGACAAGTCAAATTAGACAATTAGACAATAGACAAATTAAACAATAGGCAAAAATTAAGAAACAAAGTTCGCCTAAAGGCGAAAAAAAAAATTTTAAAAAAGAAAGCACAAAAATGAATTAAAAAACGAAAAACGTAAAAAAAATACGAAACTGACAACAATAGACTGAGTTAGTCACAAAACAAAATGGCTGACGCTACGAAAGCGAGTCAACCCGATAAACAATAAACAAAATAGACAATTTAGACAATACAAGGATTAGAACAAAACAGAAAAACTTAAAAAACAAAAACACGGAAAACTTAAAGGATATTAAAATGAAAGAAACAAAAAAATAACACGTACAGAAGAAATTAAAGTCAGTCATGAAAATATAAAGCGAGACACTGGCAAGTGGTTACAAAATAAGAAACGAGAATATATTAAAAAGAGAAATTAAAGAAAAAAAAAGAAAACTAAAATAAAAGGAAAAGAGAAAAATAAAAGGGGTAAAAATAAAAAATGAGGAAAGAAAAAGAGGAAAGAAAAAGAGGAAAGAAAAAGAAAATCAAAATCTTTTGCAAAACAGTCGTAAAAAAACACAAAAGACGGTAATAAAATCAAACTTAACCAAAAATGAAGTTCAGAAAAAAAACGTAAAGTCCAAAAAACAGTCAGGCAGCAAACAGCAGTCAGAAAAGGTAAAAAAAATGTCGACCAAAAAGGGTGAACTTCTGACTAGATTTATTGTACAGAATACAATTATGGCACAAGGCCGAAAAAGGGGAGGGGTTGAGGCTGGTCTTAACTATCATATACCTAGCTAATCCGATTCACGAACCATTCACTCATTACAATTTGACCATTCACTACACAAACTCGTCCATCGCCAAGCAATCCTCCATACACCATAATACCGCATCCTCTCAAGGGGGACCTACAAAACGCGCCCCATGCCATAAAAATTTAATGATAATAAGTAATACATAAAAATCTATGATGAAAAATGCGAGGGGAGGAAGATGAACCCAATAATAAACTAAAAATTTTAACATAAATCAAATTAAACATAACTGATGTTAGTAGGGCCCGTCCAACCCTCAAAAATGAGAGGCCGCTGTATTCTGCCCATTGGACAAAATCAAGGGGCTCTCTCGCTAAGGGAGTGGAAAATGTGAAAATATAGACGAAGATGGGAAAATAAAAAGCTGACCCAGTCGAGATCAAAAGAGGGTCCAAACAAACTGGGGAGGTTGGGAATCTCGACTTGGATGATAACCAAAGAGGCTGCCGAGAACAGGCCAGGGACAACATTTACTCACATTAACTAGGTACACAAAGCTTGTCTAACCTAACCAAGGGGAGGGCTCCACAGGAAAACACCCCGATGTGACGTAGGTTAACCTAAAAGAGAAAATCAAGGCTAGCCCCATTCAAACGAACCAAGCTCGCCTCAGTCACCCACCTTTCGCTGAAGACTGTCGAATGCAAGCGTTTTCTATTAGTTCTAATCTTCATATTGAGCTGATGCTCAAAGAATCGAGTCAGATCCTGATGAGAAAGACGGATGCCTCGCAAGACTTTCTCCTGTCGCGTTGTCCAAATCACCATTCGGGCCGTGGCCAGCAGCGTCAGAAACACCATTCGTTTCACCGCGGAATATGGGGGCGACACATTGTCACACGCGTATGCGTGATCAATGGGCACGAGTTCTTCGGAAGCGAGACGAATCGTCAACTCGCCGACATGGTCCCATAAGTGGCGGATCCGGGGCAATGATAGAAGGCGTGTGAAGCCGTTTCTTCTAAACCATGGCCACACCGTTCACAGTCTGGCAAATTCCCCAAGCCCCATATGAAAGCATTGTCATTGAGAGGCAGCCGATTCCGAGCCAATCACCAGGTAAGCGAAAACTCAGGGTTACTGAGGTAATCTGCCGCTGGCGCCCAAGACCAGTAAGAGCGAAACTCATCCTCCGACGACTCGAGCTGATCACGTAGGGAATCTTTCGCGACCCCCTCCACTAAAAGACGATAGAAGACCTTCCTAGGCCGCGAAAGGTCACTGGACCGAGGAACAACCAACAAGGCCGACCGACACTCGCGAAAGAAATCCGATTGATCTCGGGATTTACGATGGCGCTCGACCCGCGAGATGGGGGGACTGATAGTAAGGAAAGGGAACGCCTCACTAACAATCACCGCCATAATTGAATCTCCCGAGGCGAGTTTGTGGCTCACCAAGTGTGGCATCCCAGCCCCCCATGACACGGACGTTGTGCACAGACTCGTCTGTCGACCCGATTCTCGCGTCCCCTCCATAAAATGTAGGATAGCGAGCGCTCGAGCGGCTTCCGATCGTCTTTACAGAGAGGAAGTACGGACAATCAATAAAGAACAAGAGGGTAAACATAAGTGGCACACGCCTCCGCCCTGCCCTTCACGGACAACCTCCGTCGACGCCAAGTCTGACCGGCAGCGTCGACCTTTGCTCGTACTTCAGACCAATTTTTTTTCTCCAGCTGGAGATCCAAACCACACTCCAAGAATGCGGACAGGACCGGCCTTCTAACCGAAGGGCCCTGGAAGATCGACCCCCTTCCAGGCACCTAACCGCACGCCGGACGACTTGTCGCGGTTAATATTTTCGTACCGATCAAGCGCCTTCAGTACCGCCTCAATGTCGCTGCGGGACGGCACGAAAACATACGTCATCGGCGTACACAGAAACCCTGGCTCGAGCCCCTCCAGAAACGGCGATTCCACGTAGAGCCGGACTGCACGCCCTGTCCCTTAGCCGGCGAAGAAAAAACAAAACAAGGTTCAAATAAAAAATTAAGACGTACAAAAATTAAAGAACAAAGTTTGGCTAACGGCAAAACAATAAATTAAAAAAAAAGAAAACACGAAAAGAAAAAAACGAAAACGCTAGACAAGTAAACAACAAAGAAAATACGAAACTTACAAAACTAGACGGAGCTAGTTACAAAAACAAAATGGCTGACGCCAAAACAAATAAACAAAAGAAAATAGACAATACAAAGGTTAGAACAAAATAAATAGACAAATAGACAGAACAAGGGTTATTACAGAATAAATAGACAATACAAAAATGGAAAAGAAAAACAAAACACGAAAACCTTGAAGGATATTAAAAGGAAAGAATACAGAATTAACGGTTAGTCAAAAAATAAAGCGAAAAACGGACAGGGGTTACAAACAAAAGAAAAACGAAGATATGATTAAAAGAGAAATTAAGGAAAAAGAAAATTTAAAAAAAAAACTGGAATAAAAAGAAAAAGGAGCAAAAATAAAGGGGGTAAAATTAAAAAATGTGGAGGAAAAAAAGGAAAAGAAAAAATCAAAATTATCCAAAACAGTCGTAAAAACAAAAGACAGTAATAAAGTTAAACTTAACAGAAATAAAGTTCAAACACAATAAGGGTAATTTCCCAAAAATCGGGTGGCAAAACAGAAGTCAGAAAAGGTCAACAACTTTCGAGGGTGAAGTTCTGACTGTTCGAATCGAATCGAAACGCTTCTATTTATTGAGTTTGTGGTCTAAGAACTGGCTCCAAAAGCAGTACGCGGGAAAAGGTATTTTTGCTCAAACTTGCTACAGTTGTAAGGTCTCAGCCAATGAAAAGCTTAGTTTGCTGAAACTAAGATGCTGATTGGTTAAGAGATGATTATGCATGAAAAGTGCATTATCCCGGAGGGGTGACAGGTAGGTATGGAATATTCCATCAATATGATCCTGGCTTTTGAATTCCTGATAATCCCGGAAGTTTCTTTTTCTTTTTACTTTATGTCTCTGGAATACCAGTAGTCAATTTTACGTGGTAGCTAGCCCACGAAGAAAGGATAAACCATTTTTACGTCTTCTCGATACAACAGCCGCAATCATTCTGATCAGTTAATAAATGGAATCTCTTTATCCTTGAACTTCACATATAAAATTAAAATCATCGAACGCTTCATATGAAATCAACAATTCGACTGTAGACTCAATTTAAAAGTGCTCAAGGCCGTATTTTTAAGAAATAGAACAGCAGAATAAAAGATGATTTATTGAATTATAGGATGGGGATTTTTTATTAAATATTAATACTTCAAATGATTTAATCCAACCTAATTAATTTTAATATAAATAACGAGGGTCATGTCACAATATATATATATATATATATATATATATAGAGAGAGAGAGAGAGAGAGAGAGAGAGAGAGAAAGAAAGAGAAAGATAGAGACAGACTGGCAGACAGAGGGGCACTTCACGTTACTGAAGGAATTATGACTGAAGCTATGTATAGGTGTATTTTTAGAAGTTAGATTTTTCTCTGTGCAAAGTTAGGAGATTGAACTTGGTTTGATCTTTCAAGAAAAATAACGGTCCGATGCATGCAGATAAAGTAGAACGTGAATGATATGATGTGAATGTAGAAGTTCTCCACTCCAGTGTCCTCCTCTATGTCTCGAATCCATTTGAAAATTTATGGCGAAAATTGATAAATCAAATTCATCATCAGAGAGATCCCAGAAACCTAAAAGTTTTCAAGGTTTTTTGCAAAGAGTGAGTCGAGATTTCAAAATTGTATTACAACTTTCATTCAAATGTATATTATGCGTATGGTAAATTTAAAAACTGTGGTGGTAACCCCTTCACTTCTTAGGGCATACAATCCCATAAAGAGGCTTATGGCAGACATTAAAGAATTTCTTTTTTATTTGGTAAAAAAAATCATACAAAAAATATAACTCAAACAAATTTTTGAGGTAACATTTAATTTATAAGGCAAGGGGACACAGCAAAAACAGCTTGCACAAGCCGAGTTTTAAAAAATGCGGACGATAAATTCATTAGCTCACAAAAATGAAATAATTACACAAATTAAGTGCTTTGTGTACCAAATGATGGCTAATACCGTGTATGTACAAATAATCATTGCAAATAAAATATGCCTCTTTTACAATAAAAATCACTATGATGCATACATCCCCCAGAAAAGGTAAACAAAAAAATCAATGAAAAAGTAATTCTCTGAATAATTTTCAAAGTTTAGGTACAATGTTCGAAGCAAAGTTCGTGGTATCAGCGAAAAACAGAACAATCACACCAGCCGAAGAATTTTCCTTGATATGGGAACACTGATTTTCCTTTCAAATTCTTGTCTGGTGGTCATCAAATTTCTTTTTTATTGTTTTTCCTTGACCGGGCCGACCTGGGTTCCTACAACAGCTGTTCGTCGACTCCATGAATTCTATTTTCTTTTTTGCTTTTATTCACTAAGATAGGCTCCAGATTTGCTTCTCGGAATTTGGAGTAATTTCCCGTTTCAAATTGAAAGGCAATTTGTCAAACATTATGTGGCTAACAAGCAGGTTCCCAGGCAAATTATCCACAAAATAATCCCGCTTTTAAGAAGTTTTCGACTCCGCCAAATCAGCTTTCACTTCGGCAAGGTACTGCTTTACTGCTACAAAGTTGGGGTCGTATTTGGGAGTCGTGGTTGTAACCTGTTTAAATATTTCGTTTATAATAAACGGGACATCCAAAAATTCTTTTGTTAGAAGGCTGACCGCTATTTCGTAAATTATTGTCCTCCAAGGATAGATGAGAGATCAGTTGTAACGCATAGCCAATCAGATAGCTCCTTAAAAGAGCTAATTTAGTCCTGCCGGATTTCACAGTGCTAACGCAATTATTGAATTGTACCATGAAATTTTAAAATTCAAATTTAGATGGATTAATCCCACTAAATGTAGCACACTGTAAATTGGGGATAGTAAAAACAGGTAAGGGACTGGTTTGAGGGTTTTCAATAATATCTGAATTACGAACGAACTCTTCTATATCAGCAAGTTTGTTATTGATAGAGGTTCGAAATTTGAACTCATTTCGCTGTTCATCCACAAATCCACTTTCGTTTAGCAAGTGGACATTCATTTCGAGATCCGTTTCAACCCAAAATCTTATACTATTGTAAATATGAGAGTTTTACCAAAATTTGTTTGCAAAATATAGCGATTTAAGCCGCAAATAATATTAATACAGGAAGAACACGGAATACAAATTGGAAGTTAAAAGGAATATTATTGAAGTTCATATATAGAAATAATAGTTCTTGTTGCAAACAAATTGTTCTGTTTGTGGCTATATTATAATGAAACAATATAAGTTCACTTAACTGAAGTCCTTGGTGTTGTAGAATGGTTTCGTTTACGTACTAATATAGTGCGGCTCTTACGTCAAAGTGCAGGTAGAATCAGGGACGATTTTGACTTCCTGTGCCTGACTGATTTTTGGCAGAAAAGAGGAAGAGTAAAAGAACGGAATAGCGTTCTTTATAATTGGTACCCACATTTTCTGGGTAGTGATTGGTTGGTTTGATGATATACGTGATCTTAGAGAGTGTAGTTTACCAGGGGTGACAACTCACTTAGGTAACATTTTTTTTAGAAATTTAAAAAAGTTAAAAATGTTATCTTAGTAATACATTAAACCGCTCACAAATAAATAAATTCCCAACTTCACTCGCTTTACTCTAAATTTTGTGAGTAACTTCGCTTGATACTTCGTCTTCTTAACATCCAAGCGATGTCAATAAAAACGTGCGCAGGCACAAAATGTTTGTTCACAACAGTTTAGATTCAACCTTCGTTATGGACAGTTCGTAAAAAGAAACTGTGTTGAATTGTAATCGCGTCGGTCGTAACAACGTGATGTATTTCTGAATTAACGCCGTTAACGTGTTATATTGAATACAGACTTATAACGAACACGTATATAAAAATCCATATTGAGAAAATATTAACGAATTGAATGGAGACACAATTTCCACCCGACTTTCTCTCGTATTCCTGGACAAGACATAATTCGTAGGCTGCCTCAAAATTCAGCGTGTCTTATCTTTCAGTGAACTTACAACCTCATGTGTAGATAGCGCAATTACAATATTGTTAGGAAGTTAATGTTAAAGCAATTTTGTAGTAATTTGAAAGAAATCGTAATTATGTTTTGCGTTTAAAGAGAATCCCATTTTAAGACATTTTGACTGGAGTTGAGAGACTTCACCATTTTATAAATCATAACACAACGAAGGACAATTTTGTCTTGAACTTCAAATCAAATCTCCCAGCAGGAAGAACATCTCTGCCACGGCGTCCAGTTTTTGGTTATCTGACTGAGTTATGTCGATAAAAGTATGTGGTGGTGTGAGAATGATTCAAAGCAAATTTATTTTTGGTGTCTTCTGAACCTACTCCATTTTTTAAAATCATTTCACACCAAGCAAGGCAACAAAGCCTCTAGGACGCAAGAGGATATTCAGTGTTATAGAATATGAGAAAAACTACTATTAAGGAGAGAAGACATTAAAAGAATAAAAATTAAGAAGACAGAAGATAACGATTGACATTACATTTTAATTAAGATCAAAGTTGACTGGGAAGCAAGAAGCTGGGAGAGAGTTTCACAAGCGAGAAGTGCAATAAAATAAACTGTTAGCATAGAACTTACGTTTACTTTTAGCCATTTCAACATAATTCAACATTTCCTCATAAACTTTCTTCAATCTAGCACCAAGATATGCACAGGCAAAAGAAACAGATTTTATTACATATCAGCCATTCTTTGCAAAACGTTTGCAACTTGATAGTGTTTTATGTAAGTGCTTAGTTTATGCCTTTCCCTTCGCTTTTCTTACGTCCCTAAGGAAAGCATGTAAATATTATAAGAGAATATCTTCATTTTCTTTTGCGGGAAGATTAAAAACAGTTTCAAAGTTTGATGCAAGATTCCGGTTAAGTCTCACTGGATTTCTGTCTTGATCTTTGGCAATTGGAAGAATTGTTCTGCTTAACGATACAGGAACACTGGTTGGATGCTTATAGGAATTTTTCTTTTATGTTTTTAAGGCGTTGGAATTCAAGATGGGTTAGATGTTTGACATTATTAGAGAGACGTATCTAGAATGCATGGTCGTCTGCAAAAGAGACCATTCAATGTGTGAGCTATGCACTGGGGATGTCAAAATCAACCAGGTGCAGAAATTCAAGTATCTGCAACCGTGAAGAGGGAGAGTGACAGTAATGCAATAAAGAGAATATAAGAAACATAGCCACCTGAGTACGAATACCGAACACTGATGATGAGAAATCCGTAAGTATCACAGATATCACAGTATTTAGCGAGAAATACTGTTATAATATATATATATATATATATATATATATATATATAGATAGATAGATAGATAGATAGATAGATAGATAAAGAGAGAGAATGTTACACAAGCAACTCTCTCTCTCTCTCCCCTCTCTCTCTCTCTCTCTCTCTCTCTCTCTCTCTCTCTCTCTCTCTCTCTCTCTCTCTCTCTCTCTCTCTCTCTAGAATCCAGTGTATGAATTTTTACGTTAATTATTTTCTTTTCTGTAACCCGTTTCTTTTCTATACTATTCTATTCTGCTATATAAAAGACATTAACAATTCAACCATTGAATAGTTGTTTGTCCGGATTTCTGCAGATATATATATTTTCTTCTTTTTTTTTTTTTTGGTGTCACTTTTTGGTTTCCTTTATTCGCTCATTGCACTTAGATCAGCCAGTAATATTGTTGATCTTGTTTTCACTTTGTCGACGTTGTACGCAGTTGAAGCGCCACCACCGTGTTAAGTATTTTTCCTTTCGTTCTGTCGTTGGAAGTGGTAGTTGACAAGACGCTAGGATGAGCAAAGCAGGATCAGACGCCACAGATGACCTTGGGGAAGATATGGGCTGGTATGCTGGACTTGCAAGTATGGTGGGTATCGGGCCCGCGATTGTCCGACAAACTATGGAGGCGACCCAAGGTCTTTGGGACCGAACTGCACGACTTGTGGGGAGTTCGGTCACAAGGCTCGGTGGTGTACGGCAGAGGGAGACCGTAAACTGGGGATAAAGCGAGTTAATAAGCTGGTGCCCTCTACCGAGAAGGAAAAGGGTCCGGGAAAGCGAAGGTGTTGGCGCTGTAGAGGAGCGGGTCACCTGAGACGAACCTGTCCTCGGAGGAGAAAAATGGGCCACACCGAACGGAACAACCCTAACTCGAATAGAGGGGAGAAATGCGTTGCTAGTCCGAGAAAAGAGAGTCACCAGAGATCTATCCCACCCAGGAGGGCCCCTAGACAAAAATTGGAGCCCCTAGAAAAAGGTGAACTCCTGTCACCGACTCCCACGTCTCGGTTGTCGAGAAAGCGGGAGGAAGGGAGAGAACATACGGGAAGGAGAAAAGCACAGGTATACCGTTTGCTGAAGGAAGGGCCAGACTTCACCTGTAATGTGTTGCTGGGAGACAAGAGGGTGAAGGCCCTTGTCGATACTGGAGCTTCAGTGTCACTGGTTAGCTCCAGGGTTTTTAGACAGTTGGGACTGAAAACGAAGCTTAGTCCCGTCGATCTACTAATAAGTCAGGCTCATAGTAGCCGGATGAGGATAGAGGGTATGACGTGGCTACCTTTCCAGTAGGCAAGAACCAGAGGTAAACTTAAGATTTATGTGGCACCTGACTTGTGTGGTGAGCTAATTTTGGGGAATGACTGGCTTAGGCAGAATAAGTCACATATCCGTTTCGACCCCGCCACCCTAACATTGGACGGGGTAGAGATACTATTGGGAGAGGATAATTATGAACAATTGCCAGTGGTGGCCCAACAGATATCAAGCTTCCCCCTAGGACTACTGTATCTGGGAAGGGCAAGATTATGACAGAAGGAGCGCTGAACAGTGACCTGTCCCAAGTGGTCCCTACTGATAGGTATGATAATAGTGAAGGGGAAATAACCGTGTGTGATTCGTTGGTGAAGAGGTAGGGGACCGTTCCCTTACTGTTAACCAATACTGCCAATAAAACTATTAATATAAAGCAGAGAGAGGAGCTGGCACAGGCGTACCCAGTGAGAGAAGTCGAACAGGTGAGAGTATGGAATGAGAATAGGCCTGGGAATAAGACAGGTAGCGATGAAATAAGGGATGAAAATATAACAGCCCCTGGGCGTTATAGGAGGAAATTGAGGGAGTTGCTGAACGGTAATCGAGAGGTAATAGCCATTACTGATCAGGAAACGAGTGAAACGGAGATTGTTTCCGATCCCCATTGGAGGGATATTATTAAGCAAAGCCAAGAGGATAGCGAGATAGCAACTATCAGGTCCAGGGTAGAGGCAGGGCGTACCTCCAATTATATGGTGCATGATGGAGTGTTGTATTACCTTTCAGGAAGAGATGAGGAAGTAAGTTTAAAAATGGTGATACCTGAGAAGTTGAGAGCTGAAATTCTAGACCAGTGCCATAGGAGGTTAGGACACCTGGGAATTGATAAGACGTATGGATTAATAATGAGAAATTACTACTGGCCTAAGTTGTTTAATGATGTTGTGAACCATGTAAAAAAATGTGTAACATGCCAAGTACAGAGTCGAAGGAGTAGGGTTGCCCCAGTATTAGAAACGGGTGTTCCGAATTATCCATTTCAGAAAGTAAGCATGGATATTTCCGGGCCCTATGGAGAAACACATAGAGGTAATCTTTACATAGTGACTTTTGTGGACTGGCTGACGAAATGGCCTGAAGCATTTGCCATAACGGATAAGAAGGCACGAACAGTGTCAGATATAATACTGAACGAAATATTCCCTAGGTATGGGGCTCCTGAACAGTTGGTTACCTATAATGAATCGGAGAATGTGAATCAGATTATGAGAGAGACGTTGGGAGAATTAAACATACATCACATAACTACCTCTCCATATCACCCCCAAAATAATGCTAAGGTAGAGAGATTTCATAAGACCCTCGCTGAGGTGTTGGCTAAACGAACAGAGGATAATAGGGAAAATTGGGATTTATTCGTAACCCAAGCGTTAGCAGCTGTGAGATTCTCGATGAACGAGTCGACAAAATTTTCCCCTTATTATTTGATATATGGCAGGGATGTAGTCGTACCTATAGACAACCTGTTACGACCTAGGAGGAAGTATTTAGGAGAGGATCATCACCAAATAGTTTTAGAACAACAGAATAAAATTGTTACGCAGGTGAGGAGGAGGATTCAAAGAGCGAAACGATAGAGTAAATAAAAATAGAGAAGAAGTTTCCTTCCAGATAGGTGATCCAGTGTATTATAAAATACACCCGAGAGAAGGTAAATTGGACCATTGATGGAGTCCATATTATAGGATCGTGGAGCAGACGGGTCCGGTTTCCTTTGTGATCTGGGACCAATTGACTGGACAGGTAAAGAGAGTGAATGCGAATGATATAAAGCTAGCTGAAATAGGAGAATGGAAAGGAGCCGAAACAAAAACTCAACAGAAAAGGCTGAGGAAAACTACGTTGGCAGAACCTGAAGGATTAGAGACTGAGAATGAAAGTGAAGGGAGTGAGGAAATTAGCCCAACTATCCTTTAAAGGCTGCGGGAGGTAAGTCGGACCCCAGCGGGACATTCTGAGGAAGCAGAGATTAGGCCTAACCTTAGGGAAGAAGAAGAACTGAGTGAATGTGGAGAAGAGGATGAAATGCCGTTAGCTCAATTGCAGAGTAAATTGCGGGCTGAAAAAATACCTAGTGTTAATGAGGAATTACCACTAAAACGGTGATTGAGGGGAGCGGTGCAGCCCGAGCCCAGGGATTAAGTGAAACCAGTACAGTGGCTGTAGTGAACGAGTGACGGTCTGGGACTAACTGTGCATTTATCATCAGTACTGGTGAACTGTGTGGACGGGCCCCATGCATGCACAGCGCTGGTGGTGGTGTGGGTCGGTGCTTGAGGTATCGCTCTAAGGTGTAACCACCCGCTAAAAACAATAAGAGAATGATTGAGTAAGACGAATTATTCTCTCCATCTCTTTGCAGACATGGGCAAGAGGAGGCTCGTGGTACTGACGATGCTAGTTGTGGTAGCTAATACCCGGGAACACAGTGAGAATACTGTATTTAAGAAGACTAGCGAAGTGATTATAACTAGATCAAAGTGGTTGATAACTTTGGTGATAGACCTGCAGCCGTATGAGAAGTTACTGGGTCAGTTGAAGACCGAAGTGGACAAACTAGATACAGCCAGGACCCAAGTCGCCGGAGACTATTTACAGACTCCGGAATACCACCGTATATTATGCCCCTTAGCTCAGGAATCCCTAATACTTGAGAGACAATGGAAGGATGTGAGTTAATATTTGAAAGGAATGAAGTTGTTACGGACCAGGCAAAAGAGGGCCATATTACCTATAGTGGGAAAGGCATTAAGTGTGTTGTTTGGTAGAGTCTTCGAAGACGAAGTGAGAGTAATTAAGAGGAAATTAGAGGCGGTAGAATAGAGACAACAAAATATGGCTCAGTCGATTAAAGAGAGCGTATCTATACTCAATGTTACTGGGCTGGAATTGGCTAAGAATAGAAGGAGTATCAATTGGTTGATTTCTCACCTACAGGTTTTTAGAAAGGAAGTGATAAATGTAACCACGTCTGTAACAACCGAATTACAGAAACTAGAGGGTTTTTTGCAAAGGTATTTTCAATTATTAGCTATATTGAGTAAGGTACGTCAAACAAGACACTCTTTAACGGTGTTGTTAGAGCATGTGAGAGCACAATTAGACATGCTGTCGCTGGGACACCTGTCTCCGAGTATAATAACTCCGGAAAGATTAAGAGAAGTTTCAAGAGAATGAGGCTTTGTTAGAGCTGGTAGGAACGAATGCCAGTGGATGGACAGGATTGTGGGAACCCATTGTAAGGGAGATTCCTAAGATGTCGCTAGAAAAGATGCCGGCGTTGTTAAGGCCAATCGATAAGATTGATCGTCCAAGATCAATCTTATCTTATCTTATGGTTGAAGTAGGAGTTAGATAAGATAGATACGCCGAATTCGGGCTAAAAAGAGAATTTGGTTGCTATAATAACCTGACCGACCGTTGTGGGAATTATACTAATAATAGTCGTGGCCTTGCTAGTTTGGTGGTGGTTGAAGAGGTGTGCGGTGTTGTCGACCGGGCAGAATAAACTGGCACGGGAATGCATGAGTGAAGGAGGGATTCCAGTTAGTGCACTTTACCAAGGTAGGTCCAACCCGAGTGCATTGGGACCCCTAACTTATATTGAAGAAGAGTCCACGATTATCGTGGAAGGACTTGAACCAACAAAAGATTCGACACAGCCTGTTGTGAAGGCGAGAAAAAACGGAGGAACAGATTTACAAAATAAATCGAATTTTTTTTTTTTTTTGTAATGAGACTGAAATAATTGGTAAGGAGTGTTGCGAACTCCAATAATTGAAAAAAAAGGGAGAAGAACACACGAACTAGTGAACTATGCGAAAAGGTTCTATTGCACGAGATCACCAAAAGAGTGAACTTTAACCAGATGTTGCATGTACATATGTATTGTAAGGACAATGAAAATGTAAATGGGTATAATGAGTCATAAGAAGAACTGAGAACTCTACCTTTGCATGCTGGAAGAGACGTATGTTTAAGTAGACCCCTAGTAAGAAGCATGTTGGACTGGGTTTTCTCATATTTTGTTGATAGGAAAGCTCGTGTGTCATTTACTAGTAAATGACAGATGGGTAGGGGAGGAAATGTAACAGAGAGAGAGTTTGGGAAACACGCACAAACGCACACATACATATATTTTTTATTGAAATTGGAGTAGATTTGAACAGCGAAATTAGATCAGAACAATTTTGTTTACTGATGGGAATCTGATCTAGCCCATTTGGAATTGGGTCATTAGGAAGACAATGGAAGATGACCGAGATAACTTTTATCGGTTAAAGTTTGAAATAGAACTTACTAAGGCAATGAGGAACTTTGAAATTCACATGATTTTGTGTTGAAGGCAGCACTCGTGATAACGGTTGCGGGCCAAGTGTCGATTTATTATCAGCCAGGTTTATCTATATAAACGCGCACAGAAATCTGTTGACAGAGTGGTTGGCTCGTCTGCAGTCGAGTGCAGTCGAGCTGGGTAGAGAGAGGTCGGAGACTGGAAGTGACGTCAGAGATTGGCACTAAACGCCCGATAACATATTTTGTTGATATAAGTACGAAGAAGCGAATTACTCCTCCAACAATCTAAGACTGCTACTGCTACTATTATTACTACCACTGGAAACAGAAACGTCGAACAAGCTACAATAATCAAAAGGTTGTTTTTGGGATCGTCTTTCGTCGAGTGCAGTCGAGCTGGGTGGAGAGATATCGGAGACTGGAAGTGACGTCAGAGATTGGAACAAAACCCCCGCTAACATGTACCGTTAATATAAGTACCGATGCTTCTGCTACCATGAAGATTACTACTACTGTTACTACCGTCGAGAAGGAACGCAACTATAATCATTAAGCCGCGCACAGAAATCTTTATCTCTCCATCGCAAGAGTCGTATATCGCTCTGAGACAATTTCACAACAAGCTAATCGCAACCCACTCTTTCTCTCTCTCTCTGTCTAGAATCCAGTGTATGAGTTTTTACATCAATTATTTTCTTTTCTGTAACCCGTTTCTTTTCTATACTATTCTTTTCTGCTATATAAAAAACATTAACAATTCAACCATTGAATAGTTGTTTGTCCGGCTTTCTGCAGATATTTTTTTTTTTGGTGCATTCTAAAATTCTTAGCACAGACTCTCCAGCCGTGTCTACATCTTCAGTTCACCGTGAATGGATGAACATCACTTCTGCTTTCTGGATCAAACCAAACACAACGTGGGCAGAAGGCAGGATTAAACCAGTGGACCGGTCGAATGATCTACGGATGCTCAGGGGACTTACGGTCACTCCCTTAAGTTCGGTTAAGACAGAGTAGACACCTCAACCCAGAGAGTAAGACGTCGGATGTTGAGGGACTGGGGCGAAAGTGTTAGAAGGATAATTCTTTCTACGGAAGGAGAAAAGTGAAATTATTTATATTTAAGTGAACAAATTATTTACCTCGTTATTTTTAAGGAAAACTTTCAGCGCTCTAATTTTTATTTTTTTTTTTTACTTAGCTTTCACCTTTACGTTTTCGATGCTTTATGGAAAATATATTATAAAGAATTTAAAATAAGATTGTTGAGAATGAGATTAAATTTCATAAGAAAGGTATCTAATTAATTTATAGGTACCTTTCTTATTAAATTTTATCAGAAGTGTAGATAAAATATAAATTTAAATTTCATAAGATGATACTGATACTTGTAGGCATCCTTCTAAGTTGAAATTGGAAAATCAAATTAACTTCTCCACACGTGTTTTGCAAAAAGACATTTACGAAACTGAATGCGGCTTTTAACTAATTTTATATTTTAACAACTTAAATATAAAAATATATTATAATTAAAGAAATAACAAATAATTGTATTAAAAATTCAGTATTTAAGTTAAATACTAGACAGAAACTCAATACACGTGACGTTTTTTTATTGCACGCATGATACTTCCGGTCTTCTGTAGGTTTGATTTGCAGTCTTATTATTGACACAAATTATATATATATATATATATATATATATATATATATATATATATATATATATATATATATATATATATATATATATTATATACTGGTGTTCGTTAGTTTGTAAGAAGCTTTGGAAATTATCATCTGTAAATATGTATCTACTTAATAACAACATTCGTTAAATTTTACAAACTTTTCCCTAATTTTAGAAGAATTAACAACATTTAACGTAAAATAATAAAATATTTCAGAAATAACAAATAATTATTTTTAAAATTAATTTTTCATTGAAATATCTTTTTGCTTTCAGACAATATTGTCCATGTTCATTAAAATAAATAAAAGCAATTAAAAGCTTTTGAAATTAAATTAAATTTTTGTTTTATTGAGTTTTGTATGTTACAATTCAGAGATGATTTTCAGGTAGAGGTGGTCCAACTAAAAAGAAAAAACACGATTTGGTTTTCTCAAAGCTTTGTGCTTTTAACTAATGTAATCACTAATCTTCCCAAAATTAAATTATAGAGTTTTCGTACAATTAGTTATGGGTTAATACATATGAAAAAAATTTTTTGCCATGACTTTAAAAAAAGAAAACATTTATAATAAGTTCCATCATTTGTGAATAGTTTCTGAAAGTTTCATTAAAACCCGACAATTATTTTTTATTTTTGCAAGATTTTCAAAATGAATGTCTGTCATACAGAAAAAAAACGCGCTAAAATCGTATGTTATTTTACTAGTTCCGGTGATACAAAGAGAAAAAAGTTTTTTTTTAATTAAAATTTAGAATGTTCTAAAATGAAGGAAAATTTTTTTTAAATAATTATAAAATACTTTGATCTTTCCTCTTAATAATAACATAAATATTTATTCGCTAAAATTTTGTTTTCGTCAAGTTTGGCGTCTTTTTCATCATGCTATGCTCTGTTTTTAGCGATCTCATGAAGGGTCCTAAATATAAAGTAAAATATAATACACGACAGTGTATCTCTAATTATAGTTCTAGGTACAAAATTAATTATGAAGTTTGTTAATTATAGAATCAATTGTAGATCTATTATTGCTATTGAGTTATTGAACTATTATTGAATTATTATTGGGTTATTTGGATTCAATTTCATTTAAATATATTTTTTAATTTTTTTAAAAATAAATGTTTGGAAGGAGAAATAATCGAGACAGGTAAAGTGTTCCACAGCTTAGCTCCCCGATAGCGAACCAATCTCAAACCATATTGTAAAGTATTATTATGCATTTAAAACAAGCCTCCACGAGTAGATAGCTTTGTTGGATATTGATAAACAGATGAACTGAGAGAGAAGTAGTTGTAAAAACAAGAGGTGGGGCGATTTTGGTAATAGACTCATACACAAAAGTTTTAATTTAATTTATTTTAATTTAAATATTTCCGGAAGTCTCAATATTTTTGTATTTTGGGGATAGTTTAAGAAACTATGCCCTAAACACTCTCTTCTGCAGTCTAGGATCAAGCCAGGAGTGTAGAATTAGATTTCTATAGTCTCTGTTTTAAACATGTTAAAAGAGCTAAATATTCTCAGTTTGTGCTGAACCCATTAAAATCGGCGCCAGAGTTCAGTACGAAACAATGCTTTCTAATTAGTCCATAAATAATAATGTCATGTTTCTGTCTACATCCGCACGGTTGACCTCGAGTTGACCTGTTCAGAGTTCAACGCGCCATAAAATTGGTAAACATTCTCCCGAGCCTTCCACGTGATCAAGAAAATTCATAAATATGAAACTTCTTCACGACTTAGTGAGTCCTTAAAATAATCAACTAGTCACACGAATCCATGAAACCCAACTTCCTCGCTAAAAGTTAATTTTTATTAACATCAATCCGGCTTGTAATTATTCAATTTCTTTTCAACATCAACCCATCTAGTGACCAATTCAACCAAGACGAGATTCAGAAACTAACTAATTCAATATTGAATATTCGATAAAAGTGACTCACCTGATTTTTTTTATTAAAAATATTTTTTGTTTATTGTTTTGGGGGTTTAACTAATTTTTAATCTTACTAATATAAAGACCCCTTCCCGACCACCTAGGAAAAAAGTTTATTCACCCTAGGTATTCTATTGATAATTATAAATTTGGATATAAATAAGATTCAGGAAAAAACTCTGTGCAAAAAAAGTGACTCAGATATCGCATTCTAATGATTAAACTGGCAAATTTAAAAAGCTTTTGACAAAATATTGAAAACTATTTTACAATACACTCAGAACAATATTCTAGAGAATTCTAGAACAGCTTAAATTAAATCTAGAGTATTCCAGAAAGACTCATACAGTATAAAAACAGCTTGAAATAGCCACTCAAGTCACTAACCAGATGAAAGGGTACAAACAAGCATCAGAGCCACTTAAGGCATCTATTATTTCCCTCTCAAAAGCAGGTAAGTCTAGGAGAGAAGTTGCAGAAATTGCTATAACCTCGCAATCAACTGTCTCTCGAGTGCTTAGGGCACATAATGATAACACTCCTGCTCCAAGGAAGGAAACAAGGAGACGAAAGAAAAAAATTGATGATAGAACTGGCAGAGTAATCAAGAGAGAAGTTGCGAAGAATAGGACTATAACTAGCCAAGAAATTGCAGCCAGTCAAAGCGAAGAGCAAGGTGTTAGTCTTGCCTCTTCAACAGTCCGGTGGCTGTGAAAACAAGTCTACAAATCTTGTACACGAAGGTTTAAGCCGCTAATAAGCAAAGCCAACAAAGCCAAGAGACTTGAATGGGCTCACTATTACAAAAATTTCAGCGTAGAAGACTGGAAGAATGTTCTCTTCACCGATGAAACGAAAGTTGAGCTAAATTCAAAGGATAAGGTGAGTCACTTTTATCGAACTGCACTGTATATATTACTGATATTTTTACAATAAAAATGTATTTTTATATTTTCATAATGTTTTTTTATTTGCCCATAGTTTAGACTCTAACAGGTGCTACTACCCAGGTCAAGGTCGACCTGGGAACAACAGAATTTAAGAGGTGGTTCCAGACTTTTCAAAATCTCCAATCTCCTGATCAGAGGTCTTACTGCCGTATGTAGTTTATCGTCATACCCAGGAATAGTCTTTGTTTGACTGTATTTAAGGGAGTTATCTTTAAAAGAAAAAAAGTATAATATCGTCAACAATCTTCATATGGTAGTATATGAAATAAACACTATTTCCAGCAAAATTACATACCTGCATGCATGCAATATGAAAACATGTCCAAACTTTATTTTCTACCCAATACCAAACAATATTACAAACATGCCAAAAATGATTCCGCAGCACAACAAACCGTTTAAATTAAAGTGTCTATTGTTTAGAAATATTTGACCAGTCAGAGAAAACTAAAACACTATTTTTCTTGAGCCTACTTTCGGGGAAAATTATTATAAAACCCACAGATTTCGACGTTCAAAGAGCAAAGATGTGACTCCAAGTCGAAGAAAAGACGTGGCTATGTAGTTTTTTCTCCACCCACAAGCGTGCAGAAAGACACGTGTATGGTCGATTTAAAACGTATCATCTCCAACAACAAAGACGGTTAGTGCATCTTCGCTAACAGTAAACGTTTTTTTTTCTGGACCATATATTTTTTCCGTGGACCAACTATTTAAAACTATTTAAAAGTTTTTTTTCTAAACTAAAGATTTTTTCTGCATACCAATTACACAAAAACTTGAACTCAACTAAAGGTTATTCTTATACCTTTTTAACTCTTTCGAATTTATGTGCATATGTTTGTAAATAAAAATGATTTATTTAACACGTATACCCATGTTTTCTTTATTTTTATTTTATTTTTTGGAATTCGGACGTTCGGATTTTTAATATAAAAAACAACTGACAGACAGAATTTCCTTTTATAGATTATATCCTGTAATCGACTAAGTCAAGTTAAACAAATAATTGAACAATTAATTTCTTTCTTTTTTATTAGGAATTGCAATGACTTTTCTTGTGTAATTTAGTATTTTTTCTTAAAGAGATAAACAAACTTTCTTTTTTTGTCCTAAACGAAGAAATAAAATGACTATTGTATACCCCTTTTTACCCTCCCCTACACCTATTGGTGTAACCACGTTTAGTGGTCTAATCCTAAGGGTTTTAGGACGATGTTTTAACCACAGGGCTAACTCTGCGCTGGTCAATACTGACGCTGGTCCGAGCTCGTTGTTGGTCACTGGCCGCTTAGATCCATACCAACTCTGCCTAGGTTTTTTTCTTGATCTCAGATAGTGGAAGATCGAATGTCGTGGTAATCACAGCGCTGGTTCGAGCCGTGGCGGGTGCTATATTAAGACAAGAAATATCTTCACAACGAAAATTAAAAACGAAATGTACGTTGGGTTAAACTTCAATTGGTTTATATAGTCCTTGGTACAACAAATATTAACCCTTTTCGCATCAATGACACTGTGCCTCGCCTAATATTCGGGCTTCAAAGTTCTTCAGAATCAGGAAATCGGGTGGCAGCTGACGTAAATTCCAGAGGCACACGATGCGGGATTCTCAGCGAATGTCTTCGTGCTCTGAAAGGTATCTGCTTATATGCACTTCGGCCCCAAACTGGCGTGTGACTGAAGGGTTCTGGGGATTTGATGATTCCTCAATTTTCACATTAATCCCAATAAGGGCTGTTTTTCCCCCATTTCTGCTTTCTTAATCAACTTTCCAAATTTGGAGAATTAGCCACCTACTTGGGAGTAGTTACAGGGATTACTCTTCCCTTAAACTCCAACTTGCTTTACGTTACATCTCGTACCATCACTCCATAAAGGTGATGCTAAATTCTGCCTTTTCCTTCCTTCTCAGAATTCAACCTCAGCCTACTTCCCAGGGCAGGCATAACTGTGTCTATGACAAATCTAATTTTTAAAATATAAGGGTGAAAGGGCGTAGTTTTATTCTAGTCATAAATTTTTATTCTCTTGATTCAGAGAAGAGATAAAATTATTTCTCCAATCCTGGGCCTATCTCTGTCTAGCGAAAATATAAACCAGATCAACAACTGAACCTGTCTTCATAACTTCGACCCTCAAAAGGAGTTCGTTCCTTGTTTACATTTCCCTAAGTTCCCAATTTGTTTTTGTCAGCGAAAATATAATCCAGACCCCCCTCTCTCTCTCTCACTCTCTCTCTCTCTTTCTCCCTCTCTCTTTCTTCTGCCAACGATATTTGTTTGCTTAAATTGTCAAAAAAAAAATTATTTCTTAATTCCTAGACTTATCTCTGCACAGAAAAATATAAATCAGATCACCTGCTCATCAATGACAGGATCTGTTTTCATAAATTCGACCCTCAAAACGGGTTTGTTTTTTGTTTACATTTCCCAATCGTTTTCGTCAGCGAAAACGTAAGCCCTGAAAATATGAGCCCCATCTATCTCTCTCCTCGTTAATATGTTTTCTCAATTCTTCAAGGAAGAGATAAAATTATTTCTAAATTCCTAGACTTAACTCTATTCAGCGAAAATATAAATCAGATCACTGTTGACAGGACTGGTTTTCATAAATTCCGCCCCTTCCGTTCGTTCTCATTTAAATGTCCGAGCGAGAGACCAAATTATTTCCAAATCTGTTTTCGTCCGCATGCCAAACTTTCCATAGATTAAAAGAAATACACTTTAGGAGACGATAAATCCGCCAAGGGAAATGTCTCTACCCTCTCTCTTTCTTTTTCCCTCTTCCAGCTTATATTCTATTTTGGGCTTAACTCTTTCCTGCTTATAATTAAGATTTAACCACTTCATGGCCTCGGTGTCACAATTGGTGTCCCTAAATGTGTATAAAGAAAAGTGTTTATTTATCTGTTGAAAAATGAAATGATATAAACATTTTTTAATTCACTTCTTAAACTCTCGGATGCGTTTTTTATTTATTTTAGAAACACAAATTGAGTAAATATACTAAGCAAATTATTTTCACACAGAAGCAAGATATAAAATAAATTTTGCGCAAAGTGAAATGAAATGGAATAACAGCAAAACAGAAGCGAAACAAAAATTAGCTAAAGAAAATTATCTGCTATTACATTCATTGTTATATCACTCAATGGTTCGAAGACAGCTATGAAAACACGAAATTCTGGAAAGAGAAAAAAATGGAGTTGTTTTCTTCTTCTATGTGCCGTGTTCCTTCGGGACGTTAGCTATCATGGCTCTCCACAATTTCTCGTCCATTGTAGCTCCTAATAAATTTTGTCTTTTTGATATCTCTCCTAAACCCTGTTCTACTATCCACTTACTCAAGGTTGCTAAGTCGGTTATGCGTTCTTTTCCTCTGTTCTTCTTGCCGTCTATCCGCC
This sequence comes from Acanthosepion esculentum, assembly GCA_964036315.1. Lineage (NCBI taxonomy): Eukaryota > Metazoa > Mollusca > Cephalopoda > Sepiida > Sepiidae > Acanthosepion > Acanthosepion esculentum. The sequence goes on along the minus strand of OZ038492.1, from coordinate 54,825,454 downwards.
CTGTGGGTATCACATTTTCCAAGCCCTCTTTTCTCATTATGTGCTCTAGAAAATTCAAATGACTCTTTCTGATGTTAAGTATAAGTGTACATTTTGTTTCCATTTTCTGTAAAACTTCGTCGTTGCTCACATGTTCGGTCCATAGTATTCTCAGCATCCTTACGTAGAGCCACATTTCTGTGGCTTTAAGTCTGTTCATCTGTGAAAAGATTGTATAGCATTCACTGCCATATAGAAGGAGTGATATTGCGTAAGAGTTTGGTAATCGTTTCTTTGTTTCAAACAATTTTTTTTCTGTTTCTTAATAGAATAGCTTAGTTTTTGGAAGGCATCTTTCGCTATCCCAATGCACCTTCGAATTTCAGTGTCACACTTTCCGTCCTCTCTTAAAACACTTCCCAGATATTTAAATTGTTATACTTGTTTGATTTTGGCATCTCCAATTTGTAATTTGCATATTCCTTTTGCATTCTGTCTTCTTGCAATTAATGTTTAGTCCTTTCTTCTCACTTTCCTTAACTACCTTCGATAGGAATCCATGTAATTTCCTTTCTGTGTCTGCTATCAACACTGTGTCTTTTGCATATGCTTATGTTGTTAAGACTATGGCCGCCAATGTTGTTTTACAAATAATAAAAGAAAACCATAAATTCGGAATGGTTTGGCTTGTAATGAACGGTAAAATTTTGTCTATTTGTACACTGTTACATACTAACTATTCTTTCAATTATTTCCTCTAAAATTTGAATAGGACCTTCATTTTCAAATCTTCGTGGCACCAATTAAAATTTAAATTTAATATTAACATTCTTTTTGTTATAGTCCAAGTTCCTTGTACCACGATGATGGTCCAAGGTAGAACCAATGAAGAATAACTCGAACACAGGTATGGAATAACACAGATATATTACAAACAGAAATATGTACAAATAAGTACCCCTTCCGAAGCTTTTGTTTAGCAGGGGTTTTTAATGTTTGTTTTTTCTTTGGATCTATTTCCAAAGGTTCTGTGAACTTCCCCTTTTCCTGGACGATTTTCGTGGTTCTGGCATTGTTTGCGGCCTTTTTATATCAAATGTATCGAAAATCGTATCCATCACTTCTTCCTGAGGTGGACCGTTAGCATCTTGTAACACTCTCTTCCTTATTTGGTTTACGTGTCTTCTATGTGAGAATTTGTGTCCCTGTACTATGTAAACCATATTCCCAATTCTTTTTTCAATTGTGCCTTGCTCCCAGTAAGATGAATTGTTTTTATATGCTTTTAAAAAAACCTTTTCTCCTGGGTGGAATTTTCTTTTTGGTACGCACGACTGTGTTATTTGCTTCGTTTGACTTGGTAGCAATTTATCAAATACAGATCTGATTTTTCTAGCGAATATCACTTTTGCGGGTGATAATGTCGATGGCGTAGCATTATTTGGCGTAATTCTATATACCTGTAGAAATTGTTGTAATGCTTTTTCCGTAGGCATATCATTTGCTTTTCTTAACGCTCTTTTGAGTGTATCAACAAATCTCTCTGCTTGCCCATTTGATCTTGGGTGATATGACGGGGATTTTATATGTTTGACTTGATAAATTTCGCAAAACTCTTGAAAGTCCGCTGATGTAAATTGCGTTCCATTATCTGTGACTAGGCAATTCACTACTCCAAACCGAGCAAATAGCTCGTGGAGGCAATATGTGGTAGTTTCCGAAGTAGGATTTTTGCAACGAAACACCTCCGGCCATTTACTATAACTGTCCACTATGATCAAATAGTATAAACCATCAATTGGACCTGCATAATCTGCGTGTATTCTTGACCACGGACGATCTGTCTCTGGCCATGGCTTATGGATGATTGGCGGTGCTTTGGCTGCTAAGAAACAAACCTTACATATTTCCACCAACTGAGTAATATCCTGGTCCATGTTTTTCCAATATACATAGCTTCGTATCAGCGATTTCATTCTATTTTTTCCTGGAAATCTGTGGAAATCTTTTAGGATTCGCTTTTGTAGTGTTTTGGGAATTACTACCCTTTCGTTATAAAGTAGCACATTATCGCATAAAGAAAGGCTGTCCGATATTTGCTTATTTTTTTTCTGCTATTTTTGCTTTTGTTTCTTTTATGAATTCGTCATTTATTGCTTCATTTTTTATCTCTTGTAGTCTGACGGGGAGGTTTCGAACTGTACAACATAGTACTGTCCCGATATCTTCTTCATGTCGTAGGGCTGCGATTACAGAATCTTTCGATGGCTCTGTTTTCGTTGGTATAAGTCTCGACAGACCATCCGCATGCCCGATTTTTTTCGTTGGTAGACACTCAAATCTGAAATTGTAGTTCAGAAGAATTGTACCCCATCTTATTAACCTATTTGCAGTGTAAACCGGTAGACCTTTTTTCGAACCAAATATTGTTAGTAACAGTTTGTGATCCGTCTGTAGAGTAAAAAATCTACCAAAGATATATCTATGAAATCTTGTGACTGCAAAAATAATTCCCAGAGCTTTTTTTCTGCTGGAAGTAGAGTTCGAGAAGCATGCGCGATGGGTTTTATTGTCCCATCCGGCATTTTATGCAGTATACACGCCCCGACTCCATAGGCGCTCGCGTCACTTGCTATAATTATTTCTAATTTAGGATCGTAGTGTGCCAAAAATAAATCCGAAGTTAACGTCTTAATTATTTTGTCAAACATTTTCTGGCATTCATCTGTCCACTGCCAAACTTTTTCTTTCTTCAGAAGTTCGTTCAGTGGTCCGCGAAGTTTATGCATGTGAGGAATGAATTCCTGGTAGTAACTCACTAAGCCTAGGAAACTTTTTAATTCTGTTATGTTCTTTGGAACTGGCATTTTTTTATTGCCGTTTCCCTTTCATGGTCTGGTCGTCTTCCTTCTTGATCGATGATATGGCCCAGGTATTTTATTTCCTTCATGAAAAAATCGCATGTTTTCTTTTACCTTGAACCCATAGCTTTGTATTCTCTTAAACACCTCTTGTACGTGTTCCCAGTGTTGTTCAATAGTTAAGTCCGAGCCGGAATCCAACTGTAGTTTGACTATTCTGTTTTGCATTGCTACTTGTACGTATTTTCTTATGTTAGTCTCATCCGCTTGGTCAGTCCTCGTGATTCTTATTCTGCTTTTGCTTTCTCTTCTAGTCCAACAATGAGAACATTTATGTTTTATTTTTGCATCATAGACAAGTTTTAAAACGGTATAACTTTATACCAATGCCAAGTCCCACAGCGATAGCATGGACTGGGTGGTAGTTTTTTCTGATATTGACTTTTAGAAGTAGAACATTTTGTTTTACCTGTTTTTGAGGAGGGAAAATTGGTTTGTTTGTGAGGAGGGAAAGTTGGTTTGTCTTCGTACTTTACGTATGTGCACGATGCCAGCTTCTTCTATATCGTTTGAGTCTTTCTTCCCACAGATGCATCTCTGGCATTCTTCGGCCAGTTTTTGAAGTGCCAAATCTTTTTCACTCTCCAATTTTGTAAGGATTCTGCGTCTCATTTCCGCGTCTTTGGTTGAAACCAGGCCTTGGACGTATACTAAACACTTGAAATTGTCCGCGCTGAGTTCCGATAACTTAAAGTCATCACAATATTTGTTTACAATGGAAGAGAAAGTAATGTAATCTTCGCTGTCCTTTTTTGTTAGGCTCAGACATTTCCATCTTTTGTAAAATAGTGAGGTATTATGGCTGAAAAGTTCTGTTAACAGTTTTATGGCTTCTTTGAACGTTAACTCATTTGTTTTCCTCGGTAGGATATAATCTACGAATTTGGTATATTCGCATGTGCCTAATTTTCTTAGTAATAGACGTACTTTTCGTGTGTCAGACCAATCTCTGCAGTCAAATTCATATAGATCTTCATAACTTCAGAAATAAGTTGCAAAGGTTTTGTCTTTGTCGGGTGCGTACGTGAAATCTTCGATAGTGCTCCAAATAGCGTCTTGTGAGAGAACTGTTTCATTCTCGGAATTTTGCTCTTTATTTGACATTACACGTAGCAATAATTCTTGTAATTCAAGATGTTTCTGTTCGTTTTTTTGTTGCTGTTCAAATTGGATTTTGATAAGTTCCACAATGGTTGATTTAAAATCTTCCATGTTAACGTAATTTTGTGTAAGTGTTTTCCCTTAGTGTAACCTGATATTCTGAAACCTGTGTACGCCAAAAAATAAAATTTCCTTTGTTGCCACAGTAAAATTGATGTCCAAAAAGAAAATTCTTTTTTTTTAGAAATCTCCACGTAGAACTTGTTTTTTTAGTTTACTCGTCGACACTGTTATGTGCGACGGATAGCGAAAAAGGTATGTCCTCCGCGTAGACAGTTCGTTTTTCTTTTGGGTTACCTCGTCGCCACTTGTTATGTGCGACGGATAGCAAAAAAGGTATGTCCTCCGCGTAGAGAGTTCGTTTTTTAGGGTTTCCTCGTCGCCACTTTCCACGTTCCTTGTACCACGGTGATGGTCTAAGGTAGAACCAATGAAGAATAACTCGAACACAGGTATGGAATAACACAGATATATTACAAACAGAAATATATACAGAGAAGTAGAAGTATTAGTAATGACTATCAGATTTGGTTAGAGTGAACTATGTTGCCTCGACAAGTATCACTATTCCAATGTTCTTACAATAATCCTCTCTGCTTCCTCTTGAGGAGCAGTATTTATAAAGTCCGGAATAGTCCATTATTATTATGGGTAAGTTCCCATAACACTTTTTCGACAGAAAGAAAAGGTCACAAACTTAAATGCCAAAAAACTAGAGATGGCCTACTCATAACGGGTGGCTCTTCTCTTCTCCTAAATAACGTTTATCGGGTACAAGAGTCGTTGTACGAGTATATCCAGGTATGTCCTAGAATGGTTCATACTTGAGTTGAGCTTGTTGAACTTAGTCAGGTCTGCAACATGTCCTATACATGCTTATTAGGGTTTCAATCTATCGAACACGTGGGCCAGTTGCGTAGCTTGAAGTCAGAGAGATGTTCCTGAAACCTGTTTCGTGTAACTCGTACACAACAAGGAGTTCCATTATCTTTCTGAAAAGTAAAGACAACAGCACTGGCAAACGTAGCGAACATAAAGATGTACAAATCGGTTTGCAATAAGATATATATATCACATCTATCAAGAAAGATTCCAGGTTCAGTCGTGGTCTTTGTGAACAACAACAGAACATAAACCATGCAACACTGTGAACATGATGAAGGTGGCTTCTCGATCCTGGGTGCAGACTAGAGACAAAGAAGCTATTGGTGTTTTGGAGGTTTTTAATTACTGTAAGGGTATTTTAGGTTTTAGTTTTGGGTTGACATGAAAGTCAAAAGAAAAATTAACAAGTGCGACTTTGTAACGCCGTGCAGCTTTTTGTAGCAAACCCAAGCTTAATATTTAGAATGACATCAATATTCTACTAACCTTGAGTCCGCTAACAGAATGTGCAACAATTTTTTTAGTTTCCAGCAATAGCAAGAATGAATGAGAAAACGAAACAACCGTAAACTTTTGTGCATGAACAATCAAATAAATACAAATATACAAATGTGTATTTATAAAATGTATATGATGTGCGTTGTGCTGTAAGGGATAATGAGAAATCGGAGGGCTGAGTTCGAATTCCTGTCAGGTTTGTTACATTCACTTACGCGCAAATTGACTTGGGGAAGGTATGAATTCATATCTTATACCCTATCAAATCAATGCCAAGTGTATAAAAGTTTTTATAAAATTTGTTTTTACGTTCACAGTTTTAAGGTTGGCTTTAGGTCATTTAAAAGGGTTTTGTAAATATGTATGTGCGCAAAAGAGAGAATATATGATAATACGAAACAAGTGGTTGGTTCATGTACATAGGCTCAGAATGAGAAGAAATAAAAACATTTAGCGACTGGTGATCAGGTGATTAATACAGACAGGCCCGAACAGAAAATTTGAACTAAATCCTTGCTATGAACGGTAAAGCAACTTAAAATTAATTAATTACAGTGTGAGTAACTCAATAATTCATCGCATTTTACTCATGTATACCACACACAAGAGACAGCATGATTAAATTATTTTACCGCACTCGACACGGTTTTTATTTGTTACGACACACTTATTATATTTCAAATAATTTTATACGCGTTATGACTATTCCAGAAGTATACTGGTGTTTGGTGGGAATCCATTAGCTAGAGTTATCAATTATTTTATCATAATTATTCGATTACAACTCATTCTAAAGCAAAAAATATTATTTTATCAATCAACAAATATAAAGAACAAATATCTCTCATTTTCAACTCAAGAAGGCATTAGCAATTTGTATACTCATGAAACAAACTTTCATCTGCAAAAAATACATTTTATTCTTTTCTGGGCATACAAGAAGTATTTTACCTATTTCAAACATTCTGGTTGCTATTTTCGTCTTAGTTGTATTTAAAACATAAAGTTTTAGTTAATATAATATACAGCCTTCCTTATTTATATGTTGTATGTGATGGTCTTTAGAAATCATCGTTTTTCTTTTTGTCTTTCTCATCAAGAACATCACAGATTAGCACAGTCACAGCACGACAACCAATAAGCGATAAAACAGTCGAGACTAGAAAATGTGCTTACTCTTATCAAGGAATTGGTCTTCGGTTGCCTCTGATACGGAAGGCCTTAAATGTTAAAATTAGTTATGGTTAGCACTGGATCACATATGTTGCTAAAATCTACACTCAGTTTGCTTATACATTTATGTTTTTTAGAAAATATGTGCGTAGTTTCTTTCACGTGCTACAGAATTTCTATCGTGATTCTTTGTCGATTGTTTTAACCTCATTACAGATCGAGCAATCTACACATTTTTCTCTCTACTCATGGTTTGCTACGACTGATTTTTTCCTCTATTCCATATTAGATAACGGATTTCTTCAAATTTGACCTTTAGAAGCACCTCTTTGCGACTTCTCAGGCAAACGCTTTCAGCTGATATGAATTGGAAAGATCATTGATTGAATCAATTGTTAGGTCTGCGGCTAGGAATGTTGTTTTCTCGCCAGAACTTATGTTGCACATTTATAAGTTTACCATTCGTCCATGCATTGAATGTTGCTGTCACATATGATATGGTGCTTCTGTTGTGTATTTAGAGAATCTTGATGATATACAAAGAAGAATCTGCAATGTTATTGGTCCTGACCTCGGCTTCAGTCATTTTCCCACCGGAGTAATGTAGCTTCCTTCCACCTTTTCTATAAATATTTTCATGGTAACTGTTCTAATGAGCTTTCCTCTATGATACCTAGATTTTATGAATTTAAGCGCAGTACTACTGTAGAAAAAATAAAAATTGGAGAAGAAATAAAGTGGAGAAAAAAAAATAACTTTTTTCTCGAGAGATATAGTGTCTCCTGTGCGTCAGTGTGAAGGGTGATGTCAAAGACCAAAATTTAAATGAAAAATTAAATTCTCAATCAAATTTAAATTTTACCCGTATACGATCTTAAAGTAAAATTACAATTTAATACACTAAATAACACACAGGACCAAAATCCCGATTTCTTTCTCGGCTTCTTCAAAGGAAATCAACAAACCCACTCAATGAAGCAGACGATCTTATAAACAACTATACCGTTAGTGTTCACAGATTTATTTCAACAAATCATAATTACATGCATATTGGTTCATATGCTAAGTGGGTAAAAAACAAAAATGAACAAAAGGATTATTACTTACAAAACAATGTTGTCATCAAGCAGACAACGCAAACATCTTTCAACTTTTTCTTTACAACAAACAATATTGTTAAAGCATTTTCTTTTTTTCTTACAATCAATTCAATTTCTTTTGTGTTTCTTCTTTCTTCAAATATTTCTTTTCTTTCTTTGAAACTCTTTTTCACTTCCTCTGAAGCTGAAAGGGTAAATTGAAAAACACAATCCTAACCTAGTCTAGGATCTTAAAATCTTATTCCATGAAGAATATCTTTCAAAATATTTTAAAACTTTAGCTTTGGAATTCTTTTAAATCTTATTTTAATATAAAGAACGTGAATAGGGGCAGAATTCCCCGCATCGAATGACTCTGCCAAACAAATAGAAACGTTGATTCTCCGAATCAACAAACAAATAAATCAAATGAAATAATTCCCCTTCTAGGGAATAAAATTACTTCTTTTAGCTTCGGAATTCTACCGAAGCTAACAAAATCTTTTCTTCCAAATTTCACAAATCTTAGCTACAGAATTCTACCGAAGCTCGCGAAATCTTTTCTTCAAAGATTCTCAAATATAAACAAATCTTAGCTTCGGAATTCTACCGAAGCCAATAAACTCTTCTCTTCAAAGTTTTTCAAATATAAACAAATCTTAGCTACAGATTTCTACCAAAGCCAATTAAATTTTCCAACAAAACCTTTCGATGCGAAAACTCACACTCCCCTGTTCCCATCCATAAATAAAATCAGTAATATAGCTATTAAAAACTAAATAAATATTAATTCTATAATCTTTAAAGGCAAATAATTCGATACTGTAATTCGAATTAAGGTAACATTAATATACGTGGCAAACTAGAGTAGTTTACCACGGAGCCAGAATAAACACGTCTTTATCGTCCGAGGATAAAATTCTGACTGAAGACAAAATCTTCTGATACAAAGGGAAAGGACTTGCTTTCAGCTTCCAAATTCCATGACAAAGCGCGGCAACAAATTTACCGACTGTCCATAGGCGCCACCGACTCAAGACATCAAAAGAACATATCTCTCCACTGAATTCATTGACAGATCTCTTCTCACACTTACATGTTAAATTTCTTCCAATAAAAATTTCCAAAAAACACTCAAAACATCAATCTCACCACCGAAGTCATTGAAATATGTCTTCTCACACTTATGTTAAATTTCTGTCAATAAAAATTTCCAAACTACACCCTTGTGCAAATTAATTGAAACAAAACGAATAATTCCGCTATTATCTACTTTTTTCATATTTTTCCAATGAAACATGACCCAGTTCACATGTTAGTACTTCGTATGTCCATTTCACGAAGTCGTTCCTTGCAGATTGACCACAGATTCTCGATTGGATTTAAATCAGGAGAGTTTCCGGGCCAGTCGATAGTACTTTGATCTGCTCGCTGGTAAGGCTTGCCAGTGTCTCCGTCCAGCGTTACAATTTTCGTACGCTTCCTTGGAGTAGCATCCATCGCAGACAATGGCCGTAGGACAAAAAACGATAGTCGAGACAATAGTGATAAAAATCTGATGCAATCACGCATGACACAATATTTTTCATCATACACCTCGAAAATAGATTCATATTACTGCACACCACTACAAATGACCTAATCTGAGGAAAAAATAGAAATCTATTACAACCTGTCACTCCAGTGTGGGTCTAAAACTGACCGTGTGGTGAAAGAAGGAAACTAAAGCGGTCGTTTCAATTAATTTGCTCATGGGTGTAGATTGGTGGCAAGGTCTCATCCTTTTACAATTAAAATGGCTAGAAGTAACCATAAGTTCTATGGTAACAGTTTCTTCTTTTACACTTTTCGCTTGTGGAAATCTCTTTTGGCTTTTTGCTTTTTAATCGACTTTGATCTTCAAAAACTTAAATGCACTGTCAATCGTTATTTTTTGTCTTCTTAATTCCTGTTCTTTATTGTTCTCTGTCTTTAATATTTTCTTTTTCTCATATTCCCTAACACCCAGTAACCCTTTGCGTCTTAGTGGCTTTATTGTCTTGCTTGCAGTGAAATGATTAAAAACATATATATTATATACGCAGTCGTTAGTTATATTTTTCTTGTGTGGCATAAGAATTTATTTTTGAAACAAAAAACACATAAACCAACAGAATAAGAGGGCAATTCGAGAATGAGTTATTAACAGTGAATTGTTTTCTAGTGAGTCTGAGTGACAGTGTTAATGTTAATGCGTGTTAATACATACGATGCATATACAGTATGCATAAATAAAAATATTTTGTGCGTATGTACGTACACGTGTAATGGGTATACATATAAGAATTAAATATTACAGGGGAGGGGCACCATAATTTTAGAAATACCAAAGTAGGGTATGGCCCAAAATAGGTTGGGAAACTCTGGTTTAGAATTTTCTCGCGAGGTATTATGATTTCCAAATTTGGGAATTACCTGATATTCCCAAGTAGTCACCCATTTAAGGATTGACCAGTCTCAACGTTTTTTAACCGGTGGTCGTACGTGAACTAATGTTTCAACGGGATATGGCTGTGAAGATCGTCCGCGAACGTTGTTTCGTGTGTGTGTGTGTGTGTGTGTGTGTGTGTGTGTGTGTGTTTGTGTTTGTGTTTGTGTTTGTGTGTGTGTGTGTGTGTGTGTGTGTGTGTGTGTGTGTGTAGTCTACAAGTCGTCAACAATGCGACTAACGTTAAAGGTGGCAATTCGCAAAAAATGACCATAACGTTATACCTACATATCTCCGCTATTCAATGCTGTCGACAACAACGCTTTCATTCAGAAGAAGCACAGAAGAGGCTCAGTTTCAACAAAAGCTGCACAATTTTCTTCTATTTCACAGAAACTATTTCTGGGAAAAAACTGCACGAACGGTTCAACAAATTTAAGTTGCTAACTAACACATGCACAGAGAATGATTTTGCAACCTTTATATAAATTTAAAAGTAACATTTCAACCGCTGAAAAGCAGTGAATCGCATTTGAATTTCGAGGGCTATTCTCTTTTTACATCTTTTTTCTCTTTCATCCGTAGTATATGTAAATAAATAGTAGATAAACTTTTCATCTTTATGAATTGAGCACTTCATGTCACGGCATTTCATGTTACCATTTCTTTATTTTCCCTTTTTTTTTCATATATAATATCTTTATATTTTGTAAAGGTTTTCATATTTTGCATTTATTTATTTTTTATGATGACATTGTATCGGGTAATTTTCTTCTGAATAACTAAATTTTTATTATATGTTTTTTTTTATCTTTCTTTTATAATATGGAAGCAGAGTTACTGTGGTATCATCGGATTCAAAGGACCTACAATCAGTATAATATCAGTGTCGTCTGTCGCAGTAAAACAATACTACGCAAGTTCCCCCAAAAAGCCAGACCAAAACAAAAATAGTCAATGAACAAACAAGATTCTTTCATTATCTTAATTTGAATGACATCTGTAATTTAAAACATTTCTAATAAGACATTCTCACTATTATTATAATTTCTAATAAGACATTCTCACTATTAATTTCGGACTAGCTATATCTCATTTCTTTCTTTTTTTTCTTTTTTAAGCCAATGCTCAAGCGGTTCACATTTTACGACCACAAAACGTGGATCGGACAACATTAAGACTATTATGTCTACGTTTGTTTGACATAAATATGACGTGATGAAACACGAACAAGAAAGAATGTTACTGCATGATTATTTATTGCAATATAATTACAATTTTGGCACAAGTCTTAAGGGGAAGTAGTGGAGAACACTAAATATCCTAAACCTAACTAATCTGATTCGCGACCCATTCATTCATTACAATTTACTCTATCACCACAAGAACTTGTCTATCACCATTCGATCCAAGACACAATATCGTTACTATATGATTAAATTTGAATTTCGTCTGTTAATGGATTTCTGTCGTTGAAGCATAAGATGAAAAAATAGTTTGAAATCCGCATTTTGCCAAATTTTCTATTCTTAATTTTATTTTTATTATTTTGAAAGATTTCCTTGTGGGGTGGATAAAACAAAATAATTATGTATATTTCCTTGTCATGGCCTTTTGAAAAAGTCAAAATAACCAAAACCACAAACAAAACGTAATATAAATCTAAGATTAAGTGCTTCGCCCTTGGGCAGACGGACGTACTATTGTACCGACACGTTCCTTTTCTTCTAGTAATGCTAAATAGATGAAGTAGGCAAACGCCAAGAAAAACTAATGTGTTTCATTAAAATTAAGTTACAATTATAATTAAAAAAATATGTTAATAATAATAAAATGCAATTGGCAATGTTGAACAATAAATTGTTATCATTTTTGTGAGGATCATTTGAACATTTGAATATCAAATAACTCTTAATAAATGTTTGGTGTTGTTTTACAAGTCTCGCAAGATCATCACTAGCGACTTATATCCTCACTAAGTTCTATATACTTGTAAATTGTAGCTTTGTACCAAAAACTAAACTAAGCTTATGAAGTAATGCATGGCAGATTATATCTACTGAAATAGAAACAAAGTTTCGTGAACTCACTACCAACATCTTTTATAAACAGTGCTTGTCCCCACTATCACTCCGGCTATGACGACCTTTGGAGCATAATGTACGTATATAAACATGTATAATATATATTACGTATTTTATAAGCTTGTTGTGGATTTATGCTGGTTGAGTGTTTAGGTCGAAAACACGTGTTTCCTGGTATATATTTCCCACAACAATAATGGCGAACTCAGAATGTGAGTCCGGGTAATAAAACGACCACAACAAAATTATATATAAAAACAAACGATAAGTATATATTAACAAAACAAGGGTATACATAAACGATAGAATATTGTTGCGTGTTACTGAGCAACAATGAATATGAAAGAAAACATTCAATTGTCGCAGTTAGCTCCACCTCATTTCCTTAACCCGTCAACAGGGGTCTCTCTCTCCCGGGAGTATAAATACTGGCTGACCTTTCGCCTCTTTCTCTCTTTTCTCTGCTTACGCGCACGTGCGAGCAACTATCTCGACTTCGGTCGCGGGCCGCAACCTCGAGCGTGAGGCGAGGTATAAAACTTTCTCTTAAAATTTCCAATATGTGAACTCTTATACACAACCAGCGTTTCCCATATTCTGGGAACACGCTTAAACAAAATACACACCCGTACGGACATTCAATTTAACATACACAACTAAAATAATGACCAGAAACTAATTCATATACACATGGGGCCTAAATGAAACCCATGAGTACATTCAAAAGTAGAAGGTAATTTTTAGTCAATAACCAAAAGACATTGTTAACCAAGCTACGATGCTGACCCCGGCCGACATAAACACTGCCGATTTTTTTTCCACCAAAAATCTCGGATCCGGGTTTCAGAGCGACACGCTCCCCACACCGCTGGCCACAAGCGGCCAAGTCGAGCCCAGCAGCACCAGCAATCAGCCCAGGGCGAGCCCAGCAGCAGTAGCAATCAGCTCAGGGCGAGCCCAGCAGCAGTAGCAATCAGCTCAGGGCGAGCCCAGCAGCAGCAGCGATCAGCCAGGGCGAGCCCAGCAGCAGCAGCCCACATACATTCTTATGCGATAGCCCTTTTCAGGGCTAACAGCTACATGTTTATGCAATAGTCCTTTTTAGGACTACCTAACCACATGTTTATGCAATAGTCCTTTTTAGGACTACCTGACCACATGTTTATGCAATAGTCCTTTTAAGGACTACCTGACCACATGTTTATGCGATAGTCCTTCTGGATACTACCAAGCTGCATCCCTGGTGACCGTCACCCTAAGGACGAACAGGTTGCCTCAGCACTGCCTTGTCTGCCTCTGGTCTGCTGCCCTGAAACAAGACAATCTTTCGATTGGCACTCCCCGACTTCATATCGATTACTCAAACACAATACATGTACATACTTTTGCCAAATTGGTGAATAAAATTTGGCTTAGATTTAAAACCCTCGCTTTTGTTATCCTTGCTTCGATCGTACTATTCAATATAAATTTTTCTGTTTGCGGGGTTGATAGCACCTACTTGACCGCCCCGCAACACAATGACTAAAGAATGGGGGGGGGGGGTTAAGCCTAAAATATTCGGAGATTATGAAGTCATTATTTAACATACAATAAAATCATTTATACTGTCTTTTTGATAATACTAATTAATACCTGATCTATCAATTGATAAAAATGAACGATAAAGAAAATGCAAAGTTGATAAATATAATTTTAGGTAAGCAAAAACAGAAAGTAAAAATAAGGTGTTAGTTGTACAAAAACAAATAAATACTAAAACCCGATAACTGTGAAAAAAGTTCAAAGAAATAATAATAAACAATACATATATAACTTCAAATAAATATAATAATCATAATATATATAATAAATGCAATAAAATAAATAATAATTGCAATGAAAAAAAAGCAATAATTACGTTTAAAAAAAAACAGTATTTACATTTTTCAGTTAAACTTAAAATTCGTTAATTTTTTAGAGCTTTGACATAACGTGTCATCTTTTCTTGAGTTTAGAACGCCTCTATTTATAACTACTAGTCATGAATTGTTTCCTCTAAATAATATAGCAATCCCAGATCGAAATGAAACTTTCTTCAAGTTATCACTTGAAATTTAACTTTTTCGTAGTAAATGACTCTGAAAAGGTCAATCCTAAATATCAATAATTTGACAAATATACTCTTTTCCTGTCTTTTGTTTAAGTATGAAAAGTAGCACAAAATGTTGCACATAGTTCAACACGGAATTAGAAATAATTTCCAAAGAATTTATCATTCTACGTTTATGCCATTAGAATGTGAGGGGAAAAAGAATGTAGATGTTCCCGAAAGTGTAAGCGTCTTTGTCGTTATCTTGAAATGTTCAGACGATTATTAAAACAGGTGCATGTAATTGTGGCAGAGATTGATGCGTTGAAAAAAAAAATCTCCCCAATTTTATCTACCCTAATCTACTCACACGTCATACTTATACATCTTCGCAAATCTCAAACAAAGAAATTTATTTATGGTTGTTTGTATCAGTTACGTCATAATACGTGACTCGAACTGGCGTCTGGGTTCCGTCGTGGGCTGGGCTGCTTGTGTCACAGCGTGAGTCTTTACAGCCGTTTTCAGGTCAGTACACTGTCTCTGTTTCTTACAGAAAGGTAAATTCCTGTTCATTATTGTTCTCTCTCTTTAATAGGGTTTTTTTTTTCATATTCTCTCACACTCAGTTACGCGTCTTTGTGGCTTTATTGCCTTGCTTGGGGCGAAAGGATTAAAATAAATAAATACAAACCTTTTTTCTCATTAGGAAAATGTGTTTATTGTAAGAATGCATGTAGTCCTTATTGGCTACATTTTTTGTAAGGAAATTTTACGGATTACTTGTCAGTAACGGAGAGAGTAAAGTAAGTAAGTGAACTTCTCTATTTCAGCTTTTTGCAGAGTGTATATTAGCTCCCAAACAAAAAATTCCCGTTAAAGAATTTTGGAGAGAGAAACTACGTTTTTGTACCAGGAAATTCCGCGTTTTTGCTAATTGCTGATTTGTCAATTTACTGGCTAATGAAAAGACCCCGCCAGATCCCGCTTCCTTGCCTTTGTTCTTGCGAGACTTGTGAAATACAATATATTTTCAGTAACCTGTGTGACTATTTGTTAGTAGATATTTTTCTTCTTAATCCTTAACATTAAATTATTCTCGTTTATTTTACAAAATATTACATCACTTTTAAATCAGTTTTCATAATTTTACAAGGATGTGTAATAATGTGCTTCATCTACCTCTAAAATTATGACTGCTTCAGATTCCATTTTTGTTTTTTACATTTTATCAGTACTCTCGCGTTCAGCTAATAGGCTATTTTGCCTATACCTGCATAGTCCTTGCAAAAACATTATTAAGAGGCCTCTGCATCTTCGAATTCAACCGTAACAGAAGTTTTGTAAAACCTACCGTATGATAATAACACAAATATATTGCAACCTACAAACGGACAGAAAGCCTACATTTAATCATTTTAATGAATAAAGTTTTTTAGATGATAGATGTCACTGTTCCAGCAGATCACGGGGTAGAATTGAAAGAATATGGAAAGCTGGAAAAAACTATATGATCCAATACGTACACATTCAAAATATCCATGATTTTTCAAAAAATTGTAATCTTCAGTGTTGATACACAAGCAATAATTTTCGATGCAAAGGAATTTAACCAACAAACATTCATATTATATATTGGATGATATAAACACTGTGAGATAAAAAAAATGAGAATCCTGAATGTGACTGTTGCATATTCTTTCAATTCTACCCCGTGATTAATGTAGGACTTGGGACAGACCTGAAGAAACTTGCAAAAAGGCTTGATATTTTTTTAATTTGATGAAAAACCGGAAATCATTCAAACGACAGCATTACAAAAATCAGCTCGAACAATGTGAAGACCATGAAGAAGACTTGCTATCTTTAAATCTTCAGTGTAAGTGTTGTGAGACCAAGTCTTCCCTACATCATGGACTCTCCCAGTACTATATTATTATGTGTATCATGGGAGTAGTAGCACTAGAAATGCGCAGCCGCGTGTTCTGCTGTCGAACTCTCTGTTTGGCAGAGAGGAACTCGGATGAGGCTTTGTCGCAGGGCAAAGTTTCGTCCGGGGAGGTAGACAGTCCCTAAACTCGTGTATACGGGTTGTAAATGGGCTCATTTTTGGCCGAGCCTACGGGCTCGGTAAGCCCACATTAAACCGGCCTTGTGCCACATTCGCCCCGTGTGGGAGGAGTTGTTAAATATACCAGTAATGCGCAGCCGCGTATGATACCAATATCGGACACCACTGGATAGTAAGCTCTGCTTACACTATTCTTTGTAACTTTTCTGTTTAATATATCTTTCTTACCTCTAACCCGTGTTCCGTGTTTTCCTTCCGTGGCCCCTACTTCGGGTCCACATCAGTGGCGACAGAGGATTCGAGACACGCACCCACACCGAAACCCCAAAGCGCCAGTCCAACATCAGTGGCGACAGAGGACTCGTTTAACCCCACTGGTTCCCACATCAGTGTTGAACTAGAATTTGAGCTGGCATTACTACATCAGCAAACGAAACGCAATAAACGCGCAACCAAGTATCGAGAACGACTGCTTACAAAAAACCCAGCTTGTGCACAAAACAAACTGACAAACTCAAGAGCTCGAAGTTCTATGGTTGACTCAACTTCGAAAAAACTATTCACCAAGTCGCGAATTGATGACAACTCCCTGTTACCTTGCCACTCTTTTTGTGACAATAAAATTGAGAAATCTAGTCACCTCATGTCAACTCTCGTTTCAAAGGAACAACTAAGTTTGTGGATTAAATTCTTTTGCATCGAAAACTATTGCTTACGTTGATACACTAAAGAATAATATTTTTTGAAAAAAAAACTGGAAATATTGAAGCTGTATATATTGGATTGATATATATTATATATATTTCCTAACCTTGCTTTAGTATGGCTCAAGACTATTGTTACGGGGACATACATTCATGGACAAAATAGACTCGTCTTATGACTATATTATGCCTCGTATTATGCCTCCGGTTGAGGAGTTAACGGTCGAACTCTCTGCCTCTGAGCAGAGAGGAACCCGGACGAGGTTCCGCCGAAGGGCAGAGCCTCGTTCGGGGTGGTTGACCAACCCGATCCCGTTTATACGGGATCTACGGGCTATTTTTGGCCGAGCCTACGGGCTCAGGAATACCCCACTTTAAACCCGGCCTTGTGCCACATCTGTCCCTCGTAGGGAGGACACTAAATACCGTTGACGAGTTGACAGACGGTCGAACTCTCTGCCTCTGAGCACAGAGGAACCCGGACGAGGCACCGGCGAAGGACAGTCTCGTTCGGGGAGGTTGACCATCCCGATCCCGTTTATACGGGATCTACGGGCATTTTTTGGCCGAGCTTACGGGCTCGGGAATACCCCACTTTAAACCTGGCCTTGTGCCACATCTATCCCTCGTGGGGGGGCAGTAAATACTGTTGACGAGTTGACTACCGTACTTAGCCGTCAGTCGGACGTGCATCACTTCTGTATTCGTTCTTTTTGTTAATAATACGTTTTCATGAATTGCTGAGTTCGAGTTTTCTTTCGGACCTATTCCTGGTCCACAACAACTATAAATGTAGGTCATTAGCTTGCTAACCACTCATCCACAGCAAAGCACCTTAATTGTATATTTCTACCATAAGTATACTGTCTGTCTGAATTTAATATGCAAATCACATAAACCTCAATAACATGGATATGCTTTGAAAAATTTCTGTCAGACATTTTTATGATTTATTAAGCTTGAGTTATATTTCTAGATACTTTCAACATGTTTTATTAAAGTTATTGTGTTTATTACAAAAACTGCACTCTGTAGTTATTATGCAGATTAAACTAATATTAATTTAATTTAATCTGATATCTAATAAAACTATTTTTATGTTTTCCATAATATATGCTGAAACGTGGATAATGGAAAGGATCTTACAAATGCTGAAGAACAGAAAATAACAAAGTTTTTGAGTGAGGAATGTCCACGTTGGGAATATCAAAGGTGATCATCGAACTTTAAAGAAAATTGTTACAAATATAATTAACTAGAAGCAAAGGAAAAGGTTTTAAAAACTTGTCACCTCAAGGGGGAATATAAACTCAAGTGAGTTACAGCGAGAAAAAAAAAACACTTTTAACCAGTACCCAGATCTTTGAACAAGTTGGAATTAATGGCGTCAAGAAGGACAAAAGGTATAGAATACTTCACAAATTGGGACCTGCCAAGAAATCTCCCAGTAAAGCAACTATTTTAAAGCGTCTAAATCGGGCCAAGAAACACATGAAAATTGATTTTCTAAAGTAATTTTCACGGACGAATCTCGGCAGATACTCGATGCACGTGATGGATGGGTCAATGGATGGATTTTACCTGATGTAGATGTACCTGTGGCTAAAAGAAGGCATCAATGAGGCGGCATTGTGATTATATGCGTTAGAATTGTCGACCAAACTCTTATTGGACTATTCAAAGTCGATGAAGGAGTTAAGCTATTGCGATTTCATAGACAAGACTTTCTTTGAATAGGACAAGACCCAGCCTCAGTTTCAAAGTCAAGTGGGTATTTATGCACGGCAATGCACCATCACATGTTTCTAAAGTTATTTGTGAATCTTTAAAAAAAGGTTTAGAGGTGATAAAATAATGGAATGGCCATCCAATCCCGATCAGAATCCGATCAAAAATCTACGGTCATTTGTGAAGTTGGAATTATATGTTGGTTTCAAACAATATGACATAAAAGGAAGTATATGTGTTTCGACAGGGACGTAAAAATATCTGCAGTATTCTCGTCTGTCGGTACATATTTTAACTTTGTTTCCGGCAGCAAGACCTCTAAACAGGAGATTGGAGGTTTTTTTTTATAAATATAATTTATGAATATAAATTTGCTGATTTTATAGGTTTATCAATAGTAGTTGTCAATTTAGTAGATGTATTAGGAATTGTCCTTCTTGAATAGCTGGTATCATAGCTACATATTCTTTTTCACATGTAGACAGGACTACAGTAGGCTGTTTCTTAATTTTATGAGACATGACAAGGAATAACAATAGCCTGAAGTGCTTTCTCTATCTATGGAGCTTGCCCAGTCTGCATCAGTAAATCCTATGAGTTGTAGTTCGACTTTACATTTGAAATGCAGTTCTATGGTTCCTTTTAAATATCTCAACACATGTTTCACTGTATTCCAGTGTTCAAAAGAAGGATTTTGATTGTGCTGTGCTAATTTGATGATAATCCAAGTAATGTCTGTGCATGTTGTTAAATAAATTAAACTTCCTATGGCCTCTCTATACTTTCTTGTATCAAAAGGGTGAATGTCTTTTGAGAAATTTAATTTCTGTTCACTGGGTGTTGTTTTGGGCTTGCAATTAGTCATATTGAACTTTACTAATATTTTCTCAATATATGCACATTGATTAACTTCACCTGCTTTGACTATGACGTCTATTGCAAGAAATCACATTTCACCTAAATCTTTAATTCTAAATTTTTGTGCAAGTTTATTTTTCATATTATTCAACATTGTTAGGTCATTTGAAGCTATTAGATTGACATCAACCCATACTAAAATTATTATTACTTGCTTATCTTTATTTTTTATAAACATACAAGGATCGATGATGCTTCGCTTGAAATTTTCTTTAATAAGTTCTTGACTTAATATGTGATTCCAATGCTTTCCACACTGATTTAGTCTACAGAGTGATTTATTTCTCTCTTCCTGAAATTTCATAATCTTCTGCTTGTTGTAAGTAAATTTCACAGTTAATTTTTTCTCAAAACGATGAGCTAACTCATACAAGACTCCGAGTGATACTCTATTTCACAAATTGTATCAGCTTCTAGATTTTTACGTCAAAATCTAAATCGATATAAATATCAATTATTTGATCTAACCCCTTGAGTATAGCTTCTTCCTGTAAAGAGAAAACGTATTTTTGTGTCTTTTCTTTGGGCTTCATAAAATTCATGCTGGTGTCAATTTTACATTTGCACCGAGAATATCTTTTCTTTAATCTATAAATGTCGCCCATTTCTATGACTGAAATTATCAACAAGTTTCAAAAGAAAATACAAGCAGATTTTTATTTTTTTTTACTCCTAAACTTCCCCTGCTTGGTTTTTGAAGATAACAGAAATATTGTTGCTTCTGTCAATTCCCTTTAGCTTTTCAAGCTAAGACCACGCTTAACATTTAGTTATTTTAGTTTCAACATTGAATAAAAATTTACCAGAAATAACGGCAGAATTTTACTTTCAAAATTCTCCCGTTAGTTTTTCAAGTTAACACTTGTTTATATGGCTATCTCTGTATTTTATATGGTTATAACTGTGGATATCGTTATCAAAGTGTTAGAGTAACTGTTAATATATTAGAGTCTAACATATCATAACATGAAAATTATAGATTAATACAATAAATTAATAGTCTTAAATATGCCAGTTTTAGAATTTAATATAAAAATTAAAATTGAAAATTTAAGTCATCTGCGCTTGCGCATATTTATACTTACGCAAATATCAATGTAGCAATTGTATGGATTTAACATTGTAATTTTGCTTTTCAATGTAATTGTCAGTCATTTTTAATGTAGCATCTAACTTGATTTTGAGACGTTAAATGAAAATACAAAATAATTGATTAGTTATTTACACTTACTTATTTTAATATCAATAAGTAAGTAGAAATAACTAAACAATTTTGTTTTGTATTAAACGTTTCAAAATCAATCACACTTAAAAAGCAAAATTACAATGTTAAATTCATTAATTTCTATTTCATTCTATTTCTTCCTTACTGGCCCTATTATAAATAGTTTTCCTATCCGTAACGACGATGTCTTTTTATGTTCCTACCCATCATCTGGTAAGGTAAGTTTACGGTTAAAATTTATTTTCCGTAGTTTCTTAATTTTATATAACTGATTGGAAAGAACAAAAAACTTACCAACTTTTATTTCAAGCAAATGTGAATGATTAGCTACCGTGTCTTTCGCGTATTTAATTGCCACTAAGATATTTTTATGATCTTTTTTTAATATTTGGCATAATCTTTTTTAAATAACATATAATAAAAGTTAAATTAGAATTAATTTCACTTATTTTACTATTTTCATGGTCTTCTTACACTTGCTGTATTGTATAAATTTAGGTATCTCCAATAATTCGCCGAAAAAGAGCATACCATGATGAAAAAAGTCCCCAAACTTGATGAAAAATAATTTTAGCGTCTAAATGTTCATACTATTATTACGATGAAAGACCAGAGTATTTTTTGATTATTTTATTAAATTTTTTCATTCTTTTTAGAACATTCGAAATTTTGGTTAAAAATCGTATTTTTCTTGCGCCAACGGAATACCATTAAAAAGCATGTCTTAACCGCGGTGATCTGTTTTTGAGGTGTTAACTGACAGTTACATCGACAGCTTAAATCAGGGGGAATTTAAGATTTCATAACTTCTTGTGAGATAAAATTTCATAAGAGAGGTACCTCATTTGTTTTTTCGGGATGATCAATTATTACCGCCAATTTATTCCAGATTGTGCTTCGATCCTGTTACCTTTGACTAATATATTGTCTAGACACAAGAAAAAAATTCGAAGATTTCTTTATCACCTGAGGAAATTAACTCCTTTAATTCTGCAAAAGACGCGTTGCAAAAATGTACAAAGTTGTCTTATATCACTTCATCAGACGATGCCGAGCTGACCTTAACTACTGATGCATCTTCTAACACCGTAGGCGCTGTCTTACACCAAGTAATACGTGGAACTGAGAGACCGTTATCGTTTTTCTCTCTCAATCTCAACTCCGCGCAGAAGAAGTATAGTACCTTCTCGCGGGAGTTACTTGCAATATATTTAGCAATTCGGCACTATCGTCACATTTTGGAAGGTCGTGAATTTACAATATTCACTGACCATAAACCGTTGACATATGCCCCACACTCCAAATCAGACAAACACAGTCCTCGAGACGTCCGTTATATGGACTATGTAAGCCAATTCACTTCTGACATTCGCTATATAAAAGGGACAAATAACACCGTCACAGACACATTGTCTCGTGCAACACTCAGTCCAGTAAAAACCGCTACACTCAACTTTGACACACTTGCAGAAGAGCAGCTTAGCGACGAAACGATTTCCTCCGTTCAATCTGATACCTCTTTGCAGATTGAAAAGAGACCGCTACCGTTCACTGAAGAATTAGTATACTGTGATATCAGTACGGGCAGTCCACACCCTTATATTCCTCCGTCTATGCGACGACCAATATTTGAACATTTCCATTCACAAGCTCACCCTGGTGCTAAAGCAACGTTGCGGACCATATCGGACAGATTCGTCTGGTCCGGTATGGCAACTGACATCAAACAGTGGTCCCGCACGTGTCAACGTTGCCAGGCAACCAAAATTGGACGTCATACTAAAGCATCGTCGTCAACCTTTCCGAACCCTGATGGTCACTTTACACACATACATGCGGATTTAGTCGATCCCCTGGATCGTGTGAACGGAAACGAATATATACTTACAATAATTGACCGTTTCACACGATGGCCAGTAGCAGTATCGTTGTCATCGATAACAGCCGAGACTGTAGCAAATGCAATTTTCACTCATTGGATCTCAATATTTGGATGCCCATCGGTCATTACTACCGATAGGGGCCCACAGTTTCAGTCTGTTCTCTTCAGTGAGTTTACAAGCCTACTGGGAATCAAGCACATCTCCACCACAGCTTATCACCCTTGTAGCAATGGCCTGGTGGAGAGGTTTCACAGGCAGCTTAAGTATGCTCTTATAGCATCCACCACCGGTCGTACCTGGGTGGACAAGCTACCTTTTGTCATGCTTGCGCTGCGCAACACGGTGAAGTTGGACTTAAAGTGTACCAGTGCAGAGTTAGTCTTTGGTAAACCTTCGACTCTACCTGGACAGATTTTCAACAACAGCACGGAAAATGCCCCTTCCAGTCATTTCGTTACTGATTTAAAGCAAAAGATGACTGACAATTTACACACCAACTCGGGCATACAATAAACCATATTACATACCGGCAGAATTACATTCAGCAGACTACGTATTCCTCCGTCGAGACGCTGTTCGCAAACCCTTAACACCAAACTACACTGACTACACTAGACCACACCTAGTTATTTCCTGATCACCAAAATACTTCGTAATCGACATTACCGGAAAACACAACACAGTAAGCATTGACCGTTTAAAACCAACATACATGCAAGATGGTAATGACAATTCAACTACGCAAGATGCGAAACAAACAGAATCACCACATATACAAACACATCCTGAAACTGTTCTGTTATTGCCCTTTCTCCTCACTAAAGTCTTCTCATTCTTTTTCACTCCCAGTGACCCCTTGCGACTTTGCGGCATTGTCGCTTTGCTTGGGAGTGAAATGATTAAAAAAATATATAACGGGGGGAGAACGAGATCCCCAAAACAGACTGAAATAGAGAAAGAAACATGATGGTTGAAAGATCACTTCCTATTTTAAATTTCAGCTATAATGTTACACATATACGTTTGTGTAATTTGTCTCCAAATACACGATGTGCATTTTTGTTTCTACATGCTAGCAATGGTTTTAATTTAAAGTTAATTAAATACTTTCATAATTACAAACAAATAAATATCATAATTCGAAATAATTTGTGAATCTCTAGTAATTGCGCGATACATCATTTCTTGCGCATAACCCAAATTAAATCAATTAATTAATAAAGAGATATAAAAATGCAAATACTGGTGGAATGCAGACAACAAAAACAAAAACAAAATTAGAAACATAAAACTTACAAGAAACACATGAACGCTTCCACAGACAGTCAAGACTGACATAAAAGAGAGAGACGTTGATTGGCTAGAATAGTTCAATTAGTGCCTGTCTATAGTAGCACCAACTTCAGGAGAGATATCATCTTTCGCCACTGAGCATCCTCGGGATGAGACGTGGATTTGATCTCGCCAGAAAAACATAACAGTGAACGCACGTTTTCTTACCACCAAACGCTAAGAGCAGATGAAAAAAAAATAATACGTCACAAATTTCTCCGTTTGAAAAAGATCTATCGGCAAAAATTCTATTAATTTTGTCAACTTCAAAATTTGTGAGGCCGTTTTTTGTTTTTTTTTAATATTTTCAATTCTCAAAATAAAGAGGGGTTTAGACGTAAATATCGAATGTTTCACTTTCTAAATTTTGTTCTGTACCTCTTTCTTTATTCTGGAAAAGCTTAGTTAACAATTAGGAAAATAACCGTAGTCGATATAAAAAAAAAAATGTGTGCATATATGTGTGTCCGAAACCCATCTAACTCGAGCCACACTTGCTCTACTTAGAAATATTATACCTTTTTTGAATTAGGGTGACCCTGGAGAGAAAATTTGCTCTTCATCTCGTGCTTGAACATTCAGTATTGAGATTTGTGTACGGATGAGAAGGAAAGTCAAAAATTCAAATTTTAAAGTAACTGAAAGAAATAGTGATTTTAAATTTTTTAAATTTATATTGAGTTTAAAACAGCACAAAACCCTTAAATTTAATTTTTTTGTTTTAAATTCAGTTTAAAATATCTCCAAAACATTATGAATTGAGGAAATAGATTTTATTTTTTTAAAAGAGTTAAAATGAAAGGTTTCGTGGCTTGAGGTTTTGAAGTTCCGCAGAGTTTGTGATTTGAAGAACTCAATTTTCCGTCTGAATTAATTTCGGCACAAGTCGGTCTTTTGGTCTGAATTGGACATAGCCCGAATCAAAGTGAAATTTTGAAGTCGCATGGAGTGAACTGAGAAATTCAGTTATTTCTTCAAAATTATCATTGCTGTTTTCTAAGCTGGATCAGAGGTCCCGTTAGTTTTGGGCCGGAGGACTAATTAGCCCTCCGTAGCAGCTAGCTAGTATTTAATAATTAAGGCAGGATAACTGTAATATTGTATGTAAAAGAGGCACTGCTATAAAAGCAATACGCCACAACGAATGCCAGTCAAGCTAACATCTGTTGAGCTGACAACTACTATCCCAGAGAGTACTCTACTTCATAAAAACATGGCGTCGCCGATAGGATTCCTAACCACGAAGGATGAAACGGAGCACGTAGAAACGTGGATTAGATGTTTAGCAGCGTTGACTAGGGTAAAGAAACTGAAAGAAAAGAAAGCCTCCGGAGGGGAGAATGAAATTACTGATTGATTTTTGGCTTCGGCAGGATGTGAAGCCATAAATAAAATATCCAATATGGTCTACTCCAAAATACTGGAAGACTTAACATATGAGGAAATTTCAACCATTATAAAGACATATGCGAGCAAAGAAAAGCTGGTTATGGCAAAAAAAACAAAATTCCTGGAAAATAGACAGAACCCAAATGAAACCGTAATGCAATATTTACACAAATTGAAAGAAGCGTCAAGATAATTGCGAATTTGAAAAACTGGGTTCGAGAGAAATGTCTATAGAAGACGAATTGATTCTTCTAAGACTAATTGAAGGCATATATGACGTCACATACAAACATAACGTCCGAGAACGGCTACATGATATGAATTTAGAAGCGAGCGTAGAATTCTTGCAGCAACTAGAATTAATGAATTTAACAATTCTAAAAACAATGTGGAAGCATACAACACAACTAAAATCCTAATTAAGTGCGAGTATTGCAATGAAGAACACGAAAGAAACAAAAACAAATGTCCAGTCCGAGGAAAATTTATTTGAACTGTAAATGTAAAAGAAAAGACCATTTCCAATCTGTGTGCAGATACAAAAAGACAATAGAAAGGATAGAAATGATAAACTCTCAAGCTGAAAATATATGAAGTATATTCGATAAGAACACCTGCAAAGAGTAGAGAGACAGTAAGATAGAATGGCATAACTTTCCCCATGCACGTTGAGACAAGAATCGATGTTACCGTGATCCCAAGGAATTTCTGAAAAAAAAAAAAAAAAAAAAAAAATGGATAAACCCAATTTACGAAAAAGTGACCTTAATTTAAAACAATTTGATGGATCTGTCATCAAACTCTAGGCTCCTCTGAAAGAACTTTCAAGACAAAAACCGTTTTGAGATTATTCCCATCACTATTGTAGAATGCACAAAAAATCATGGATTCCTGGGAATAGACGTTTCAAAAATGGTAACGGCGAAATTAATAAATTCAGAAAAACTATTGAAAGGATAAAAACTGAGTATTCGTCACTCGAACCATTTTGAATATCGAGAAATACCTATTCATTCTATCCATGGTAGTTGCAAAACTAAAGAAAATAGAACAAGGCATACTGGAGAAAGTTACCCAAGGTGGTATCAGTTGGGATTCACCAATTGTTGCGATACGAAAGCCCAATGTCGTTTTGAGGATATGTGGAGATTACAAAGTGTGGATTATTAGATATGCTCTGATTCATTTCCCTTGCCTAACATAGAAACTGCAAGTCCTGAATTAGCAGGAATAAAATACTTTGCCCTGAAATTGGCATATAACCAAATAGAAATTGAAGAAAGAAAATTAAAGTCACTACAATTAATAAACTCGATTACTAAGATGGACTCGTCTTCCATTTGAAGTTAAGACTTCAAACAATATTTTCCAAAAGGCAATTGAAAAAGTTCTATTGAAATGGATAAAAATATAATCGGATATCAAGATGATATAGGCATAAGTGCTTGCAGTAAAGAGGAATTAAAAAAAAAACTGAACAAGTTTTAAACAAATCAAAAAATTCTGGTGTGATGATAAATAGCGATAAATGTGAGATACGTTGCAACAAAATATCGTATTTAGAATACCAAATATGTAAAGAAGGAATTTCACCAGACAATAAAGTGATAAATAAAATATCGGAAGTATATACACCAAAAATAAAAAAATTAATCCTTTTTGGTATTGATCAATTTTTATAGCAAATATCTCTTTAGATTCATCAATCTAATGGTACAATTTCCAGTTTCATGAAAAAATGAATACAGAATTTAAAAGACAAAATATAGCTTTTGAAAGCTTAAAAAGTCACTATGAAAATCGATTGCAAAATCTTTGATCCAAAAAAAGGTGACATTCACCAGATACAATTGAACATGCTGTAGCCACAATTTTATATCAAGAATGATATCCGATAATGTATCCATAAAGAAAATTAACCTGAGCTGAAAGTAACTACTCAAATATTGAGAAAGAAACGTTAGCAATCGTATGGTATAAAAAAGACAGTCTAATTCAGAGAAGGCAAACTTTGTAGTACAGAAAAGACACAACACAGCAATACTAACGAAAAATGGACAAAATGTACTGACCCATGCGGATTGGTTCAGAAGCAGAATGGAACCCGAAGATATAGAAATGGACTAAGAACATGAAGGGGAAGAGGAGACTAATGAATCCAGTAATAAAATTGAACAATCTATAGATGTTAATGATCAGAAATCTGACGAGGAGTTAGAAGAGGAAAATGAACTCTGACCTAGGTCCCCTATAAGAAAAAAATCAATATACACACCAAGAAAGACAGTTTAGATACCCAAGAATAATTAGAAGTCAATAAAAGGCATAAGGCCATTTCGATTCAGGGAATGTGTAGTATTGTATGTAAATAAGGTTCTGCTACAAAAGCAGTACGCCACAGCGAATGTAAGTCGAGCTACCATCTGTTGGACCTGACAGCGTCTTTTCCAGAGAGTACTCTACTTCATAACAATAATAATTTCTGATATATTGCAAAAAGGATTACTATGGAAAATAGAGAAAATACATCCAGGAAGGTAGAAAAACAAAGGTGCAACGGGCTTTTTGAAAAACAAAAAAAAACTGCTTTTATTTATCCCATTTATTTATTTATATTTTATAAATAATGAATATGTACTGAAATTTTCATTTAAATTAGATAATTCCCTGATTTTTTTTCCAGGGTTTGTGACCCCCAGTTTGGGAAACTGAAATCGCCATGTACTAGAGAGTGGGTCTCGTATCAAAGTTGTGGGGAGGGCACCCGAAACCCTAGCGCCGGCTCTGGATTGTCCAGCACGCACTGTCACACAGGAGGACAAATATCACGTAGCAGCTTAGTACTGTTCTTTGTTTCTAGCGAAAATTTTCTATTTCTTAGTACTCTGCTTAGCTTTTGGAATGCTTCTTTGGCTATCACAATACACCCTCGGATTTCAATGTCACACTTTTCGTCCTCTGTTAAAACACTTCCCAGATATTTAAATGTTTGCACTTGTTTGATTTTCGCATCTCCGATTTGCAGTTAGCACTTTTACCTCATCGTTTTACTAATAATCATGCATTCTGTCTTCTTACAGTTGATGTTTAATCGTTTCTTCTCGCTTTCCTTCACTACCTTCTGTAGGAGTTTTTGTAGCTTTCTTTCTGTGTCTGTTACTGGTCGACGGCTAGATAAAGAGGTCTAAATGCCTTCTGATGTCTCGGATAGGTTTCTAAAGTTATCTCTTGATCGGAGTTCTTTTATTAGAAAAAAGAGGAACACACAAGGTCCTATCCAGGTTCTTACCAAGGCTTGAGACCACGTCTCTCATTGCTCAATAAATACGAAAAAATAATTTTCCATGAATTCAAAATGAATCCTTAAGAAATCCCAAACATTTTTGTCGGTTTTTAACCGCTAGGTCTAAAAGATTTATATATTTAACATATTTTAGAAAACGTATGTTTTTCTTAAAAATAACTTATCTCAAAAAGAACGGTTACAAAAAAAAAGCAACCTAAACGATTAAACATTTATTTATTACCCTTAAAACTAACTTAGTTTTACAGTAATAAAAATTAAAGTTTTTATGTGTGAGAGTTTGCCAAGCCCTCATTATTTCTCTAAGGAATTTCTGCTGTCTTTTCTTGGTTTTGAGTAAAAGTGTTGTTCTATTGTCATTTTCTTTAAGGTTTCCTTGTTGCTTACTCGCGACGTTCATGGAATTTTCTATATCCTTCTAGAGAACTTTTTTTTTTCTCACCTTTGGCGAAATTGTTCAGCATTCTCAGTCATATAAGACGATGGGTATCACGTAGCAATCCAACAGTCTTTTCCTTGTTTTTAACGAAATTCTTCTTCTCAGCACCTTGCTTAGCTTTTTGGAATGCCTCTTTCGCTAGTCGAATGCGTGTTCGCATTTTCCATCCTATTAAAACGCTTCCCAGATATTTGAATTTCTGTACCTGCTTGATGTTTATATCGCCAATTTCGTAACTCGCATGTCAAACTTTTTCTCTTGCTGATAACCATTCCTTTCTGTCTTCTTGCAATTGATGGTTATTCCTTTTTTTGTTCGCTTACTTCTACCACACTGTGTAGGAGGTCCTGTAGTTTTCATCAACACAGTGTCATCTGCGTATTTTGCATTATTAAGATTACGACCACTGATAATAAATCCTGGCAGGGATGGCATCGCCGTAAAGAGTGAATAAATCTGTAGAGAAGACGTATCCTTGTCTCACACTCCTTTCTATATTTATATAGCAACTCAATATATTTTCTATTCGTATTCAGGCGGTTTGCTCCCAGTATAAGTTCTAGTTTATTCCAAATAAATTTAGTTTTCCCAGCAGTTCAAATAGATCCTTGTGACGTAGCTTGTCAAATGATTTTGCGCAATCAATAAAACATAAGTACATATCCTTTTTTTTTTTTTCTCTCTCTCTCTCTTTTTCTCACACACACACACACACACACACACAATCATTCTGATCACGAATATCACATTTCATGTCCTGGCGCACTGTTCTTGTTCTATTTCTGGTCTAATGCATCATAAAAGCCACTGACTTTTGGTCTATCACAATGATAAATTGTTAACCAGATAGAAAATGGGGTCATTTCACAATGACAAGATTTAGCATCTTAGAAAATTTTCCAAGCGGAACATTTATATTTAATTAGAAAATGTAGTTTATCAACAAACAAGTGAACATTTTAAGCTATTAATTAATTAATTTAAGCAAACATTGGTTTGGTTGGTCATAAGGATAAGACCATGTAAATAATAGCAAATTCAGAACAAATAAGTCACAACGACAATTTAATTCTTAGTATATCCTCCATTTTTGCGAATTACTTTGAAAATTCGCTTTGGCATACTCATTATTACCTTTTGCATGAGGGTGCTCAGGGTGTTCGCCCAGGATGCATAAACTGCAGCACGAGGAGCATCCACGGTTTCAAATTGCGATCCATGTTTATAAACATCCTTTGCCATCCATCCCCAAACATTCTCGATTGGGTTTCGATCTGGAGAGCGTTGTGGATTGCAGCATGGTCCTGCTGGAAAATTTATTCTCCACATAGATGCAGGCCTTCAGTAATTAGCGATGCCTTTCTTAACATATCAATGTAACTAGTAGCTGTTTGACAACCTTTTACCTCTTGTAACCATTGTTCCATTGTATGAAAATGAACCCCCAGACCATAATTGATCCACCTCCACTGTGTCGTGTTGAGAAAATTTCTTTTGGGACATCTTTTGCATGCCAGTGACGCTGAAAACCATCTGGGCCATCAAGATTGAATTTTTCCTCGTCTGAAAACAACACTTTCTTCTATTTATCCACATCCCAAGTTTGATAATGGGAAACAAATTGTAAATGGGAGGTTTTATGACGAAGAAGGTGAGGCCTCTGCAGCCGTTTCAAGTTCTTAAATCCGTTCTTATTTAAATGGCGTCGAATTGTTCGAGAGCTGCATTCAGTATATGTATTCGCTTTTATCTGATTTGATGTCAGGCTTGAATCTCTCTTAACTCCTCACCTAATGCGTCTGTCTGGAGATTGTGAGATTTTATTGGGGCGACCGCCTGATTTTTTTTTTTTTTTTTTTTTTTTTTAGAAGCATACGCATCCGGATTTTAATGAAGTTAGCAATGACAGTTCTGCTACGGTGAATTTCATTTGCAATGGCTCGTTGGGTAAGACCGCGTCTTTGAAGTTCAACAATCCTGCCCTGTTCGAACTTTGTTAAAATTTTACCCTTAGCCATTTTAAAATCTAACTAGTTCTAAAATTTCTGTCCAGTAATTTGTTTTTTTTACACACATGGTCTTATCTTTATGACCAACCAAAAAGATCCTTTTTCAAATTTTGTTTAAATTACTCAATTAAAAGCTTTAAATGGTCACTTGTTTGTTGATAAACTACACTTTCTAATTAAATTTAAATGTTTCGCATACATATTTTGATTAAAGTAACAGTATTTTATAGTTTTTTAACCCTTTTGTATCTGGTCTTAAGATTTTGACCAGGGGTGTATATTAGTGAGCCGTGGGCGGTCAAACTCATTTTTCACAATTAAAACTTTTGCTCGCCACGGAGATGAGCTCGGTTCGATGATTTTCTATGCTAACAGGTATTTAACCTCTTGGGCAATAAATTATTGGTCAGTATCACTATATTTACGATATTTTGTTGCAGGTGGCGGAGTTTTGACAAGTTTTGTGACGACGTTCTCCGATCGACCGTCGTTCACTGCACCTGTGATGACATCCAAGGTTGGGACTATTTGAAAATACACGCTATGTGCACAGGTTCGTCTTCTTGGCTGTGATCGCTTTCAACAAATAATACTAGTGATGACAAATGTTTTTAAAGACACTGGTCGAGAGTTCACAACAATACGATTTCTCACTTAGCCGGCTACCTTTCCCTTCGATTGAACTGCTATCTCCCTAACTTCACTGGACTCGGCGACTCCTGATTCCTCACTACTGGTCCTTCTGTCACTGGCCGCTGGGCAGCTCTAACTCCAGTGGTCACTTATCTACTTGTCTGTCTCACGGCTGAACCCACTTTTCCCTGACTTCCTGCATCTCTCTGCTTATATAACCAATACTGGGGTCCCATTCCCCCATCTGGAAGTGTTGAGACCACCCCAAAACAACATGGGTGGTCAAATCTTTAAAAGACTACTTTTATGACTATCTAAAATCATTACTAAAACATTTGTATTCCAATTCAAAGGCAGCTATAGACATAAATTCCTTAGAACATTGACACTTAAGTTTACTCAAAGATAGACTGGGGACAAAATTCCTTCGAAACTCAGATGGCTAAGTGGACTTAAAATGAAGGAATTTATCTTATCTTCTAAAGACATATGAGAAATTATATTGTTACACAGTTGGTCCTGCATGTAGTTTTAAGTTAGCAAACCTCCTTCTGTAGAACTACATTTCCGTTGCTTAAAGTCTCCATCTGCGAAAAGATTGTTCAGCGTTCACTGCCATATAGAGTGACTGATATCACATAATAGTTCAGCTCACGTGTAACCCCACTCGTCGATCATGGTCAACGGTAACTAAAAATGTCACCCCACGAGTCGATCCCCGTCAACGGCCACCAGTAATGTAGCCCTATGCCCGCGTTGGTCTTCAAATTCCTTCAGACCACCGTACCATCTAGCTGACACTTCACTCGTTAACGCGTGACTCGTTTATTGCTAGTATCGTAATGGTCAGCACGGTTTCACTCGACTTAGCTGGCATTTGTATGTTCACGACCATTCACTCTGGCAGGTTGTGATTTGTTTTTTTTAAATCAGTGGGTGAGAAGATCGTTGATGAAACAAATTGAAATGAAGGTGGTTCAACAGTTCGGAGCTACACACAAAAATAGAATCCTTTGGAATAAAGAATTAACTCGGGTTAAAAATGTAACAATGATTTGGTTTATATATGATTGTTGTATACAGAAGTTTTAACCCTTCCCACTTTTTATAATCAAATGACATTGGGATCCCCTACAAAGTCTGCACCTTATTTTAGTAGTAACTTAAATTTCTAAGTTCTGGTCTTCAGGGTCGGCACAAGGTCTTGATCAGGAGGTCGCGGTGAACGATGGGGATTCCAGTGGCAGTAGTGTAGGGACTCTCTATAAGTTGTCCAAACTTCCGGCTTATATGAATCCTGCATTTGACAGAGGTGGGGTTGATTAGGGTTTGGTTTGGTTCTCTTCTACCCTAAGCATCAACCTTTTCTAAAATTCCATATATAAAAATACATTTACTCAGGTGTTTTTCCAAATTTGGGGTTATCCAGACCCCTTTTTAGAGTTGTCAGAATCAAGCCGGCCCTAAATTCCAACTCCCTTCACACCATATAGGCGGTGCTAATTTTTCTCGTCCTTCTCCCACTTTCTCAGCAGCTAGCTTCAGCCCACTCCTAGGGCTGGTTTGATGAATCCAACTTCCTGATGGCGAACCGAAAACAAAAGTGATTTTCAGTCATTAATCTTTCTTCATCAGCTTGTCCCTTGTTGTGATTCCTCGATCGACCAGACCACTCAAAAATTGGGAAAGAAAATTATTTCCAATGTCCTTAAAACAAAAATTTATATACATTTTTACAATCAGCGGACCACACAGCTTTTTTTCATGGTCTCTCCAAAATTATAATTAATTTTTCTTTATTACTTGCATCCAAAGGAATCCGAATTAATGTTTGGATATAAAATTTTTCTCGACGAATGTCATAGAAATTGTTATAAACGAACGCGTCATGTCTGGCCTCTATATCTGTGGGGACACTACTCTTCTGGGTGGCTGAATCAAACCAAATGTTTCCTCTTCCTGGCTTTTCTTTTTCTTTCAAATCGGAATTTAAATGTTATTTCGGTGACCACCCTGGTCTCTTTATCGGCAACATATGTTTTTAGTTTATCTGATATCTGCGCAGATACATTAATGGTCTCTTTCTCATCTGCAGGTAGTCTTGGTTTTGCCTAATCTTACTGAATACCGTTTAATTAGATTTGGGTTCGATTCTCCTTCAAATTATTTTAAAACACTGAAAAATCAACGCATTCCTTTTTTAATTTTCTTCAAAACTTTTCAGCCAAGACGGGAGCACCACAAACAGCAGCAAGAGAAGCAGCAGCAAAAAGCAGACACACCAATGGAGGTGGATACAATGCCTACACCGCGAACAGCGTCTTTGAAGAGAACAAGAGACGAAGAAGAGGGAGAACCAGTACAAAGTTACTCTGGCCGGGGTAGAGCGGATAGAGACATGAACAAAACCAGGTCGCTCTCTGTCCCTGCTTCGCCAAGAGTTAGTTAAGTAGACATTTCAAAAACAAGGAGCCACTCTGATTCCCCTGACTGTGCCTCTTCCCCCTCTCCCTCGAATTATTAGCGCAATCTCTATCCCCCATCCATCCACTTCCTCCCCTCCTGATGAGATTTGTAAAATGGAGAAAGAGGAAGCTAAAAAGGGCCTGTCCAAGCAAAAAAGGGCCCTTTTGGGACTCCTTTTAAAAATGAACAGGATTGATGGAAAGTCGGTGGAAGATCAAAAAAACTTCCCTCGCGCCTCGGGAGTCATCACCGTTGTGAGAGATACTGGGGCTTACCTTAAGGTATGGAGCCATTTGTATGAGGCTCAAAAAGCTTACCCAAAAATAAGGGTGTTCGAGCAGATGAATCCTGATTTAAAAAGACTAAGACATTTTTGTTCTGGGAAAGAACCTGCGTTACTCCATCCCTCCTTATATAGGGTAGTTAAATTAATCTACCCCGCGGACGTCGGCGGTATTGTCCTGGGTGGTCGGATGACGACAGGGTTGGGAACAGGAAGCCTGGGACAATCCGTCGGGGCCCTTTCATATGAAGATTTCCGCAGGCCTAAAAGATAGGCGACTTTGAATGTGAAGGGCTTGAGGGATCGGGGTAAGGCAGCCCGCCTGCTCCGGGATCTCTTGTCTTTCGGTGTGGATATCGCCATGATCGAAGAGACCCATTAGTTTGCAGCTTCGATAAGTGTGTGCTGGAGAGCGACATTGTCATATGGGGTCCAGCTGGTGAAGTGGACTCTTGATGCGAAGGTGGCCCTTGTGCATACCGATGCCGAGGGCCCGTTGATCGTGGCCGATATGGCCGTGAAAATTGGTTCGTTTCGGGTCGTTGCGGTTTATGCGCCCAACGACCAGGAGGAGCGGGTCTCGTTTTTTCGGCAGTTGGGGCCGTTCTGGGTGGATTCAACGCGCTTAGTTCTAATGGGGGACTGGAATGCCATCCTGGACCCCAAGTTAGATCGGGGGCGGGGTGCTAGCGGGCGATCGTAGCTTGGTTGATCTTAGCAACGATTTTGGTCTCGTTGATAGATTCCGGGTACATCACTCCGGTAGGAAAATGGGGACGTGGGCTCTTAGCTGGCTTTGTGACAAGATGGTAAGCTACCTTGACAGAATTTTAGTTAGAGGAACCAACATAGATTTGTTAGATTGTCCCACGTTACACTGGGTAGGCTATACGGACCCCAAAATCGTTTGTGCCCGCATGGCGTTAGAGCATAGGCATAGAATGGATAGTTACTGGAAGTTCAATCTATCTTTACTGGACAGGCGGGACTTCCAGGAGCAGCTAACTATCTTAGTGCAGCGGGAGATAGTCGGGCGGTTATCGGGAATAAGTGATGGGATAGGCTAAGTGTAGAATTAGGTCTTTCACCACGGATTTCAGCAAACGGCTCGCCCTAGATAGAGCTGATAAGGTGAAGACGCTTAAGGCTAGTCTTTCCCAGGCTAGAGAGAGCGTTAGCTAGGGAGGCCTTGAAGAGTTCGAATAGCGAGAGCTACATGGGCCAGGTAATTAGAAATAGGTTAAGCAAGATGTCTTTCGAAGCTGTGAACATGGGCGCAGAATTGCGCAATGAAGAGATTCGTCGAGGTTCCGATCGTTACATTCGTGAAGTCGAGACCCCGGAGGGGCATACTCTTCGGGCCACTGATAACATGTGTGAGGCGTTACGGCGGCATTTCGAGAGTCGCTTTACCAAGGAGCCTGGTCTTCGTGAGGACGAGTTTCGCAGCTATTTGGTTGACTTACCTCGGCTTTCGCCGACTGAAGCGGCTACCTGCGAGGGAGAGATCCCGGACGGCGAGGTCTACACGGCATTGAAGAAGGTCGGCAGAGGCTAGTTGCCCGGTCTGGATGGTTGGCCCTATGAATTGTACTGAAGGCTGTCGCACATCTTTGTCCCGATTTTGACTGTGGTGTTCAACAACTTGTTACGGCAGGTGTCCCTCCTCTTCGCTGTACCTCGTGGAATGCTCAGAACTGACTTGGCGCCTCAATGGATTTTGCGCGTGGGAGTGATCTGATTGGTCGAAACTGACCAATCAGCAAGCCGGATTTAAAGTGATCGACCAATGAATGCTTGTTAACTATTTTGTATGTAAGTATGATGTTATTTATCTCAAGTAGGAAGGGTGCATTTCCTAGCAGGGTAAAGCAGGTTGTGGTGGACGATTCCACAAAAGTATTCTAAAACCCCAAAAGTCTTTAACAAAGGTAGCAAATTTAAAAATATATCCTTGGTGCTCGTTTCAAGCAACGGCGCCAGTCAAACAGATATTTCAATCATGCATAGACTTGAGGATAAACTTTTCTCTTGTTTAGAGCGGAGCTAGAAACTGATGAGCATCAAGCTCAGATGAGTCTGGCACAAGGCTTCCTCTTGAAACACTTCAAATAAATCTAAAATCGACAAAATTAATAGGTTATATTATTTATTATTAAAACTAAATAAACACAACACTGAATATTGAATAATATTCTCAGATGCTCTGTCCTTGACAATGCTAACTTTTTAATCCAGCCTGGTCAAATAGTTACGGGAGAATGATTTGTAAGAAGTGTTTCACTATCACTGTTTTCACGCATCCAAGTAAAAAACGATATATTGCTTGACAATGAGACAATAGAAGGAAAAGTCGATTCATGCCTTTCCCGAAAAGTAAAGAGATCAGTCCGAAAAAATACAAATAGCTTCAAGCGGAATTCGAAATCGATTCACCGATTTCGTGAGGCCAATTACTAACCCAAAAAACTCAAACCCAAATCCAGATTAAAATCACAAACTACTAGATTTTTTAAAAATTAGCCGCGCTGCTACTGATACTACATCCCTGAAAAAAACTGTGTCAATTGCAAGTACAGTAAAATAAAAATGCATACCAGTTAGTGGTGTTTAGTTTACATTTGCTTTGCTCGTCTTATTTTTGTAAGTATTGGGATGGCAGAAGAGTTGGGAAAAAATTTCCAGTATGGTATGTTAGACGACGAATTCCTCTGTGTTGTCAAAGAATACTTTGCTGATAATAATGCAGGGAAAGGTGATAAACTTCACGATCGCGATGGCAAGTTCATGTACGTGTGGAACTACGACAATATTCCTATACCGGTAATGGGTTGTGTTTGGAAAAGTATTCCAATTCTGCCAAATTTCGAGGTCCGAGACGACGACATTTGTATATGTGCTTTTCCAAGTTCTGGTATGTTTGCTACTTTAATTTATGATTTATAAAAAAATAACCAAAGAAAGAAAATGATTTACCTTTTGGACTTTTTTTAGAGCAAGTTCATTGCATCCATTCCTCATTTTCACTGTCGTTTTATTTAAAAAGTTGAGTTTGAGTAGTGACTGTGGGCCGTGTCGTCTCTCGTTCCACTCGTAAATAATAGTTAAGTTTTGGAGAAAATCATTTTTGTACATTAGCTTTCTGTAGTGTAGACCTTCTTTGGACCACTATATCATTATATATAAATTATAATTATAAATATATAGTGTAGACCTTCCGTGGACCACTAATTTTTTTGTTCGTATGTATATATCCGTGAAACCTAAAAATTGCTTTTTTACGATCTCTAGTTTTTAGATTTATATTAGAAAGACTACAATACATATTTTTCATTTGCCATAAAAAATAAACTGAAAGTTTATCTCGTTGGCACAACTAATTAATTGAACATGTGGAAAAAATTCACGTCCTCATTTTTTCTCATTTTCTCAGAATTTTTTTTTTGTTGTTTGTTTTTAGAATTATTTAACTTTTATTTTTTGTCAAGAGTCTATGCATAAGATGTGGTCTTCTTTTTTTTTTCTTCTTCTAAGCTTCTATCTCGGATTTTAAAAATCTTTTTTAACATGCTGAGTGAATCATTAATTTAATTAGGAAATTATTATTTCCTTTTCGTAATTTTAAATTAAAAAGAAAAATCAAAAGTTTAAAAGTATTATTACTATAGTCAACGCTGGTGCAAGGTTCGTGTGCCTCCCCGCCCCGAATCAGTCCCCCAACTCTACTACATCTCAATTTTCATAAAATAGTAAAATACAAATTTAAATGTGCAATAAGGCATTATTTGCAATATAGGTGAACAATTCAACTAGACGCATTGAAAAAATACAAAAATGTATGTGTTAAATTAAAAAATACAGATTAATTACATACAACATGTCATCATTTTATAAATCAACAATATTTTATAGCAATTTTGAACATGAACTTGAAATTTTTCTTGTTAGAAAGTTCATTAATTTTTTTAACATATTCAGCATTATGGATAAAAAAAATAATGAATTGTATTTTTTCGAGACTTAGCATTCATGGATTTAGAGAGACAAAAAAAAGATCCCAGAATGACCTCAAAATTCACGAAAAATTTCTTTAAAAAGCTAGTTTAAATTTGTAACGAAAAAAAATGTTGTTAGAAAAAAATCAAATGTTGATAAGATAGCGAGGGTTAGAAAGTATTGTGACTTTCTCTATCTTATCAACATTTTCAAGGTAGCCGATGTTCTCAATTAGGCATGTTCTTCCCGGCCGAGGGATTCAGAGATAGTATGAAATGAACCGGTCCTGTTTATAGTCGTTTAGAGGGCCTATGTGGACCCCCTTGTGGAATCTTCCACGGCAGCCAGTTTACCCTCCGCTGGGAAATACACTCTTCCTGTTATAATTTTCACCACCATCATACTTACAAATATATAACAAGCATTCAGTCTTTCAGTTTACATGCATATACATCAAATACTTAATAAATTCACTTGTTATGTTTCGAATCATTATTTTTGTCTTTTTAATTGTTGTGGATGGAAGATTATGAACACGCACAATTTTAAGCCTTCAGATCATTCAAACTTTCTGATATCTCTTTTAACATTTTCACACAACCGCAGCACCCTCGAACCCATGACAAAAACCCAGTGGACAAAATCCCAGTCTCTTTTTTCATTTTATCTCAAAAGTGGACAAAATTCCAGTTTTATAAAAAAAAAAAAAAAGTAAAAAGAAACAAAGTTATCATTGTAAATTCAAAGAACTTTTAATTCAAATTTTAATGTCAAAATGTCATTATCCACCAATAAACCTAAAAGCTTTATTTGAGTCCTTAATTCGGCATTATACGATCTACGTTGTTTGTTTACGTTTTGTCGTAAACCTTAGAAGCCCCTTTTTATGACCTTCTTCAAATAGTCTGGTCTTATGGGATACTAGGACTTCCTAACTATAAAATAAAAATACATCAAATATGTGACTGTAACATTGTTAGAAAACGTTTTTTAGAGATTGGATTGATTTATAATGAATTTCTATATCAAGCAAGAGAAGGAAGCTGAGAATACTATGGACTGAATATGTGAGCAATGATGAGATTTTGGAGAGGATACAAACTAAAAGGAAACTCATACTTAACATCAGGAAAAGGCAGCTGAAATTTCTGGGACATGTAATGAGAAAGAGGGCTTGGAACATCTGATACTCATAGGGCAGATAGTGTGAAAAAAAAAAAGTTAAAAAAATAAAAATAAAAATTTGAAGAAGAAATAAAGTGGAGAAAATTTAAAACTTTCTCTAGAGAGAGATCGTGTCTCCTGTGCGTCAGTGTGAAGGTTGATGTCAAAAACCCAAATTTAAATGAAAAAATAAACCGTCAATCAAACTTAAACTTTACCCGCATACGATCTTAAATCAATATATTTAAATTACAATTTAATACACTAAATAACACACAGGACTAAACTCCCGATTTCTCTCTCGGCTTCTTCAAAGGAAATCAACAACATACCCACTCAATGAAGCAGACGATATTATAAACAACTACCGTTAGTGTTCACAAACCAAACATTTATTTCAACAAATCATAATTACATTACATGCATATTGGTCCATATGCTACGTGGGTAACAAACAAAAATGAACAAAAGGATTTTTACTTACAAAACAATGTTGTCAGCAAGTAGACAACGCAAACATCATTCAACTTTTTCTTTACAACAAACAATATTGTTAAAGCATTTTCTTTTTTTACAATCAATTCAATTTCTTCTGTTTGTATCTTCTTTCTTCAAATATTTTCTTTTCTTTCTATGAGACTCTTTTTCACTTCCTCTGGAGCTGAAAGGGTAAATTGAAAAAACACAAATCCTAACCTAGTCTAGGATCTTAAAAACTTATTCCATGAAGCATATCTTTCAAAATATGTTAAAACTTTAGCTTTGGAATTCATTTAAATCTTATTCTTTTAAATCTTATTTTAATATAAAGAACGTGAACAGGGGCGGAATTCCTGACATCGATTGACTCCGTCAAACAAATAAAAACGTTGATTCTCCGAATCAACAAACAAATCAAATGAAACAATTCCCCTTCTAGGGAATAAAATTACTTCTTTTAGCTTCGGAATTCTACCGAAGCTAACCAAATCTTTTCTTCCAAATTTCACAAATCTTTGCTACGGAATTCTACCGAAGCTCACAAAATCTTTTCTTCAAAGATTCTCAAATAAACAAATCGTAGCTACGGATTTCTACCGAAGCTGAACAAATCTTCTCTTTAAAGATTTTCAAATATAAACAAATCAAATCTTAGCTACGGAATTCTACCGAAGCCAGTTAAATTCTTCTCTTCAAAGTTTTTCAAATATAAACGAATATTAGCTACGGAATTCTACCGAAGCCAATTAAATCTTCCAACAAAGCCCTTCGATGCGTAAACTCACTCTCCCCTGTTCCCATCCATAAACTAATCAGTAATATAGCTATTAAAAGCTAAATAAATTAATTCTATAATATTTAAAGGCAAATAATTCGATACTGTAATTCGAACTATTTAAGGTAACATTAATTTACGTGGCCAACTATAGTAGTTCACCACAGGGCAGATAGAGGGAAAGAGGGACAAGGGAAAGCAATGCACAATATACTTAATGGGCTTAAGCAAGTGGATGGCAGAACTGGTCTGGAAGAGATAAAAAAAAAGTCAAAGCTTATTGAAGGACAGGAGGAAATGGAGAGCCATTATCACCTACGTCCTGAAGGGACATGGTAGATAAAAGAAGTAGATATCAAACAGTGCAGACTCATAAACTAAAATCTCTTTAAGTACACGACAGAAATTGATCCTTTTTCTTGTACAATGTATTGTACATATTGGATATTATTATTATTTAGTATTGTCTCGATTTAACATTAAAATTTTAATTAAAGGTTCCTTGGATGTTCAATTAATTTTTTTTCTGAGACTTATTTAAAATTTCTGAGAGCAGGATTTGTCTACTTTTGAAGAGATTGGGATTTTTTTGTCCTTTTTTACCAAATCTCCGCTCCTGGGAGCCATTGTCAAATGGAAACATGACAATACTATTTTTTTATTTATGTAATGGAAGAAAAAAAGTTTGATTTCCAATTATTGCTAGGAAATTTTTAGCTAATTTTCTCCTTAATCTTGTTTTGTTTAACCACCATATATGATGGTATACAAGGTGACTGGACGTATAAGATGATCCCCAAATTTTCAAGTTAAAATCTAAGTTTCAGGCCATATTTGCCGTGCAAGACAACCCCACAAATCATAATTTCAAATGTATTGATTTTATTAAATAAGTTCAACAAGCAGATACTTAGAATATATATATATATATATATATGATTAATATGAGTAAAAGTTTATCACTTAGCTGACTGATGTTACCTACAGCATCCTAACTCCAGAGTTTCGTAGGTGGACCTCTCCGTCCACTCTTCAGTGGGTATTAGCAATCTACCACATATTATAAGGTAAGAGTACTTTTATTACACAAACACTTTTATTATTTTAATGTGAATTAAGTTTTTCAGTAGAAAATATTTGTGTTGATAGTAACCAAGTCAGGGGTTAGCTTACTGTCAAATATCTCCCATGCTAAAAACTTACCATAAACCACAGAAATTAACTTATGGTTCACATTTTATACTTGGGATATAAAATGGCCCCCTAATTTTTTTTTTTTGTAGGGGTTTTGTAGGGTATTAAAATGTTTCCTTGCACACTAACATATAGGTAAAAAATTGACACCTTGTAAAAAGAGTTTGAGAGGAAGTGAAAGAAGGCTGAGTCCATATAGCTTGAGTGAAGCTTTATTCCACTAGAAATCTACTCCGGTAGCGAACCGTAAGAAGAAAATGGCCGACTACCTCGTAAAGAGAGAAAGACGAAAATAGGGGGAAATCAATCAGTCCTGGAAAGTCAGGGAAAGATTAGAGAGTTCCTTTATTTTCACCACATTCTACGCCACTTAAGAAAAAGTTCAGGTTTGTACGTTCTTCTGGCAAGGGGTGGTTTCTATGGGTGTCTCTGCTCAAACTGAAAGTAGAGAAAGGAGAAAAACAGATGTTCAAAGCTGATAATTTTCAGCTAAATACGGAGGTTTTCGACGAATTCTAGAAGAGCGTTGAAGATTCGATACATCAGCGTCTTCTGAAGAGTTCCTCTGGAAGCTATCCAAAGGCAGAGGATGGGGAGATGTAGGAGTGGAATTTACAGTGGGGTGGTATTCAGGGGCAGCTGAATC
The DNA here is from genome assembly GCA_964036315.1 of Acanthosepion esculentum. Classification (NCBI taxonomy): domain Eukaryota; kingdom Metazoa; phylum Mollusca; class Cephalopoda; order Sepiida; family Sepiidae; genus Acanthosepion; species Acanthosepion esculentum. The sequence goes on along the minus strand of OZ038492.1, from coordinate 54,782,497 downwards.
GTCAATAACAGTATTTTCCAGAGCACTCGGCAGAGGAGGAGTAGGAGTGTTAGACTGGATAGGGGGGTCCATTGGATCAAGTTCTGTGTGTGGACCGTTTGGTTTGCCATCCAATGGTGCAATATGGCGTAGAGACACTGTCGTTTCTCGTCCGTTGTTAAGTCGCACGTGAGCGTAGTTCGCATTGACTTCGAGTATGTCAACTGTCTCAACTAAAGGCTCATATTTACTCCCGCGTACATGGCGCCTCAGGAGCGCCGATTTTGATTTTGTTAACCATGTTGGTATGGAATCACCAGAAGCTGATTTCCTTTGGAAATTAAACAAACGTTCATGAGGAGTACAGTTCGAGGCAGTGGAAAGCAATGAGCGAATGCAGTGGAGTGCTACATTTAGAACCTTTTCCCAACTAGCAACTGGGAGATTACTAGACCGTAGAGCCATGCTCACCGTTTGCCAGATGATACCATTGTACCTCTCTGCTTGTCCATTGCCCTGTGGATTAAAGGCAGTTGTTCGGCTGGTAGCAATGCGTCGAGAAAGTAGAAACGCCTTTAATTCGTCCGACATAAAAGCTGTACCACGATCAGAGTGCACAAAAGAAGGGTTTCCAAAAATGGAAAATAAACTAGTTAGATGTTTCTTGATAGTCGCTGCTGAGACATCAGCACAAGAGTAAGCGAAAGGAAAACGGGAGTATTCGTCAACCACAGTAAGTATGAACCGATTGCGAGAATTTGAAGGTAAAGGTCCCTTGAAGTCTATACTTAATCTTTCAAAGGGTTGACTTGCTTTTATGAGTGTTTGAGGGGGCATTTTAATGAATCTAGGCTTTATCTCGGAACACACCTGGCATGACCTGGTTACTGCTCTTACATCTTCTACAGACTATGGCATATTTTTACTTCTGGCGAAATGCAGCATTCTTGTTAACCCAGGGTGACATAAATCTTTGTGCAAGATATGTAGTTTGTTAACAGAGATGGTAGAAGAGCAAATTCGTGATAAAGCGTCCGCAGCAGCATTTTGTTTTACCGGACGATATACTATGTCGTAACTGAAACAGGCAAGTTCTAATTCCCATCTTATGATCTTCTCGTTTTTTATCTTGTTTTTACTTTTAAGATTGAACATGAAGGAGACAGATTTCTGATCTGTGATAAGCTTAAAATGTCTCCCGAGTAATAAGTGTCTCCACTTTCGAATCGCTTCTACAATTGCATAGGCCTCATTTTCAACTGATGAGTGCTTTTGCTCGGCAGAAAAAGTTCTTGAAAAGAAAGCTACAGGCCGACGGTTTTGGGTTAGAGAGGCAGCAGTAGCATGTTCCGAAGCATCAGTCTCAATCTCAAAAGGTAGAGTAGAGTCTATAGCCACCAGGCACGATTTTGCGATCTCCTCCTTTAGATGTTTGAAGGCATCCGTTTGTTCTTTAGCGAGAGGAAAATGGGCAACTCTGGTTAAGGGATGTAATTTTTCGGAGAAATTTTATATCCACCTAGAATAGTGAGAGAACATCCGCATTGCTCGTTGGAGAGTGGTATGGTCTTGAGGTACTGGCAGATCCGCCAATCCTTTGAGTCTGTCCGGGTCAGGTTTTACTGAACCCATGCTTATAGTATACCCAAGCAAATCCACCGAACTAAGTGAATAATGACATTTGCTTTTATTCAGTGTTAGGCCGTACTTTGCCATACTATTCATAAATTTCTTTAGATTGTTGTCATGTTCTGCCTGGTTATGACCACAGATAGTAACGTTGTCGATATAGGCGTAGGTTCCTTGGAGGTCTTCTCGCCTGATAATGTCATCAATGACTCGCTGGAAACTTGCTACTCCATTGGTCACTCCAAAAGGGATTCGACAAAATTGGTACAGAGACCCAGCAGCTTCGAAGGCAGTATATTTTCGTTCTTCTGGCTTGATGGCAACCTGGTGATAGGCACTGGTTAGATCAAGAGTGCTAAATACCTGATAACAGGCAATCTCATTTACCATGTCCTCTATCCGAGAAAGTGGATAATCATCCAGAAGAGTGAACCGATTTATCGTCTGGGAATAATCCTACGACGAGTCTCTTCTTGTGATTTTCAGAATACACTACCAGTGTTTGGGCTCGCCATGGCGATTGAGATGGCTCTATAATTCCTTCCTTCAGCATACGCGATATTTCTGAATGAATGAATTTAGCGTCAGGTAGGCTATGTCTCCTGGATTTTACTGCTATTGGATGACAATCAGAAGTTAGATTCGCAGAGAGGGGTAAGGGACATTATTAATTGCAGTTAGTCCACAAACAGTGAGAGGTGGAAGCAGTCCCCCGAAAGGTATTTTTACAGAAGAATGCTGACGTAGGAAATTATGCCCAAGAATGACATCACAGCATAAGTGAGCCATAACGGACAACTTGACATTACGGTACTCTCTACCGCTTAGATTGAGGGATACTATACAATGTCCAAGAGTAGAGGATGAATGGGAACTGCTAGCCATAAAAATTCTTTCTGAACTTGGCAAGATTGCTAATCCGAGCCTTTTAACCTCGTTAGAATTAATAAAAATTTCTGAACTGCCAGTATCAACAAGTATTTTTAGAGACTTGCCTTTGATTTTTCCACGCAATAGACTCTCTGAGAAATTATAAGATGGAATGGAAGATGCGAGAATAGACTCACCGTGGTTAATAGCAGCTGCTGTAGATGATCTGCAGACACGAGCAAAATGTCCTTTCTTTTTGCAATTTTTGCAAATTGAGTTTCGGGCAGGGCATCTAATTCTATCATGTCTCTGATTCCTGCAGAAGAAGCATTTTTGTCCAGAAAGGGCGGCCACGGTATGTTCCTCATAGCACCTAGACTGATCGTCATCGTCAGTTACCTCAGTTTGAAGAGTAGAGACAGATGCGTTCAGTAAGTTCTGTTGAGAGTAGGACGTTAATTGTTTTTGTGCCATCTCAAGTGTTAGCGCCTGGTCATAAGCAGTGACTAGATCTAGTGTTTTGTTTTCCAGGATTCGTTGTCTGATGTGATTAGACGAAATTCCGTTTATAAAAGCGTCTCGTATGTATTCGTCTCGATATTTATCAACACTCCCGAATGTGGCACAAGGCCGGTTTAATGTGGGCTTACCGAGCCCGTAGGCTCGGGCAAAAATATACCCATTTAGAACCCGTATAAACGGGTTCAGGGACTGTCAACCTCCCCGGACGAAACATTGCCCTGTGGCAAAGCCACGTCCGAGTTCCTCTCTGCCGAGGCAGAGAGTTCAACAGCACTGTAACAGCCTTGAACTCGCAATCCTTCGCGAGTTTCTTTAAAACTTGCAAATACTGGTCTACACCCTTGTCAGTTTGTTGACGACGAGTAGCCAGCAGATGCCTACAGAAGATGATATTTCTAGGCTGCACAAACACTCCTTCCAGAACGTCCATGGTTGAATCGTAATCGTCCACGTCGGAGAACAGAAATATATTACTCATTCATAATAATTTTTCTTAATTGGCAAGGTGAAGAAACTATTTACTGGATTCCACATGAACTCAAATTGATAAATAAATAGTCATACACTTTTATTTAAGTTAAGATTGTTTGGGGATATACTTTTATCAGTAGTGTATGTAGACCTTGAGTGTTTAAAGATAGTGGGAGAGACAAGGTTGATAAGTAGATTCAGTTTCAGTCTGTCTGTCAGTGGAGTCTGTTGTTGTGTTTCGCCGGCCGCTTCGAGAAAGATTTGGAAGGATCTTTTCCAATGTTGCCATGTGTCGGCTGAGTCAGGTTTATTCGTGTCTAGATCTAGGCGTTCTGGCTTAAGGTATTTCTCCATCCTGATAGATTATTTCTAATGGGATAAATTGTTGTAAAAAGAGTTTGAGAGGAAGTGAAAGAAGGCTGAGTCCATATAGCTTGAGTGAAGCTTTATTCCACTAGAAATCTACTCCGGTAGCGAACCGTAAGAAAATGGCCGACTACCTCGTATTTTTTTAAAAAATTATAATTCTTTCAATTACCACTCTACGATTTTGTTTTTAAAAACTTTGTACTTTAATAAATAAATATACAAAAAAAAAGATATTGGAATAATTTTCTCTCCAATTATTCTGAAAATAATATATGTCTGTTGATTTGTATATTGTTATTAATTACAAAAGTGCAGACTTGTAGTCATTTCTACTTTTCATTTGTCATCATTCTCGTACTAGCAACATTGTAGCTAAAATGCAATGATTGAAAGTTCAAAATATGTATCTCCTACATTACTTTCAACAGAATTCGTAGAAGAATTAATCAATATATTAAAGTGACTATTGTAGATAGGGACATATATGGAACTTGGATAATTGCAATGTACAGTTTAAAGACAAATCTTAAATTTTGCTAATAATAGTTGTTATATTTAAACATATGGTAGTGAGAGAAAGGAATAACAAGAATTAGAGTTAAGAAGAGAAACATTTTTTGTTAGTAGAAAGTACAGGAATAGCGATCAGGTGTACGCGTGGTATTGAGAGTTGAACCATTACTTTTGACAGTGTTGGTGCATGTTTGGTTGATGCAGGCCACGGTTTTAGGTTCTCTTGTCAGTTGATCGACCTGTTGTGTTGAAACAGGGTGACGTCAGATTGGCGCAGTCTTAGTAGCCCTTTTCTGTGGAAATTGCCAACCATTGCAATAGTGTAAAAAAAAAATCTAATAAATAGTATTTATTTTTGTTGTCAGTTCTCAAGAACAAAGAAAATGTATAAATTTACTTTCATCATATTATCAGGTTATATTACAATTCTAATCATCACTTTTTAAAACAATAAACATTCTTTATAATCATCATTTCTTGTGACGGAATGTGTTTCAGAATTAAGTTTTTAAATATAAGATTGTTCTATTTAAAAAATAGTTATATTCTTGATGATCAGCAGCAAAAATTACAGAAAAATAATGTTTACAAAAAATAAAATGTTGATTTTTTTTTTTTTTTTAAATTACGGGCCTCCATACTTACAAAGGTAAATAATTGGATTTAAGGCTGTCAACACAAATTTACATCACTGTCTGTCAGCTGGTAATAAAACTATCACCACACCCACTCAAATTGGCCTTTGATGCAAGCCACTTATGTTATAAAAATATATTTTTTTATTGGTATAGATAAGTTGAATAAACATTAAAGTCAGTATTTCAAATAAAATTGTCTTGATGTTATAATTATTTTTAATAGATTTTTTATTTTTATTTCTTTACAATATCAACTTTTCTATCAATCAAGCATACCTGATTTATAACATCAAATAGCCCAGGTGTAGACTTGATTAGTTGCCGATTTCTGGGGTAAGTTATATAAAGCATGTCCTAAAGCTAGTAGCAAATTTACTCTGGGTGCGGGCTGAATACTGATCATATTCAGTCAGGTTGCCCATCGAAGAAGTCTGTTGCTTAATTAGACCCGATACTTCTAGTGACATGGGAGCAATAACACTGATGACGCACCTAGAGTGTAATTTTAGCAGACAAATCATAAGAACTTGCTTTTAAAATTTTTAATTAATATTTTTTGACAACATGTAAGATTTTCATTGGCAAAACTTAGAAAAAGATAACAATTCAATTTACAGAAAGTAAGGATCCAGTGTGTTTTGCATTATACTTCAGTTGTAAATCAAGCCCTTTACTAAAAACAAAAAAAAAACATATTTCAGAATTAAAAAAAAAAAATAACCTGCTAAAGACAGGTCTTAGGTGCCATGAGTAACCAAAATGTAGAAAACTTGGTGACCCTAACTCTAGCCAACCTTGGATTCTGTAATGAGAAACTGATAAAAATAGTTGTTTAATTGAATTACATGGATGACACTGTTTAAAACTATTGTTTAGATTTAATAACAAAAGTGACAAATTCTAAGTCAATTCACATGGCTTTTTTCTCAAACAATAAGAACACAAAACAATTGCTTAAATTGATATTTTTATTATGTGGACTGAATGTGATCAATTCATTATTAATTTAAGTGTTCATTGTTACTGTCATGACAACTATTATAAGACTCTTATCAATCAGACAATAATGCATCTAATGACATCTCCACTAAAAACCAATTTAAATTACAGCCCACAAAATTTATACTATGTACTTATAAAATAAAAGCTCATTCAATTACTTTTATCAAAACAGCAGTAACTCCAGCAAAGCCTTCATCAGTTGATGACCTTACAATCTGGCATTGTTCTGGAACTTTAACATTACCACTAACCTAAGACACCTCATAAATATCTTACAATATCACAAGACTTTGTATTGCCATCACGATATGGGAACATCAGATTTATGCAGATAAAGCCTCTGCCCAATCTTGAACTACTTTTAATACATGCGCGCACACACACACACACACACACTCTCATGCAAAATTTTGGGGTAACATTGGTTAATTAATTACTTTTGTTAATTTTACCCCCAAATCAATAGTGATTATCAGTATGCTTTTCTAAGTACATTTTATGATCTTTGAGAGCCGGAAAACAAGTTCCTGCATTTTCATTAGTGTTGTATGGTGGATTATAGCATCTTAAAAATCATGATGCAAAAATACTGGGCCACCAATGAAAATTTCACCTTTCAGCTCTTAATTTAAAAAGGATTTTCTTTTCTTTTTTTTCAAAATTGATTTTTATTACAGTAAGTACAAACACTAATGTATGGAGTTTGTAATTAGTGTTGCTGCCTTTGGCTTAAATAATTTCTTCAATTCGATTGGTATTGAATGGAGTAAGATCAAGATTTTCTCATTGGGAATGTTTTCCTATTCTTTTTAACAGTAATCCTAAAGCTCTTGGAAATTGCCTTATTTTCATTGGTGCATTTTTTTTCTTTAGTTCCCACCAAATTGGTTTAATTATATCATGACCAGGACTTTGTGCTGGCCAGACTTCTACAAGTTGAACACCTTCATTCACAAGAAACCATTATGTTGCACATGATGTGTGGTAAGGTGCACCATCATGTTGAAAAATTTCTCCATTTTCATAGTGTGGCAGAAAATTAGACCATAGTAAACTAATATAGTTTTCACTGTTTAGATTTGTATCAACTTTTAAAAATTTCCTTCTATCATCAGTTTTGATTCAACCCTACACTATTACAAATTTTACAGTCTTTGTGATGTATCTTGTATTGTATCATTCTCCCACTGGTCTTATATATTCTCTTGCATTAGAAGGTGACACTATTTTGCATTTATCAATAAAAATTGCTTTTTGCCACTTTTGATCATCCCATGTTAGATATTCTTTTAACCACTTCAATCTTCTATTCCAATGGTTTTTGGTTAATGGTGTTTTTTTTTGTTTTTTTTTTCTTAGCTACTATATGTCCATTCAAGTTGGTTTTCATAATACTCTGCATACTGTATCAACTGAAACTTCACTGTTAAGACTGCATTCACTCCTCACTTGTCTGGCTGTTTATTTTGGATTACTGACCAAGACTTTCGCAATCGTTCTTTCCTTTCACTTGTTTAACTTTTGTGGTCTTGCAGTTTTCTTTGGTCCTAAAACACTTCCAGTAGTAGCAAACGTCTTTTGTGTGGTTTGAACACTGTTTCGTTGAGTCACCTTTCCCTTTAAAGTTACAAACTTTATCTTCATTTCAACAGAAATTTTAGTGTTAAAAAAATCAAACTAATGTTCAACTACAATGACATACCAAGATACCTGACACTCATGTTAAGATAGAACAATTCCTACTTAGAAATTTGCATATTATCATGACTTTACTATCTCAGATCTTTCATTGACCCAATAGTTTTGCATATCCTTTTTTCAACTTCAACTTGCTTAAAGCAGTTTATATTCTGTTACATGACACTTACAAAAATGCAGCAACTTATTTTTCTGATTCTCAAGGTCTACATACACTACTGATATATCCCCAAACAATCTTAACTTAAATAAAAGTGTATGACTATCAATTTGAGTTCATGTGGAATCCAGTAAATAGTTTCATCAACTTGCCAATTAAGAAAAATTATTATGAATGAGTAATATATTTCTGTTCAACTATTATAATAATATATTAAGACACAAAAGGTTTATTCTATTTTTTCTGAACAACTTAATATATTACAGACATTTCAAGTATGGTGGTCAGGATTTTCACATGGATTTTTTCACCTCATTTTATTTCAACTCCATCATGATTCGTGAAATTTACACACCTATGAGCTCAAACAGCCACATTCCTGAAAAAATATTAAGTGTATTGGTAAGATATGGACTTTAATAGGCCCCAACAAGAGATGCACATTTTTTAAATTGAATTTGCTTTGTTATGATGGTTGGCTGTGGTTTTCCTGATTGAAAAGAGGAATACATATTTGATTCCAGTTGGGAGGCACATTTTCTTTTGTAGTACTTGTTGATCTTTAGGCCAATAGACATTATTTTCACTATTTAAAAATATGGTAATGCCTACTCAAATACATATATCCACTAACTATAATGCTAATAGTAATTAGATGAGTATTTAATATTTGAATATATCTAAATACCATTTTTTATGTTAACATATACACACGTGTGTGTCTGTGAAAGAGGGAGAAAAATAAGGTTTTTACTCAAATATATTGTTTAATTCTAGATTTACTTGGAAAATCTCAAGTTCAGATGTCAGCAGTTTCATTCTAGATATAAATAGTTCAACTCCAAATACAAGTCTCAAATATTGTTGTATTCTAGAAAGATTTGGTCTGATGGCATTTTCAATTTCTTGAATTCACAGGTGACTTCCCATAAAACTCTGGCTAGATAAGTCAAAATTTTGACAAAAGAAATAATTTGGATTCATTTGTGGGTCTGATTAATTATTATTTTGATATATAATTGCAATGAAAAGCACAAGAGTTTATTATCCATATCAAATCACTTTCCTGAAAGCCGCTGGCTTTGCAAATAATAACCTCCACCCTAGACATCTGTTCTCCTAGATAGAGCCTCTTTATTGTGCAACCCAAAGTGGATATCTTCTAATACCAACTGGAATATTATTTCATGTTAATTGCAATGACCTTATCTTGGTAAAACTTTTAAAAGAAAATCAACAATAAATATTGCTAAGGATGGAAAAGAATACTGAACACTAAACACAGAAATTAAAAACAAATATAAGCAGGCTAAAGAGGAATGGATCAATGAAAAGTGCAGAGAAATAGAGAGAACGAGTAACACAAATACAATAAGTAAGCATAAGATAAAAGGATTAATATGATGAAAGGTGAACCAACCAAGAGGGTCTATAAAAAAACAAAAACAAAGGAAAGTTTACTGATAATGGAAAAAGAAAAAATACTCCAAAGTTGGAATGAATATGTCAAAGAACTTTTTCACAATGAGAGAGAGAGAGAGAGAGAGAAAAACTTAAGCTGGAAGATATGGAAGGGTAAGAAATACTAAAATATGAAGTAAGATCACCTTAGGAGATGAAAAGGAACAAAGCAGCAGGGGCTGATGGGATCTCAACAAAAATGCTTTCAGCCATAGACAGCTTTGACATCAACAAAATTGCAGAAGTAATAAACAAAATATACAACAGTGTCCAGAGGACCTCACTAAATCTATCTTTGTAACATTGAAAACCAGGTGTAAATGAATGCAAACACCACTGAACAATCAGTTTAATGAGACACTTAACCAAACTAATGATGCTAACCTGATGAATAGAGTATGAAATAGAATTAGACCAGAAATAGGACAAGAACAGTGTGGCTTTGTCAAGGACAGTGGAACAAGAAATGCAATAAAAATGCAAAATATTTAGAAAACCTGGCATGTCATTTTTTCTCTCCTGTAAAGAGTTTTTAAATGTGTTTTATGCTGTTAATAGGGTATTATTATTTTTATCAAGTGAAATCTATCAATAAAAATCTATGGATAGTTGAACTTTGTCTCAAATAATAAATGAAATATTGATAATAGTTGTTGCATTTCCATCTAAAACGAAAATAGGAGAGCACCTTTTATTAGTGTAATGCTTAGTTTACTAACCATACACCTCATTGCTAGTGACTTTAATCCTTACCAGGACAGATGCTAAATATAGCTTCATGCATAAACATGAAAAACGAGAATGTTAAAATTGTTCAGGTATTCTGCATTAGTCTGTGATGTATTAGTAAATAAAGAGTTAATTGCCTTGTAACTATTTATAGAGACTGGTTACATTTCAATAAAGCAGAGTGCTTGTGGCTACTCACAGTCAGTCATGCCTGGGCTGCTACAGATAAACACGCAATATGTTTTGTCTCATCATTACTTTTGCTCACAGTCATCCAGTGTGGCACAACATTAGTCTGATACATAACAGGTTCTAAAAACCCTTTCATGCTTAAAAATTGCTTGAAAATTACACTATTAAGCAAACTAAGAGCAATGGTTGATGCTACTTTTTCCACAATGTTAGGGAAATCTCAGAAGTGTATTTGAAGTTATTACTTGTACATGCAGACTTGTTAAGAAATGCATGTAGCAAAATGATATTATTTTAGTGAAAATCATTGGCTGTGTATAAAATACACATTCAACACTGTTTACTCTTCATGTTTAATTTGGCAAAACGTACAACAGAATTTTCTCCCATGCCTAATAATTTGGGAGAGGTGTTAACTTCCTTTATAAACAACTATATCCACTTACAAGATCAGAACTTGGGTTTTATGCTTCATGCTGACACTCTCACTTTATGCGCTATACCAACTTCCCACCTCTGCCAAATTTACAAGACATTTATTAGGCATAGGAGAGTATGTAACGTATTATTGAACTCTGGAGCAATAATGCAGTAGGTATATGAATGTATCAGGAGCAACTTGTAATGTTTAGCCCATATTCTCTTGGTGTCAGTTCATACTGAAATATATAAACATTAACTTTTCATGATTTTGTTTAATATTTCTACTTTGATTTTACATCATCTTTTTTTTTTAACTTTATAAACTTTAAGCAAATTGGTTACAATAGATGTAGGGCAGTGTAAGAAGACCTTAGTTTAAACTGATGCCTGGAGGATAATGGTTAACAAAGATGTTGTGCTCAAGAACATTTTGGAAGATTTCAGAACTCTTCAAAATTGGGAGAACTCTTGAAGGAAGATGCAACAAAAAAAATATGTGAACTTGCAGAAAAATTAAAAGTGTATCTGAAAAATATAGTTTATGGTTCAAGTAAAATTTCATGAGAAAATATGGAAGTGAATATCAACCAGCACTTAAACACACGTCTTTCTCATTTTATTCAGCAAAGAAAATCATGTATGTACAACTTTCAATATATCCATCTAAATTAAATTTACTGAGAAAAAAATGTTCATCTTTGTATTCAAATGGAATTCTTTATTATGAAATACTTGAATCTGGACAAATTGTTATTTTGCAAATCATCAACTAACTTTCTTTTCTAGAAAATTTCTAGTTAATTTCTATTTTGTGTCATTTAAAAAAAACAAAGACAGATGATTTTGTTGGATGCCAAATCATGTCCTTGTGTTGCTAATATGATGCAGTAAATGGGTATGAAGTTGGAATAGGAAGTTCTTCCAGATGCCATATATTCTTCAGACTTGTTGCCTTCAGATTATCACTTGTTCCATTCTATGCAACATTCTTTGTCTGGTCAACAATTCTAACATGTTCAAGATATTATTCCTCAAATCAAAACTAGATTTTTTCTTTCATGATTGGATACATATGGCTGAAAGGTAGTGTAAAAGCATAGAAAGCTATAGAAAACATTTTGATTGATAATGCTTTTAGATGAATAAAGTTTTTTGTCAAAAAAAAAAAAAGGAAATTTTTGCATTAGCCTAATTGTAAACCTTATCTCAGAAAATTTGAGTATTTGAATGGGTAAAAGCCCAGAGAGTCCAGTAGTTTGTTTGAAGGTCATGAAAACAGAAAATTCAAGAGAAACTGAGACAGTTTTTGGATGGGAAAGCCTGGGGAAATCAGGTTAAAATCAATGAATATATTCAAAGTGTTGGAGTATTTTTTTAAAGTTCTTATATTATTCTTATAATATTTAATCAGATTTTGGAATTAGGTCAGCCTAAGATCTTTTCAGTGACCCACTTGAATATGTTGTGAATTCTATTTATTGCAGCAACTCCAATCAATGAAACAAAAATACAATGAATCAGGAGAATAATAAAACAGGTAAAAATATGACCAAAATGCCACAAACATCTTTACTCTTTAATACAATTTTTGCTAATCAAACTAGCATGACAAGCAATATACATCTACAAAAGTGAACTTTGAACATTTACTTTGCCACTTTCTAAGTGATAAGAAATATTCAAAAAAGCTATTATACCTATAGTATATCAACTTACTTTAATATCTATTGGGACAAGCTCATTCCAGATTGCAAGTTTAACTCATAATCCATTGCTAAAGATGCTGGAAAAAGTATCCAGTTTATTGTATCTATCTGACACTTACTGCTATTCTCTTCTTTATGCGCCATGTCACCTCAAGTGTAGGCAATAATGGCTCTCCACAATTCCCTGTGCTTTGTAACTCTTAATAATTTTTGTTCTTTTTGCTATTTTTCCCAAAACCTGTTGTGCAATCTATTTACTCAAGCTCATTAATTATGTTATGCATTGCTTTTCTCTGTCGCTCCTGTCTTATGAATATCAGATTTTCCAAGTCCTCCTTCCTTATTATGTAACACAGAAATTTCAATTACCTCTTCCTGAGGTTAAGTATAAATTTCCTTTTTGTTTCCATTTTCTCCCAAACCTTGTTGTTGTTCACGTGTCCATGGTATCCTCAGCATCCTTCTGTAGAACCACATTTCCATTGCTCCAGGTTTCTTCTTCATCTGTGAGGAGATTGTACAGCATTCACTGCCATATAGGAGGACATATCACATAACAGTTCAGTACTCTTTTGTTTGTTTCTAACAAAGTTTTTCTGTCTCTTAATACTTTGCTTAGCTTTTAGAATGAATCTTTCCCAGTGCATCTTTGGATTTCAGTGTCACACTTTCCATTCTATATCAAGAAATATCATGCTATACTCTATCTTTACAAAAGCCAGACCAAACCAAAAATGGAGTATTGTTGTCTTATCTGCACTACAGCTGCTCAGTCCACTTGCCTGTCTTGATAATTGAAAAGTGTCTACACAACCTTGTGGGTGATGAATTATTTTCTACCCTGCAAGCCCCTTTCCCACAGACAAAATGTCACAAGCATCTTGCTACCCTATCACTATTTCCATGGCAAGTGTTCTAACATTCCTTGTTCCACCAGCCTTGACCATTACAGCTGTGACCCATCATACCACATGCACAAAGACAAATCCTCCTCATTCTCATTGTATTCCATTAATAAGTAAGTTTCACTTGAACATCTTCTTCCCAAGAATTGCTGCTTTGTCAAATAGATTCCCAGCAAGATGTTCTCCCAATCACTACAATTTTGAACTCTCCAAGTCAAGGGTTAGCTGTTATCTTTCCTATATAACCTCATTAACTGCACTTGCCTTTTCTTACACTCATATAGTAATCTTCTACCTTGAGTGTCTCTTGGGCTTTATATTGGATGAACATTAGTATAAAAAAATCTACATGGAACTAGAACAGTCTACCCCAAAGAGCGAAATAAAGGGTTCAGTTCAACATTCCAACCACTTGAAGAAGGACAGAGCATACAACAGCTGAAACATTGTGAAAAATATGGCAACAAAGATGAGTACGATAGTCCAAATAATGTAAATAATGTACATAATACCTCATGTCAGAAATATAGACAGAAACTTCTGTTTTACATTAGATTGTACCATGAGAAATACCAGGTATTAATAGAGAAAGAAAAGTGTCTGAACTGTTACTATAACAGTGAATGCAAGACAATTTGCACACAAAAAAAGAAGAGATTTAAACAACAGACATGTTTTACAGAATGATGCTGAGAATGCCATGAACTGAACATGTGAGTAACAAGGAAATTTTAGGGAAAGTGGAAACAAAAAGAATGCTTATACTTCTTTCCTCATTATACTGCGCATAATGAGGAAAGAAGGCTTGGAGAATTTGACACTCACATGACATAATGAAAGCAAGAGGGGAAACGGCGAGTAAATTAACAAGCTTGTGTAAACAGATGACAGAACAGGAAGTAGGAGTGATGGTAAAAATAAAACATCACTAAGAGCTACAAAAGATAGAAAGTTGTAAAGAGCTATAATCGCCCATGTCTTGAAGAGACATGATACATAAAAAATGACAATGATGGCTGTAAATGTTATATTTAGTGGGTACACACATTTAAGTAGGCATCTCTGTTTTTTAAAAGTGAAATTCATTTTTATTGGCTTAGAGATCAAAAGTCTTAAGAAAATGTGCCCCCTGTGAGAAATTGAAACTGTATTCCATTTTTAATCTGAAAAACCACTTTCAAGCCAGGTGTCCTTTACCATTAAGCTACCAGGAGCCATTACATCAAATAAAGGCTCAATTACCCTACTTAAGAAATGCACATCTCCTATCAGGATATTTTGAAGTCTATATCTCCTAAATTTATTTTAATGCCCAGAATATAAAGTAATTTTTAAACAATTAAATAGATTTTAATCTGACATAATTTTCTTTATTACTGTACTTTATGTTTAGTGGTTACACATATTTGAGTAGACATTGCTTAAAAATTACATTGTTTACATTATAGTGGAATAAACTGGTAATAATGAATTTATTTATGCAAGCTATAAACTGATGATGACTTTACTTTTTGATATTACAACTGAAAGTGCAATGAAAATGCATCTTCATAATAATCAGATTAAAAAATAAAGGCAAAAAGGAGTCAGAGTAGTGGGTGGGGTGTAACCAGTTGACCTGAAAGAAAACTAAAAAAAAATAAAAATAAACATTTAAAAGGAGGTTGCTACCCATATATATCTCAAACTTCCTACAAGTGGGGTGCTGGTTGAAAAATATTAATTTTTATTTTAATCATTTCACTCCAAGCAAGACAAAAAAAATCACTAAGAAACAAATGATTACTGAGTGTGAAAGAAACTGAGAAAATGTTATTGAGAGAGAGAGAGAGAGAAAAGACTATAAAAGACCAGATTTCAAGAAAACAGATGACAATTAATGTTGCATTTAAATTTTTGAAAACCGTAGTTGACAGGAAAATAAGAAACTGAAGGTGAGTTCCACAACAAAACTTATGGTTGCTCATAGCAATTTCAACAGTAAAATGATTAGGCTTAGCTGCTAATCTACTATTGCACTTAAATTCATGAAGTCAAGGTACCAAAGAGGAAATCTTGTTATAACAGTTACTATGAAAATATTTATAGTTAGGGCACAGGGAAGACATGTTACAACAGTGGGAAAGTGACTGAAGCTAAGATGCCAGGTCAGGGCTGTTGACATTGCATATTCTTCTTTTCACAAGTGGTCATATAATATATCAATGTAAAGGAAATTTTGTTCAGATTAACTTTTACAAATGAACTGGGGTCTAAAATTGCATAGTTTTTCAGTTTAGTATTTCCTATAGATAAATTTTGTGGTAGAAAATGTACAAGCTTGTTAGAAAACAGAAGAGAAATGGCAATGGCCCATATGAGATCCGTCCGTTTCCAACTTGCTAACTATGAAACCCTGAAATGGCAGCTAACAGATGAAATAAAGAATCACTTCTAATTTAGACCTATTATATTTCAGCACCACAATTCACTAGAGGAAAGAATTGAGTGAAACTTTGATTTGTTTTCTATGGTTTATCAATTATTTGCAAGTTACTTTGCAAAATATTTTTAGATTGTAAAATATTTTTTTGCTGGAGATAACAATTTATTGATATAAGTCTTACTAATTAACCTATAGCTTGGTGGAGCAACAGTGGATTTATACCTTTCCAAAAAGTATTTGCACATAAGTGACTATAACAAACACAAGAGGAATTGCTTCTCGGCTTTCCAGTTAAGAATTCTGAGCCATTATCCATTACACCACTTACATATCCATACTTACAGAACCTTGTATTACCAAGCAGTCACCCACCTAGGTACTGACCCAGGTCAACATTGCTTAACTTTGGTGATTGCGTTTCAACGTGGTGTGGCCATAAGCCTGAAACTTTGAAGTTGAATTCAACTAGTATCATGCAACTCAAGACTGTTTTTACTCGTATTCTTTTACTGAAATACAGATGGTAAATAGTACCATTTCTAATACAGTGAATTCCGAAACTCAAAAACAGCTTGTCTTTCCACAGTTGAGATATCAAACAATGATGACTGTCCAGTCACAAATTTCACAGAACGATTTCAGTGTATTTCTTTCTTCTAGAAACTTGACATAGTTATTGGTGCTCCTGATGCATTTTATCAATTTTCCTTTTAATGGAGTTAAAGGTCAAAGGTATAGGCATATGTCCAGTGTAAATTCAGTTGAATTGCAAATTCTTTTGAATAGTCAGAATTATGATTGCCAGTGTCCATCACTCTAGTAGATGTCCAAGACTTCATTTCCTCTAGACAATAGTCCATTTCTAAGTTCCTCATATTTAATACAAGATGTGCAGGTGATAGTAACATCAGTCCAAATCTCAATTTTAGACTTTGAAAAGGACTACTAACATTTCAAGAAAACTGCATTTCTCTCCAGTCATTTTTGGTTTTTAATGCAATGGTGTTGATGAAGTTTAGTCATCTGTATTCCTTTCATGTATATTTTCTCTTGTCACAAGTCTGTAAATATTTTGTTTGATGTATTCTTATCTGAAAATATTGCTCTTTTATACAAAAAAACAATGGGATTAGGAGATGAAAAATAAATGTGAATGGAGATATGAATTTATCACAGGAAAACTGTCAAAAACAAAAGAAAGCAGTTATTGGTGGACATTACAGACAAGTAATAAGACTTATATTAATGTAAAATATGATTGATATGAATGAGATCTACTGCAAATGTAAAACATGGTCAAATATTTAGAAAATGTTGTCTATGAAAGTTTACAGAGATTTTAATAAACTATGGGTCGTTTAACAAGTATGCAATGGTAAAATATGATAATTTGACCCATGCACTCCTTTGTATAAGGCAATTCTATGAAAATAACTTTGAATCAATCAAGAAACAATGGGCATGTAATTATTTCATTTCTTCCTCTGGCATTACATACTTACTGAATGACCCATTATTATGTGCTGACAGACAATGCAAAGAAAAGTTTGTTATCTTTCCAAATTTTCAGAAAACTATTAGAAACAAAATCAGACAGTCAATTGTAAAATTAAATTCACTTTAAAATATTCTCATTCATCTGCTGCAAACTTAATCTAAGTGAAAATGTCAGGATGACAAATTATTCCTTTTTTAATTTTATTTAACTCTCTGAGGAGAGCTCTATGCTGAATTATCCAAGTTATTATTACTGTATTTTAAACCAAACCCACCTCCCAATGAGGATTTCAAGAATGGCTGTGGCATGGGTAATAAATCAGTTATTCACATGTTTGTGGCTTTTGTGTTTGATTTTTTTTTTTTTTTTTTTTTTTTTTTTTGCTAATAAAATTGGTAGCCTTCAGTTTCCAACTTTACTGCACATTGTCAAATCAAACTTTTTGACATATGAACTAAAATGTATTGGCTTTTTTTTTTTCCACATCTCCACATTGATCCATATAGGATAAAGAAAGAGGCTTGAAGAGGAAAGAAGAAAAGGGATTGAGAGACCTACAAAATTTTGATTTCAACACAAATGTGTTTCTTCTGTTTACAGGAACACACTGGTTTTGGGAAATTATTTGCATGCTACTAAATGGAAAAGCAATGTATCTGACTGGCACTAAAGAACAAGACATGATGGAATTTCTGATGCCTGAAGTCTTTGAGAAACGCCAATCACCACGAATCCTGAACACCCACCTAAGACCAAAGTACCTTCCAGAGAAAATGGTCAAAGAAGGCAAAATTATTTTGGTAGTGAGAAATCCAAAAGATGTTATAGTTTCAAATTATCGGCAAACATATGGCTTGAAGGTCCTTGGCTATGAAGGTTCTTTCCCAAGTTTTTTTGAATCGTTTCTAGAAGGTAAAGGTAAGTAATCATTCATAACTGAACATCATTTATGTATAATATTGCAGCGTCATTGTTTTTTCACATATCAAGTGATACAAGGATAGGCTGAAAAAAAGTATAACATCATTACTCTTCACTGAGAAGGAAGCACCAAAAAGGTACATTTAACTAGTGACATCTCAGATTTCTGTTGTTCATGTAAATTTTTTGATTTTTATGTATAGATAGATAAAAGGCCACAACAGAAACCAGAAATGTGTTTTTAAAATTTAGTAGACAAGTCACTCACTGTTTCTAAAATTAGTCAGGATAATTTGGAGAATGATGTTTGTGACCAATTAAAATGAAGGAAACATTTATGAGGGAGCAAAGCTCTTCAAATAAAGCAGTCACAGTCATGCAAAGGTAGAAATAACCACAATGATGGATCGTCAATGGCTGATGTCAATAAAAAAAAACATTATGTGATATTTGTAGCTGTATCTGTCTCTCTCTGACCAGCCATATACATAGCCATTCGCTAAGACCTCAAACTGACGACATGCAACTAATTTCTCCTGATCTAGCTTGCACAATTTGTAATAATATAGAAAAAGGTTCAGATTAACTAAGCATGTGAAATCTCACAATATCAGTTTACAATTCAGTAATCTATCAAAATGAGTTTTTGTGAAGTCTTTGCAGAAAAGTGTATACAAGGGTGGGCTGAAAAGTTCATAGGTTGACTATAAAGAATTGATGCTACAGCTGTGAAGTCTTGCATGCATTAATTTCAACTCTTCTTCTACAAAATTGTATTGAGATGTGAAATGGAGAATCACCACATGCAATGTTGATGCCTATGTCCACACTGTCTATATCTACAAACAATATTTTCAATATTGTTTGGGTCAATTCTTATTGGTCATTTCACAAACTTATATACATAAAGAATTATCTAATGGTTTTAATACACATGATTTGTAAAATGACCAATAAGAATTGACCCAAACAAAATTGAAAAAAAGTTGTCTTTGTTTTCTCTCCATCTCTTATGAAACTTTAATATAGGTGAAATGTTAGAATGATATACTTCTCTTTGTTGATTATTTTATCTTGTTGGATTCCAATCTGCACATATGTGTGTCTGTGTGTATTTAAGCAGCAAAGGTTCTTTAAGGCAAACTGTCGATTTTAATAAAATTATATATATATATATATATATATATATATATATATATATATATATTAAAAAGAAGAGAGGTACCGCAAACTTTTTTGGTTGTAATGTGGGTTTTTTTTAAAAAGTATTATTCTTTATTTTTCATAGTTTTACATAGTTTTACAACACGTGTTTCTGGTCTTACGACCGTCTTCAGGTAAAGGGTGGAGATTTCCACATATTATTAAAAATAATTAATTTTTTTCCTTTATGCTTTTCAATGTTACATCTTCTCTATATGAGACATTCTCTGTTTTTGTGTTGGTCATTCCAATGTCTTTCTTTAAATGGTAGTGAAGAGTTCTGAGCGAAGGGTCATAAAACAATTAAGGTTGGTTTGAGAAGTGATGAATCGGGTTGTCTTATCTTTTAATGTTTTAATAACCCCTGTGTGTTCTTAGATCCCTTAGATCTATTTCCATTTTCGTGTGTTCCTGTCAGCATGCGTGTATATATGTGTGTGTACATTCCCCCTGAATACATACACTGTTTCACTACGAAGAATTAGTAAACACACTTGTACACATACACACACACATATACACATGCACACACGTACATTGTCTCACCATAAGGAATCTGTACAAATGCACACACACTCATACACAAACACACACATTTTTCCCAAGTTACATGGAACCAGCACACACACACACACATATATACATATGCATATACATACACACGTATTTCCTAAGTTGTGTGGGGTTTGTGTGAGTAGCTCCCCAGCTTTCGCCAATATGCGTGCATATACACGCATACATATATACACACACATACATATATACATACACATACATACATATATATATATATATATATATACATACATACACATACATATACACACACACACATATGCGTACATATATACATTTTTCGTGTTCCACAGATACCCGCATGTGAGCTTGCATGCATGTATAAGAGCGGTTTGATCACTGTATTTGGTCACCATGTGTGCATGCTGTGTGTTTTTGTGTGTGGGGTCATGATCTATTTAGTTCCGGTTTGAATTTATTTATGAAGTTTTTTTCCTGTATTTGTAGGTAGGAATAATTGTCTGTTTGGTATATCGGCATGATATTAAATTTACCCTGGTTACATTCAAAAATATGTTGTGAAACAAAAAGTTTTCTGTTGTCTGGCAACTTTATGTTGCTTTTGTGTAGGGAGACCCTGTTGTTCAGTTGTTGGCTGATGCCTATATATGATTTCCTGCATTTTGTGCATTTAAGTACATAAATCACATTTTTGGAGTTGCAGTTTAAGTTTTTGTTTATTGTGAACGTTGTTTTGGGATTTTGAAATGTGTACGAGTTTCCTTCTATAATGATGTCACAAACCCCACACCTTTTTTTGTTGCATTTTGTGACTCCCTGTATTGTGTGTTGGGTAAATTTAGATGAGGTTAATATGTGTTTTAGGTTTTTAGATTGGCGTTTGCTTTTGATTATTTTGGTTGTTTTTATTATATTATACAGTTTATTATTCTTGCTAAGTCGGTCTAGATTTTTGGTAATTTTTGTGAATATTTCTAGATTGTTTTTGTTGTATGTTGAGACATATGCTAGAGTTGGCTCGACATTACGTTTCTTTTTATTTCTAAGTTGGTCTAGAGGGATCTTTTTTGCGAGTTCAAAACCTTTGTTTATTAGAGTTGTGGGGTAGCCTCGTTTTTTTAGAGTTTTATGTAGTTCTTCTAAGCGGGTTTTTCGGAGGTGTTTATCAGTCACTATAGTACAATGCTTATGTATATGTATATGTGTGTGTGTGTGTGCGTGCTGGTTCCATGTAACTTGGGAAAAATGTGTGTGTTTGTGTATGAGTGTGTGTGCATTTGTACAGATTCCTTATGGTGAGACAATGTACGTGTGTGCATGTGTATATGTGTGTGTGTATGTGTACAAGTGTGTTTACTAATTCTTCGTAGTGAAACAGTGTATGTATTCAGGGGGAATGTACACACACATATATACACGCATGCTGACAGGAACACACGAAAATGGAAATAGATCTAAGGGATCTAAGAACACACAGGGGTTATTAAAACATTAAAAGATAAGACAACCCGATTCATCACTTCTCAAACCAACCTTAATTGTTTTATGACCCTTCGCTCAGAACTCTTCACTACCATTTAAAGAAAGACATTGGAATGACCAACACAAAAACAGAGAATGTCTCATATAGAGAAGATGTAACATTGAAAAGCATAAAGGAAAAAAATTAATTATTTTTAATAATATGTGGAAATCTCCACCCTTTACCTGAAGACGGTCGTAAGACCAGAAACACGTGTTGTAAAACTATGAAAAATAAAGAATAATACTTTTTAAAAAAAACCCACATTACAACCAAAAAAGTTTGCGGTACCTCTCTTCTTTTTAATATACACACTTTTCTCTCGTTGGAACCATTATAACCTCTTCATTTCATTTTATATATATATATATATATATATATATATATATATATATATATATATAAACAAACAAACAAACATGCATCTGTCTTCTGCATTAACAATGTGCCACCTTATTTTAGAACAAACATATTGAAGGTCTTCATTTTTCACAATTTATTTTATTTGCTATTTCAGTCCACTATGGAAACTGGTTTGATTATATTAATGACTGGATGGAAGCAAAGAAAAATAACCCAAATATTATGCTTATAACATATGAAGAAGCTAAAAAGGTCTGTTTTTTTATTCTTCTACTTTTGTTTTTTCTTAAGGTTTCCATTTTATCTTTCTTCACTTTTTTTTTCTCTATGCCATTCATTTTTCTCAATTCATATCAAGGCAAAATAATAATTATTTTTCTTTTTTTTACCCTGTCTAAACTCCCAATGACAAAAAAATGCAAACTGGTGAAAGTTTGGTTTGTATAAGAATCTATTTCATGTGACCCTAATCCTCAGAGAACAAATATCAGCGTTGTTACAATTCTTTACACATTCAAGCTTAGATATTTCCAGCATTTTGTTTGATAGTAAATAGTTTTATGTTGATTCAAAATTCTTTTCATTTAGATACGTGTTGAGATTTTTAAATTATTTTTTATCTTTGAATAACTTACCACATTACATTATACAATCAATGACACTAGATTGGTGCTAATGGCTTTAATATTAATTATTCTTAAATGTCATACAAAAGGAGACTTACTTGAAAACTGTGTGTATGTGAATTATATAAACATTTTTTGTGCTTATTCATGTGTCTCTATAAATAATTATTCATACACACATCTGTATGTACATATATCTATAAATTGCTGTGTATTTTGGCAGCAAATTTTAGTTCAAACCTGTGTTGAATATTACATATTAACACTTATTCAGAATTAAAAGTACTTCTCTGCAATTAAAACAATTTACAGGGAAATGATATGACATTTACTAGTTAATCATTTTTCTTGACTCTTACTTAATACAACTTTTACTATCTATCTATATATAGTAACAAATAAAATTAAATGTTCATTTATAAATAAATAACATTCAATTATTTGCTACTATTAACACTAGCTCTACATTGGGCACCATAACTATAAAGACTGCTTACTTTAAATGTGTTATCTTCCAGAAATACACTGAACTTTTTTTTTTAAAAGGCAGTTATATATATATATATATATATATATATATATATATATATATAATAGAGAGAGAGAGAGATTGAAATTAATACTGCATGGTAACTGTCAGTTTGATACTTCAACGTGTCATTGGCAATTAAGCTGGTCCCCTCACTTGGCTTCACTGGTGAAGAGAGTGACTAGACACATAGCAGGATTAAAAACAAGACCTATCAAAGGGTGGATGAAACATCTTGTAGAGTCAAAAATCATTTAGTACAATGTGATAGTCTGTGCAATGTGATAGCATCACTGGGCAAGGGACTTCCTAGATTGAAATCAGTGGCCTGAGTGGAGTGTACCCCTGATGGAATCAATGGTCATATATCTGTGACCAAGATGAGCCTTCAAAGAGGCAGACATCAGCTGTGGTTTGACCTATAGTATGTCTTGAGCAAGTAGATGTAGACTTGGTAAAATCTACATCTACTTGCTCAAGACACATTTACACATGAATGAATACTTCCCTGGGTTTCATCTCAGTCATGGGGCTGATGATAATGATGAATAAAAATTAGTCCCCCCAAAAAGTTATCCCTATTTTTTTTTAAAGGTAACCACTTTCCTCCCTCCGTAATGCACCATTTTCTATATTTCTAACACCATTGCACATCTAAATGAATGCAGAAAATAAAATGATAGACAATAAAAAATCACAAAAAAATTGTTGCAATTTATTGCCAATATTTTTTTCTCTTCTTCATATATTCCTTATTTTTTTCCTTTTTTTAGGATTTGCCAGCTACTGTGGAGTGTCTTTCAAAATACCTCAACTTGGAACAAAATGAAGAACTAATCAAGAAAATTGCAGAACTTTGTACATTTAAATCTATGAAAACTGCTAAGGAAGTCCTAACCAAAGATATAGACATGTGGAGAGAAGGCTATAGTTTTTACAGATCAGGTTAGTGACCCTTCCAGCCATCTTGTCTGTCTCTGTTCATTAATTTATCCCTTATAAGAAAGAGATATTTCTGTTATTTTTTGTGTGCAACATGACATGCTATGAACATAAGCTTATCTCCTAAAGAGATTAATTCTTGATTGCATGTCAAGAAATTCATGCATAACATGCCTCATATTTCAGGCATTTTCATTCTTTTTGTTCACTCTGAAACAACAAATATACACTTTTGCCATTATGAGTAGAATAAAGTTTTGGCATTTTTGTTTTCATCAAAAATAGGAGAGTATTAAATTGCTATATCATATCGATCTTGCTGTATAGCAGCAAATGTTAGACAATTTCCTTACAGATGAAAAATAAACTCAAAGCAACAGAGATACCAATATATGCAGAGAATACCACAGACAGAACATGTAAGTGCCACTCACAGGGCATATTGAAGGAAAGAAGGGTAGAATTAAACGACTTGCATCTTACCTAATGAGTTTGTGTGAATGGATGGCAGAGCAGGGACAAAAAGTGACTTATCCAAATTCAAACACTGTTACAAGGGACAGGAAGTTGTGGAGAACTGTTATCACCTACATCCTAAAGACATACAGCATATTGATGATACTTCAGCTGTTCCAGGAGACCCTTAGTAAAAGGTTTTCCTTATGCATATCACAGATAAAGCAGATATGCATAAAAAATAAGAGAATTAACAGAACAAAAGTTCATACTCATCCACAGGATGCATAAAAATCCAAAGATGGGACACTGATATTAGAGAAAGAAGAAATACTTCAGAGATGGAATGAAAACATTGGAGAAATATTGAAATCTGAAATGGAATTAGTAATGGTCAAACTGAACAGAAACAAAGCAGCAGACCAAATGTAATTGTAATAGAGATGCTAGAAGCCTTAGACAATTTTTGCATTGACAAGATTTACAGACATAATGAATGAAATATACAACAGTGGCAATATATTGGAAGACCTAAGTAAATTCATATTCTTAGCACTAAGAAGCCAAGTACAAAAACACGTGAACTACATGTAACAAAACTTATCCAAATCTTGATTAATATAATGTGCAGCAGAATCAGACAAGAACAGTGCAGGTTTGTTAAAGACACTGGAACAAGGAATGTGATATGCTCAGAATGACATCAGAAAGAGCAATACAAATGCAAAAGAATTTATACCTGTTTTATAGATTATGCAAAAGCATTTGATAAGGTAAAGAACTGCTAGGTAACCTTGACATATGTGAGAAGAATATTAGAATAATCCAGAAAATACCTGCATACAGATAGGAAATGAATTCAGTAAAAATACAAAAATAAAAAGGGGTTGTAAGACAATGATGTGTATTCTCACCAGACCTTTTCAACCTAGACAGTGAGGCTATTCTGAGAGAATTAGGTCCTACTAGGACTCATGTTGCTAAGATTGAGGCCACCTATAATAAGATATGCAGATGATAGTGTTGATGGCAAATGCAGAAAGGAAACAAGGAGACCTACGGAAGCTAGTGAAGGAAAGTGAGAAAAAAAGGACTAAACATCAATTGCAAGAGTGAATGCATGTTTGTTAGCAAAAGGAATAGCCTAACATGCAAATTACAGATTGGGGATGCCAAAATCAAACAAGTGCAGCAATTTAGATATCTGGGAGGCATATTAACAGGACAGAAAGTGTGACATGAAAATCCAAAGGCACATTGGGATAGCAAAATTTGCCTGCCTTCCAAAAGCCGAGCAAAGTATTAAGAAACAGAAAAATATAATTAGAAACAAAGAAAAGAATACTGAACTGTTATGTAGCATCATGCCTCCTATATGGTAGCGAATGTTGGACAATCTCCTCACGGATGAAGAAGAGACTAGAAGCAACAGAAATGTGGTTCTACAGAAGGATGCTGAGAATACCATGGACCAAACATGTAGGCAACAACAATGTTCTAGAGACAATGGCAACAAAAAGGACACTTCTACTTAATATCGGGAAGAGATAGTTGAAATTTCTGGGGCACATAATGAGGAAAGAAGGCTTGAAAAACTTGATACTGAGATAACAGATTGAAGGTAAAAGAAGCAGATGAAACCTACCTGGTGATCTAAAGTGAATGTATGGTGGAGCAGGGTTTAGGAGAGATGGCAAAAAAACAAAAACATTATTAAGAACTAAAAAGGACAAGAAATTGTAGAGAGCCATGATCACCAACATCCTGAATTCTTCAGTATATATATATATATATATAAAAACTAGAGAATTCAGTTCACTGAGCTAGAATAAAAGTATGCTGCATTTTTTAAAATGGCTTTCAAAGACAGTATTTATATATATGTACATAGATTTAGGTATGTTTATAGGATGTATAATGGTATCCAAAACAAAAGTGGTGATGAAACAAAATGGAAAAGCCATAAACAATGTTTTGCCAAATGTCTTGGTTTTGGCTTCTTCAGGTCAGAATGCACATAATGATAAGATAGACATTAGCTAGATGAAGACATCACTGTCACTAATGTTTTATGTGGGAGGTATTTCTGCCACACTGTGTGTGTGTGTGTGTGTGTGTGTGTGTGTGTGTGTGTATAACAAACTGAAGAATTCAGTTCATTAGATTAGAATAAAATTACATGAATATTGGAGGCTTTTGCTTGTTTCTTTCTTTCTTTTAAATTTATGTGGCACAATACCTGATACTATAAGGTGTCTGGTTTGTTTTTACAAAGGTCAGCTGGAAAGTTCATAGGCTGACCAAAATATAAATATAAGTAAACACATCAGTTGGTAGAGACGAAAAGACATGCAAGTGTACCAGAATATTTGCCTGTGTTTCCAATCTGAAATTCTTAATACTATGATGCTAAGCCATATGGTAATTCTCATTAAAAGTTGGAAAAATGTTTTGCTGGGGCCTATTTTGTTTTTGGACAATAGACATTGAAATAATCCAGATGAAAGTGGAAATTTTAATTTTTCCATATATTCATGTCAAAAATGGGGAAAGGATGTTCAAGGCAATCACTTATATAAACTGGTGAAACATTTGGCTTCTGAAGTCATAAGAAAGATCTCAGAATTATGTGCTAAGAAAATCCTGTCTCTCAAAGAGAGGAACACATACACATCCTGTGGACGGAACAAATACAGACATAAATATAACTGTTGCAGACTTGCTGAAGGGCTGGAACAGCTGCTGCTGCTACTACTACTACATTATCAATAGAAAAAGGGAGTAAAATTGAAGCAATGGAAAACAAAGACCTCAGAAATATTCAAATCACCATTTTACTATCTAAATGTGTAGATGATGCATATTTGTAAAAATTCCCCCTCAATAAATTTTGAATTTTTTAAGCAATCTTTTACCTCACTTTGACACTGGGGACCACCTTGTAGGATCACATGAAAAACAAGTTACCATACTCCCCCGGGTGGTAATAATCTACTCTGTGGAAAACACAATGAACCACTAGGCAATCACCAACAAAAATTTTCAGAGAGTGTAAGACAGACCAGAACCACTGACAGACACTTACCATATTTGTCTTGCCAGGCACACCAAAGAGAAAACGACTGTACAACTGCCTCCATGCATGGTTCACACCTGGCTGTCAGAAAATGTTTGGTCAGCTTCCATTTACATTCAATTCAGAAGCGACCTGGCCACAGTAGATTCATTGAACAGGCTTTGGGCCTGCTTATGGCCTGTTTATAATATTACAAAACTGTAAACAAAAATTACTTGGTGATGCTAAAAGATTATGAAAGTCATCTGAATAATTTGTGAAATAATGAAAATGCTTCCTCTTTTATTATAAATGTCTATGATAAGGATGTAAGAGAACTTGATTCTGGCAGTAATTCTGACATTTTCAAAGATGAAAAGAATTTAGACAGAATAGAGTAATGAGAATATTGAGTTGAAAGAAATGAGCAGAAACTACAGGTAAATCTTACAATTAAAAGGAAAATGTTCTCTACATGTATGCCTCCAGGCCACATTGACAGCCAAATTACTGGATCATTTAAGATAAAATTTAGTCAGAAAAGAATGCATATTAGCTTTAACACTCCAAAATTCCCCTATGGGGAAAAATAACCTAGTATATATAAATATGTACAGTTTACTTGATGGTTACAAGTTCAGTCCCTGTTTTAGGCAATGAAATCCATAGGTTCCTTTAATAGAAGTGATAGCACAGGAGCAAATTAAGAAAAACTTTTTGTAATATTTAACTAATGATCAAATTATTCCCTGAAGGTTAGTACTTTCATGAGATTTATTGGAAAAAGAAAGGGAGTGGGGACATGAATTTGAAAATGTTACTAACCAATCCATAAAACATTTCTATTTTCAGGTAAAGCTGGCACTTGGAAAGATTGGTTGACAGTTCAGCAGAATGAAAAAATAGAGGAATGCATGAAGACTAAATTGAACAGTCTTGAAATTGCCAAGATGTACATGACATCTTGATATTTCTAAAATTTACTTGGGCGAAATAAAGAAAGCAAATTTTTTTTCTTCTTTATTCCCATTTCCAGAAACTGGAATTAATGTATCCCTCATTTAAAAGCAAATAAAATGCTTATATATTTTTTTTACTTTTTTTGTAATAACATTTAACAGTGATTAAGCACAACCAACTTATTTGTTGCTTTTGTAACAAATCTGATAAAATTGTGAGATTAGTATTCCAGAAAAATGTAAGATGTTTTGCTAATAAAATAACATATTTGAAATTGTTATAGCTAATTATTTCTTGTTCAGTTTAATCCTATGAACTTAATCCATTCACTTCTAATCCAATCCAACAGATAATCCCATGTTAATCCAATTCACTCTTTTACTCAAAATTTCTCACACTGTTATATTCTTGTTTGTTTCTATTAGCTTCATGTTTTCTTTCTTTTTGTCACTGTTAATCATTTACCATAAATATTTTCAAGTTATTTCTTACAGAATTTTAACTTCATATACCCAAATTACAAGCATTGCCATGTTTTTATTTAAAAAATAAGTGATGAACAATATTTTATGGCCAGATTTTGAACAATGTTAAGAGTTGGAGAGATAAGGGAAAAAAAAAACTTATCTTTTTGAAAATATTTTAAACTTTCAACACAGTAATGAATATAAAACACTTAAGTAGTGACGTATCAGCATAGAATAAAGTTTAACTTTCAAAATATTAACCATGTTAAAAATTAAAGCACAGTACTTTTATCTAAATTAAAATCATCTTTTTTTTCCATATAATTATAAAAAAAAAAAAAAAAATAGTGATCCTCATCCTCAACTTTGTAAACAAATGCAGTTTATATTACAAAGTTTCACAAGCATCGTGTATTATATTTCAGACAAGAACTGGAGGCCTATTTCAAATCTGACAGTTCCACTGGGAGCAACAATTTTTAGTTTGGGTTTGTGATAGTTCACTGCTGTAGTTAGTTGAAGAAATTCAAAGTTAAAAAGTAAAGATTAAGAGTTTAATTTGATTCAAAAATTTTTCCTTTTAATTTTGGTAAATTTTTTTACAATTAATATGTAATTTTTGTGGAACTTGAGATTTACCAACTCCAACCTGCATTTATATGCATTTTAATATTTGAATTATCCAGCTTAAAAAAAAAAGCATAAGAATTCTGAATTCTGAAACAAAAATATGAAAGCAATTTCTTTTTCATTGTTTAGAACTGAAGTAACTATTGTTATACTGACTTATTTTGTAATAAATATATTTTTTATAATAAAAGTACCTAGAAAAGAAATTTACTCTTAAAACCATATGGTTTAGTCACATGGTTAGGGTTAATGTTACACTAAGTGTATGATATCTAATAATATCAGATTAAATTTATTGAATTACGACATTAATATTATATAACATACTTTATAAATTACTATATTTATTTTGTAGTATAAAAATATTACATAACTTTTTATTTTAAATACCATTTTAGAAAGAAAAAAATTACATTTTATCATCAATATATAATTATAGTTTTAAACAAAAGTATAAAAAAAATATTAAATTAATTTTATGTGACAAATGGCATTTTTAAATGAATTCTGCAGTATAAAACAGAATCAAGGAAAAGTCTTCAGAAAAGTCTGTTAAACATTAAAATTAACTTTCTTGAGAGACTAATATTTGTAAGACTAGAAAAAAATCAGATTATGGAATTATTTCTTTTAAATAAAGTAAAATTAAAATATTAAGGTATAAGAAGTGTGGTAAAAATTCAACATGATAAATAAAGTTAACCATTAGTGTATTTGCGTTTATGAATAAAAATTTCATAAAGAAGAATGTTAAATTAGCTTCAAAGTAACAAGATTCTTACATTTTTTTTTTTTAGTGATTTTCATACAAAAAAGTGTTTTTTTTATAATAAACATGAAATAATATAGCATGTATGAAGGAAATAAAATAGATCTTATACTTACTTCTACTTACTTACTAAATAAGCTAAAGTCGTTCCAAGTGTAAAAAACAAAATATTTTTAAGCTGACTACAGTAGCAAACCCAAACTAAAAATTGTCACTCCTTGGGAAAACAACAAGAGTTGCAATAGGGATCCAACTCTAGACCTCACTTGTACCATGAGTTGACCTGAGGTATAGAATA
The DNA here is from genome assembly GCA_964036315.1 of Acanthosepion esculentum. NCBI lineage: Eukaryota > Metazoa > Mollusca > Cephalopoda > Sepiida > Sepiidae > Acanthosepion > Acanthosepion esculentum. The sequence continues at coordinate 54,752,029 of OZ038492.1, read as the reverse complement.
TCATGCTCACAAATAATAATTAAAGTTTAAAAGCAAATTTTGCACATTTAGATATCATGCATGCAAATTACATAGAAATATATTAGAAAATTAATAATTTTTCAAACCTTGATTTTTAAAGAAACCAAACTTCTCATACACAAATTAAACCTATTCTATTTCCTAACCACTGAAAATCCCTTTTCATTGCACAACACACAGATTCAGTACTAAAATTTGCTCAAACAAGTTCTAAATTCTACAAAAGTCTGTATTTAATTGTTAATTTTTTTTCTCCTTTGCAACCAGAAATATTTTGTTTTAGCCATTTTCTACACCAAGACAAGCAGGTGGAATTGCAGAACACCCTGTGAGCAACTATAACATAAGCCAAAACCTTGTTTTCACCTTCTGGGTTCAAATGCAGTTGATACTAAAATTAAAAACATGAAGCTTTCACCACCCCCACCAGTGCCATGTTTTGCTGTATAAAGATATATGTAAGCATTTGCGTAAATGAAAGTTTTGATGTACTTGGCAAATAAATTTCTATTTATTAGATTAATGGGTGCATAAATAGCTAGTGGATATATATATATATATATATATATATGTGAATTTTTTCCTTATATACTGAATCCTCTTCAGTGTTATAATTTAGAAATAAACTGATAATGTCTGGAATAGATGGGACTGTCTGGCTATTTAAATTTTGACATTTTCCCCACAACTCACCCACTCTTATTCTAGATACCACCCCAGTTTATTTTCCAACTTGTCTGTTTATTCCAACCTACCCATCTCCCCTCCTCCTGGAAACAAATCACAATTTTCCAAACTGCCCTTCTATTCCAGACTTAAGAATATAGCATTATTTGCGTTTCATTATTGGTGAAAATATTTTTTAAAATAAGACTCAAGAGACAACTATATGTAAGGCATATTGAAGAGAAAAATAGCAGCTTATAAAACTGTTCATTGAAAATGACTTGTTCTTACTTTAGTCTAGCACATGGTTAAATGGGTCTTATAAAAGAGCTCTGCCAGCCTGCATTTGAAACCATGACTTTTTAAGATTTACAAAAATTGTCAAATTTGGTACAATACAATATTCCAAATGTAATGAATCTGCCTTAAGGATCCATGACACCAGTGGGAAATTTACAACTACTTAAATAAATTTACAACTTTTATTGATAGTTTATTTTTATTAAATCACAAAGGATTCAAATCTATGCTCCATACAATTTTATAGGCAGAGGATAATATTCAGAAACCACTTGATCTTATGAAAAAAAATCTGTCAATTCAAGTTTAACTCAGAAGAAAACATGACTAAGAACAGTACATATTCCATCCCTTTCAGTTGTGACAAAGGTTACAAAGTTGAAACCATCCAAAACCTAAAAGTAAAGCTGGAGGAATATCAAAAAGCTATAATTAGAGGCAAGACAATGAAATCAGGTATGGCTGATCATGTATTGAGAGAAAATAGCAGTCACAAACCTCTGTGGAATGATGTAAAATTGCTGGACAGAGGATCAGATGTCTGTAGGAATTAGCACATATACTAGACTATGAGGGTCTCCTCAGTTGGTCTAGCATAGAAATAAATGCCCAATGAGATCTATTAATAAAGAAATATAAATAACAACAAAAGCTTCAGCCGCAGCAGTAAGAATGAAAGCTACAGAGTGGCAGCAGCAAGCAGGATAGAAGAACATTAGGTTTAATGCTCAGGATAATAGTCAAGAGAATTAAATCATTGGTTTGTGAATCTGGTGACATAGTAATTGTGTATTCAATCCCTGGGTTGGGCAGTACAGACTTAAATTTAGCACTAACAGAGCATAGTCAATAAGAACAAGATGAGATATCTGTAAACATGGACAGTGAAACTACCCCCTGTAGAATAAATTAAGGGGTCAACCTGAAATTCCCTAAAGGTTACCAAATCAACAGGAGGGCACAATGGCTGGAATGTGTGATAATAACAACAAAGTTAAAAACAATAGTCTGAATATAAATGACAACCTCCTCATCCTAAAAATTCAGACAGAAAATTGTAAGTATCTACAAAGCATTGCTTTGTTTGGTACAAGGCCACAAGTCCTAAGGGAAGCTGAACTTATTAGAAAAAAAGCTTATGAAACTAAATTGTTGTCTACTTTTAACATAGTAGGCTGCAATGAGAATCCAAAAGTATTTTAGTTTCCTTTATTACTATCATTATGACTAAAATACACAAGGTAACTATGAATCACTCACTAGCTTCATGTTTAAGCTTCAGTAATTACTGAAGTTTAATCTAATTCATTTAAACTAAAGCCATGTCTGACACAAGGTCACAAACTAATGAAGAATTTCAACACAATGCATATGATTAAACAAGTATAGAAAATATAATATACAAATGACTAACAGTGGGTAATTGAATGATAAAATGGAAGAACTCATTAAACATTTTGTCTTTCAAAAAGACTTCTCCAGATTCATAGTGGTTTTATCAATGGAGTTTTATACATCTTGGCAGATAGTGAGGAAATGCAGCAAATATTAGTTAAAATTTTACTTTGGGAAATACAGAAAATACAGGGATACATAGCTTTAAGTTTTTTTTAATCTAAGTTTTTTGTATCTGATGCATAGCCTAACCAAATTCATTCAGCTATCACATTTTTTAACAAAAATATCCCAAATTGTAGCACCAGTATTTCTCTTATAAAAGAAGATTTAATAAGTGTGAAATGTAAGATCCCCCCCACTTCCAAATAATCATGCATGCTGTTTTCTGTAAAAAGAAAAAAAAATATGAAAACAATTGTCATTTCTAACCAAAACCTTTATCATTACCATATTTTCTTGTGTATAATACAACTTGAATATAAATACAATCCCTTGTTTCTGAAACTAAAAACAGAATAAATTCTATCCTTGAGTATAATACAAGCCTGTAGTAAAGCCATCCCTATGTAATTTATTTTTAAATACTGTACCATATTAAGCATTAAAATTTCAATGTCATACATATATTTCACTAAAACATTTAAATTTTTCACAATATTAAACAATAGAAATGAACAAGATGTTTAGCCACTGAGTGTTCTTTCTCCTAATTTCTGTTTCAAAACTTAATTTTGAGGAAAGGTACTTTGTTGTAACATTTAATGTTACCAAAACATGACAGATCCTGTGTATTCATTTTTTTTTTTTTAAATCAATTTTGGAGAATTTCCTGTCTTTAAGACATTTAATTTATGCTGATTCCCAAAAGAACAAATGTTGTTGACATATTAAAATACCTTTTGTAAACAATTGTTATCAACACCTGCCTACTTTATGATTATCAATTGTGCTAATTACATTTTCACAATCTTTCCGTTTCAAATAAGAGGTTTTTAAGCTGAGTAAACATTTCTGAAACATGTAGGCTACTTGTGTATACGTTTCAGAAATGTTTACTACTTCCATTTTTGTCTTTAATTTTTGTTGAAAATGTCTCATATTATACACAAGAAAATATGAATTATATATTTTCTTTTTTTAAATTGGCATAGGCCCATATATATGCCAAGCATTTCCTTCAATTTTGGAAACTAGTAGAGTCAATATCTAACTTCCTAACCCCAGTCCTGCATGACCCCAATGACTCACAGATCAAGTCTGTACCCTTCGATATAGGATGATTGGTGCACAATAAAAAAAATTTCCAATTTATATAAATGTAAAGAGAAAGACCCATTATTTTGGATCAAAGAATTTACAGTACAATGAAATATTCCCTTTTTCATTATCAATTTTAATGCTGCTGTAGGTTAGAGTATAGTGTCTTCATTCACTTCAAACAAGAATAGGACTTATCACTGGCTCTGCAAAGTGTGAGGATCACCATTCAAAAGGAAACTTTAGATGAACAATTAAAATCTAAGATTTTTATTTTAAAAATTGTTTGGCCAATATGACAGCTGAATTAAACAGATGAGCCATAAGATACATTTAAGCAAAATATGAATTTTACTTGCTCTGATTCTGTGACCTTGTTGCAGATTTGACACAACCAAATAAATATCTCAGAAGCAATTGGGCAGTGCCAAATTCATGCAACATTATCATAATCAAAATATGGCTAAAAATAACTTTAAATCCAAATATTAAAATCAGTCCTTAAATTAATTCACATTTCTAGTACATACATTTTGTGTAACCATCAAAAAGATGCAATATTTGATTATAAATTTTATTTATGTAAATAATGTTAGCAAAACTTTGGTTCCCAAATACTGATTAAACAGGATTAATTTATACTCAGTAAATTTATCTTTCCCATAGTAATAGTATGTAACAAGATAAATCTGTTTTTTTATTATTTGTGTGTTTTTTTTTTCCAAGTCATCCAATACATGCAATGTTCCACATGGAGGATCTCTATGTTGTCCTTGATTGCACACAATGTGATGTTGATTGTTACATATATTTTATTATTAGTTTTGACTTGCTTTCTTTTTAATTTAGCTTTAGCACATTTTCTTTTTTTTTTTTTTTAGCTGATCAATTCTTGGTTTCTAAATCAAACCACAGGATTTCAGAATATTGGATGAGACACTAATTGGCATCCCCTAACTTGAGAGCTTGTCTTTCCTAGGTGATACCTTAACCAATTAGGCTGCCAAAGTTGTCATATTAAGGCAATGTTCTCATCCTTCACCTTTCTTCCTTTATTTCTTCATATTTAGTCAATATTTTCATGTTAATGATCTAGTAATGCCATACTAGCTTAAAAAATGTGATAAAAAGCAACAATATGAAGAATTAGTCAAAATTAATAATAAAATATGTATAATAATGAAAATACTTCAGCTTTGAATTTCAAAACAATTTAAGATTTGTGTTTTTCTTTTGTTTTTTTTTTGTTTTTTTTTTGTAGGTTTCTTTGTTTTTATATCTAAATTATTACTTCTTTCTTTATGGAAAAAAAAGTTATGATGAAGAAAGAACCCAAAAGAATATTATTGGTGGACACAGATATGAAGAAAGTTGTCTGGATAGCTGAGGTGTTCACAAAGCCAAAGGATTGGTGTCTCCCATGGAACCTCAATGCCTTGAGTTATAACCTGTACTTTGGACTTGCCTAGAAAAAGAAAAAATATAATTACTAAGTTCAGTTATATTTACAGCATATGGAAGAGAGAAAAGTCTATAAAAAATAAAACAAAACTCACAAAAATCCCGTCATATATACTTCTAATTTTGAAACAGAGTACAAAGTAATTAATATATTTTAATAATATAGGGTGTTGCAATAACTTGGATCTATTTTAAGGTTAAGCATCTAATGAGTTTTTTCTTTTTCTTTCAGATTTAACAAGTCTTTGGCAATTTCAACCATGGAAAGATTAACAATCAAACAAGGGATTAAAGTTATCAAGGCCTATTATGAAAATGGACGTTCAAACAGAAATACATTTCGCACACTTTGCGCTCTTTTTTTGGTCAACATAATCGACCAACTGAGAGTGCAGTTGGAAAAATTATTCATAAATTCAAATAAACTGGTTCAGTGGCAGATGTGAAAACACCATTGTGTGCTCGTTTACGCTGTTCAGCTGAAAACACTGCTGCAGTGCAGGAGAATGTGGCCGAAAATCCAAACACCTCCATTTGTCATTGTGCGCAGGTATTGAACTTATCCACAACAACGTTACATTGAATTTTGACAAAAAATTTGTCACTACACACTTACAAAATTCAATTGACACAAGAACTGAAACCTGCTGACCGTCTGGAGCACCATACATTTGTCAATTGAGTTCACAAGCAAAGATGAAGATTTTTCGCAAAAAAATCCTCTTTAGTGATGAAGTCAATTTTTATCTTGGTGGATTCGTTAATAAGAAGAATTATCGCATTTGGACTGAGGAAAATCCAAGGAAGATTGCTGAAAAGCCACTGCATCCACAAAAGGTCACTATTTGGTGTGCAGTTTTTGCTAGTAGAATCATTGGGCTGTATATTTATAAATTTGAATGTCCATTTTCATAATAGGCTTTGATAACTTTATCACGTTGTTTGATTGTTAATCTTTCCATGGTTGAAATTGTCAAAGACTTGAGTTGCTAAATCTGAAAGAAAAAGAAAAACATCATTAGACACTTAAACTTAATTCACATTTAAAATCAGTCCAAGTTATTGAAACACCCTGTGACACGCACCAGTCATTGCAGCGCCAATATGTGACACCCACTGGTGGTCGAATCCTGGTTTATCACGGCACCAATATGTGACACCCTCTGGTATGGTCATAGCGCCAATATGTGACGTCCTCTGGTTGCGAAGTTAATATGTGACACTGCGTTGTTGGCCCATGGTCAACTCTCAGTTGCGGTGCAAAGCTGTAAGGTTTCTTCCACCAGCGTTTTGGGGTTGACTCTTTGTCGCTGCCACCAGCCTGTATCCTGGTCGATCTGGTCGTTTGCGGTTCGATACCAGCTTTGTCATTCCCAGCTCACTTCCAACGTCTGGTTACCGAAGTAACTACTTTGATCTCAAGTCTAACCTACCCACGTTGTGACTTTGATCTTAGGTAGACAAAATCAATCAGGCGTTGGGCCGTAGTGCTAGCTGAATCCGGGGTAAAGGTGATATCGCACAAGCATAAGTAAAAGAAACAATAAAACAAAACTCAAGACGTTCAAATATGTTGAGAAATAACAAATATCTTTATCCGTCTGTTGAATAGAGGAGTGTGTTTCTCTCTCAGCCCGTTTCTATGGATTTGTGACACTTTTGCGTTTCTTGAGCGAGTTTTGGTATCTTAAGTTGTTCGTCAATATAACTTGCTTTTTGTAGGAAGGCTAAGTCAAAAAGAGGACGTGGAAATATCTCGGTCAGCTTCTGTGAGGCAACGGTCTCCAACTGCAACCGACTTCAACTGTAAAACTGTAACTCTAACTGCATCGAGACGTTTGTTTATATGGATACCGACCAAAATCCAGTGTGGGGCCTGACTTGGTTTAGGTTCCTCAATAATTCTCGATTCCCAACAAGAATTCTCTCTGTTCTTAGACCAGGAAAATTAATTGCTTCCCATTTTTGGAAGATTAATCACTTTCTATTTCGGGGGTTTCTCCCTCATCTGTGAGGGAAGGTTGGAGGAGAGTTATCTTTCTAGACTCTTCCTCTCTCACATTGGTATCTCATACCAATCCCCTCAGTGGGTGTTAACAACTTCTCCACCTTTCTCATACATTCACCTCCGCCTATCACCCCTGCTACCACTTGACCAATGATCTCTCGGCATTGTGGGTGTGGCTAGATTGGCCCTCTTAAAATTATTATCCAGAATTTTTGTTTACAAAATCCTTTTTTTTCTTTTTCCATCGACCAAAACATTTTTTCACAAACCCCAGATTGCCAAATAATTCTTATCACCTCTTTGTTTTGGGGACACCCAAAATTCACTTAGCCATTACCCTCTATCGACTCATCAATCACTGTCAAAACCCGACACCTAGTTTCTCCGCTAAGTCAACTTTTAACTGGCAGTCCGTGTTTACCTGAGAATCAAATTCTTTATTTTTCTCATGTCTTAAGATCCTCTTATCACCAGATGCCCATTTTCGATGACACTGTGTCTGACGTCAAGTTTGAAAAAAATAATAATATTTTCCTCCAAGATTTCTTCCTCATGCCAAAATTCTAACATATACCAGATGGTTCCCTTTGCTGGACGCAAGAACCAAAATTAAATGATATCTCTGAAAGATAATTAATATTGATTCTCGCTGCCTGTATCACGGTCGTCTCAAGCCAAAAGTTTTTTTATGACCGCCATGTGTCGGCCGACTTTGTTTTTCTTTCCGAATTCTGTTTCCCTTGGCGTGACATTCCCTTACCATGACATTAATTAATTTTGACAGAATCACAAGTCTCGCTTTTTCTTACGGATTTTCTGTCTTTTGCGAAAAGTATCCTTTTTTTCTCTTTGTAAATAAAATAAAATCTTTTCCTTCTTTTTTTTTTACGTCGCTCGATATAGCTCTTTCTCGCCTTAAGTATTTCCCGTTTTTAATTTCTATGGTTAATTAGTTAGCCAATTACCATAGCTAAATAGTGTCACACCCTAAAAAAAATTATTTACCATTTTAATTACTTGATAGCTCCTTAAAACTTTGTATCTTTTAGGATGGGGGTAAAGGACTTTAAAACGTTTTTTATTAAAAAAATATCTTTCTGTGAAGAAAAAAAAAAAAAAAAAGTCACAAACATTAACCATCAATAACCTGGCATCATTAGGACCTGTATAATGTCAGACAAGTGCTTTTGCTGGATTACAGATGGTTATAATAGAATACACTTAACCCAACTGCTAACCACTTCATCTTACCTTTAAATATGCTGTAAATCTGTACATGTTGATTAATAAAGGAAAAATAAAGATTAAATTAAAATCAAATGAAATTTTAATGAAATGCAGTTAAAATAAAGGTTACAGGTAATTCTGTGGGCTTAAGAAAGTTCATCACCACTACTTTGAGAAACTTGAAATTGCTCTCATAGAAATTAAAACCAGATTAGGGAGTGCTGGATTAATGTTAGTCAACCTGTATTCATTTTCTACTTTGCCACTTTTCTCTGTCAAGCGCAACTACTTCAAGTCAAACATTTCTGCCGTGTGAGGATTATGAAATAAAAAACAAAAAACTTCCATAGCTAAATACTGGTTGCACAATTATATTCCAGCAATGTAAAGTTTTGCTTTTGACATTATTTATTGCCACTGGAGGTCTTAATTTATACTCAGTAAGTTAATATATGTTCGGTATTGCAGACAATACAGTTTCATTTTTAAGACATTCTAAGACATAAAAAACTGACCTGAGAAATGGTTATAGAAGCAATAAATAGATCCTACCAGTCACCTAAAGTGCTTGGGATATTTTGCACATTCAGAATATAAAGCCATCAAAAATATTAACATGAAAACTTACTTTCTTCAGCATCAAGTTCTGGTAAGGTTTGCCGTATCAAATCGGCTAAAACTTGTACTGTCCCATTCTCATCAACTGGCTTGAACAGTTGTTGGTTGTATGAGCCGTCCGACTGAAGGTAAAAGGGAGAAGTCTTTAAAAAAAATTAAAAAATGATTGAGAAATAGCAACATTCTATACAATTCTCAATAAGTCTCAGTGCATATTACAGAAATTGTGATTAATTATGTAATGTGCTTCATAAAAATAAGACTATCAAAATACCAGTTGATGTTTGACCAAGATTATTGGATTGAAAGGTTATTAGAATAAGTAATAGAAGTCAACTTACCATGTAAGCTTTGTATGGAATGTACTTAAACTTTTCTTCTCCTGACTCCATTAATTTTCGATTGACTGACCAGAACTGATCAAATTTATCTGAGAGGAAAAGAAAAAAAATTGAACAAATAAACTGTTTACAAAAGAATTTGGTATTAATTTGCAATTGAATGAAAATTTAATAACAAATCTGAACTGATAATTAACATCTAATAGAAAATTAATATCAAAATGATAAATTTGCTGTAATAAAGATATTAGAACTGTCAATCTAACCAAGGCCGATTTAGACAACAGTGGAAGTGATGATTGTCCTGAAGTAGTTAACACAATGTCCCATAAAATATTTCTTTCTCTTGTATCCTTTTTTGGATAATGAACCATATAGCAATTCAAGACAATTGTAAATGGTTTGGTTTGGTTTACAGCATATTAACTGCAATGGATTATTAAATGCCAACAAAATTTTTATTGCTGTTAATAATTTTTCCTTCATAAAAATATTGCTGGTAAAAAGATTTTCTCGAAAATGTATTTCTGGTAATAATTTTTCCCTCAAAAATGTATTACTGGTATTAATACCTATTTTTACACCTCCACAGTAATTTTGACCCCAGTTTGGGTGGGTAGAATATTTGCTCATATTTGGGACCCTAATAGGTGCATCCATCATGGGTCAGGGTGGACCTGGGAACACCAGCAATCAAGAGGTGGTTCCATGCTCCTCAAAACCTCCTGATCAGAGACCTTGCTGTCGGATGTAGTTTATGTCTTACCCAGGACGTGGATGTAGTTTATTGTCATAGCCAGGACAAACAATTGTAAATGGTAATGAAGGCAATGAAAGTGATGATTGTGCTGGAGCAGCAGACAAGATATTCTGCACACAAAAATTTTTGAGTTCCAAGTGATTAACCAGCAATTCAATACTTTTTTCTCCCAGAACCTTATTTAATGACATGCAAAGTGATGTTTGTGATTGCCTGCAGCTTTTGTTTAGACAGAAAGAATTTCATTGTACATTTATTTTTTCAACATTATCTTCCTGATTCTTAATAACATTAAAAACAACAGTCAGAATATCTACCTTAGCCATTCTCATAAAATTTTTGGCAAAGATTTTTTTTTTTTTTTAAATATTTACATTCTGACAAATATCCTCATTTTTGTTATCTCAATGCTTTGGATGATGTTCCCTCTGGTCTTCTTAATGTATCTTTCAATATGGATAAACTTCAGGGAATTTCAAACTGAACCCTTTGTTTAAATCTACAGGGAGAATAGTTTATGGAATTAAAAGGTGAACAATAACTGAACTGTATTAAAAAGAACAAGACAACCCTAAACATGGATAGTGGAAGGAAAACAATCTACCACCATAGATTAAATAAAGGGTTCAGTTCAAAATTCCCTTATGGTTATCTAGATCTACAGACACCTGATGAAGGCCAGAGGGCGCAACGGCTGAAACATTATGATAATAACAAAGACAAGGACAGTAGTCCAAATGTAAATAACTTTTCATTCTATAAATTCAGATGGGATTTTTGAAAAAATATTCAATAGCAACAATTTAACTTCAAAGTAATCCTTACACTAGTCTCTTGCCTTGAAGTAGTCAAGAGCAAATTTTGCATTCCATTAACTCTTTTAGTCTCAATGGGATATATGTCCCTAGAAATTATTTGTTAACAATCCCAATTGTTAATTTATTTAAATAATCCCATAATACTGTTAAGACATTTCCTCTCACCACTAAAAACTAGTTTAAAAATATATTGGCTCTAACAAGTAGTAATTATTTAAAGTCCTCATGAATTCACTAATGTAAAAAAAAAAAAGAAAGTTTGTTCAAAAGTTATATTGGAACGGTTAATCATAAAAAGATTTTTAAAAATTACCATTTAATAATCCCAGACATAATAGTTTTGGGATTTTTTTTTTCATTTTATTAACCCTTTTGGTCCTTATAGGATTATTTATTAATGATCTTAATTGTTGTGGTAAGCTATAACTAGCTAGAAGCATTCACTACTATTTTTCTAGTAGTTTAATCTTCAATGTTAGGACTAGTTTAGCCACCAGCTGTATCAACTGCTATTTATATGGTAGAGATTTGCAACAACTGTTAATTAAAATAATCCCACTAATGCATTACATAATACTATCCTGACATTTTTCCTCACCCCTAAAAAAATATTAAAAAAAATAAAAACTATTTAAAAATACATTGAATTTAAAGAGCACTGGTTATTTAAGGTCTCATGAATTCATTAATTAAAAAAAAAGTTTGTACAAAAAGTCAGAAAAAAAGTAAAAGGTTAATCATAAAAATAAGAAAATTACCATTTAACAATCCCAGCCATAATTGTTTGTGGTCTTTCTTTTGCATTCCGTTAATCACCAAACTACGGTGCTTCAATGCATCTGCCTCCTTCACCATTGACATAAAGTGCGACTCCACCACTTCTTTGTTTGGACAATGAAGCAACTCTTCTTCAGGAAAGTTCTGAAACAAATGTGAATTTGGTAACATAGTAATTACGAGTTCAATTCCTTGGCCAGGCAGTGTGTACTTGAACTCTGTGGAAATGGGGTGAGCAATAACTGAACAATATTAAAAATAAGAACTAGATGAGATATTCTCAGACATAAACAGTGGAACGAAAACAGTTTACCCCCATAGATTAAATAAAAGGCTTAGTTCATGTAGGTTAAGCAAATTGACATACACATGATGAAGGCCAGATGGCACAACAACCAAACAACAGAGATGACAATAGTTCAAATGTAAATAGTGTCAATGGTAACTCTTCATCCTAGAAATTCAAATGGAAATGTGACCAACTTTGTATTTCTACCAAAGTATTTTTCTATGCCTATCTCTACTTACCTACCTACATACAAGATCTCTTTAAAAACTATCCAGCCATTTAGCATTAATGATAAAAATAGCCTACATAAGAAAATGGTGCCTTAATCATGTACAAAATATTCCTCTTGGTACCTCACACTTGTCCCAGTATTTTCACAACAGTCTGCAATGTTCTCTTTCAGGTTAACAATCAGCTCCATCTATGTATTCTCCTTGATCTTATCCACAGTCTGAAATTGCCTTTCTTTCAACAGTAATAGGCAGAAGTTACAGAGAACTAAATCTCAAGTGTAGAGTAAGGTTGACATATCAGAATTAGGGCTCGAAACTGATTTTATATAACCGGTTTTCATATGATGATCACTAAAACTGAGACCAATTTGCCAAAACCAATTTTAATGTTTGTAGATTCTGCTTTCCATGAAACATTTCTCTATTTTTTCCTTTGAAGAAATATCATTGTAACTGCAGTCAGTCAGCCTTTAGCTAACTGAGTTTCATTGAAATAGATCACAACATATCAATTCTCAACTTCCTGATATCTTAGATCAGCACCTTGTCATTTCCTGTTTTGTTAGTGTTAAGTCAGGTGATCTTTCCCATTGAGTATACATAATAACCAGTTCCAGATTAATTTCAAGGAAGAAACACTAACAAAATTTTCTCTCTATTTTACAATAGTTTTTATAGTGCAATAAGTTTTATAGTTTTCCTTTTAATTATCATTAGCCCTAACATGATAAAAAGAAAATAAACTGTGTGGAAATTTTTTGTTAGGGAAAACAAAGATGAAACAATGCACAAAGTGTGAGAAGACCATGAAATTCTGGAGGATCTACCACATCTCTGATTTTGCATTTGAAGAAAATTCATCAAATCGACATAAATCAAGATGCAAACAAGACTCTTGTGAAAATGGCAAGAACAACGGAAGACTTTTTAACAAAGAAATCTATGGAAGAAGAGATTTCAAAGTTAGCTGCCATAGATAGATTTTCTTTCAATTCAATCACCAAAAGTAATTTTATACAGATTTTATAACCTTCATGATCAGAGGGGCAAATATGATAAATTACTGCCAACATCTGCAAATGGAGTCAGGAATATGATAATGAATTATTACATAACCAAGAAAGAACTTATTCATTATTTTGATTCTGGGGATTTATGTGCTGGGGATTCACTACTCATTGACATTGGATGAATATACATCAATTCAAAATAAGCAATATATAAACATAAATGTTCATGTGGAAGACAACCATTGATCGTTGGGTCTTATTAAGATCAATAGCAGAAGTGAGAAATTTATGAGAGGACATCTTGAATTTGAACTGGATTTGGATAAACACATTGTTGGCTGTACAACCAATGATGAAGTTTCAAAAGGAAATAAGACCTGATCACCAACAATGTATTGCACATTGTATACATCTGTCAGTGATAGATATTCTTTATAACAAAAAAAAAACACTTCAACCAATGAGATGGATAAAAAAGTGAAGAGATTATTATAACAGACGATAGTGATGATGAATCTGAAATAAGCCAAGACAATTTTTCAAACAGATTTGGCTCATGAGAATGCTGGTAAGAAAAATTTCCCAACTTTTCCAAAAATCATCTCCAAAAAAAATAAAATTTTGCAAGATTCTGTATGAGCAAACTTCGATAACAGAGAGAATAAACTTATACTTGATTGCAGAACCAGGTGGAATAGCACGTTCCATATGATAGAGAGATCTTTCAAATTAAAAAAAAAGCTGCATTCCAAATGCTCTACAAGCAGTACTTTCCACAGAAGCCGTAGCTGACAATGAATGGAAAATTCTCGATTTGCTTTATGAAATTCTACATCCAGTAGAGATCTTTTTGAAGGCTATTTGCATTGATGATACGGATTTACTCAAAGCAGAATATTCTATAGAATTTTTATTGGATAAACTTAATATTGTTGGTAACCGTTTAGCTCTAAATCTGTGTGAAAGACTTATGCATTGGTATAATAAGAGAAGAAATGTCGAAACCTTGACTCTCTTCAGCTATTTACACAATGCAAGGAAGTTTAAAGAGAAATCAATCACTGGAACTTTTCTTTTTCTAACAAAGAGAGTATGCTGAACAAGCATATAGGAGATTATTTCCTGGACATTACAAGGAGAACACAACAGAATTATGCGAAGAAAATGAAATAGAAAAGAACCTAAAAACAGGCGAGTGTTGCTGTTGCCTCATCTACTTCCGAAGCTGATGATGAACTTGTGTGTGAATATACTAGCGCAATGGAGAAAACGACGAAAGTGCCCAAGGTAGTAAGAAATGAACTTCAAAGAATTCAACAAATATTTTGAAGCAACTTCGAACAGAAGCGAAAATCTTGAGAGAATGTATAGAACACTGTTTACAATCAAAGCAACTAGCGTCCAGTCGGAACAAGTTTTTCAATTACCGGATTTTTCAACACAAAAATTAGAACAAGTTTGTCTGGTAAAACATTCAATGCATTGTGTTTTTTGAAAGATCATTTCGAAAGGAAAGTGAATCATCAAGCAAGTCATTAAACTTGATTAATTCTTAGAAATAGAAGGACTAATGATTTAAGTAAATTCTGAATTCATCATTTATTTCTTTTAGTATCTGTTTTTCAAGAGACTTCATCTATACATATGCACAAAATAAATGATATATTATTTTGTTTTGATCTATTTCTTTTAAAAATCAAAAACCAGGCGAACTAAACATTTAGAAGTTGCTTTTTTATTTTTAAGCTTTTTTAATTTTTTTGTTTTGTTAACTAAAATTTTCATTTGCTTATTTCTTAGCATTGATTTGGTTATAATGTAGGGGAAGTGGTTCCTGTTTTGTTAATTTTTACACACTTGCACACACTATAGCATACAAAAAAAAAACGCAATAATTAATGAAAGGTAAACAGAAATAAAGGCACAAAATGTTTCACTGCTTTAAATGAATTCAAATGATATAGTTTTATTTGTGTGCTGTTTTAACATTGAGTGACTGAGTGTTTTAAATATAAATTTTTTTATCTTGGTTGCACTGTTGGCACAAAAGCATTTTTCTGTTATGGTGATTGGTGTTTTATATATAAACATTTTATGTACATTCTACAATAAGTCAAATGTCATAGCCTACACCAGTGTAAAAATTTCCATATCATAGACTCAATTGTTCTATGTTGAAAACAGCTCACAAATGAAAATAATTCCCCAATTCTTTTAACAACCACAAATTAATTTTATAATTACTCATGTTTTTCTTTCATTGCATCTTTAATTTCATTCTGTGTACTGTTTTTAACATCGAATGTGCGAGGTAGTAAATATTTACAACCCAGATCACATTTTAAAGTTTTACACCCTTGCACACTCGGTCTTAAAAATGGTGCACAAATGAAATAAATTTTTAAACTTCTAACTTCTAAATGTTAGCACCGATTCCATTAGAGGATCATTTTAACATAAGCTTGAATAATGCAATGACTCTCCCCTCTAGAGCCAGAAACCTTTGAAAATAATACATTTTTAAAAATTTTTTTTGCAATAATCTGAAAGTTTGGCATCTAATTGATATTAATTCATTAAAATAAGAAAAAAGTTAGGGGGCACTGCTCTAAGTCCACCAAAACCAGTTTTGAGAATGACTAACACTTAAACTCGGTTTTGAGAATTATTGTTATTTTGTGAGTCCTAATCTGAATGATGTGATATTTTGTTTAAAGACCCAGCACAAGTTGTGAAGGTTATTCATTTGGTTATTGTAAATATGTTATAGAGTGCACAAGCTTATGGAATAGTCCCTCATTGCTGACTAAGTAGCTTACATGTGAGAATGTCTGTTCATACAGAAGTAAAGTCCTCTTTGATTGGTTGTCAACTAGTTCTTAATGTATTCAAAATGGCTAGATGCCTCCCAGATATATATATTTCGTGTTGACGAAACAGGTTTTCAGGTTGGCAACACATTCAATATATATATATATATTTTTTTTTTTTGGAATTGGACATAGTCCGACAATTTATAATATGTTTAACGTTCTTTTTATAGATACAAGTATTTAAGCAAATACTTATATATATATATATATATATATATATATATATATATATATTGAATGTGTCAACATGAAAAAAAAAAAGTTCATGATTTCTGGTGTTGACTTAGACAAGTTGTGGAAATCTGGCACATTTCCCTATGCTGTCTGCTGCAGTGAGTATGAATTCAATTTTGTGCTCCAAATGCAACACCTGGGTGCACAAAAAAGCATGCCCAATTGATGGTAGGCCCAATACCCAAGTCACTTTAGATGGTTCAAAATTGGATATTGAGCCCTGTTTCTGTTATCTTGGGAATATACTCTGCACAGGTGAAGATTGTGAGCTTGCCATTATAACCAGGTGCTTTGTGGCTTGGGGAAAATTCAAAAAGTTCCTACCCATTCTCACATCCAAACACGTATTGTTGAGAACTTGTGGCAAACTGTTCTCTGCGTGTGTACAATCTGCACTTTTCTACAGCAGTGAGACTTGGGCACTAAGTGCATCAGTCTTGCAACAGCTTCCCCACAATGACCACTCAATGATTCACTGGGTCTGCAGCACCAAGCCTCAGTATGAAACCCCCTTAACAAGATTTGGTATTGAGGATATAACATCAGTGCTGTGTAACCATCATCTTAAATGGTTTGATCATGTCCAATGAGCTTTGTCTTGCAGTTCAGGGTTCCTGGTCACAGAGGTCAAGGGAGACCTAGGAAGATGTGGAAAGAATGCATTGGGAGGGATGTTCTGGAGTGTGGCCTTGCCACACTAGCCTGCTTGACAGGGATGCTTGGAAAGAAGGAGTGAGAGCTAGCCAACTGCTACCTACATGAGTTACTGGGAAACCCACATTAGTATAGCAAAGCTCTGCGTCTTGACTTGATTCCCAAGCCAACATAAATGACTATGAAAATGTTAAAAAATTAAAAGGAAACAGTTTGATTCATAACCTGTTATTTAAAATACAGGGTGACCCAAAAAAACGGGAACATTTTAACAATCCAATAAAACCAAGAGTGATGGAAGAAAAATATTTAATTCATAGTAATTGAAACCTTAAAACATGCCATTTAAGAAACAATGATGGAATTTTTATTTTTTTTAAATTACGTCCATAAGTTATTCATAAAAGAGGCATGTTGCTACAATAAAAAAAAATAAAATAAAAAAGAGCCTTTTTCTTGTTTGGCTTTTTTTTAACACAAGAAAACACTCAACATATTTAAGTATTTAAGTTTATATCTTAATATTTATCCAAACTTAAAACGTGCTAATATTGGAAGGGGGGACTTTAGAGGTTTTCTTCAAACATGGATTCTTCTTATTGCGAGGATGTGAGAGAGATTGGCATTTGTAACTTGCACAAGATGCAAGTTACAAATTGGGAATTTCAAAATCAAGTAAATACAAAAGTTTAAATAGCGACCAAATGCATACATATGTACACAACGACACATGGATGCGCATATATGCCCAGTCCCACATTGATCACATGTTTGTGTGAGTTCCAGTGTGTGAGTGTGGGCGTGTGTGTCTGCATACATCAATGAGTGTACGTGCGTGTATGTATGTTTGCATAAGTATGAGGGGCGTTCCAACGGCAATTTTTCCTCCCACTTCCATAAAAACAGATATACACAACCATATATAAATCCAAAATTTAAAAAATTAATCAGTTTGTCTGACGATCACAAATTGCATGAAACCCAGGGTCACAAACTCACATCAATCCAACTATATATATATATATATATTTTTTTTTAAGCTATTCAATAATTTATCTAACCTGAAAATGTATTGTGAGTTTCCAAGGGAGACTTTCTTCACTTCCGTACAAGTCAAACAGCACTCCTACAGGATAATGCCTGAAATACACAAAAGACATTTGGAAAGATTGCTTGTTCATTCGTTATAAACACAAATTTAATGATGTTACAAAATGATTAGATATACTAAAAAGATTAAAATTTACTTTTAATTTGTATTTATTAAATGTGAAGACAGTGTTAAATAAAAGACAATTTACAATTGTTTAATAATTTCCTGTCTTTCAAACAAGTGGGGAAATTCCAAGATAGGAGTGGGGACATGTAATTAGAATTATAACAAATAAAATATTTACTCTGAATCCAAAAAAATGGAAAAGAATAATGTTAAATTACCATTTCAAGGGCTGTCCATCAAATTCTAACCAGAATTCGCCTGGTTTCTCAGAGTCAAGAAATTTTTGGAAGTATTTCTGGACTTTGTCTGTTACCAAGGGGAAATAACTAAGCCGAGGTACCAGCAACTGAAAAAGAGAAAGCAAGCAGCAAGGAATGCAATTGAACAAAATTTCAAAGAGATATAAAATTTATTATTTAAATGTAAATTTAAATTCAAAATCAGTTTAAACATTGGAAATGTCAATGGCAAGTCAGCAAAACATAAACCCGAAAATTGATATTATTCCTTTGTCGTTCAAAAATGACTATTTTATTGAATTTTATATTCAGTTACTTCCTCTTCATTTCTGCATAATATTAAAAAAAATCTTAAAGGTTTAATAAAAAGTAAAAAAAACAATTGATGACATGAACTCATGTCTAGCATAAATAATTTATAAATTTAGCCAATAACAAACAAAGTGACAAACATCAGAGACATTGAATCCAAAGTTAAAATATAATAGAAATTGAAATATTGTTATTCAATGATTTCTTCAATCCCACCCACCTCCGCTGCAACATGGTGTGTATCTGATATGGCACAATTACTTTGTACCATGTTTATTAAACCCATAAAAATTCCCATGAGAATATTTATTTGAACCATCAAAGAAAAAAAAAAAAATTCCTATCAGTATTATTACTGAATGAGAAAAAAATTATTACGGATGAATAGGAATTAAGACAACAAAAGATAATGATGGACTGGGAAATAAGAAGCTGGAAGAGAAGTGTGAGAGAAGTAACTAATAGCATAAAACTTAGTTACATCTCGCCATTTCAACTGTAAAATGATGAAATCTAGCTGTTAATCTAGTATAGAGCTTAAATTCATAAATTTGAGGTAACAGAAAGGAAACCAGTATTTAGTTTGTTTTACTTGCATTATTTACATTTGGACTGTTATCCTCATCCTGAAGGACATTAGTAGTGTTTTTTAGATCCTTTTATATTCACTATAAAAGGGTTTTTAACATTTGGTTATAATAGACGGTTTGTACCACTTTTCATAATTTAGTATTTAATTTCTAAGAATAGAAATTATCCAGTCTTATGTTATGTCGCACTACTGTTCTCATCTTGGTTGATATAGATGATGACCAATGGATATTTGATCGAAACATGGTATCTATAATAACATCTATATAAACCAAGATGAGAACAATAGTTCAAAATAATACAAGATTACTGACAATTATTCATCTAAAAATTGAAATACTAAAACTAATATTTTTATGAAGATTTATAAAAAAGAAAAAAAAAATGAAAAATGTACTAAGTAACTTAAGGACCAGGAAGAGCAATATACATAAGACTGACAAATGCACCATCCAAAATAATGTTTTTAAAAAAACAGCAATGAAGAAAACAGTTCATTTCAGAAGAAAAATGTTTTTTAAATTAAACTTCTTTTAATAATAATTTAATTAATAATTGACTCATGAGAGAGACATAGTAGCCTGTGGTTGTTAAGATGCAAAAAATACTCACATAATAATAATAGGGATCAGGTTGCTCATTAACAATTTCATCGGGAGACAAGCTGAAAGCAACTGGGATGCGCCCTTCCCAGACTTCTCGAAGAATCTCTCTATCCTCAGCCATATCACACAGTGGCCATTATATACTCAAACGAGTATGAAATTTGATGACCTTAACTAAAGCAAATCTGAAAAATAAATAAAAAGATACAATAAAAAGAAATTATAGTGCTTAACTTGTGAGATTCTGAGAAAAGCATTTTCACCATTATAAATATTGTGACTGATTTTTTGTCTATTTTTGCTGCCTTTTTATCACATTTTTTTTACGTTGATCCATTCTTCTTCAGCTGTTTAACAGCTGAAAAAATGATTGATTAAAATTTTGCATCATGGGAGAAAATAAATGATCAAATGAGTAATTTAGAACCTATATGAAATTATGTAGAATCTCATAAGCTTTCTCAATTTAACTAATATGGCAGAAACACAAATTAACATGTCAAAAAAATAAAAATAAAAAATTTAAAAAAATAATGTGAAAGCCTTGATTGAATACAAAAATGTTCTAGGGTATATTGTACCAAAAGTCAATAAAAGAAAATACATCAAATGTAGGTTTCAAATTGCTTATTTCTTTTATAAACTATATTTTCAATTGTTTTTATTAGAAGTTTTAAATATAATTTCAAAAAGATGTTTAAATAAAATGCTGAATGTTGTTTCCTATTGTTCATTTTATGGTTATTAAATTATATAAGTAAATTCTCTACCTTTACATCAATTTCAGATTTGCAGGTCTAGTTTGTGGTTCCAGTGAGAGAACCTTAGAATTCTGAAAATAAACTTGGGATATCCAATACACTTTGCAAAGATGATTTTATATTTTACCTACTCTGCCTTTAGCTAAAATTTCCAATAAACCTTCAAGGTCAGAATCTTTAAAAGGGCTGAAAATTAACATAAAATCTGTAATCTAAGTTGCGTAAAAAAAAAAAAAAGAATTAAAAGTGTCATTCAAAAAAAAAAAAAAAGAAAAGAAAAAAGGGAGACTTTTACTACCAGTGAATGTTTTGTTTTGAGATTTTGTAGTTTTTGGTTATATTTTTCCTAGAAGAAAGTCTGACATTTGTGAGGAGAAATTTAAGTTTTATCTTGCTGTTTTTTAAAACTTCTGTAGCAATTCAAAAAATATAATAATATCTCAACACAACAACATTACCAGTTGCTATTGGAGTTTTGGGAATTATATCAGAATGAGCAAATAAGTATGTGAATTAAATTCCTAGATGCTTTAAAATACATGGATTGCAAACAAATTATACTCATGGATACTTCTCACATTCTGCAGAGATTTCTCTCTATGCAGTGAGCACAATTACATAATTGTGTCTTGCTCATTACATGGCAACTTATGTGTTTGTATATGATACAAAATCTTGAAGTTTCAGGTTGAGTCTTGGGGACAACTCATACTATACAAAGCAAAATCAAGTACAATAATTTTTCACAACAAAACTAAGCTAAGAAACAAAACAAAAAGCTTTGAGATGCAAATTCAAATGATTATTTATAAGAAGTCAGCA
This sequence comes from Acanthosepion esculentum, assembly GCA_964036315.1. Classification (NCBI taxonomy): domain Eukaryota; kingdom Metazoa; phylum Mollusca; class Cephalopoda; order Sepiida; family Sepiidae; genus Acanthosepion; species Acanthosepion esculentum. The sequence goes on along the minus strand of OZ038492.1, from coordinate 54,730,535 downwards.
GCAACCAAAGTGTCAAATCAAAAGCAAAATGAAAGATTACTGCAGACAAAGGTTATCTACAAAGTGATCAGGAAAAAAACAAAAAAAACAACTATATGTACTGATGAGACCAATACACACAATACTGTTTTTGTTGGGTTTTTTTTTCGTTTTGTTTTTTTTTTTACTCTTCTTCATAATTAAAAGAATATTTTCATAAAAAATATCCAAATTTACTGATTTTGCCAGTCAAAAAGAACATTAAGTTTAAGGTTAAGGATTGTCCCACAATGTCATGGATTAAAGTGTTTCTGTGAATTTGTTGGTATAATAAGTTCAATCTATGGCCGCATAGTAAAGTGTCAGAGGAAACAGCAAAGCAATAACTGTGCAGCTCTAAAGAAATAAGATGCAATATCTTTAGATATTGGACAGCAGAACATGAACAATCTCCCCTCAGTTCAGTTTGAAATTCCCTGAAGAAGGCAACTGAAGATACAACAGCCAAATTAATTATGATGACAACAACAAAGATGAGGATATAAGTCCAAATGTAGATAATAACTCATTTCAGAAATTCAGATATAAAATTTAGTGAAATATGTAAAAATTTTATTAAATTTTGCACCAGTTAAATGAAGGAACTCTAAGACTAAGGTTCCTAACCACCAGCCATCATTTGCTATCATGCCACAAAGAAATGATTGTTTAAAATTATATAATAGATATTGGACTTTAATTTAAAAAGATTTAAATATTCAATATTCACCTACTCAATACTATCTATCATAACTGTACATTTTACAATTAATGTACGTTTTTATTTATTTGTAATAATTTTCAACTAATATTCTAATCCCGACTAATTTTCAGATTTTAAAGAATCTCGGTACAATGAACCAAAAGCAAACATCACTGAATAATTACTTTGAAAAGAGAGAAAGACCCATCAAGAAAGAAAGCTGCATTTAAAAGAAAATACCAAGAGCCCTCCATAAAATACAAGTTCGTCACAACAGTTGATTCACATACTCCACACAACTGAACTGTATGTGGTGACCAACTAGCTAATAATGAAGCCATGACATCTTCAAAATTACTTTGCCACATAGAAAGCAAGCACCCTGCATTAAAATACAAGCCTCTGGAATTTTTTAAAAGAAAAAAAATGTGAACATGAAGTACTACAGAATCAATTACTGAAGACGACCACTTCAAATGCGTCTCTGCTGAAAGCATCATTCTTAGTAACTGACCATTATTGGTAAAGAGTTGATTTTTCCTGCTACTAAGGACATTTGCAGTAAACTTTTTGGAGAGGAAGCAGCTAAAATGGTTGCAAATGTTCTTCTTTCAGCTAGCACCATAACAAGGTGAATTAACGAAGTAGTAAATGTTGAGGAACAGTTGTTAGAGAGGATTAATGAGTTGATGTGGTACACAATTCAGGTAAACGAATCTACTGAATCTACAAGACAATATTGCTTGTTTTCGTGCAATATATTTTTCAGGAAAATATTCACAAGGATTTGTTACATGCATTGTTTTTGCTAACACCACAGCAGCAGAACTATTCAAATCCTTGAACAATTATATATTGGGAAGACTTAATTGGTTTTTATATCAATGTATGCATGGACGGAATGGCTGCGATAACTAGACGCCTTTCTGATCTTACAACACAGATCAAGGAAGTTGTTTCTGAATGTGAGTCCACACACTGTGTCATTCATAGAGAAATGCTGGCAAGCCAAAAAATGTTACCTGAGCTTCATAGAGTTTTGCAAGATGTGATTAACTTTATTAACATTAAAGTACATGTTTTTAACTCACACCTGTTTGAGCAGCTTTGAAAAGAGATGGATGCAGAACATTGAAGTCTTCTCATGTACACAGAAATGAAATGGCTTTCTAAAGGCAGCTGTGAGTTTTTGAGTTAAGAGAGACACTTTAGAGATTTCTTTTAGAAAAGCCAACATAACTGGCAGCGCATTCAGTAATGTCAAACTGATTGCAATACGTGTATATTTAACCTGCTCAACAAACTAAATCTCACACTTCAGGGGAAAAATTATCACAGTTTTCAAGTCAGCAGATAAGATTGTTGCATTCAAAGCCAAACTGGAATTATGGAAATGGCAAATGAACACTGAAATTTTGACATGTTTCACACATTGGCTGGGATTATGGAAGAGACTGAACCCAGGCCTTTATTCATCGAGCTGGTGCATGATCACCTGTCCCAGCTTTCAAAAGAGTTTGAGCATTACTTTCCAAACCACAAAAAACACCCAAGATGGAGGAAGTAATGGATCTGCAATCTATTCAATTATGAACAAGTCAGGTGAATCAACTTTAACCATGATAGAAGATCAGCTTTTAGTGGCCTTAAAAATATACTTGAGACAATTTCAAACCTCCTTGCATTCTGGATTAAAGTCAAGACAGAATATTCTGACATTACTGAAAGCTCTGCTTCCTTTTCCAACATCATATCTTTGTGAAGTGGGTTTTTTTGTAGTGACAATAACAAAAAAAAACTATGAAATAGACAAGACATAAGGAACACATTTTGTTTAGTGTGTCATTATCTCTGATCACTCCTAGATGGGATTGTCTAGTTGCAGAGAAAGAAGCTCAGGGCTCCCACTGATTCTACATTATGGTGAGTTGATAGTGATGTAATAATAGTGTAATAGGGATTGATTCAGGGAAACTAAACAAGCAAGTGTGTGGTTGGGCTGGAGCCCAGACATGAGAGTGAAAAGAATAAAAGATTATACACGTTTTCTTTTCTAAATTGCTCTTTTTATTATTGCCCTCTTTATTCAAAATGCACTTAAATTACACATATTTGCCACTATTGGTCTGTGGAAAAATTGTCCAGCATAAAGCCAGTCGGTGACATCAAAAAAGCTTTAAGACATTCAATGATTTAAATTCAATCTTAAATTAGATTGTTGCTAGAGTAAAGGAGAATTTCAACTAAATTTTGACATGAAATATGGTTATTTCTTTATTTTCTAGCGACAATATTTTAAAATTTGTTTAATTTGTAATATGAAAAACTAGAGTTTTTCCAGTTTTCTTTTCTTAAAATTATTTTACATAATTAATTGCAGAATATCAGGGGATACACAACACAACATTGAAACCGAAAATGAATTGATTGAAATTTGAAACATTGTGTTAAGAACAAAAATTAAGTAGACAATACTCCAAAATAAATGTAAATATAAATAACAATATAAATCAATAAAATAAAATGAAGAATTGTAGTTACAGTACTAGTTGTATTAATTAATAAATCAACATCAAAAGTTGTAAATTAAAAAGTAAAAACTAAAAAACAGTATCACTTTTTGTATATTTTTACAGAAGAGTGTATTCATTTATTCAAGGCAAAACTGTTGTTAGCCTGGAAAAATATTTTTAACAGGCGAGAATGATCGAACTCCAAGTTCAAAAAAAAAAAAAAAAAAAAGTGTCACAAGGAAAATATTTATAGTGAATTTACGAAATTTTAAACTAGAAAAGTTCTTAAAGTAAAAATTAAAAAAAAAAGGTTGGATGGGGGGGGCTTCTAAAACTTAAGGAAATTTTTATACTTTTTTTTTGTTACAATATAAATTTTTAAATTGAATAATTAATAATACATATTTTAATTAGCATTCATTACAAACACAAATTAACAAAAACTTAGAAAAAATAGATTCGTTTGGTTAGTTATTGTCACAGAAAGTCATTTTTTTCCAAGGAGGCAAATTTTATTTATTTATGAAAGTTAGACTACGTGACGAAAGGCGACCCTTTTCAACCTTCTCTTCATGCACGTGTAAACAAAACGAGTGAGACCTCATATGAGCCTACCTGCTGCTCTATAAAGCTAATTGCTAGGAGTGCAAAATTACGAAGCTGAAAAGGTTTGAAAAACTGAAACTGTATTTCTGCAAAAGTTATCTACAAAACAGGTGTAATAATCAGAGTAAAAGCTTACAAATTACATGGTTCACTGTAAGATTTTTTCCAGTGGAAGTAAATATAAAAATAAACAATCATGAAGAATAAAGATTGTCGTTTTTTAGGGTTTTGTTTTCCTTTTAATTTTATCTGAATTAAAACAAGAAAATTATCTCTAAATTTATTTCATGAAGTAAAAAATCAGTGTTCGCTTTACAGAAGGAAATCTATAACATTCAGTTTTTTTAAATAATTTCAGAGTAAAAATAAAAAATTAACATTTGTGATTTCTTGAAACATTTTCTAAACATTATTTGACCATTTTTCTACATAAGCCAACTTTTAAATTACAAAAAGTGACCTTAGCAAATAAAAAGTACCTATTTTATTAAGAGATTTAAGTTTTTATTTCTCACGCAATTATATTGTAAGCAGATTTTGTTGACAAAAAGAAAGTTGTTTTTTTTTTAAATGAACAGAAATTCAAACCACGAAATAAGTAGAATTTCCCTAAATTATGAAACTGTATTAATAAGTAATAATTGTAAAATTATTGTAATTAAAAATTGTAAGTAAATTTAATACGGGAGAGGACTTAAAAAAAATAAAAAATTCTATTTTGAAATAAATAACTCATAAAAACGAAACTTTAAATTAAACAAATACAATCTTTTGTGATAAGAGTTAGATAAATACCTTAAAAGTTTGAATCTGGGTTTGTTACATCTGATGTACTACATGTCTAAAAAACAACATCAATTATATATTTAAATGATGTCTATGGGAAATATTGCAGAAACAAATTAGACAAGAATTATTTCGTCCTTCTCTACATTTCCGACTACCTTGTTGATGTGAATGAGAGTTACTTCCCTTGTGATGCCGGTGTCGCAGGCAAACATTTTTTCACGCAAAATAATCCGTCCAGAGATATTTTTTAATTTTTCACATTAATTTGTTTTTAAAAGTCATTACAAATTAATTAAGGCTATAAATTACACCTGAATAATGTAAAATTATACAAAAATTATTGAATTACATATCCAATCATTCTGGAAATTCTTCACACAACAATATTTTAAATTTCATTATTAAAGTCTGTTATTGTTGTGATCTTTCCTGATCTGCAATCCTTCTTCATGACAGAGAATATTTGTTTAGAGTATTTCATTAGGATGATTGTTTAGGATTACAAAATAAATATTTAAAATTATACATTGTACTAAAAAGTATAAAGAGCTTAGAACAATATGTCAAATCCAATAAAAGTTGGTTATTTAATAAGTACAATATTGACAATAGCAGCAAGTCTTTGTAGTAAAAATTCAAAATTAAAATAGCTAGCATGTAAAAGTTACAGGGGCATTCGCATATCAAAAAGCCACACAAAAAGGATCAACACACACACACACACGTGCGTGCGTGCGTGTGTACATTCAGGAGCGAAGGTGGGGAGGAGTCATATATACAAAACAATGCTTTACATTTTTTCTAGGATAAATAATTTTGTGTAATATAAAATTAATTATTGATAATTTTCACTATCCTGTTTACTTTGTACTTGTAATTTTTTTATTTCCCATTTCTTAGCATAATTGTTACAAGTGATTTAGGGAGTGTGTGGGATTCACGCTACCCCCACCTTCATTTTGACGCACGCGCGACATTTTCACCCCTTCCTCTCACTTTCGGCCGGTTATAGTAGTAAACCGTTGTCTTAGCCGAAGACGAGGAAGAATTCATTCTTTTTCGCGTGCTTTTGCGCTGACGTCACGGCAAATTGGCTTTTTCAAATTAGTCGCCCCCGTGGTCGTCTGACCATCGGCTGGGCTGGCTCACTTGTCTCTCGCCGGTAACCCCATATATACAGACAGAGACATTTTATTCGGCAAAACCTTGCCTAGACCTCATGGCTCGTCGCTGTATCTTAATACATACGACACGGTCATCACCTTCATGACAGAAGCTAACATCTACTGAGCTGCCAACTTCCAGGAACTTTCAAAAACTTCCAACCTGATGAACAAGCATTTTTTATAATCTTCGAACTGTACTTTCTGAACCTGTTACTTTAAAAAGAATTACATACACTCACAATTATAAACTCTCGCAGTGAGTATTTTTTCCTTGCCGTATGTTATTATGCATTACAACTGACTTTCTGAACTCTTCTTCCTGAAGACCTTTTTCCCACCATTAGCCATCTTGGATTTGAATTTTGGCGTGGAATCTTATCTTGTCAACTACCATATTTCCAGTATCTTACTGATGGTCTTCACTCAAGACAATTAAATTTCATTCTCTATAATATTTCCTAATCTACTTGGCCTCTTTTTCAACTACATTTTCCAGTACATTTACTGAAGGTCTTCACTGAAGACACTACTTGTTAAACTCTAATAAAATTTATGTTTGTTCTTAACCTTTTGTTGTTTTGCCTGTCTACTTCTTTTCACTTTGTACGTTGGAAAGAGCACGTCTTTATATTTTTCTTTTTTTTTACTTTGTTTGTGGATTCGGTAGTAGTGTGTAGCGTCTGGCACAAGGCCTTATTTTCGTAAGCCAGATCTGCACCGCTACCGGGTCCACAACAAGTGTACAACCTGCTAGTTCCAATCATGTGTCCGTGTGTATGTGTGTATATATATATACACACACACACGGACACATGATTGGAACTAGCAGGTATATATATATATATATATATGGATTGGCTAGCCACCCTTGTAGATAGGTATCCTCGAATACAAGTGGCCAGCCATTAACAAATATATATATATATATATATATATATATATATAATGGACTCTCCTATTGTGAACAATAAATGAGGGTCAGTAGTGGATGGTGCCTTTCATTTTACATTTATGCAGGGGCTATGGTGTAGAAAATCAGGTAAGGAAAAGACATATTTCATTTGTGCTTTCTTAAGTGCCATACTAGCCCAGCCATGCTGCAGGCGACAAAGTCACACTGACATGAAATTTGTTGAAACATGATTTTGATGGTGTCCCTGCTTCAGAGCTTGACGAAGCTGATCCCAGTGCTTCAGTCCTCAAAAGCCTTTAACTTAATGAAACGTCTTGTGCCACTCCTTTCAGTTTGATGCTTGGACTTTCCAGGTTTTCAGATCAAAGTTGTCTTTCAATTTGTCTTTGTAGTGTAAGAGTGGATGTCCAACTGAACGCTTGAAGTTTTGTAGTTATTCATACAGCACCTTTTCTGGAAGCCTATGCTCATCCATTCTCACATGACCAGCCCAAAAGTTGTATCTTTGCTAAAATGGCTTCAATTCCTGTGATGTTGTTACATTTCTTCAGTATTGCACTATTCTTGACCCTGTCATCCCATTTTATATCACATATGACACGAAGATAGCACATGTGAAAGGCATCAAGTTGATTTATGTGCTTGCAGTATAGGGTCCAAGTTTCAGCAACATAGAGAAGGGTTGAGAGAATGACTGATCTGTATATATTGATCATTACTCAGAGAGACACGTCTTTGGTGTTCCATAACATATGTTTAAGATTACTGAATACTCTGCTGGCTTCGGCTATTCTGGATTGGATCTCTTTGTCCATTTTTCCACCAGAAGAGACTGTTGATCAAAGATATGTGAATGCCTCAATAGTTTTTAATGCTGTACCATCAATAAAGCCTGAAGGATTTGTGAGAGATGAATTGCCTGGTACTGGCTGGTACATTAACTCAGTCTTCTTTATGTTGATAGTGAGTCCAAATGCTTTTGCTGTTTCAGAGAATTTTTCAAGTATAGTTTGAATGTATATATATATATATATATATATATATTAGTGAATATACATAATATCAAATGTCGATAATACAACTCAGAGTTTCATGCAATCTTCAGGTACAAATATGTTCAGTTATGGAGTTCACATTCTTCTGTTTTATATATATATATATATATATATATATATATATATATACACACACACACACACACATAAGAAAAAAGAAATGGTCAAGTTAGATCACCATTTTAAAGAGCCTTGTAAAAGATGGTTCACCATCCTGGTACCTCCATTCAACTCTCCACCATCTCCATCTACAAAACCCATCCCAAGGTAGTGACTTCAGCTTTGCTTGGAACCATCTCCCACACCTCCTCCTATATCACCCCATCCACAACCCATCACATTTAGCTGGTGAATTCAGAGTCATCTGTAATTTTCACTAACTCACCATTGATACAAAGTCTGCCAAGAATCATGATATTCCACTTGTAAGTAATTTAGAAAACCTTGTGCCATGATGTTTGTAAATGTGTAACTGTTTCTATTTTTTGTTTTGTTTTGTTTTTTATACTTTTCATTTGTTTTTCTTTTCCTGGTTTTGTCTCCAATAATTTTTCAAAATATTTTTATTCAGGCCCCCCTCCACCAATCCAAACTGTTTAGCTGGTAGTTTTATTTGTGTGTGTGTGTGTGTGTGTGTGTATATATATATATAGTGATGTATTACCAATACGTCAAGTAGTAGAGATTTTACAAGTATATAAAATGTGCAACCAGCGAGTGAAGATGCATTTTTATTTTTTATATTTTCACTTTAGTTCTCAGTCCCTGGGGAAAAGAAAATTGTTTTAATTTTCATCAAAGTCCATAATGTACTTTTAAAGAAAATAGATTTCATATCATCTTTGGTTTTGCACTTACCCACCCATCAGCCCATGTCTCATGGCCATTCGGTGTCTGACCCTAAGTCCTTGTCACATGACTTCCAACCTTTCCTGGGCTAAATCATGTGACTGTTCGAATTTTCCTGCGGAAAAGATAACTTTTATACAGTAGATTATTTTATGTCTACCAGAGCGCATGCATTAAACTCAGTCTCCATACATGAGAGTATCGGTGAAAGATATGGTGTATTTTCACAGATGACAAGCCCATGAGGAAATACTGCAATATAGATACAGTAGAATATTTGAAGTCTACTAAAGCACACGCATTAATCTCAGTCTCCATACATGAGGGTATTGGAGAAAAGACATGGTATATTTCTACGGATGACAAGTCCGTGAGGAAATACTGCAACATAGATGTATGTAAGAAAAACCACTGGTTGTTTTCACAGAAGAAAAGATGCCTGCAAAAGACTTCACAATATATTGGAGATTTTGAAGAATGTATAAAAAAAAAAAAACTGGTTGTTTTCACAGAAGAAAAAAATGCCCACAGAAAACTTCACAGCAAATATTAAAGATTGATTGAAGAAAAAGACAAGGATAAGAAAAACAGAAAGAAAGAGAGAAAAAAAAGAAACCCAAGTGAATGAATTTCTTCAGGAGAAAGAGTTCATTGCCTCCACAGCTTTTGAGAGATGAAAGATGTGCCGCTGTCACAATTGAAAGAATGAGAGACTCTGAATTGGTACATTATATTCCCTTATGGAGAATATTTCTTTTGTATTTACATTGAACTTTGAGCTTATGACTCCATGAGCCACCCCTTTGTTCTAATGTAAGTGAATACCTTTGTATTTTTTTTTTTTTGGACTAATTGATATGTATAGGTGTTATATGCTCGCTAGTCACACATATAGATTATTTTAGTAATTTCCTATCTGCTCCCCCCCCATTAAGTACATATTTTATTTTTGCCAATTTTGCTATTTTTATAATTTATAAATAAATGTTTGTGAATTTAAATCTGTCATTCTTGTTGTTTTCTGTGATCTCACAAGAGAGTTCCTTATTATTTTTCACTCTCATTCATCAGGGTCTTGAGAAGAAGTCCCCTTGCTGTGTATAATTTTTTTTAATTCAGTTACACCTGGGATCCCTCGTTTTCTTTTTTTTTATTCATTGCACATATGTTCGTCGTACCTAACAAACGTTGCCCCATAATTATATATATATATATATATATATATATATATATATATATATCATGTGTAGTCTGGCATACTTTATTTTTGGCAACTTAGTGTATTCATTCAAGAAACCACGAGATGAGTTCACCAGTCTTAATATATATTAGTATCACTGAAGTGAAATCTTTTGTTAATTTTTGTAATTTTCTTGTATTTTTTGTCCTTTTCACTTTTCTATGCCATCCTATTTCTGAATTTTGTTCTTCCTTCATTGTTTTAATAGTGGGTATTCATACTTATAGTAAGTTAAAACTTAATTATTATTTTATTCTCTTCTCTCACCTTACTAACTCCAACCCACAAACCCTTTCCTTGGAAACAGATGGGGAGGGGGAGTGCTAGAATTTTTTTTTACACTTCCCAGCACACAAGTTTGTATACATGTCTATTTGGGGGCCCATATATATATATATATATATATATATATATTTTTGTCATCCACAGACAGACTGTTTCGCAGCTCATCAGTGTGGTTAGACGTCCGGTTGCCTCTAGCTAGGATCGAAACCCAACTGAATTTGCGAACTCAGTCCGAACTTCTCCCACTAAACCATCAGCTTACGGTACGGGATGAAGGTGAATTTTAGTGTGTTTATTTTTAGATTCGGATAAACACACAGTGACTGAGAGTGACTCAATTCTGTCGAAGAGTCGTGCAGTATTAGCTTAAATAGTCACTGTTTACAAATTCACACCTCAAACCAGAGGGCTCAACCGAAATTAATTTTTCAGGAGCTAATATTTTTTTTTTTTTTTTTAGTATTCCACTGTTGAAGTGTCGGCAACTAAACCCCACTCCATGTTCTTGCAAGCGAAATGCATTGTTAGCAACCTAATAGGACAAAAAATTAGACCTGACAAAGAGCAGAAGAACTCTCAATGAGTCAACTAATTCGAGGCAGTGTTTCCATAAACCAGTGTGGAGAAGGCAACAGGAAACCACTCCACTATTAATCCCAAGATATATTACAGCAATTAACAAACAAATTATGAAACCTAACAGTGTGAAGAGGGTTAAGTCTATGGGAATTAACTCCTTGCCTAGTAAGGACCAACATGTGCAATAGTTGTCACCTGATCGTCATCTAGCGATTGGTAGCATAAATGGTGTAAAGGGGATAAAATTCCTAGGAACTTATCCCTCAACTGGAAAGAAGTGTCATGAGCGACAGGTAATACTGGACCTTCATCCAGCGACTGCTCACATCAAACAAAAAATAACTCTTGGAATGTTAGAACATTAAACAACTGTGGCCAGTTGGAAAATGTAAAACAGGAGATGAGTAGGTTAGATATCAATATTATAACTGTATGTGAAAGTAGGTGGCCAAACAACGGAGATTTTGTCAGTGACAACCACAGGATTATATATGCAGGCTGAGAGAAAAATGAAAAGGAGTTGGACTGACACTAGATCAAGACATCAAGAAATGCATTCTGGGATACTGTCAATTATCTGAAATAATTCTTGTAGTTAAACTGAAAGGAAAGCCTTTCAACATATCTATTATAATTGTGTATGCAACGACAACACAAAGTACGGAAGAAGAAATTGAATCTTTCTACTCCATCCTAGATAACACCAAGGCTCAGTGCAAATCACAAGTTATAATTATCATGGAAATCTGAATGCCAAAGTAGGCAAGGAGAGGGTAGGGAAGATAGCTGGCAAATTCAGACTAGGAACCCACAACGAACACTGAGAAAAATGGATCCAGTGGTGCATGGTCAATGACCAGGTAATAGCCAACACCTGGTTCCAAGAACATTCAAGATGATTATGGACATGGAGAAGCCCAGGAGGAGAAACTAAAAACCAAATTGACTACATAACTATCAACAAAAGATTCAGGAATACAGTTGTTCACTGTAAAACCTATCCAAGTGCCAACTGTAGAAGCAACTGTGTCCCTGTTATATGTAAACTAAGAGTAAAACTACAGAAACTGAAGAAGCCGAATGCAGCACCTAAATTGCAATCTGACAGACTCCTGAATGACTCAAACCTGAAGGAAAATTTTATGGACAGTGTGAAAAGAAGATATTAGGGAAATGGAAAATGGAAACTCGAAATGGGACATACTAAGAGAAGCTTTAGTGACATCAGCCAACAACATCATCCTGGAGAAGAATGGCGGAAGAAAAAACAAATGTATTACAGATGCAATTCATGATATGATGCAAAGGACACAGAAAACAATGCCAAAATATGGAATAGAATACAGAAAACTACACAAGGAAATAAGGACCAAATTCAGGCAAGCTAAAGAAGAATGGTTTAACAAAAAATGTGCAGAAATAGAGAATGAGTCTCACAGATAAAGGAGATATGCATAAAAAAAAATAAGGGAACTAACAGGACAGAAGACATTCTCATCAACAGGATGCATAAAATTCAAGGTCAGAATGCTCATATTAAAGAAAGAAAAATTTCTCCAACACTGGAACGAATATATCAAAGAATTCAACCTCAACGAAAGTGAACAACCAGCAATACACAGAAATGCTGATGGGCCGGAAATATTAAAAACTGAAGTGGAAGCCAAATTATACAGAAACAGGGTAGCAGGGCCAGACATAATTTTAATAGAGATGCTGGCAGCCTTAGATGATTTCAGGCTAGACAAAATTACAGAAATAATAAATGAAATCTACAACAGTCATGATATACTGTAAGATCTAAGCAGATCTATTTTCATAGCACTGCCTAAGAAACCAGGTGTAAATGAATGTGAACTCCACCAAACAGTCTAATGAGCCACATAACAAAACTCATCATCCAAATTCTGCTGAACAGAGCACGCAGAAGAATCAGGCCAGAGATAAGACACAAAGAATGCAGATTCGTTAAAGACACCAGAACAAGGATCACGATATTTATGCTCAGAATGTTATCAGAAAGAACAATACAAATGCAGAAGAATGTGTACCTAGGTTTTATAGACTATGAAATGCACTCAACAAAGTATGCCACAAAGATCTGTTAGAGCTACTCAGCAACTTTGACATATTTGGGAAAGACATCAAACTAATCAAAAACCTCTACTGGCAGCAAACCACCTGCATATGGATAAAAATAAGTTCAGAAAATATACAAAAATAGAAAGGGATGTAAGGCAAGGATATGCCTTCTCACTGGACTTATTCAACCTATACCGAGAGGCAATTCTGAGAGAACTGGAAATCCTACCAGGATTTATCATTGGCGGCCACAATCTTAACAACATAAGATATGCAGATGACACAGTGCTGACAGCAGACATGGAAAGGAAACTACAAAAAAGTAAGAAGGAACTAAGCATAAACTACAAGAAGACAGAATGCATGGTCATCAACAAAAAAGATGAGCCCAAAATGCAATTTACAGGTTGGGGACACTAAAATCAAGCAGGTACAGTAATTTAAATATCTCGGAAGTGTTCTGACAGAGGACAGAAAGTGTAGCACTGAGATCCGAAAATGTATTGGGATAGCCAAAGATGCATTCCAAAAGCCTAAGCAGAGTATTATGAGACAAGAAAGTTTCATTGGAAACAAAGAAAAGAGTAGTGAACTGTTATGTGATATCTGTCCTCCTGTATGGCATCAAATGCTGGGCAACCTCCTCAAAGATGAAGAGACTCAAAGTAACAGAAGTGTGGTTCTACAGAAGGATGCTAAGGATACCATGGGCCAAACATGTGAGCAATGACAAGGTTTTGGAGAGAATGGAAACAAAAAGGAAACATACTTAACATCAAGAAGAGGCAGCTGAAATTTTCTGGACACATAATGAGGAAGGAGGGCTTGGAAAATCTGATACTCACAGGGTGGACAGCAGGACAAGGGAAAGCAACATGTGTCATACTTAATGGGCTTGAGCAAGAGGATGGCAGAACAGGGTCTGGGAGAATAACAAAAAGACAAAACTTCTTAAGAGCTACAAGGAAAAGGAGGAGGTGAAATGCTATGATCACCTACATCCCGAAGAGACACAGCACATAAAAGAAGTAGAGAAAATGCTTGTTTAGCAAGTAAAAGCAATCAATTTACTAGCCTTTTTAGTGGGGAGCATGAGAGACAGAACCTAATAAAGTGGTTAAAGAGACACAGTCACTGAAAAGCAGAAATTCTTTTGCTTGTGTTAGAAAAGGCCATGGCTTTAGCCTTCCCTGTTTTATTATTCTCTTCAAGCTGGATGCATGAAAAAAGAGAAAGAGAATAATAAAGAGGTAGGGGTCACCTGAGAGAAAACCACCGAAAAGCAGAAATTCTTTTGCTTGCTTTCCAACAGTATTAAGCCAGCAGACACTCTATACTGAATTGATGATGTTTTTATTGTGTGTGGTTGAAATCAAAAACTTACCTATTCAAAGGACTTATAGTCAGATAGATTTAGACAAAAATTTGTATTATTCAGTTCTGAAAAGTATATAGGGAATGTCTGATGACTTTAGTGTTACATCAAAAGTTCTTTTTTTTACTGATTTTTAAAAAGTTTTAATCATGGAGAGTATTAAGAACCGGATTCAGTCATGTGACCAATTACCCAGCAAGTTTTTTACCAGTTTATACATGGAGTGAAAAAGAGCAACTAACAAAGTCTATTTTTCGTGATTAAAAGGTAAGTTTTCATCCAATTCGATGCGTTAAGATTTAATTTTAAATGTTCAAAATTATTTTTAAATTCATGTAAAAAAATTTCATGATAATATTGTATATTATTTCATTAAACATGTTAAATTTTATTAAAGATGTAAAAAACAATTCAATGCAATTAAAATTAAATTAAAAGTATTTAAATTCAAATTTCATGCATTAATGTTGGTGTTATTTTAAAGATGAAAGGTTGAACTTTATCTAAAAAGAATATTTGGGTAATTAAAACAATTTAAATTAATACAATATTAGTTTACATCAAAATTATGAATTTTCACTTTTCCAGTCATCAATCAATGTCATTTTCTGACATGTGTCATCAAGCAATAAACATTTTTTAAAAATTAAAATAAAAATGTTTTTAATTTGATAAATTGTGAACAAGTTTAAACCAAAATTACTTACTTCTTTTCCTTAAAAAGCAGTGAAAAATCTTTTTTGTGATGGGTGGGGTTCTTTTCCCTCTCTAAATCAACAATTAGCCTACATAATGGACTGCATGCCCTGGTTCCCAAGTAACCCATCAACACTGTATTATATATATATATACATACATATATCTTAAAAGACCAGACTCCAGCAAAAATCCACACAAAATTAGGGAGAAGCAGAAACTGCATTCAAAAATTTCTTAACATCCAAACCATCAGTTTTATCATAAAAACCCCAAAAGGTTAAAACCCAAGCAGCAAAAGTTCAAAAGACTCACCATCAACTGAAACTACCTGGCAACTTTTCAAAGGCAATTGACTCTTCCTTTTGTTATACTACTTTTATTAAGATCTCTTTCTGATTCACAAATATCTTTCATTAGACATGTCAGCTGGATGTGAGTGCTAAGAAAGCAAAAGGGTGTTTGAGCACCAAATCTAGTCTATAAAACAAATTCCCACAAAAATGTAAAATACAATAGCCAATCATGAATGTTGCTACCCCCACCCCCAAAAGGATGACCTTGGGAGCCTGCCCCTGTTAAACCACAGATATAAAAACAACAGGCAGTTCAGCTCAACATCATGACTTTGTCATAAGACCGCCAGCTCATCAACACACCTCACTGGTATCAATTTCAACCCCAAAGATAGACTGATCATCCCACTCAATGACACACCACTCATGCTACCATGCAGCTTCATTCATCCACTCCAGGCCTCTTTCCTGACACCAACCATGACCTTGGTCAACCAACCCAACAAATCCATCAACACGCAGTCTTACCAACAATACCTTTACACCTAATTGCTTCCCTTATCAATAGCAACTAAAGAACCACATATGAACAATTTTGTCACCTTTTCACACAATTATATATGCTGGAATTGTGGTCAATGTATATATGTTGAAAATTGATGAATACATGCTTGTTAAAATTTTAATCCTTGTTTGTTCTTTCCTTTGCAACCATATGCTGATTATAACACGTTTCTCCTGTCAACTGAGAGTAATGGAATTTTCTAAAGTGTATGAGTTTTATATATATATATATATATATATATATATATAAGAAACATGTCCATGTCTATGAACATTTCAAATCATAAAACTGTTTATTATGAAAAATACATTCACAGAAAATCAACTTACACATACCTTCACATGAAAAAAAAATGTAGTAAAAATGTAAACAATTTGCATGTGTCATAGTCTCAATTATATAAACCTTCAATAATTGTGATAAGATTAAAAACTGCAAATTGTTTACATTTTTACACAGGTATGGTTGGAGTCCTTGCTGGTTGAAGGGAAGATTTGGTCTGTTAGTATCTCATGAGAGAAGACAAAAGTAATTGCAAAGACATCTGAAGTGTCATCTACCTTCCCCACCAGTGCCACATGTGCCAAATGAATCCATGAAGAAGAAATAGCCAAATATATTGGAAACAAGATTCACATTTTTACTTCTTACCATATTGCTATTTCCACCTACTGTGTTTTTGTTGACCATTCAACAGTTCTTTCCCAGTTTTTGTGCACACTGACACAAATGGGAATCAAAACACAACGTAAGGTGATTTGTCCCGTTGGTGAAAGACTGTGTGAAAATCACAGTTGTATGTTTTTACAAAAATATTTGACAAACCCCAGTGAAAAGCTTTTCATTATAACTGATCAGCCAGCTGCAATAAAATTTGTTCTTATTAAGAATTTAAATTGTCTTGTCATGCCTTTGTTCTGAAATCTTGACAACCAGGAATTGTAAGTTATCTATCACTTCTACAGATGCTGTGATAGAGGCAGATACAGTGATAGAAGCAAATATGGATGCAGTGATATAGAAAGATATATTTAGAGTGATAGAGACAGATACGGATATAGTGATAGAGGCAGATACAATACTATGATAGAGGAAACTACAATACTATGATTATTTTTTTGTTCAATATTCTCCCTAATAAGCTACCATTAGAAAATATCTAGTTTACTTTCTATGCTGTTTTTTCCCTGATGCTTCTTTCTAAAAAAATCTGGATTGTAGGATCATCTTAAGCTCTGAGAAATAAGTCAGAAAAACACTATTACTATCAACACATTAAAATAAATTTGTAATGAAATAGAGGTGCCAACAAATGATAATACAAGAGATAATCACTGATATTTAACATTACATTTCATTTATCTCTTGACTTAATCAATTACTCTAGTGTGTGTGTACAACCCCAGGCTCCTCATTTGAAACATAGACCTTACATTCTCATCTACAATGTCACAGAGGCTGCCCATGGATGTAATACATTTCTTTCCTACATTTTCAACTCAAGTGCAACTGGGAAGTTATCCCACTCAACCCTACACCTGGCTTCTCTGATATCACACTCAGTGTAAAGTATATTTTGGCATCATTTGAGGTGAGATACATACTATACATTATTTCTTTTTTTAAAACACAAACCTAGTCACTGTAAAAGTATTACATGCTTTGAAGATGTATAAAAATAGTATTTTAGTGGTTATCTGTAGCTAACATGTAGATGGCCATGTAGAGAATCAGTAATTAAAACATACATGCATACAGAAAACTTAGCATCAAAAACAAAGTTACATAATCCAGAAAAACTAACTAGGCTATCTTGACAGAGTTCAAAAGCATCTACACGGCCTTGTGGGTGATGAATTATTTTCCACCTTACAACCCCTTTTCCACAAACAAAATGTTGCAAGCTACTTGCTACTCTATTAATATTTCCATGGCAAATATTCAGACAAGCAACATTCCTTAGTTCCACCAGCCTTGACCTTTGCAACTGGAACCTGCCATGCCATATGCACTGGGACGAACCATCCTCATTCTCTTCAGATTCTATTAGTAAGAAGGAAGTCCCACTCAGACAGTTTCTTCCCCCGAACTGCTATTTTGTGCAACAGATTCCAAAGAGGATGCTTTCCTGACAACTATATGTATCAATAACACCCCCTTCAGTAACCTTCTACTTTGAGTGGTTCTTGGGCCTTGTATAGGAATAACATTAGCTAAAAAAGAATTTGTTAAGAGCAACGCATCATGGTATAACGGTAAAAATGCCACACAGATCTATTACTACTGAGTAGTCAGTTTAATACTCACTAAATGTCTTATGCTTCTGGTCTGGTACCAAAACTAAGCTACACTTAGGAAATAAGAATACTTCAGGGTTTGGTTATTGGGCTAGTCTGGTTGACTATTAATACTGATTGAATTTGATCATAAAAAAGTTTGTGACTACACCTTATTTATGTTCAATACTTCCTGAATATTAAACTAACCAAATAACGTTCTATTTACAATCGTAAAAATATGGGATTTTATTAAGCACAAGTTGCAGTAAACAGTTTGTCTGTGGGTTTGAGATAGTCATGTCAGTCATGACCAGTTGAAAATACAGGAGAAAGAAAAATTATATTAACTTCAAATGGCATCCATGAACCCTACTAACAGAAACAAAAGTAGGCTCAAGAAAAATCAAGTATTAGTTTTCTCTGGTTGATCAAATATTAATTCCTAACCAATAGATACTTTGATTTAAATTATGTGTGTTGTATTATGGATTCTTTTTGGCATGTTTGTAAATATTGTCTATTATTGCATAGAAAATAAAGTTTAAAGTTTGGGTTTTATTAAATTTCTAAAAATAACTTTTGAAAACAATAAAAATTGCAGAGGAGTATATGTTAATAGCAGTATCAAGAGAAAAAGCATTCTTTTTACACGCCATTTTTTTTGCAGGTATGTATGTTAAAATTTGCCATTAATTTAATGAGTTCACTGTGTGCTCCACTTTTGTGGCTCTGTGCCATATCAAGATAAACTTAATAAATCTATATATTTCCATTTCTAGCAAAGTTTACTGCATTATGAATTTATTCCATACAGAATAAAACAAAAAAACACTTTTTCAAGTTTATGACCAACTAACTTCTGAAATGTATAAACAATTAAAAAAAAAGATTATTATTTGGATTGTATCCACATTATTATAAATTGTAAGTATTGACAATTTTCACATTTATATACTATTTATTAGTGTTAGATTGATATTTTCTTGTGTGTGTGTGTGTGTGTGTGTGTGTGTGAACATGTGTAAAATGTCATAGTTATTTTTGAGAATTTTATTGAAATTCACTTCAAAGCAATAAAGCTCTAATCACCTTCACAGTAGGACTCTCCAACTTACTGTAACAGTCCTGTCACTTTTGCTGTAGCGCTTCAGCTCCTTGTCTGCCTTGTAGCACTCAAAAGTGTCCATAGTCTTAGTCACAGCATTTTTCATCTCCTCCACATTCTCAAAATGTTAATCCAACATGCAGCCTTGATCATTTTATAGGCTTCTGATTAAATTTTTCTATTAATCTTGGTAAAAACCCAGTGAAAATCAATGAAATGATCAAGACTGCTTACAAATAAAGGTTTGGAGGATGTAGACTGAATAGTGTACCAATTTCTTCAAAGATTCTCGAAACACTCAGATCTGCTCAGTTTCATATCCTAACATAAACAAAGCTATTTCTAAGGGAAGTAATAGATTTTTTTATTTATTAATCCGACAAATTTGGCTTTAATAGATCAGTGAGAACTTTCATGGCCAAGTTGATCTAAAGCACTTCAGATTCTCTTGCTAAGGAGAATGCATCTTTTCTTTAATAAGATTTCTTGAGTATTCAGAGCGGTAGACAAAAATAATTAATATACTCTTTAATAAATAAAATGTTTACTCAAATATGGGTAATCACTAAAAATAAATGATTTCATATATATATATATATAAAATGTGATAAAATATAATTTTAAGGTATGCTATATTATGGGTTAAAGTTTTCAATGTCAGAGATAGAACATATGTAAATACAAAAGTGGACATTGAAGTCAACACCCAGCGACAACACACTGTTTCATGCTTAAAACACATTTGTCAGGCCAGGTGATTGTGTTTTAAGCATGAAATAGACTGTCACCTCTGAGTGTTGACGTCAGTGTGTGTGTGTGTGTGTGTGTGTGTGTGTGTGTGTGTGTGTGTGTATATATATATGTCTGACTGAATAAATTACAAACATTACGTCTGCTTATTTTTATCATAATCATTTCATATTCACAAATATTTTTCCATATATTACAATTAAATAAGGCAAGAAATGCACTGTAACAGTGAGAATCACTTTTATTTCCCAAGTACTTTCCATCTCTTTGAGGTTATCATCAGGGATACAACTGATAAGGCAAAAACAATGTATAGCTATCCATTACTGTATTTTTTCTTTTGCTTTTAAATGCCATGGCTGACAATTATGCTTTAGCATCCATTAGAATGTAAAGTTACCCATTTTTGGAATTTTTTGTTGCATAAAAGAAAAAATTCAGAAATGGAAAGTACTTGGGAAATAAAAGTGATTCTCACTGTTACAGTGCATTTCTTGCCTTATTTAATTGTAATATATGGAAAAATATTTGTGAATATGAAAGGATTATGATAAAAATAAGCAGATGTCATGTTTGTAATTTATTCAATCAGACATGCTGAAAAGAGAATTTGCTGCCTAAATACACACACATACACACACATATTTTAAAGCTTATGACAGTTTGAAGATACATAAAATAAAAATAAAAATAAAAAACATAATTTGTGCAATAATTCTGCATCAGAAGATGATCATAATGATAATTTTCTTCATATGTATTTGCCTGTTCCCAGTAGATGCTTGGTTTGCTGTTGCTGAGATTGAAATTTCCAACACCTTCCTCAATATTCTTGATGACCCTAGAATTTCCAGGATAAAAAAAAAATTACAGTTTTTACTCAAATGTTCATTCATGGCCCAATTCTAAGGGTCACCAGTTATTATGAACATGACACTAACTCTCAGGTTCCATACTTTCTTTAATTCTCAACTAAGATCCTGGTATTTATTTTATTTATTTTTATCTACTTACTAATTAAACAATTTATTTTTTGAAACAGCCAAATTTTAACTTTCTGATGAACAGAAAGTTTTGTAAATACAAAGTAAAATTTACTTATTCTTTCCCAAATCAGACACTAGAAAATTATCATTGTCATCTGAACTTGAAAAGTAAAGAGAAAAGAAAATAAAAATATGTTTGATTATATTTACATTGGCATTGTATTACAAAGGAGGAATTTGCTTGATAACTTGATCACTTTATCATAAAACCACCTGAAGATAAACAGCAAAATGCGTTTCTTCAAGTACTTTATAGTTTTTGCTAGTTTTGTTTGAGGGAATGTTTTTAATATTTATTTTCATCACAAAAAAAATACTGTCAAAAATGTTAAAAAAATGAGGTGGTCACAAAATGAAGCAATAAGAAAAAAAAATAAGCAAAAGAATAAAATCCAATTTTATCTAAAAATGTAATTGAACAACTGTTTGTGCTCTCAAGAAAGAACAAGAAACACTTTTCAAGGTCAATTTTCCAATTGTAATGAAGTGATAATGTCTGTATGATGAGTGATAAAAGATGCTTAAAATTACAAATCATAATGTCAAAAATAAGAAAGTTATTTCATCAAATACAGCCTTGATGTCCAGCTTTGCAGAGAAACTAGTAAAATTAGTAATATTTTAATCTGTTCCTTTCAAAGCAACCAATATTAACAACTATTATTAATTAGTTTATGACAGTTTGTAGAATATATGGCAAAGAACATGCGCATGTGTACATGCACATGCACACACACACACACCATATATACCCCCACATAAATGGCTGGCCACTCATATCCAAGGACGCCAGTCTGCTAAAGTGGCTAGCTAATCTCCATTGCAGACGCCCGCTCCGGCACATTTTATGTTTGTTCAACACCCATGGATTATACTGCAACTATGCTGAGTGTATCTTAATTACAGTTTCTGTGAGAGATTGCATTATCTAGTGTGATCTTCAGTCTGAACAAGACCAGCACACTCAAACCCTCAGTCATGATGACTTGTGACTTTGTGCTAGCACAACCATCAATGGTCACCAAGGATTCTGTCTACCCAACTTCACTCACAAGGTTTGGTTCAACCCATGGTATGGTTTTCAGGCGCTTTCCAAAGGTGCCACATGCTGGGATTACCTCCTCCAGACTAATAACATTAAGAAGTCACTTTTCTGACAACTCGACCTGGTGAGATTTGAATCCAGGTCTCATGGAAGAAAGAAAATGTTCTAACCACTCATACACATACTACATTCATACATGCACATACTACATTCATACATGCACATACTACATATACACACACATTACACATCACAAACACACCACATGTTTTAATTTCAGATTATCAATCTCACTTAAAAGACTGGTACAACACAATCTTCCTTTATATAGTACAAAGACATCTCAGTAAATATCTTCTAGTCTGATTTCAGATGTATAAAACCAGAAATTTAAATGTCAACAGTTTCACTCCAGATCTAAATGATATGTGTCCATATATAACTTTAAGTAAGAGAAATTTCCTCTTATGTGTTTCCATTGAATCCATCTAAGGAATCTGGGTGCAATTTCGTTAGTAAGAAATCAATGTCTGTCCGATTGATCTGCAATGAAAAAAATAAAATAAAATCATGTAGTACTACAAAAATCTCAAGCAGGTACAACTTCAAGTTTGTAGACAGGATTGATCTGTTTTTACAACTTATTTAAAGCCAAAAAATATTTTTTAGATTGTAAGAATTTTTTTTTTGAGATAATAATGATTCATTGATAAAAGTCCCACTAATAAACCCATAGCTGAGGGGTAAAGAGGTCATACATTTTCCAAGGGCATTTGCGCATAAATAAATACAACAAACACAACTGGAATTGGAACTCAACTCTCAGATTTACGATTTCGAGCTGTTATCTATTACACTACCTTCACATCCAAGCTAACAGCACCTAGTATTCCCAAGCAGTTACCCATCTAGGTACTGACCAGGCCTGATGTTCTTAACTTCGGTGATCATGCAAGAACTGGTGTTTCAGTGTGATATGGCCATAAGCTTTTGTTTGGTTTGTTTTGTTTTATGGCATATCAACCTCAATAGGTTATTTAATGCCAACAAAATTTTTATTGCTGGTAATATTTTTTTCACCAAAAATGTATTTCTGGTATTAAAACATATTTTTGCACTTTCATAGAGCTTTGAACCCAGTTTAAGGCTCAGCTATTTGGTACCCTAATAAGTACTACCACCCCGTGTCAGGGTGGACCTGGGAACACCAGCAATTAAGAGGTGGTTCCATGCTCCTCAAAACCTCCTGATCAGATAGGCCTTGTTGTTGGATGCAGTTTATTGTCTTACACACGATGCCATAAGCCTTGCACACTGGAATTACACCTACAAGGTTTGCTCCTGCACTATGCAAATAAGTTTATTACCAAGGTGAATGCTATTGTGAAAGAACTGGTAAATAAAAATAAATACATTTTATATTTTCTTTGTATATATAATGCATGGTTATTCCTTTAAATCAGAAATAGGGTGTTTGTTGTATTTTATTATGTTTTGTATGGGGTTGTGTTGAAAGTCATATTGCTACACAAAGCTAGACCTAATAAATAATAACAACAGCAACAATAAAATATACTTAGGCACCTACTGTAACACAATGATTAAAAAACTTGTTTCACACACTAATTCAATAGTGTAGTGTATTTAACATTCATTTGGTGATGCATATTTATGGCCTTGTGTCAGATTGTGCTAAACTCATTAAATTGACTAATTTATTGTGTAATGGATTTGATATTCAATGAGAGCTGCAACTTGCCACCTTATATTGCCCTTGGTCAGCTTCACTAAAAGATTCTTTTTCTTTAAATGCTATGTTCCTTTAGGATGTAGGCAATCACAGATATCCACAGATTCTTTATTATCTGTTACTTGTTATGCCTTTTTGGGATAGAAAGTGAAGTGGTTTCCTGTTGCATTCTCCACAGTTTGGAATTCAGTGTTTTCCTTCTCTTAAACTAGTTTACACCCAAGGCTATAGAGTCCAGTCTGCTTTAATATTTAACTCATAGCTAGTGGGAGTAAAGATGGATTCATGTTTTTGCCAAGGGAATTTGTGCAGAAATGAATGCAACAGACTAGGCAGGAATTTGAACTTAGTCTGCCAATTCCAAGTCCCACACAGATAACAGTTTTACTATCCACATATCTAACTAAAATATTAAATTAAAAGCAATAAATTCAAAATCAACTTACTTTATTTACATTTTTCTGACCTGAAATCTCTTTATCCTCAAATGCATCATAAAGTTTTCGTTTAACAGGGTTCTTAGTTTTAAGACGAGGTGATTTATTGGATGATTTCTTGCCAGTATTTCCTTTTGTCACCTTTTTATGGCCAGTTTCAGCTTTCTCACTGATGACTAAAGTTTTATCTTCCTGGATGAAATATGGACTGGTGTTTTTCATTTTAGTTTTTCTTCTTGTGTTGCATAACTTAGGGCTGACATAACCAATGATGTCACTCAAGTCTGATGGCTTGTCCCCATAGTGTTCCTGCAAGTCTGAACCAGATTTGTCAGGTGTATCAACCAACTTAGCATATGCCTGACCTTCTTTTTCCCCTTCCATCAAGATTTCATAACATTTTGCTGGAGATGCTGCACTCAATTCATAAAATGATTGCCCTTCTGTGGTCTCTGTTGGCTGTGATGCATCACCTCCTGAATCATTGTTGGTATGGCATTTACTTTGACTATAGCACAATGTGGAGAGGATATTGATGGCTAGGTATTCGTTGTCCTTAATCAATGGATTGATAGTCCTTGGGTTGTTATCACTATCACACAAACTGCTTGCACTGACACCCTTGCTAAAATTTAAAGGTTGGTCATCAATACAATCAGTTGAGTTTTGAATATGTTCTTCTGCAAAGGTCTCTTGCTTTGATAATGATGAATGTAGATTGAGGGATGGATTCTCAATAACAGGTGAAGAATGACAATCAGTTATGCCAATTACCTGAGATCGTGGTGGTGGTGGTGGTGGTGGTGATGTCATTTGTTTAGGACTCTCTTTAGTCTCCATATGTAACTTTTTCAAAAAATCTTCTTTTTTACCAAGAGATGTTGCAATATAAAGAATTGGCTCTTCATCATTCTGTGTGCCAGTGTGAAATTGCTTTGTTTCTGAGTTTCCAGTTAGACAGCTATTATTCTGATGACCACTTGCCTGAGTTTCACATCTGTTTTCACCTGAGTTCTCTGTGGTTATTTTTGGTGCAGACGTTTTGTTTTTGTGTGTCCTCTTGCTGGATAATATATTAGGCTTATTCCCAGTTTTTGGCATAGCCAATTTGTCCATACAATTTAGGACATGACTGGTGACTGCTGATGTACCTATATAAGTGGCCAGCTGATCTTTTACCTGTTCAGACGTTAGCTCATAACTCACCAACTGATGCAGGTGGGGTTTCATCAGGTTTAGGATAATCATCTTTGTACCAGGTACCATTTCAATTGTCCAAGAATTATCAGTAGAACCTGCCAATGTCACTTTTTCCTTTAACTGAAACAGTGAATCTGAAAGCAAACAAAAAAAGCAAATATTTATTATTAAAACAAACAGAACCATTTATAGACTGCTATATTTTACAACAGAAAATGCTATATTTATTATTTAGATTAGATTTAATATTTATGATAACAATTTTGACTTGTTTTTCACACAATATTTTAAAATAAAAATTAGCAGCAATCATGGCTCCCCCAGATTCTTTTTATTTATTATCTGTGAATTGCTATGTCATTTGGGGAAAGACAGTGGAGTGGTTTCCTGTTTCCTTCTCCACAGTTTGGGATTCAGTGTTTTCCTTCTCTTAAACTAGTTTACACCCAAGGCTAAAGAGTCCAGTCTACTTTACTATTTAACCCATAGCTAGTAGGAGTAAAGATGGATTTATGCCTTTGCCAAGAGCATTTGTGCAAAAATGGATGCAACTGACTAGGCTAGAATTTGAACTTGCTTTGCCAATTCCAAGTCTCACACAGATAACAGTTACACTACATACGTAGCTAACTAAAAGATTAAATATTAAATTTATAAAGGCAATAAAAAATAACGGTAGATAACATGAAATCTTTTAAAAATTCTTCTTCTGAGCAGTTAAATTAGCATTCTGTATGAATAAAAGAAAGCACAAACAGATGGTCATCAGTACAATCAGTTGAGTTTTGAACCTGTTCTTCTGCAAAGGTCTCTTGCTTTAATAATGATACATGTAAATTGGGGGATGAATTCTCAACAACAATAATTCAACAATGTCTTCAAATACCTTTTAGTGATGATAATTTTATTTCATAATACCTATTAAAAAGCAATGATTGGCAAAATGACTTTGGAATAAATCTATTGTGTCCATGTGCCAGACTAGGCTAAGTTTATTAACAATGTAATAGTGAACATCACAACTCTTGCCTTGTATCAGATTAGGCTATACATCATAAACATCTACAAATGTGCCTGCTGTAAAGTGATAAGAGAGTTAAGTATTGCTAAACATTCGGTGCTAGAGAAGTGATCATAAAATATATATATAGTTTTAAGGAATGCTATATTTATGGGTAAAAGTGCTCAATATCAGAGATAGATCATAAGTCAACACCAAGTAGTGAGTCTGTTTCATGCTTCAATGCAATCATCAGGCCAGGTTTGAAGATTGCATTGAAGCATGAAATGCACCATCACCACTTAGTGTTGACCTCAGTGTTCACTTATATATGTGTGTGTGTGTGTGCGTGTGCATAAGGAGATATTTATAAACCATGGATTAACCTCTCACAATAGCAGATAACTCAGTAAGGATCAAATTCAATTACTAAGCCCATCTTTCTAATCATTTTTATGCCAGTCATTCTCATATAACGTAATTCCCCATGTATAATACACATTTTTTCTAAAAAATAATAAGCAAAATTAGGGGTGCGTATTATGCACAGCTACAAAAAAAAATCTTCAAAAAATTGCCATTTCATAGGTTGATTTCAGTTGCAAAATGACTACTGACCACAAACATATGAAATTTGACACTAACATCCAGCACTTACAACCCCATAAGGATGTCAAATACAATCATATGTACCTAACAATAATTACCAATATAAAATAAAATAAGAATTATCATAATACTAAATTAGAATAATATTATTCTACGTTTAAAACCATTTTTTGTGAAAAACTACATACATATCCGGTAGATTGGACATTTTATCAAACAAAAACAGGTTAAATGGCAGTAGGCACAATATAGGTATTTTCATTTCCTTTTAGAATCATGATGATCAGAAATTTTAATAAATATTTTCAATTACAGCTTGAATAAGAATAGGAAACACTGGCCGTAAGGAAATTGGAGAGGTACAATTTATAGGGTTTGATTACCAATCAAGAGGTGCGTATTATGCATGTGTAGAAGCATTTTCACACACACTCAGCATAATGTTAGGGGTGCATATTATAGATGAAGATGTATTATACATGGGGAATTACAGAATGTCTGTGTGTGTGGCTGGCCATCTATTTTCCAAGCACAACCATCTGCTAGAACTGAAGAAAAATCAATAGATGATTGTCCAAAAAGTTTATTACTGTTTGTGATAAAATGACAGAAAAAGCATTTAGTGTTAAATAACTTCATAAAAAAGTCACTTTTGATGGTCTGGTAACAGCTGTCATATCTGAATGTTATTTTTTTAATAAAAAATTGTGAAAACTGGTATATTTTTTAAGGAGTCCTAATATTGAAGATGGAAGGAAATAAGCAACAGTTTCAGCATGTTTTACTTTTTAACTTTAAAAAATATAAAATGAAATTCAAATGCAAAAACACAAAAAAATGAAGACAATTTGTACAGTTACTATAAATAATTAAACATATCAAAAGTGGTTTACCAAATTTTTCCTAGAGTTTTCTTACTGAACAACAGTTGAGATTGTTAGCAATGAAATAATGACATTACTTGAGAATAATCAATGTTATATGAAACTGAAGAAAAATATTTGAAACAAGCATTGAAAATCATTTGTGTCAGTTTAGTAGCTTCTAAGTTAAGCCTTCTCTCCCCCACAAGAAAAAAAAAACTAGTAGACCATATTTCTATAGGAATTTGCTATTTAAACATAACAAAAATGTTCTATTTTTCAAAAGTAGGTACATTATAATGAAATGCAAGAGTTTATGCACTAAAGACAAATTTTCATCCAAAGGTGAAACTATGTATAGGATAAGATTGGAATGAAGACTTATGTTATGAGCTCTTTCCAAAGAAGCAAACATTTCAAACAAATAATGTTGCCAATTAGATCAAATGAAGACAGCAATAGACAAATGGCATTTGGAATTATTTAAAAGAAATTGTGAAATATTTATTCTATTAGACAGACAGCATTTCTTTAATTACCAAATAAAAACTGTTTCAGCTTAACTGGGAAATTTTCGCCCAATTACCATATTCTTCAGATATTACACATTTGGATTACCTTTTATTCCAGTCTTTACAGAATTCTCTTAATTAAAATAATCTTTGAAAATCTTTGATATGCACCTCAAATAGTTCTTTGCCAAGAAAGTTAATTTCTGAAAAGATGGAATTATGAATTTTCCAGAAAGACGAGAGAGCAGAACAAAAAGGTTAATATATTTTTCAATAAAATTAATGGTGAAAAAAAAAAATTTTTATTTAATAAACCCAAATTTTGGCCAATGTATTTCATAAAATAATTGATAAATACGCTGAGAAATGACAAGAAAAAAGACAACCATTTGGTTCTTCTTGCCAAGAATGTGTGGCAAATCCATAAAGGTAGATCACATGAAATTTCAAAATCAAATTCTATCACTTACCAATATTAACAAGATCACATGTGTAATACAAGGTATTCAAATCTCTATTAGGAGCAATATTATATAATTTTGGTTGTGTTGGTTTCTGCATCTTTGGATCTTTCTTAGGCCGACCTCGGGGTCTCTTTGGTTTTCCATTTTTTTTCTGAAAGTTCAGTTGAACTGCACTTTCTTCACAAACAGTTTGCAAAGATGTAGAATCCTGTAATGTCAGTGTTGTTTTATCTGCAGTCCAAGGCCACTGAATGCTTGTACAGGCAAAATTAGACACAGCCTCTATAGTTGACGTTTGGGTTGGTTGAAGTTGCAGGGGCATATTGGGAGGAGGTGCAATAATATACATCACAGGATATTTAGGCTGAGATGCTTGTATTTCAGGTTGAATGACTTGAGTTATCACTGAGCTGGATTCAGAAATAGAAGCTAAAGCTATTTTTTTGGGTTGTTGTGATTGCGTAGACAATATAGGCTGTTGCACCAACAAAGAAGAGTTAGTATTTTCTTGTAATAATGAAGGAACAGGGGTTGTTGCTGTTGCTGTTGTTGTTGTTTTTGTTGTTGTTAGGGTGTGTGACAGAGAGGCACTTGTGGTTATAGGAGTGTATTCTAAAGGTACATCAGATGAAATTGTCACTGAATTAGTTTCTGTAATAGTCAGGGTATTTCTGGCGGAACCACTTTCTAAATTTGTGGAGGATGTATTTGAGAGTGTGGTATTAATAGAGTGATCAATGTTTGGTGATATAGGAATAATGATATCATATGAAGTACTGGCAATTTGATTTGTTGATTCTGAAGCCAAAGTGTTGATATTAGAATGAGTATCACAAGCAAGAGATGTAGTAATGGATTGTGATGTGTGACTATGTGCATCAGATGGCATAACATTGGTTGAAGGGGATGATATGGGAGTGAAAGAAGAAAGAGAAACAGGAGAATTAGGTGGTATTGAAGGAGGATTTTTGTTTGGGGATTTCGAGACAGTTGTTGCAATCAGCTTTCTACTTTTTCCCTTAGAAAACACCTTTGTACGCCTACTGCATGAACTTGGGTGCTTAACCCTTGTAGAATCTTTGGTTTCAGAACCGATCTGATCTTGTTTTGAGTTGTCCGAAGAGTTTCTATTCTCAGATGTCTGAAGATTTTTAACAAAGGGTTCTGAACACAAAAGCATTTTAGGTGTAGGGTTTTCTGGAGTTTGTTCTTGATCTTGAGTTGTGCTAAACGATTTGAGTGATAGGTCCTCACTAGCTTGATTTGATGAAGTTTCTGTGGAAGCCTCACTTGAACACAGTTTGTCAACCACTTGAAGGAATGTTGTTGGAGGTTTGTTCAATGAACTTAGCTCACAAGTATTTTCTTAAAAAAAGAAAATTAAACAAATTAAAATAATAACATATTACAGAAATATGATTTGATCAGGATTTTCATTAAAACATTTCAAAAGTATAAAAAGGGTTTAATGACTAATTCGTTTTCGACAACTTATCAACCCTCTGCAGGTTATTTAAAGCCAGAAAACATGATCAGATTGCAAGAGGTTTTTTTAAGATAATAATGATTTAGTGATACAAGTTTCGATAGTTAACCCATAGCATGGGGAGAAGAGGTGGATTCATAACTTTCCAAGGGTATTTGTGTGTAAGTGAATATAACAAATCCAACTGGAATTGGAACTCAGCTCTCTGATTAACAATTCTGAGCCATTATCCATTACATCACCCGCTATTCCCAAATGGTCACCCATCTAGGTACTGATCAGGCTAAATGTTGCTTAACTTTGGTGATCATATGGGAACCAGTGTTTCTACATGATGTGGCTATAAGCCATATAAAAAGGATTTTTACATTAATAGAAAAGCATGCATTTCATAAGTAGAAGTAACCATTTATTGTGACTTCTCCAAAAACCAGCTGCTCCCATTACAGTCTTCGAGAGTTGCATATAAACTGAAAATGGCACTGACAGGGTTCTTACAAGAATTGTGCTGTCCAATTTTTTTTTAAATGTCATGCCCCCTCAGTTCATAGGCAATCATGGCTCTAAACAGATTCCTTTTCTTTATTATATTTAAATTGTCATGAATTCTTGGCAAAGATAAAAGAGTAGTTTCCCACTGTCTTCTCCATTGTTTTGAATTCATTACCCAAGACTGGATAGTCCACTTTATCCTGTTTTTTAACTAATAGCTAAGAGGAGAAAAAATAGTCATGCTTTTCCCAAGGGCATAGTACAAAATAAATGCAGCAGACTAGTTCAGAATTCAAACTCAGCTCACCAGCTGTTATGCTACCCACATTTACATCCATAAATTTGAAATACCAACCAAAATAAAATTTGTTCTTTTTGTCTAATAATTGGTTTGAGAGCATTCAATCTTTTTGTTATTTCCTTGAGCGCCCAAAAATCAATATGATTCCTGAAAATGCAACTTATACTGCTTGAACAATATATGTGAAAAGAGCTGTGGTAATCATGGTGGTAGTTGTATAAACTTTTATATTATAAAGCATAAAAGAATATAATAATAAAAATAAGAGTTTTCAAAGTTATCTAGCTTAGAAATAATGATAACCAAGCTAGGCCAGAAGAACATTAGCTAATATAATGAGTTATATGGGAACCTCACTATTGTAGCCTTGTAACAAACTAAGTGTTATGACATAGTAAATTGTATCAGTGGTATTCACAAGTCTCTTAGTAAGACTGCTAATATAATGTTTAGTGTTTTTTCTATTCTTTTAAAAATGATATTTCTTCATATATGCAAACTAGGCAATGTAAATATATCACTACATCTCCCAGAAAGAATTCTTTTTTTTACCCCTTGTAGATCTTGTATTTATCTATACATTGTTTCATTTTCAGGACTTCTATCTTTTCTTTTTATTGCCATTATTTGATCTGCATGGACAAAAAAACTGTTCCCATTTTTTGCTATAATGGCTATGTTGTTGCCTTTTTGTATTATAAAATTAGCCCTTTCCAGATCCAACTCCTTATACTTTTTATACCACACTAAGCTTATTTCAAGAGTTGTTTACACAAATAAACTCATTTTTTATGTTGATTTTGTCAATGCCATGACATTTCAGTTGTTCTATTCTATAGCCATCTTCTATTCTACAATATATAAGAAAAGACTAGGATCTCTTTTTTTTATAAAAATTAGTGGCAATCAGAAACAAATAGAAACTGATACATCACTGGCTTGGCCCATTCCCAACAATGTGAAACACACCAACAAAACCATTCACAACAATTTGTGTAACACAGGTGATTCTATATTATACTTAAGGATGCTTTCCAATTTCCACCCTGCAGAATAAAGAAATAAACACTTATTTATTAATCTTTATAATTTCTCCATTCTCTAGCAATATCCCTTATCTATTGTTTGGACTGCATCCCATAAAGTGTAATGTAAACCCTCCTCTCTCAAAATATGGTATGCTAAATCAAAAATTTCTATTTCTCCTTTGGATATGACTTTCTCAAATTCAAGTCTGACTTAAGTGGAAAAGCTGGTTTCTCTTTTATAGCCAGCATCTTAAATTAAGCCTAAATATCTATAGGTTATTGGGGCTTGCCCTAGTAGTCATATATTTTATACCAGCATGAGTGGACAGTGTTCAAGCCCAAGTAAAAAGCTAGTATTTTAAATGCTGATTTTGAATGTGGACAGGTATACCCCTTTCCATTCAGTGTAATACAAACTACCTTCCTGCTCACTCATATGGGCATATACCAGACTAAGCTAAGCTTCATAAATATCTAAAACTATTATATTACTACTGGAGTTACTTTATAGCATAATTTCTAAGATAGTATGCTTTTACCAATGATAGAAAGACAAGAGGCTAATCAGTCACAAAACAACCCAAATGTTAAACATCACATTGACAGATTTTGCAGTATTAAAATTATTTGGAAAAAAGTAATTTGGGTTTACACAAAAACTATGAAATAATCATTGTTTGTCACAGCCATGGTCTTTCATAATCAAATGACTTTTTTGCTAAGACTTACGATTTGCCTTGAGATCAGATTTAGAAAGGTCATCTTCTGAGGTCACCAGTTTTATTTCTTTGTTCTGAGCTGACTGGGAACAGGAATCTAGTCCTTCAAATTCTACACTATCATAGACTGGCTCAGTACACTCATCGTCAGAAAGAGTATCTTTCTCCTCAGAAACTGCAAAACGCAAGAAATAGACAAGACTGTTGTTGTTGGAGAAAAAAAAAAAAGAGGAAGAGACAACAATCAGAACATGAAAAAGGAGAGGAAGGAGTTAATAAAAACATCATTTTTTTACAGTTTTTTAAGTTATTTTCATTTTGAACAAGATAATTAAGATAGAAAGTAATCTGGCCTGTTCCTCATAGAATGCCACTCCTTGCTTTATTATTCAATATACTTTTCATTTTCCACACATTTATTGTTGTTTTTTACTAATATCTTTTTTTATATTTGTTTATTTACGACATTTTGCCTGATATAGTTTTCAGCCTTCAAGTTAAAATGTAGTATGTGCTGAACCTATAGATGCCCTTGAAGCATAAGCTCGCAGACAAACCACACTAGGTTGTACCAATGAGGTTTCAGTAGCAAGTAGGTTTTACAGCATAGAATTGCTAGCCACACACCCAACTGGTTTGGAACTTACAGTTGTCCTGCTCCTAGACTAGCTAACAGGCAAAGATAAGAACCCAGTCTGTACAGCTATTTAGTCCATAGCTGGAGGAAATAGATGAGTTCATACTTTTTTCAATAGCATTTGTATGAAAGTGAATGCAACAGCCTTGACCAGAATTTGATCTTAACCCACTAATCTGCACTGGGTGCTCCACACTTGCAGCCTTGTGCCACATCTAAGCTATGCTTAGAAAATCACTGTAACCCACTAATCTGACCTTTTGCACCAATAACCACCACACTACATAGGGATGTGTGGTATGGGGTGCCAGATCAAATTCAAAACTACTTATGTTTTCTAAATTCTTGTAATTTAACTTGAAGGCTAAATGGAAATACGTATTCTAAAACAGTATATAATGTATTCCAAAAGTGTTGTGATAAAAGAGAAAAAAAAAAAATTAAAAAACAGGAATATGATGCTCATCAAAAAGTATGCAGAAAAGAGTTTTTGTTGACAAGGATTTGGAGACTCACTAAACCAAATAATCATGAGGAAAAAGTTAAAAGAATCAATAGAGAAATCTCTGAAGAAACTTACCGGAAGCAAATAATTTAAGAAGATCATCAAGGACAGGAATTCCAGCAGAACTGGTTTGATGAATAACCTCATCAATATCACTCTTGGTCATATGGAAATCCTGACATGTAAAACATTTTATTAAAACTATAGGAAATTATAGAAACAATGCAATGGTTTAAAAAGACTTGAGAAATTAGTACAAACAATAAAGGACAGAACCAATAAAAGGTATTCTAAATAATTCTGTGGGGTATAAACAGTAGAAAGTGTTATCTACAATGGGGTGAGGTATAAGTAACAGAAATGGGTATTGACAATATGGTAAAGTATAAACAGTAGAAAGGGGTATAAACAATGGTTAGTGAAAGAATCGCTATAAAGTGGTATAATCTATGGGGTGGGGTATAAACATTAGAATGTGGATATAAGTGTAGGAAGTAGTCATAAACAATATGAACAGATAAAAAATAGGGAGGTGAGTAACCAGTGGGGGAAAGAGAACAAGCATAGAATTTTTTCAGTCTGATGCCAAAGTTGCACTAACAATCTAAATTTATTACAACATCAATGAAAAATTAAAATAAAAAAAAAAAAAGAGAGAGAGAGAAAAAGAAAAAAACACTTTTCAATAACAAAGTAATTTTAACAATACAAATTATATTTGGCATGGCGTCAACTTTCAAATAATAAAAAATGGCACTCAAAAAATATTCATAGATTAATATCTTAAGGTGCATGTGAGCAGACATTGAAAAATAAACAAACTTTGCAACATTTTCTTTATTCATAAAATATTGATGTAGAGATTATTATTTTCATATTTTTTACCTGGCATTTAACACATTCAACACTAAAGGACATTAATTAACATTTTAACTACCTGTTAAGTATGAAACAATTTTAATTAATACTCCCTTCTTGAAATTCACACCATGTCTTCATTTTTTCATTCTGACACTTGATAATACCCACTTTGCATTAGTGCTATTTAATCTATTAGATCTCCATTATTCTATTCTTAGATGACACATATTAGTGGAAAAAAAACTGTTAGTGCTG
Organism: Acanthosepion esculentum; assembly: GCA_964036315.1. Classification (NCBI taxonomy): domain Eukaryota; kingdom Metazoa; phylum Mollusca; class Cephalopoda; order Sepiida; family Sepiidae; genus Acanthosepion; species Acanthosepion esculentum. Next base: position 54,695,461 of record OZ038492.1, on the reverse strand, counting down.
ATGGTGTTAAGTAGGAGAAATAAAAAGTATAGCAAAAACAACAGACATAATTAAAAGTGACAAAAATGGAAAACAACTACAGTACATTATTTACATTATTCAGACTATTGTCCTCATCTTTGTTGCCATATTTATTACAACGTTTCGGCCGTTGTACACTCTAGCCTTCTTCAGGTGGTTGGAATGTCGAACTGAACCCTTTATTTCGCTCACTGGGGTAGACTGTTCTAGTTCCACGTGCCATGTTTAATGGATGTCAGTTATCAGTTATCTCCTGTTAATTTTCTCTCTGAAAGTTCTCCACTGCCTTAACCAAGTATTGAACTCACACTCTTTGGGTCCTGTCACTGGATCTAACTAACGCCTTTATCCACTGTGCCATGTGTCCTTGAGAACAGTCTACCCCAGTGAGCGAAATAAAGGGTTCAGTTTGACATTCCAAGCACCCGAAGAAAGCCGGAGCATATAATGGTCGAAACGTTGTAATAAATATGGCAACAAAGATGCGGACAATAGTCCGAATAATGTAAATAATGTACATAATACCTCATCTCAGAAATATAGACAAATATTGAACAACTACAGTAGTTTGTAATTTGAAAAAGTGAGAAAATTTTTTTTTTTTACTTTCCTTGACTGAGTACTAATGAATGAAAAGTGACAACCAGTTAACTCATTTTGGGTCTCTCTTTTATTATTTTTCCCTCTCTTTTTCACATTACCAACAACTGTAGTTGTTTTCTATTTTTTGTCTCTTTTAATTATGCCTGTTCTTTTTGCTATAATTTAAATGTTGGACCTCTAATAATATACATATCTCACTCTCTGATGAAGCTTTAATAAAATTGAAACATGTCAGATTGATAAATATTTCCTATTTGTTCTTTATCTTATTCTGTTGAATTCAAATCTATATTTGATCACAAGTTACCTCCAATGAGATATTCAAATAAAAAGTAATGTTTTTCAATTCAATGAAATAATCATACCTAAATTATGTAAATTCTGTGTTTGTTACTGAAAAGGTTAACTTGAAAAAATTCTGAACATTATTTTGGTTAAATTACTACAACTATGCTTGTTTCCATATTTTTCAATGTTAAATATGTTAACTTTGTAATAAAATAAACACTGCATTTTCAAGACTGAATATCACAATAGTTCATAGGCTCATGCTGAACTACAACAAAAACACTTATTTCTAAAATTTACCTGAAGAAATTAGGAAGATAGAATTTTATTTTATAAAGGGGCACTGAACAGTTTTTAATCTGATCTACTTCCCAAAATCTGATGAAATGACCAACCATTATTGGAAGCTCTTTTTGATCAGTCAGAACTTTTCAGCACACCCTCATATTTAGCCCTTATTTATCAACCATATATCAAGAATATTTCTTTCATATTTATTTTAAAAAAAAATTGTTTACTCACGGTCAGCATGATTTCATCCATTAGTTTATCACATTCTACCTTCTGTCCCTCTTCCACATTTTTATTATCGCTGCTTCTTGCTGTATTCTCACTTTTGGCCTCACCGTATAACTTTCGATTGATAGTCTTAGCCAGAACTTCAGGTAGGCTGGTTTCAGTGATGACTTTCTCAACAAAAGTCTTTAAAAAAAAAATTTAAAAAATAATAAAGAAGGATTCATATTCCAATATTGAAATTCCATGAAAAGTTATTAAAATCTTTGTCATTTTTGTTATTCTAAAATATATGTGTTTGATACTCAAAAGTCTCATGTAGGTTGTATTTTTAACACACGAGAGGAAAGTGTGAAAGTTTCATGAAGTTGTGGTGTGTATGTCCCTAGTATGTGAGTCATGCCAAGAAATACCAAAGGTCTAAATTAAATTTAGTGTCCATCAGGAACCTTTAATCTAAGAGTTGATCTGAGGTGACCCCATTATGGTAAGAAATTAGTGGCAATAGTCTTACTATTATGTGGGAAGTATTTCTACCACACTCTGTATAAAAGAACATATATTTCCATTGAGACAGACAGAATTTCAGACCCTTAAGTGATGAAATATAAAACAATGTATATATTGATTTTAAATGCAATCTTGAGCTTACCTTTGCTCCATTAACAGAAAAATGCTATCCCAAATAAATTAATACCATTTGATATACTCCCTTCATGAAAATTTTAAAACTATTTCCCTACACTGTGGTGATAGACATCTTTTTGCGTCAATGGATAATTTTTCTTTTTAAGTTTTAAACTCATCTTCTTATCATATATCAGATAACACAATTGGAAAAAAACTCTTCTGAGATCTTTAAGAAGCTAAGAGGAATGTGCATCATATTTAGTATCATCATTACAGAATTTCTATATATAGACAAACCTCTCATCAATAGACAAACCTCTCATCAACAGACAAACCTCTCATCAACAGACAAACCTCTCATCAACAGACAAACCTCTCATCAACAGACAAACCTCTCATCAACAGACAAACCTCTCATCAACAGACAAACCTCTCATATGGGGGAGGGGTGGTCCATTAAAGCAAATTGTCCATAGATGAGAAAGGATTATTTTTGAGTTATAAAACCACTATAGTAACTACCAGTAGATTTTTTTTTTTTTTAAGCATTCCACCCCAAGCAAGTGACACTAGCACGCAAGGGGTTACAGAGAGTAGGAGCAAGAGTATAATGACGTGAGATCTCATACAACTCATTCCGCTAAGCCTATAAATTTTTAAATATATTGCTGACGATTTGGAAGTTTTTTTTTCCTGCAGATGTTTTTCCTATTTTGCCTGCAGATTTTGTCTGTTGCATCCCCCAATGATGGGGGGTCCATAGATGAGAGGTTTGACTGTACTTTCTTTTAATAAAAAATACACTCTAATAACGACTAGAGGGATGTTATTTGACCACTGTTGTAGATTGAGATCAAGTACAGATTATCAAAAATATCATTCAAAACTAAAAGAATTTCAGTAATTCGCCAAATACAAAGCATAACCGTCGATATGTATCTTAATTAGAAAATAATATAGAAAGTTTTTGAAATATTGAAAAAATAGTCACCAGCTAGTTATCGCCCCTTGTTTTGGAAAATTTAAAATTCCTATATTTGACCAATCTATGAGAAACAAGTTTCTGAATACCCCTAAGCTCTGTATATAATAGATATTTGCAAAGTTCAGTCAGCTTCCCTGAGTCTGTCTATATGCAAACTTACTTGTTAATCCATTTTGTTGCTTTCTGACATTTTACCCTTTTATTTTCTCTACAAAAGTTCATATAATCTTCATTATTTTACCTTTTCTTTTTAACACAAGAGAAAATTTAATTTAAAACTAGATCAATTTATATACTGACTTTATTCACAATACACACTGATGTAAATATGCTAACCAACTCATTAAAAGGCAGTTATGTACAGAATTTACTATTAAACTTTCTTGAATTTTTGAGTATTTTGTTTGATTTACACAAGCATTCCCAATGTATATTGCAATCTTCACTATTGATATAATTCGAGTGAATTACTTGAGAAATAGTAATTGCAGAAATAGTTACTTTTTCAAATAGGTTTTCCTTCTACTCTTTTCAAGAGAGTTTTTAAAAAAGAGAATAGTACTAAAAAAAGTATTTCTACTACCATTACTACTAGTAGTAGTAGTATATGATAATCAAAAATGTAGCTTAAGATTAACTAAGAATTTAAAAAAAAGAAAGCGACAGCTGAATAAAAGATTAGTAATGAAAAACCTGCTTCATGGAAAAAAAAAAGACGGTCATATTTCAGCAGTCTAAATTGTAAGATAACATCACATGAAATGATGAGTTTCCAGTGTATGATATGAGAGTTCAGGTATTGTCTGAAGCTGATTTTCAGTTTTAAATTCCTGCAGTTTAATTTTAATGGTTAGTGAATAGATCAATTAAAATATTCTGATGACATAAAAAAATGCAGAAAACTGTCAAAACAAATAATACAATATATGTATAAAAAAAGCTGCATCATTTCAGAAACTCTTAAATTTTTTTCGAATTTAAAAGCTGAAAAAGAATAGGTTGCCTAAAAATGTTATGATAAAAAGCAATGAAAAAGATAAAGTTGTCATCATTTATGATAAAATAAATGTAATATTAAAAATAATTAATCTCAGAATCTCTGAATGACTTAAGGGCGTGAAGTTAACAACTGAAGAAGAAATCAGTTGAAAACCTTGTGATAAAAAAAAAACAACAAAAGATATCATAAAATGATAAAATAATAATAAAATCTGTATAGGGATTATTAAGATTAGCTTAGTTTAGCAGAAACCCACTAGTGTAAAGTAACCAGTGTGAATGGAAAACAGTAGAATTAGACAAGATTGCCAACCATTACGCCTTGGTGAGACAATTGATAATAATTAAATACTTATAATAATACTAACTTCATCTCAGAACTACAAAAACAAAGAATAGAAAATACAACATTCTAAATTTTATTATTATTTGATTTTTTTTGGCTAAAAATGAAAAAAACAAAGAACAGCTTTTCTTTTCATAATATGCAAAATAATGTATACATCTTGGTTGGAGCAAGCTGACCTCACAAGTCTTTACTAATATTTTTTTGTTTTTGCCATGTCCCTTCAGGACATAAACGATTATGACTCTCTACAGATTCCTTTTCTTTATTATTTGTGAATTGCAATGTTTTTTGGGGAAAGATATTGGAGTATTTTCTCAATGCCTACTCTACAGCTTGGAATTCAGTATCTGACCATTTTGAGACAGATTAAAATAAAAATACATCAGATAAATATGAAGGGAATGAGGTAGATAGATTTTTAATGCCATGTCCATTCAAGATGCTGATGATCATGACTCCACAGATACCTTTTATCATCTGTGAACTGCCATGTTTTCTTGGAAAAGATAATGGAGTGGTTTCCCATTGTCTTCTCCAAGTGTTAGAATTCAGTTTTCCTTCTCTTACACTGGTTGCCACTCAAGGTTAAAGAGTCCAATCAACACTACCATTTAACCCCTAGCTGGAAAGTAAATACAGATTCACACCGTACACAAAAGCATTAGTTTAAAAGTGAACAGACTAACCTGGAATTTGAACTTAGCTTAGTTTTTAGCATTCACTTTCACATTAATGCTATTGGGAAAGGTATGAATTTACAGGCATAATCTGGGATGTATTTACTAATATAGTTAATTTGGTAGTCAGTGAGAACACTACGACTGTGACATTGTTTTGTACTTAGCTAAGCTTAGTCCATATTAAATAAATAAGAGTTAAAGACACCTATTTTTTAAAAATATTTTTTTAATCACTGTCAAAAAATATTATTAAATTACTAAAATTAATACCCATATTATTTTTGAGTACAAGCATGAAAATAATTTAAAATATGTCATCTTTAATGCACTGAAACATTAAAAAAAAATGATTACAATTTACACTATTTGAGATATAGAATATTTGTTGTTATCACAACATTTTGGTTGTTGGCACTCTGGCCTTCCTCAGGTGTCCGACTGGATAATAGCATAGTGGATTAAAGTGTTGCTTCGTGAATTTGGTGACATAGTGATTGTGAGTTCAATCTCTGGGCTATGCAGTGTGTAGTTGGACTCAGTGGAAATGGGCAAGCAATAATTGAGCAGTACTAAAAATAAAAATTAGATGATATCACTAGACATGGGTAGTGGAATAAGAACAGTCTACCTACCATAGATTAAATAAAGGGTTCCGTTCATAATTTTCTGTAGGTTACTCATATCGATATACACCTGAGGAAAGTCAGAGAGGACAACCAGAACATTGTAATAACAACAAAGATGAGGACAATACCCAAATATAAGTAATGATAACTTAGGTACCTCCATGAGATCACTAAAAAAAGAGCATAGCATGATGAAAAAAGACAGCAAACTTGACAAAAACAAAATTTTATCATCTAAATGTTTGTTATTATTAAGAGGAAAGATCAAAGTATTTTGGGGGTATTTTTTTACATTTTTTAATCGTTCCTAGCACGTCCAAAATTTTTGTTAAAAATCTTGCTTTTTTTTGTGAATCAGCAAAATTGACAGATAATCGATCATGGCAACCATTTTTTTCCATTTTATAAAAAAAATGAAAATCTCTGTTATCATTTTTTCAAAACTTACTTTAAGAAAATCAGAAATTATAATGCTTATTTAAAATATTTTGAACCAAGCTTAACTTAGCTTCTGTGCTGAAAAGATGTAATTTGAAAATAAAACAAAGCAGGTCATAACCTTTCGCGTCACTTGACAGGTGATGAATGACATATTGACAGATTACGTGAAAATAATTTGCTCTACGGAAGGAGAAAAGTGAAATTATTTAGATTTAAGTGAACAAATCATTTACCTTGTTATTTTTAAGGAAAACTTTCAGCGCTCTAATTTTTTTTTTGTTTTTGTACTTAGCTTTCACCTTTACATTTATGATGCTTTATGGAAAATATATTATAAAATTTAAAATAAGACTGTTAAGAGTGAGATTAAATTTCATAAGAAATGTATCTAATTAATTAACTCCTCATCCCAAAAATTCAGACAGAAATATAATTTTTTTATTTTAAATTTGTATTAGTCTGTAATATTTTTCAAATTTTACTTAGGACTAAAGACATATTTCCTCTACATTCTTCTAACTGCATTATTCCTGACTTTATTGAAAGAAATCACTTTGTTATCTACCTTGGCAATGTCAAAGGTGTCATAGAGTTTTAAGTAGAAGATTATACTTACTGGAATTGGATCTTTTAAATGACAACTATCTTGGCTGTTTCCACTTTCGCAACGCACTTGGGAAGGTCCAGGCACAGCAATATCTACAAAACGTTTCTCGGGGGGAAACCTGCAAAATTAAAAGAAAAAGCAGAACTTAACCATTAGGCTAATCATTCACAAGGGAAAAAATATAGACATTTACATGTTTTATCTATACAATAACCTAGTAGAAGAGTTTTACAAAATAAATGATTGTTTTCTAGATGCATATTAAACTTATTCTAAAATAAAACAATTTAGGAATAATCTGACACAGAACAAATGCATGATCCACCTCCCAACACTTCCCCATTACACTAAAAGGGTGAGATTAGCAGTATACCTTGATGCCAGAAGCCATGACTGAAAATTACAGGTAGATTTTGGTGAAAACCCACATGGAAAAAAAATTGTTATATTTTGTAATCTGTGCATACTGGGAAATGATATTTAACTTTTTATAGATCAGGACAATTTTAGAAAATATATCAGAACAATTTTAGCAAAATTGTTTCCACTTTGTCAAAGATTTTCCTAAAATCTATGAATATGCAGAACTGGTATCCTGGAACAATTTTGGAATTCTGAACATGGGAATCACAAGACATAATATCACACATGAATACTACAAGACTATATTGGTACTTCAGTAATTAATTAATTGAGATTAACTCTTTCAATGAAAATGTAATGTAATGTATATCTACTGTAATGATGTGAGATGACCTTTTCACTCCTGTGCATATAAATTCCACAGTGTCAATACCAAAAAATGAAGAAGAATGAAAAAAAATAGAAATAAAGGTTCTGTGGAATCAGAGAAAAATCTAGTTTAGGTGCCTACAAAATGGTAACTGATATATCAAATGTATTTCACAACTAATAGAAGATAAAGATCTTACCGTTTTCTTTTAGACTTGGCATAATCAGATTCAGACTGCTTTGTAGGTGTAAAAGATTCAGAAAATGATGTGTTTTTGTCCCTAGTAGGTGTATTCAATGTATCAGATTGGCTGTTTTCCTTGCAAGGATTCTGCACATTCTTCACAGGCGTTTTGTAGACAGTGGAAAAACTCTTTGAGGAAACACCTGATGTAATTCCCAGTAAGAGAGGAGGAGGAGAAGAGGACAAAGATAATGATGTTGTTTCTGTTGTTATATCAGAGTCCTTCAGAAGTGAATCTGTTGACTGATCATTTCTTTGGTTAGAGATGTCTTGTTGATCCACTGGTAGTTCATCTGAAGTTGGAGTTTCATCTACGGGAGATGAAAGTGTGTTTGCATTTGGTAAAAGTTCTGTATTTGATGTTGATTCCGGTATCAAAGATAAAGATTTTGATGGGCTGGCAACCTGCACCTCTGTATTAGTTGATGGTATGGTTTCCAAAGCAGTTGTGACACATGGCATGATCGGCTGAGAAGGACTTGTTACAAATGATAATTCTGATTGTGTTCCAACAGATTGATAAATTGGCCACGATTTTGTTGTTTGTAGCTTGCACCCAGACTCAGAGACTTTTGATGTCAACAATACAGATACACCTAGTTGTGGTATTGCTGTTACCTCAGGTTCGACATTGGTAGTTTGGGTGAGTCCTGAAGAAGATGACAACTGTCTGTTTGGAATAGGGAGACATGAGGGTGGGTTTCCTGAGTCAGACTGTTTTGAAGATGTTCCTGAAGTTGTAGCAGTAGGTAGATTATCAGCTATTACTGGTGTATAACAACTGGGTGCTTGACTAGAAATGGATTCTGTGTTATGAGGAGCATTGGGTTTGTCAGCTGAGGAAAAATAGGAGAAATCAGAATAAAAATCAATGTCAAATGCAGTATTATTATAAATTGATAAAACATATCCTTCAAAATACATTTTTGACAAATGTGTGATGCTAGATATAAAATTAATTCTTTCAATTGTAATGAGTAAATACCTGTTAATAATGTTAAATATTGTTCTGTAACAATATTTAACATGGCGTACAGACGAAAAGGGTTAAAACAAAATGATTTTAAATTTTTGTCAGAAAGAGAATTATTTTCCCAGGATATGAGAATAGATGTATGAATTTTGTTGAAAAAGTTATACAATGTGATTCAACAAACAGGTGCAGGATCAGAGGCCAGAGGTTAAGGTCGGCTGTTGAAAGATGTTTGGCTTGACTACGTGCTGAGAGGTTGCTGGCCAAAATTTCCCTGAGAAAATAATTATAATTGTAAACAGAATAAAGGCAGGAGATGACGTCAGAAAGACTGACATCATATGTGAAATAGAAAATGAAAGAAAACGACTGGTTGAATTTTGGGAGATTTGCATAAAACCCACCTATTCGCCCACACCATACCAGAAAGAGATTTCTGATATAACGATGCTTGCCAACCTAATGATAAGAATAATAATAATTATCTGCTGAAGAAGAAAAACTCCAACGAATAAACCTTGTGCCATCCGTGAAAGTACAAACAATAGTACTTGAAGTTAAATCCAGTTGTCGCTGAAGAAAAACTCCGACGATAAACCTTGTACCGTGCATGAAAGTACAAATCACAGTACTTGAAGATTCTTCAAAGAAGCTACCCGCAATTTTCGTTCCATCGCCAATTATTAGAATGGGTTAGGAAAAGAAGAAAAAGAACAAAGAAAGAACTGTAAATATTTTTTTTGTTATTCTGATAAAACATCATATAGTGACTTATTTGGGCGTTGTTCATTTTATTTTTCAATTTTGTATGCACGCGTTCAACTCCTTGGTTTAGCGTGGTTAAGATACCCCAGTGGAAATTCAGCTTGACCCTCCTAAGATCAAAATCACAACGTGGATAAGAGAGGTCACAGTTGAAGAGGTCAACTTAAAGACCAGCTGCTGTGTCAAATGCCATCAACAACCGACGAGTGGGCTGACTGCTTGTTCTCTGATACTGGGATCAATCCTGACCAAGCGAGCAGACCGGGATTGACACTGAGTACTGCCATACTTGGTGACCAAAGCAGACCAGACCTAAAACAACGTCATATGTGGGGGCTGTGGCCAGGCCGTGGCCGGAACACTGTCATATAATTGGTCGCCGCGGGCAGGCCGTGGCCTTGAATACATCATAGTTCTGCTTGCTGCAGATTGCAAATGCATATTACTATTTACACTATTTATATCTTTTTTTTTCTGTTTTAAAGAATTTCAGTTATTGTGCATTTTTTATACTGATAAATTCCTGAAAGTGGCCAGGTTGCCATGGGATGAGTGTTTTTATTGAGACACCCTCTAAAGAGCTTCTACCTGCCTATTAGTTAAGAACATGTAACTTTTTTCCTTTATAATGATGTTTAACTTGTACAAGGCCTGAGGGCCACTTGGGGTAGAGGATTACAGAGTAAGAGCCAGGCAGAATTTCTGCAGATATGTATGAAAGATAATGGTTAACCCTAGACTTGAATAGGTTAAGATTATAGTGATTGGAGAAAAATCATCTTAGGAGTCAGTTCCACAAAGCAGCGGTTCATGGGAAGAAGTTACTTGAGTGGAACTTACATCTCACCAATAGAATATGAAGGGAATGATGGTGATTCACTACAATGTGCATGACATAGTGGGTCTTAGCCATGAAAGAACTGGTGGAACTAAGGAATGTAGTTCATCTGAACACTTTCCATGGAATTAGTGATAGAGCAGTGAGACATTTGTAACATTTCATCTGTAATGAGAAAGGGGTTGTAGGGTGGAAAATAATTTGTCGCCCACAAAGACACATAGATACTTTTGAACTGTATCAAGGCTGGAAATTGAAAACTGGGCAGCCTCCTGCCCATATATAGCAGCAGTACTACATTTTTTGGTCTGACCTTGTAAAGGTAGAGGATAGCAGGAAGAGTACTTGCTGGAGCGGTACAGGGAACTGATCATTTTTCCAGTATCTTTAGCAATGGATCAGATGTACAATCTATCTACATACCAATACAACTGCCAACGACTTCCAAACAGTTTCATCTACCCAATTTCATTCACAAGGCTTGGGTCAATACAAATAAAATAAAATTATTTAAATCAAAAATGTCATTGTATATATTCTAGGTATTTATGAATAAGTTTGACAACTGATCCAATCTTCAGTAATAAAAATAAACTGCAGTAACTGATAATAAAGAAATCCCTTTGGATAAATTGATTGATTGATTTGTTTGTTTAACAGCATATCAACTCTTTATGGGTCATTTAATGATGAAATTTAATTTTCTTGAGACCTTTGAAATAATTTGTTACGGTTATTATAAAAATATATTGGTGATAGTTTTATTATAAATATGTATTGTTGTAATTTTTTTATTTAAAAATGTATTGCTGGCATTTTTATACTTTCATCGTGTTTTGTTTTTGATTGGTGGTTCACTATTTTCCCCAGAGCTGAGACCTTAATAGATGTTACCACCCTGGGTCCAGGTGGACCTGGAAACAATGGCAATAAAGAGGTGGTTCCATGTTTCTCAAAACTTCCAATCTGCCAATCAGAGGCCTTGCTGAAGAATGTAGTTTATCGTCATACCTAGGACTAACTTTGGATAAGACATAAGCTCAAATCCTATGTCTTGTATGCTCATCATTCAGGGCTGAAGGCTTACAGCCACATCATGTTGCAACACCGGTTCTCATACAATCACCGAAGTTAAGAAACATCAAGTCTGGTCAGTACCTAAATGTGTCACTGCTTGGGAATACCAGATGCTGTAAGCTTGGATGTGTGAATGGTGTAATGAATAATAGCTCAGAATTGGAAACTGGAGAGTCAAGTTCTAATTTCACTCAGGTTCATTATATTCACTTGCATACAAGTATCCTTTCGAAGGGTATAAATTCACTTCTTCCCCTTACTCCAACTATTGTTATCTCATAGGGCTAGTATCAGTAAAATCATTATTATCTCAACAAAAAAAAAAAAAAAAAAAAAACTAAAAATATTTACTGGCTTTAAATAACCTGCAAAGGGTTGATAAATCATAAAAAACAAATCAATCATGTCTGACACCTTAACCAGTTAAGCTACTACAGTTTTTACTGACAAGGCAAGGTTCACATCTCTCATCTTTCTGTCACTGTCTGGTTTCCATCTTTATTCTATACTAAATTATTGACTATCTATTAGTTGTAATAATAATATTTTGAAAGTATCTTGAGATTCTGAGATTAAGTATTTTTATTATTCTAGTATCTTTGTTGTGTTTCATCATAGCACCTTTAGCTGATCTATTCTTTGGCTGTCAAAGTAAATACCACTGGATATGAGTTCAAGCCAACTTCTTTGTTTTGAATCTTGTGAATTTAATTGAACAGAAAAATAGATTTGTTATGATGCAATAAAAAGCAATAAAAAATAATGAAGATATTAGTCGAAAATAAAAAAAAATATGTGGATTTAATTTTTGGTTAAATCTGCGCTTAGAAATTTTTTTTCAGATATAATTTGTACCACTTAAATAATATTTTAAAACATTCAGGAATTTGAAATTGTCATCAATTTAGTTATGATAAATGTTGCTTAACTTTAACGATCACAGTGAAATACAAAGTGCCTAAAAAGTAAAATATTTAAAGCACACAAGCACATATAAGAGCACAAAATATTGAATATGTCTTACCAGGAGCTATTTTCCCACTGCCGCTGTTGTTATTATTATTATTATTGTGTATGACATTCCTTCTATTTTGATCTTTCTCAATGCTTTCTTCAAGACTTGGTGTTGGTTCTTCAATTTCCTCAACAAAAGCTTCATCTTTAACACCATCTGGTAACTGTTTCCCTGGAATTGACGGGTCTCTCCAAAGATCCTGTTTATTCAGGTTCACATTTTGTTCAGGATGGATATCAGTGCTGCCATTTTCAATGTGATTCTCTTTCAAAGGTCCGTTCTGTCCCTGCTAAGAAAAAATAAATGTTTTTTTTTAAATTAATCCAACAGTAGTAACTGGGATATACCTAATTTCTGTACCTCCAGCAGTATCTAAGGTCATATAATCATTTTCAAATTTTAAAGACACTTTCACTACACAAAATAGAAAGTTCAAGGTTGCTTTCCTTAAATTGTTTTGTAAAGTGGAAGAAATTTACAGGATATAATTTCTGGGTGAAAAATGTTAAGATTATCTTCTGAATATCTTCTGCTGTCACAAAATAATTCTGGTGAACAAAGGTAGAAGAAAAACTTTCATTTTAAACTTGTTTTAGATCTTCTAAGATTATAAAATGCAGAATTGAGTCAGTGATTTTAGACAGATAAATGTAACAATTAGACAATACCAAATTCTTTATTAAATTATTCTAATGTACTGAATTTATTGCTGTTCATAATAGATTCTCTTTCTTTATTGTATTCTGGAGCAATTGCTTTGTTAATAGCATTAGAAGATATCATCCATTTAATTAGTTATTTTCTTATAATATGAAGCAACATAAGAACTCTCATCCCCTAAGCAATTAAAAAAAAAAGTTGTGCATTTTGAAAAGAATCATTTTCTTTATTCCAGCATGAATATTCAATTTGGAGACATCAGTCTTTTTTGTCCAACTACTGCAACTGACGGTGTTCATCATTTTTCAACAGTAATTGCACATCATTCTGCATAGTGTAGTAGTTCTCATCACAAAAAGTAAGACTGGTATGTTGAGTTTAAATTCTGGCCAAGGCCATTGCATTCATTTTCACACATATACTCATCAAAAGTATGAATCTATTTCTTCCCACATCTACTTATTAACAAGGCAAATTAAGCCTAGGAGAAAGATAACTCTAAATTCAAAACTGTTCGGATGTGGGACTAGCACCTCTACACTGTAAAAAACCTATTTGCTACTGAAACCATAACAGTAACACCTAGCATGATGAGGCTGTGTCCCTATGCTCCACAGGATAGTCTATAAGATTAACATACATAATCTGAATGAGATCAGTTGAGCTGTGCATCTAGGCATGTTGGATGCCAGAAATTGTAAAATCTGAAACTTAGCATCTCGACATTTTAAGTGATTCCACTCAGTACATAATTATAACCAAACATTTACATTTATATTTCCCTCCTTCCCTTTACATATAATTACAGCAATAAGAATTTTACTTTAATCTGATGAAGCTATTGTTAGAAAATGGAACACATTACATAAAATTTTTTCCCATTTTGTCATTCAGTTACCCAACATTATCTGGATATATAGAAATTTATATATCATATTCTCACAAACACACACAGCTTTCATGAAGTGCTTGAAAATTACAATAATGCTGCATGCCAGAGTGTAATGGTTAATAAGTTTAGCTAGCAGACTATTACTATTATAGCAAGTTCAATCCCCACTGAGTTTCCTACATTTATAGCATTTTACTAGACTAAACTAAGGATACCTCACCAATGGTATAATGTTTTCAAACCATCAGGAATGTAGTGAATTTGAGCTCCACCCTTACATGTTGTCTTGTACTGTCATATTGAATAGTACATACTCAAAATTATAAATTAGAGAATTTCTTTATTTTATCTTATTAAAACATTAATTTTTTTGTGTTCTATTCCTAAATTGTAAAAATGTACTATGGAACTTAAACAGATCTCACAAATAATAATCAATAAACTTACCGTTTTATTAGTTTCATGAACTTTCTTAAGGGTTTGTGCCAACTGTTTAGAAGACATAATCTTTCCCTGTTTTAGTAGCATTTCTCCAATATTCTCAGGAAGAACTTTGACATTTCTGTCTGGGAATTTCCGCTGGGTTCTAATCTTGGGAATAGTAACCTTATGTGAGTTAGATTGAAACATTCTGTACTTCAGCTTCTCGATGCAGGAATCCATTTCACGCCACAAGGTATCCGTGGAAGCAACTAAGTTATAACGTTCCAGGGCTGAAAAAAAAAAAAATTCATCATCTTTTGTTTTAATAACTTAAACAAATCAGAATAAAATTTAAAATGTTCAGATTTTCTTTTGTCAAATATTACAGGGGACTTACAAAAGAAACATTTGTTTAACTTCCTAACATAATCTAATATTCTTATTTCAAGAGTTGTTTGAAAAAGCAGGGAGTCTAAACAACTTACAGAATAAGAAACATATTTCTATACCACTTCACTTGATCCATATAGATCCAGGACAACCCAACACACCCTATAACAGTTCATGGACCTCTATCATAAAGGGTTGGAAACCACCCATATTCTCATATACCTGTATAGGTTTCCTATGATACAACAGTATTCCTGACAGCGCTACTCAGTGGTAGGACTTTATTTTTTTAAATTGTGTATCTTACAGAAGAATTAAATTTCATGGTAACTCTTTTCTCCAGAAACTGGAAAATTACAGATGTGAGAGAAAACTCCAGAGAAGTCCTAACACTGTTGTCAAACTCAACTACAAGTTTATTATGATGATATATGTATATGGATGAGTATGTAACATTAGTTAGCTTGTTCGTATTACCCTCTACTCAATAGAAGGGCAATCTGGGGCAGTGATATTATTTCAATATGATACTTCAAATAGTAGTCCTAAGTAGGAATAAAAGAAGTTCTCTCTCTTTTCTGTAGGTCTTGTTGTTAAAAGCTCTGTGTGTGCTTGTCAGAAGCTTAGCAGCAATGGCTTGGAATTTAACAAATGGCCAGAACAGAACTATACAAAGCATTTTGGCTTTCTATTTTTATTAAGAATCCACCAAGACAGACAACAATCATCTACCTAATGACTCAGCCTAGAATATCAGTCATCACTCTAGCAATGCAATAACATAATTTTTACAAAATGGGATTAACCCAGATGAGATTTTTCAAAACAATCCCAGCTAGATAAATTTTGAGAATGCACAAACCTGTTATCAATTTGTCTCTGCAGGTATGTAAACCTGTGATAAGTTTTACTGCTTTTTTTTTTATTAAGTTGTTCCATGTTCCAATTCTCTGGGGGCCCTCATTCATGTCATTTTATAAATTTAAAATCCATATTTTTACTTGTTCTCAATATATCAATGGCCACTCATTCATCTTCCCCAAGTTTTTCTGTCTCCCATTCTCAACTAAATCCTATCTCAAATTACATACACTAATATCAATCCAGTGAATTCATATTTCTATAGAAATCATTTAAAACACTTGTTTTTGTAGTAAATCCTTTAAAACACTTTAGTAAACATATTACTATAGTAAATATCTTAAAATACCTTTCAATATAAAACATAATCATTTAAAACACTTTTCTGTATCAAATATTTTCTAATGGCTCTATCAATCCTTACCTTGTGTCTTCATGAAACCAAAGTTATCTAGTATCTCAATCAAGCTGAGCCCCAAGATATTTGTTGGGTATTCCAGACCCATACTCTTTAATTTCCTGAATTCTGCAAGGCAATCACATTCAATCAGGAAACGTCTTGAAGTCTGGTCAAAGCCCTGTGATATTAAATAGCCTGAAAATTAAAATTAAATTCATGATTATGCCATTTTAGTGAAACTCAGAAAAAAAAACTATTAAAATTTCTTTTTTTCTTTACCTGCCTATGACTGAAATAATTATGTATTTTTCACTGGTACCAGAGGCCAGGAGTTTTAATGCTGATTTTATAAACAGGTAAAATAGCCCTACTTTGAACATGTGTTATACAAATTTCCTTTTGTGCCAAATTGAGCTTATTAAATAGCAAAATTGTAAATTCTATGAACTGTCTCATGGCTGAAGTAATAATACTGTGAATTCAGATATAATGTAATGGACCAATGATCACATTACAATGCTATTTTAATGCATATATATATATATATATATATATATATATATTGTGTGTGTGTGATAAAAAATATATTTTTATGGTATGCTATATTTATGGACAAAAGTGCTCAACATAAAGGATAGGGCATATGTAAATATAAAGGTGGACACTCAGGTCAAAACCAAGAGGTGACAGTCTGTTTCATGCTTGAATGCAATCTTCAGACCATGTGTGTTGTGTTTTCACTTGACTATTTATATATGTTCGTCAATGTTACATTATGGATAGTAAGGTCTATTGTATTATTAACCATTAAGATAATTGAATAGACCTTGCTACCCACAATACACCATTCAATTTTTATATATAAATTTATTATTCTAAACATTTAGTGGATACACGTGTTTGAGTAGACAACCCTTTATTTTTGCTTAAAAGTACTAAGATAATGTTGGACTTTTAAAAAAGAACAATATATATATATATATATATATATATATATATATCGCACACTGATATTAATAAAATAATGCAGTCTCAATTCAGCAACTAAAGGTTGTGTTGTGCATGAAATGCCAAGGCATGCTACTAGTGAGAAATATATATATATATATATATATATATATATATATATATATATATATGGAGGGATTGATCCTCTTGTCAAGGGTGACATGAAAATTCAGTAAATTCTAAGTTTTTACCAAAATTCCTGCACAAGTGAATTGTTTAAAGTGGTTAATTGCCTATGCACTACAATGCACACTATCTCCATCATTTTACTATGTCCTGTACTGGTGTACTGTGGTGCCACATGTCAGATGATGCTACAATCACAGGCTTTTTGAATAGCAGTTTTTCGTCTCCTAGCTTCATGTTGGTCATTAATCCCTATAAGAAGGTCATCTACCTTTCATCAACCCACTTCAGACTGGTGGTTAACCAAGGCTATTGGACCAAGTCTGTCCTGCTATTTTGAAACTTTTAAAACCATTTATTCTATATTCTATATTATCACTTGACAAGACACAGGAAGTGTTGAAACAAAATGGCTACTTTTATAACATATTTATGTTGTAATATTCAAATAAATAATTATATATATATATATATATATATATAAGCACCTTTCACCATTTTAGTTCATCTTTACATTTGGTGGGAAGCATAAGTACCATACCTGTGGTTATTTAATACCACAAATTTCAGTTAAATAATATTCATCAACTGACAGTTGATGAATATAGCAGCAACAAATGTCAAAATAAAATGACATCTCAAAAACAATATTACTAAAGAATTTTTAGGCCTTTTCTAATATACTAAGAATTTCTTACATTAATTTGCAAAAGCTTAATGATTTGTAAGTATTTTTTATACAGAAAAAACTTTCAATAACACATCTTTAGTAGTAATCATTACAGGACAGACTGGCCTCTCTAGCCTTATTTGGCAACCAGTCTAAGAGAATGATAACTCCCCAAACATTGGAGAAGGCAATGGGAAACTACTGTTACCAAGAACAATCATGGTGATGTAGTTTGGAAATTTTTGTTGACCGAGATTTAACATAAGTGTGAGAGGTCACCTTTCAGTGACTTCGGTGGTGAGATTCTTGTTTTGAGTGTTTTTTGGAAATCTTTGTTGACAGAGATTTAACATGAGGTGAGAAGAGGGCTTGCAGCGACTTCGGTATTAGATATGATATGTTGTTTTAATGTCTTGGGTCGATGGCCTGTGGACGGGGCGGGCGGAAAATTTATAGCCCCTTTGTTATGGAATTTGGCAGCTGAAAGCGAGTCCTTTGTATCAGAAGATTTTGTCTTCAGTCAGAGTTTTGTCGTCGGACGATACGGACGTCTTTATTCTGGCTCCGTGGTGAACTACTATAGTTGGCCACGTAAATTAATGTTACCTTAATTCGAATTATTTGCCTTTAAAGATTAATTTTTATTTAGCTTTTAGCTATTACTGATTAGTTTATGGATGGGAACAGGGGAGTGTGAGTTTTCGCATCGAAGGGCTTTGTTGGAAGATTTAAATTGGCTTCGGTAGAATTCCGTAGCTAATATTTGTATTTGAAAAACTTTGAAGAGAAGAATTTAACTGGCTTCGGTAGAAATCCGTAGCTAAGATTTGTTTATATTTGAAAATCTTTGAAGAGAAGATTTGTTCAGCTTCGGTAGAATTCCGTAGCTAAGATTTGTTTATTTGAGAATATTTGAAGAAAAGATTTCGTGAGCTTCGGTAGAATTCCGTAGCAAAGATTTGTGAAATTTGGAAGAAAAGATTTGGTTAGCTTCGGTAGAATTCCGAAGCTAAAAGAAGTAATTTTATTCCCTAGAAGGGGAATTGTTTCATTTGATTTATTTGTTTGTTGATTCAGAGAATCAACGTTTCTATTTGTTTGACAGAGTCAATCGATGCGGAGAATTCTGCCCCTGTTCACGTTCTTTATTTTAAAATAAGATTTAAAAGAATTCAAAGCTAATGTTTTAAAATGTTTTGAAAGATATTCTTCTTGGAATAAGATTTTAAGATCCTAGACTAGGTTAGGATTTGTGTTTTTCAATTTACCCTTTCAGCTCCAGAGGAAGTGAAAAAGAGTCTCATAGAATGAAAAGAAAATATTTGAAGAAAGAAGAGACACAAACAGAAGAAATTGAATTGATTGTAAAAAAAGAAAATGCCTTAACAATATTGTTTGTTGTAAGGAAAAAGTTGAATGATGTTTGCGTTGTCTGCTTGCAGACAACATTGTTTTGTAAGTAATAATCCTTTTGTTCATTTTTGCTTGTTACCCACGTAGCATATGGACCAATATGCATGTAATTATGATTTGTTGAAATAAATGTTTAGTTTGTGAACACTAACGGTAGTTGTTTATAATATCGTCCGCTTCATTGAGTGGATTTGTTGTTGATTTCCTTTGAAGAAGCCGAGAGAGAAATCGGGAGTTTGATCCTGTGTCTTAGTGTATTATTGTAATTTAAATATATTGATTTAAGATCGTATGCGGGTAAAGTTTAAGTTTGATTGACGGTTTAATTTTTCATTTAAATTTGGGTCTTTGACATCAACCTTCACACTGACGCACAGGAGACACTATCTATCTCTAGAAAAAGTTTTATATTTTTTCCACTTTATTTCTTCAATTTTTTATTTTTTCCACAGTAGTTTACTACACAGTTTAAGTAAAGGAAACTATGGAGGATTAAAACCTGAAGGAACATGGTACTTAGGGAAAAGGAAATAAACGGAATGGTGAATAAAGTTTTTTTCAGCTTTCATGATTAAATTTTTAATAATAAATTGTAAGAGTGACTTTCCAAAAAAAAACAAGTTATGTGCTTGGTTCAATAATTCTGAATTGCTAATTTAAAACAGGAAAATGTTCAAATAAAAAAAAATTACACAAGTTTTAAAACATTTATTAGTGAGTATATACAACAATAACATCAATTTTGTTTTTTAATCGGTGGGGTTTCAAGCGAAAAACACTTGCGTGTATATCTTACTTAGTGGAAATAAAAATATCAAATAAACAAAGCCGCATTTTACTTACCTAATACCAATCTGGCCACTTCTGACGGTAAAAAAAACGGTTTTGTATTCATGTTGCTTTAACAATAATTATCACATCGCCACACATCTTTTTTTACTGATTATTTTAAAAAATGTATCCTTTATTTCCTTGACGGTTTTGAATCGATATCTCCGCAAGACAAGCCATTCCTTTCAAGGGGAAAAAAGAAAGTAATAAATAAAATTAAATTACGATTTAAAAATATAATAAATAAAAATTTTATTTAAATCAATGCAAGTTTTTTGTTTGTGTTTCTTTCTGTTTTGTTTTTCTTCAGAACTTGCAAAGAAAAAACTCGATATATTTGTTTACTCAAGAAAAATTAAAACTTTTACAATATGTGATTTTGAAAAGAATTTGTTTACTTTTTGAGTTTCTTTTGAATGTAAAACGTTGTTAAGATTAAAGAGTTAAATGACTGACAGAGGAAATAAATTTCCAGTGGAACGAAAATAAAACATTTTTCCTCATGAGATCCGATCTTTCCTATTTAATCTCTATTGCTTCTTTTCCTTTAAAATTAATTCACGTTTTTTAAATGCATAAAATTGTAATGTAATAATAATCGAACTTTGTTTTCGGAAAGGCTTGTCCCCCAAAAAAACATCAGCTGGTAAGTTTTCAACTTTAAACAATAAAAAACTAACAAAAACCATATATAACAAGACTTTGTTGTTAGGTAATAAAACACGTATCAATTTAGAACTCAAATGTTAGTGTACTGATGTTTTTAAAAATGGTATAAAGTCAGTTCTTTAAGATGAAAATGTTTGTTTCGATTAGAAGCAAACAAAATATTTTAAAAACAGGACAGAAAATAAATTATGGAATCATTTTTTAAATTGTTTTCTTTTCCTTTTTCAGTTACTCACCACATGAAGATGTCTCATACACATCAAACCTTGCCGGGTTTAATCAATATAAAAATAAGGTATAGAATCCCAATCATTTATTACAACAAAAAAAGCGAGGGAATTTTTCTGAAGTGTAGATGTATTCACAAAATATAACGTTTTCTCCCAATGTGATAGATTGAACACCGCATGACAAATAACGGTGTCAGCTTTGATAGTCACTTCAAGCGCCAAAATTCAGGGGCAAATAACTCCACTCAGCTGGATGATAAAATGTGGCAATAAAAAGATAAGTTTGTTTTGGTTGTCTCGTCATCTCGCAAATCATTACTAGTGAATTTTATTTTCGATGGGTGCTCTGTACTTATGATCACGTGCTAAAGTTAAGCTACACAAAGTAAATATATAAAAATGTGAGCTTATAGGTCCGTTCGCCGTAAAAGTAGGTGAAGTTTGGTTATTATTACGAGACTACAGTAAACTAAACAAGCAAAAAAAGATGCATTAAGGTCAAAGTTTACAAGGCTGATGAAAAGTTCTCGGCTCGATCCACTTCCTAAAAATATGAATACTTTCTAATTCCCCTCTTGGTCAGGAACTCACTAGTATACTCCCTTGTGCAAACTTTAATTTAGTTTTTAGTCAAGAATACCCTACGACCGGAGACGTCGACAAGTAAATGCTGTTTTAGTTAGTCAGTAAAGTTGTTTTTTAGTGTTATGTACTTATTGGAATGTTGAATGCTTTATTTTCTCATTAAAATAAACTTTGGACAGCTTAAAACATAATTGCCAACATTCCTATCGTACTACATTACGTCATGAAACCGTCACATGCAGTGAAGAGTCAACATTACGTTTTTATCCTCATTTAGTTGAATGCATAACCTCTTCAAGGAAACCCACTGCTGTTTAGTTTTTAGTTTTTGATACTATATTTTTTTTTGCACATATCTCAATATGTTACACCAAGAATTAAAATAAATTAGTAATTATACTGCTTGAAATTAATTTTATTCAAAACAAGAAAATGCAATTGCCACTGTCTGAATGGGAGAGTTATGAAGTCTGTTCAGTGTTCTAAATGATTGTTATCACCAAGAATGAAATCTCCTTCACATCGTATCATAACATAAGAAAGTTACTGCAAATGAAATGGGTGATTGTGGAATATAGCATTCTTCTACCAATTTTGGGTAAAAATCTCACTGGTTTCAGTTGAAATTCCTTGAATTATTTCTTATAAAGCTACAGTGACAGTTTTGTGAGAACCCCCATTTGGAACATGCTGACAAAACAAACTTAATTTTAATTAAAAACTGAAACGAAATATCTTTTAAAAATTAATATTTCAGCTTATTTTTTTTGAGAGCATAATAATATATTTTTTCTTTTTGTTGCCATATTTCACAAAAAACTTTCTCAAAAGATTTTGCAAAACATATTAGACAAGAAATATTTAGGTAAAATCATCTAAAATGTTATCTAACTACTACTGAGTAAATTGTTTTTCATTTATTTTTATCAACTGTTAATTATTAGTTTGTTTTGTTTTTTTAATCGGTATGTTCAGTGTTAATACAATAAAATATGGTTATGTTTCACAAACGAAGCCATTTTTGTCAAACTTGTTACTTATCTATAAATAAGTAAAATTTGTCGAATTTGTATAATGTGCTAATGTTTTTATTTAAACATTTCTTCTAATTGATTATGATAAAAGTTTGTGAACAATGGATCTGTCCAAAAGAAAATAAACTAAGTATATGTTGCGATTTTGTTTGGGGTAGGTGTGCAATCCTCACTCCGGACGCTACTAAGCCTATGCACGCCACTGATCAGCATTATACACTGTGTGAGATAGTCAACATTCTTAAAATATCTAAATCAAGTACAGAAATTAATTTACACTAGCGTATTTATATTAATCACTTTGAAGTGTCTCCATAAGTTAAATCATAAAATAAATTACTGGAATGTATTTCTGTGTAGAATTCGCTACTGAAACAACAAAAATGCTCCCATTTTTAAGCAAGTTGTGACAGGTAATGAAAAATGGGTACAACATGAAATGTAAGATTGTAGGAGAAGCAAAATGAATCACTAGTTATACAAAATGCTAGTCTTCATCCAAACAAAATGATGCTGTATATATGATGAAAGGAAGTTCTCTTACAAGAGAACCAAATAATTAACTCAGAAAAGTACTGCTTGCAATTGAACCAAATGAAGACAGCATTCAGTAAAAGAATCTGAAATTATTTAAGGGAAAGAGTGTAATATTCTATTAGGATGATATCAGTCTGTATGCTTCTTTGGTGACCACTTATCCATTATTCAATATACCTAAATACAGATTACTATTTATTTCATTTTTACAGATTTCTTTTAATGAATAAGTGAAAAGTCACCTTTGCTGAGAATGATAAAAAGTTGTGGGTGGGTAAAATTATGAAGTCCCCTAAATTACGATAAAAGATATGGGAACAAAAATATAAATATATTTCTAATATTGTATGTAAATGTGATACTGCTATAAAAGCAGAATGCCAAAGTGAATGCCAGTGGAGCTACCATCTGTTGACCTGACAGTGTCTAATCTAGCAATTACTCTACTTCATCATAATGTTACATTTTTCCTAAAACCAGATCTTCTGATTCATGCTATACTAATTTCCACCATTGTGAACACTTCGAAACCCAAGACTGAAGTAAAATTCCATCAACTGCACATAGGTTCTGCACATAGCTTCCGTTTTTACTCACACACTCAAAGAAAAAAATAAGCAGAATTTCCACCCAATAGCACCCACTCCTGCCTAAAGAAACAAAATAAAAACTGGAGCCAATCTGAGTCTAAGAAAGGACATCAAAGGGACATTTTCAGCAGTCAGATGGCATCTTGGTCTGGGTTCACATCGTTCGTTGGAAAGTGACCACCCATCTCCAAAAGACAATTCACCAAAGGCAGTTGCCACAGTAAGTCAAAGCCCACCCTCCTACCATACACCTCTGCAGATGCCTTTTACAACTTATCTCTTTCTTTCAATGAGACATTTACAGATTTATCAATTTTGTATTTTATGTTAATACAATTGTTTATTTCTTGAAACCTCAGTTGTTTCTTCTTTGTTTTGCCACACTTAATATAATAACAATATGGCATTGCCGATAGGATTCCTAACCACGTTAGATGAACCAGAGCACATAGAAACTTTGATCAGATGTTTCGCAGCATTGGCTAGGGTAAAAACTGAAAGACAAGAAAGCCTCCAGAGGGGCAGAATTAAATTATTGATTTATTTTTGGCTTCAGCAGGATGTGAAGCCATAAAGAAAATATCCATTATAGTATACCTCAAAATACTGGAAGACTTAACGTATGAGGAAATTATAAAAAGAAAAATTTGACCCCCTCCCCAAAAAAGATAGTTATTGCAGAGAGAGCAAAATTTCTGGAAAATAGAGCCCAAATGAAACTATTTACACAGATTGAAAGAAGCATCAAGATATTGCATATTTGAAAAACTGAAAGAAAAAAAAGAAATGTCTATAGAAGACAAATTGATCCTTCTAAGAGTAATTGAAGGCATGTATGATGTTACATAAGACCCTAGAACAGCTACAAGCAAATGATATGAATTTAATAATTTTAAAAACAATGTGGAAGCATAGAACGCAGATGAAATCCTAATTAAGTGCAAATATTGCAACAAAGAACATGAAAGAAACAAAAACAAATGTCTAGCCCTAGGAAAATTATGTTTAAACTGTAAAAGAAAAGACCATTTCCAATTTGTGTACAGATACAAAAAGAGAATAGAATGGGTAGGAAATAAACTTTCATACTGAAAATACAGAATTATATTTGATAAGAACATCTGCAAAAAAATAGAGAGACAGTAAAATTGAATGGCATAACTTTTCTCCATGCATGTTGATACAGGGAGCAATGCTACCTTTATCCCAAGAAATTTCTGGGAGAAATGGGTAAACCCAAATTAAGAACAAATGTTAATTTAATTGAAAAAAAAAATGATAGATCTGTCATCAAAATTCTAAGCTCCTTTGAAGGAACTTTCAAGCCAAAAAACCATTTTGAGATTATTCCCATCACTGTTGTAGAATGCACAAAATAACATGAACTCTTGGGAATAGATGTTTTAAAAGTGGATATGACAAAGTTAATAAACTGTATAAAGTCAGAATAACCTGACATAGGACTATTAAAAGGATATAAAGCAAGTATTCATCTAAAAGAAGATAATCATCCAGCCTATTTTGAATCTCAAGAAATAGTAAGTTATGAATTAGCAGGAATTAAATACTTTGCAAAGATTGACCTGAAATTGGCATATAAACAAATAGAAATTGACCGAAAATTTAAAGAAGTCATTATAATTAATATCCTGATAGGCTTAATAAGATGAACTCATCTTCCATTTGGAGTTAAGACTTCAAGCCACATTTTTCAAAAGGCAATTGAAAAAGTACTGTCAGAGGAGGTAAAAAATATAATTATATATCAAGACAATATACACATAGGTGCTTACAGTAAAGAGGAAATTAAAAAAAACTGAACAAGTGTTAGACAAATTAATAAATGCTGGTATGGTGATAAATAGTGATAAATGTGAGTTAAATTGCAACAAAATATCGTATTTGGAATACCAAATATCTAAAGAAGAAATTTCACCACACAATAAAGTGATAAATAAAATATTGAAAGTATCTACACCAAAAAATAAAAAGAATTAGGACTCTTTTTGGGATTGACCAATTTTTATAACAAATATCTACATAGATACGGTGACCTAATAAAACTATTTGCAGAATTACGGAAAAAGAATACAGAATTTAAATGAACTCAAAGGCAAAATATAGTTTTTGAAAGCTTAAAAAAGGCACTAAAGATAACCGATTGCAAAAATCTTTGATCCAGAAAAAAATTGGTGACATTGACTACAGATGCAAGTGAACATGCTGTAGCCACAATTTTATCTCAAGAAGGTCATACAATAATGTACCTATCAAGAAAATTAACATCAGCTGAAGGTAATGAGAAAGAAATGTTAGCAATTGTATGGAGCACAGAAAGAGCTCAAAATTTTTTGTTAGGATGAAAACTTTTGTTAAAGTCAGATCACAAACCTTTAGAATTTATATTTAACCCCAGAAAGGAATTACTAAAAGTCACATCTTGTAGAATTTTAAGATGCACTATAAATCTCATGACCTTTGATTTCAACATCATATATGTAAAGGGGAACACTATTCCACTTGTGGATGCACTATCCAAACTAAATTTCAATACTAAAAATTAGAAATGTTTGAAAATTCAGAAGACAAAATGCTACACTGGACTGAAATAGACATGTTACCTCTAAATCGTCTCAGAATGGAAACCATACAAGATCCAATGTTAAGTAGAATTTCAGACTGAATAAATAGAAAACATGGAGCAATTGTTCAATGACAGAAAGACCCCTACAAAGAATCAAGACATAAGTTAACAGTAGAGAAAGGCATAATATGCAATGGAGATATAGTAGCCCCATAAATTTTAAGAAAAGTACTAAAAGGTGTACATGATGTATATGGTAATATAGCAGTGACACAAATGAGATTAAAATTACAAGTGTGGTGGCCAGTATAATCTCAAGATGTAGAAGACTATGTAAAACAGTGCCCAAAATGTGCTGAAATAAAAAAAACTTGGCAAAACAAAATTTACTTAGGAAAAAGAACCATGTCCTCAGGTACACATGGATTATGCCATATTAAAGGCATAGAGCTATTTTTAATTTTAGTGGATTCATTTTCAGGATAGCTTGAAGTAATTAAGGTTGCTGACAGAAAAGCCACCAAAAGTGTATTGGATGCATCCCATATAAAACAACACCCACAATCGAATGGAATTTCAGAAAGAATGGTGCAGAGTGTGAAAATAGAACTAAAAGCATTTCCCCATCTAATGATAATATAGAGTTACTTACAGAGATTACTGTTAAGCTATAGGACAATTCCACATGCTGGCAGACGATAAAGTCCCTGCACATTAATGGGTAGACAGATTAGAGCTCTCATAACAATGTCATTTTCAACAAGTGAAAGTGTATGGTATAAAAATGACAAAGAATCTAATTCAGAGAAGACGAACTTTGTAATACAGGAAGGACACAACAAATGGACAAAATGTACTGGCCCACGCGGATCAATTTAGAAGCAGTATGGAACCTGAGGATATAGAAATGGATGAAGAATCTGAAGGTGAAGAACATGAAGGTGAGGAAGGGAATCCAGTAGTGAAACTGAACAATCTATGAATGATAATGACCAGAAATCTGACAAGGAGGAGGAAGATGAACTCAGACATAAATTCCCTATAAGAAATCAAGATACACATCAAGAAAGACAGTCTAGATTCCCAAGAATAATTAGAAGTTAAAGATCGGTGAAAAGCATAAGGCCATTTCAGTTCAGGGAGGTGTAGCATTGTAAATGAGATACTGCTATAAAAGCAGAATGCCACAATGAATGCCAGTCAAGCTACCTGTTGACCTGACAATGTCTATTCCAGATAGTACTCTACTTTCTAACAATATTGTTCAATAAATTTAATTAAAAAAATTCTTTTAAATTTGATAATAGTAATGGTAAAATTTGCCATTTTCATATGGAAAACATTCAGCATTGATTAATTGAAGTTACTAGTAGTTGAAATTTATAAAATCTTTTTATTAAAACAATATTTTAGAAAAAAAAATTTCTCTAGTCTAGTTTAAATATTATAGAACTTTCTAATATTAATGTAAGCTTCCATCCAGTTTTTATGTTTTTGATAATGTGTAAAAATTAACAGCTCAAATATATCATTTTCACTACTAATTACAGATGTTTCTCCTTTTCTTCAGTCGCTATCAAGTGCTTGAAAGTGTTCAAGTGATATTTATTTTATTTATTTGTTAAAATTGTTCATTTGCAATATTATAGAGCCAAAAACTATACTTTTTAAAAATAGAACAATCTTTCTGGGCACCCAGTATTGGCATACAATGAGTTTAAAAATTATTTTTAGCTTTATATATATATAATAAAAAATATATTTTTAAGGTATGCTATATGTATGGGTAAATCTGCTCAATATCAGGGATAGAACATATATAAAAGTGAACACTGATGTCAACACTGAGTGGTGATAGTCTGTATCATGCTTGAATGCAATCTTCAGACTCTCACCACTTGGTGTTGACTTCAGTGTTCATTTATTTATTTTTTTATATATATATATAGATAGATAGATAGATAGAGAGAGAGAAATAAAATCATATTTTTTTTCATAATTACTTCTCTTCTAGCAAAGACATTATAGTTAGAAATAAATTTAATTTTATGAAAAATTTGTACATGTTCAAAAGTTTGATAATTAATGTCATGAAAAGGCTGCATTAACATGCATACCAAACAAATAAAAAACTGAGAAAATTAATTTTTATGCTTATTTTCACTTTGATAATTTAAAAAATATATATAAAAATGATACTTTAACTCATAGATTATAAAAATAAAAAAAAAAGGAAATAAAACAAATGTTAAGTTTGTAAATTTAATATTTTTAACAGTAAAAACTCCTTAAAGCATTCCATGAACAATGGAATTGTACATTCTTTGTCCAAAGTTTGCTTCTCTCTTCAGGAAATATGCATGCAGATAAAGCACTGTCTTTGTCTTATTTTTCTTACTATATTTGCAGCTGAATACTCTAGAAAATGACATCGTCCCATGAATCCTAGTAAAAGTAACCAATTTTAGAGTTGTCAATTAGTCATCCAGACTCAAATTATGAATGAATAATGCCTATATTGTTGGGAAAAGTTTAAATTATCAGTTGATATTCACTGACCTCCAATGAAATATCACTTTATGATGTTCACAGTTTAAGGGTTAACTATAAAGTTGAAGACAGTAGTCCAATATATGGAATAATGAAACATTTCTTCTCAAAACTTCAGAAAACTTTTATATTGTCTCTTAAAATACACAAACTGATAGAAAGGTATGTTAATGTGGCTTAAATACACAAGTAATTCAGTTATTATTAGGCTTAATATTTTTTGTCATTCATGACATAAAAAATATTAAGCAAATTAAGTAAATTTTCCTTATTATTTTTCAGTAATTGGTATGGATACTTAAGTTTAAAGCCATAGTGAAGATGAAACTCACTATATTAATAACATTGGGCAACAAAGATTGTGCTACTTGAGTAAGAGTATGTTTTAAACTAAATCAAGTATTCTGAATCTATATTCCAAATTGTTTTAACACCTCAGGATTTTCCACATTATACACAAAACTTGAGGAGGCCATATTTTATGTTAATCATACTGGGCAAAAAGAATATTTTTGTCTGCTACCCAGATGAATGATATTGGACCAGACTAAAATGATTCTGAATTTGTACTTAGAATTGCCGCAGCATGTCAGGAATTTCTTTTTAGATATACACTTATTTTTGCCCCAAATAAGGCTTATTTTAATAGTATATTAGTATCCACTTGAGCTGGTGACATGATGTGCATCTGTATTAGTTATACAGATATTTCTTGGATATCATAGAGCAGAAAACTATATTGATTTAATACTTTAACATATCAAAATTGGTGTGCTGAATGCCTCTCAAAATGCACTTCTTGCTTTCATCTTAATTTTTCCCCAAAGATCTTAGTGCTACAAGTGATAAGCATACCATCAAAATATATCAGAGGTATCAAGGCCAGTTCAAACCAAGCATAGTGACTACTGATGAATCCTACAACAAAAAACCAGTAAATAAGTGTCTGAAATATTTCTGATATCAGATTTAATGTATTTTTTTTTATTTTTACCTTGTCAATGTTTTCTTTTTTAATGATCTTTAAAATTTTCAGTTTCTTTTTTTAATTTTTCTTCTACAATCCGTTCAATTTTTTTTTTTTACAATTTTCAGTATTGTGATTTTCACTCAATAACTTCACAATACCGTTTATATTTTGTGATTATATCTTTCTATATCTGAAATTAAGCAACATATCAATAACTATACTATTATACATATTTATTAACAACCCATGAGTTGCAAAATGAAATCTCACACAACCAAATAAACTATTCTAAATATTTCTAATACAAACAGATATTCTGTAATTTATATGCTATATTTATTATGTAAGTATATCCTGAAAATTTTACCAACATCTCTTGGCTTTATATTAGTTTATGGAAAAGTTCTTGGCCCAAGTAGTTCTTAAAAAAAAAAGTCAGATTTTTGGCTATTTTTTCAGCATCCCTTTGAAAACATTGAATTGCATAAAGGTGGGGATGTAACAAAAATGACAAATAATGAAATGAATGTGGTAGTTTTAACAATGAAGAAAATGTCATAATATTCCAGAATTTTTCAGACAATTTAACTCATTCTTTTTGTTCCTACATTTCAGCCAGTTCATTCTGTGCACCTTAAGTGCACTCCATATAAAAATGATTTCTTTTTTCTGGCTACACAAAGTAAAATAACATTGTCACAATGTATCAAGTTGTATGTCCATTGATTTTAACTTACCAGAAAATACTGTTTTCAAATACAAATACTTTGCTAGAAATTCAATCAATTACTTCAAGATAGACATTGTTTTAATAGCAATAGACTTCTTTTTGTATTAAAAACTAAAAAGTGAACACTTCCTTGAAATAAAGCAAACTCATTAGTAAAAGTAAAGTTTGTTTACACACTAAATTTAGCTTGATCCTGTCTTAAAATTGGTAGATCAGGAATATTAGTGGCTAAAATTCCTGATATACCACTTAAGACAGGAACAAGCTAAAAACTCTCATTCTAATTTAATACAAATTAAGCTAAGGTGATTTTATTTAATTAATGATCCTCTAAATAAAACTGGAAATCTTAAAATCATCTGCATATATAAACAAATAGGTCCTATAGTGTTTGTTTATATATATTTGCATTAAGTTTCTGGTGAAAAAAATCTACATTTATTTGTTAAATAATATAATAGCTACAGAAGTATGCTATTCAGATTTTGTTACTTTCTTCATACTTTATATAATTTAATTTATGTAATCACACCAACAAAAATTAAGAAAATTCATTTTCATATGGATTAACGTCGATTAATGTTTTTACAATTTTATTTTTCAGTATTTTTAGTTTACAAATCAACGATCAATTAGTTGACTGGTAAACTTAATTTTGTGGTGGATGTATAACATATCACGTCATACTGAATTATGATTTATCGACTATAAAAATATTTAAAAACATGCACTGCATTTGGTGCGCGGGATTTACAAAATTATCGGCAGCAGCAGATCCAGTGTCTGAACCAAGCAGAGTAAAACTGTCAGAAGTTGCCAAAAATAGTTCATCGAGCTTCTCATCAGCTGTTTCTTTCTTTAATGAGTCCCATATTAATTTTTCTTATCGTACTTTTGATTTTGTAGGTGATACAATTTTACAAAAATCAGTTTTATTTCCTTTAACAAAAATATACCAAGCCATTTGATTTAAGTTGTTTCTGCATTGCATTTATTTAGCAAAATAAGTAAAAGGAAAAGCCTGTATGAGATTTGTTACTTAAAAATCCTATGACTGTATGCGATTATCTTTCAACTTGCAAAAAAAAAAATATAAAAATAAAAGAAAAAAGTTACCCGCTGAATTGCTTTTTTTTTTTACATGAAAATTTATTAGTTTAAAAAATTACACGTCAATTTTTTTTTTTTAAACTCATGCAAATTTAAAAACTTATGCAAAAAAAGGTATTATTTTTAGTTTTTACGGAGTTGTACAAAAACACTTTTTAAATACCTTTCTTGAATTTTACGGGAAAAAATACGTTTTTAAACACTACACATGAGCTTTTTTTGAGTATGCTTTTGATTTGCAAGTTAAGAAAAGACAACTGAAAAAAAATGTCTGGCCCTCAAAAGGGCCTTTTTTGTTTTAAAAATGTTTACTTTGTGCTGGTGTATTTGGTGACAGCTTTAGTTCCCTCAGACACAGCGTGTTTGGCCAATTCTCCGGGCAGAAGGAGACGGACAGCAGTCTGCACCTCACGGCTACTAATGGTCGATCGTTTGTTGTAATGGGCCAGACGGCTAGATTCAGAGGCGATTCTCTCAAAAAGATCGTTCACAAAACTGTTCATGATAGACATGGCTTTGCTAGAAATTCCAGTGTCTGGATGAACTTGCTTCATTACTTTGTAAATGTAGATGGAATAACTTTCCTTTCTCTTCTTCCTCTTTTTCTTGCCATCGCTGGAACGAGCAGCTTTGGCTTTGCCGGCCTTCTTAGCACCTTTCGCACTGGCTGATTCAGGCATTTTCTCGAGATTTATTTTTGTAACTTTCGCTCCGTTTGCCTTTTATATTGAACAGAGGCTCCAGTAGTAAGCGAATGCTCGGTTCTCAAATCCTTCACTTCTGATTGGTCAGAAAATAGAGAAAAGTGCTTTCAAATAATCAGCAGTGGCTAGGAGCTGATTTGCCACTATTAATTGCAAGCTTTGTGGCTTTCTGTCTTCCTCACATTGTAGTAGTTTGGCTTCTGCGCTTAGTTTCTGTTCGCAACATCATGTCTGGACGTGGCAAGGGAGGAAAAGTTAAGGGAAAGAGCAAGACACGTTCATCTCGTGCTGGACTTCAGTTCCCCGTCGGTCGTATCCACCGTCTTCTACGTAAAGGAAATTATGCCCAGAGAGTTGGTGCCGGTGCTCCCGTCTACCTTGCAGCCGTTATGGAATATTTAGCCGCCGAGGTACTCGAGTTAGCAGGAAATGCTGCCAGAGACAACAAGAAATCCAGAATCATCCCTCGTCACTTGCAGCTGGCCATTCGCAATGACGAGGAATTAAACAAACTATTGTCCGGAGTGACTATCGCCCAGGGTGGTGTACTTCCTAATATCCAAGCTGTTCTTCTACCCAAAAAGACCCAAAAATCTACCTAAATTTACTTCAGGGACATAAAAGACTTCATTAAATGGCCCTTTTCAGGGCCGGCTACATTTTCACGAAACGTCTTTCTTGAAAACGACGTAACTGCGATATTTTTGTTTTGAATCTAAAATATACAAGTTGTCTTTAAAAAAAAGTTAATTAAAATTTAATGTAAGCTATATCAACTTTGTGTTGCATTTATTCAATATATAGATCAAACCAAATAAATCCATATGTTTACTCACTGTCCACTGTCTCAAGCGTCCAGGTAACTACGTCATTAAATGCGCCATCAGTGGACAACATTCATCCTTGTGCCGCATGAAATGTACTCAGTTCAAACAAAATAAATAGTCAGCTGAGAAAAATGACCATTTTTTTTTTTTTTATAAATTAAATTTTTGAGTTTTAGGACTTTAAACTCGTAAAAATGTTTAAAAAGCAGCATTTATAGGCCACAGAATTCGTATATGCATTTCATTTATTCTTACAAACTTAAAAAATTTCTTAAACAATTTTTTTTATAACATTTATAAATTTAATATTCAGTATTTTGTCTTGCAACTTATTTGACTCCATATCTATACAAAATGTTTATTTACACAAACTAAAAAGTAAGTAAAAATATTAAAAATAAAATGTCTAAATTTCTTCATTAAAATCGTTGAATCGTCAGGTTTTATAATCTGACTGAACTGAATGAATATTTTTTTATCTCTATCGGAGTAAAACAAGCGGTAAATAGTTTTTGATGTATTAAAAAATATTAATATTTTTTATCTCATAAATGAACTATTGCAAGAAAAAATGATTCGAGATTCTCTTCTAAAGAGCACTATCACCCCTAGCATTTTATTTTACCAGTTTCATAAAAAAAAATCTTATCTTTACGACCGATTTTTCCTATCTTAGGAGGAAAGCTTTCGAACACTTATTTTGTCAATAGTTCCTCATCAAATTTCCTTATTTTAAAACTCTATGTCAGTTTTTATTTTTTTAATTTCTTTTGGTAACCTAAGAAATTTTAAATAAAAAAGAAAGGGCTACTTAAAAAAATATCAAATGATGTTTTAATGTACATTATGTCATCAACAAAATGATAAACTAATTTGGTATTTATTTTATTAATATTTTTATTGTCCATGTTTCATGTACATTTTACAACAGCTGCACTTGGCAATGTACTCTTGTACTCAGGTGTGACGTCATGACGAAAAACAAATAAACCTGCTCACAAGAGTGAAATTTTCATCTGGTTCCACAAGTAACAACTGGTATGAACACGTCATTTACTTAGACAAATAGTTAAAAATAGAAAATTCAAGATTTTTTTGTTTTCTTTTTTCCGTATGAATGTTTTTTTAATAAAACAATTATTCAGATAATAAAAAAAAAGGATATGGCCTATTTTTGACATTTTCGTAACAATTGAATAATGACACTTGTTTTTAAAATTTAAAGTAACTAAGTATAACATTCCTAGGTAAAACCCCTAAGTTTATTCAAACTGAAAATTATAAACCTACTTTTAATTCAAGACTTAGTTTTAAATATCTTTTACGATTAGAAGAACTAATCCATGACCAGTGAAAAAAAAATAGCGATTTGAACAAAAATAGCTTTCTAGTCTAAAACTTCATATCGCTTACGAACAGTTAATTTTAATTTGAAAATATTTTTAACTTAAAGTATTTTCAATGAAATGTAAACTTATTTACATCGCAAATTAAATTAAAACTTGATTACACTTGTGATAAGAAAAATTTTATTCTGACAGGGAGAGAAAAAGCATTATCCACAAATCTTGAAAATCTGATATTTTATTATTTATTTTTTAAAGGATATTTAGAATTGAATTTTGATGTAAAAAAAAAAAGAAAACCTGGTTGATTACTTAATTATCCACATTTACCATTTAAAAACTTTTTTAAAAAAAGCAAATTCATCATACTTCCTTGTAATTAAAATGAAAAAAAGGTTTTTATTTGGTTAAATAAATCTTTTAAAAGCACAAGCACTTCGGATGACTTCATAAAGTTTAGAGGAAAAAAACACTTAGTTGGGCATCATTAGGCGAGAAAAGACTGCTTAAAAAGCAAGTATAACACTTTCTTAGAAAAAAAAAACCTTTTTCTAAGAATTTTATCAAATTCTTGTTGCCGACGGTCCAGTCAGGAAAAAAACATTGAGGTTTTAAAAGTAGTTTAAAATTTTTTTCGAGTGTTTAACCATTGAAAATAAATTAGTTAATCAAAATAAAGTATGTTTAGCAAGCTTAGTCTGGCACAAGGCCATAATAGTGAGGTACTTTATTGAAAAATTGAGCTTGAAGTTTACTGTTGCTCTGCAGTCACCCGATGTGTATACTTATTTTATAAAAAGTTACGTAAATCCTTCCTTTTTAAATTCAAACATTTGGTAAAAAAAATCAAGACATTTTAAAATTTTAAAGTTTATTCATTTTCATGATGCTCAATCCATCCATTCTTCAGTTACAAGTCCGATTACCATTCAAATCAAACCTTTGCACAGATGCAAGTCCTCAAATATTTTATGTTTTTTTTACTCATTCATTACTGAGTGTCACTTTATGGTTTGAGTGCATCAAGTGTTTTGTTGCGTAAACCCAAGTGAGGCGACCTAGGAGGGCACTTGCTTTTTTTTTATCAGACTTGGACCCAGTTTGTACGAAAAGAAAATCATTAAAAGATTCATATTTTTAAATAATGAAATAATTTTAGTAATATTCAACTTTTAGTAATGAAAAAAAAAAACTCAAAAACTAATTGAAAATTAATATCATAAATTAAATACGACTTAGCATTCATGGTTTAAAAATTACAAGTCCTATTTTATCACTTACATTTTTTTTTCCTGACAGAAAAGAGAACTTGGAAATGCCTAAAACCGTAAACGTTTCCTTTTTATTTGTAATGCTAAAAACAATAGTTTTTGTAATAATTAAAAAAAGACAATATTATTACTGAACCATAAACCTGCATGAAAAAGAATTTCTAAAACCATTTTTGTGCTACGAGGATTAACAATGAACAAAATCCAATAGGGGGGAAAAATAAATATACTAAGAACTGAATTTTTGTACACTACACGTGTATGAAATATCAAAATAGTCGATTGAAAATTGTAAACTAAGGAATTTAAAATATTTTAAAATTTCCTTTTTAGTACAAAAATGTGATATACTGAGGTTCAAGTGACAGCAAGTCTCCAGATATTTTCAGTCATGATTTATGTGTACATCTTACTACCCTAATTTAAGCAATGTCCATATTTCCCAATTTTATTTCAAGACGTGTATGAAAGTTATTGCTCCGAACCAAATTGGATTGTTACATGGAGCAAGAGTTTCATTCTCAATGAATGTCCTACATTTAAACACGTGGGCCAGACTAAGAGAAGCGTAACAAACACGTAAAGGTCCACTTAAGGTAGATACATATGGTCATTGGCAGTGGATTGAACTAGAGTAAAAAAAATAAAAAAATCCATGTACCGATTTTTAATGTAGGTTGATGTCCCTTGCTTTAGAAGGGAAATGATTAGCAAGTCTTATTTCATCATCCTATTTTACCAAAGGATAGTTTAAGTTATCCATGCAAAATTAAGATCCCATATTATTTTTGAAGAAAAACAGGAAAACCGATCAATACTTTTAAAATAATTATATATTGATTGTGCTATGCATGTGTTAAGAGCTTTAAGATCAGTTTTTTAGGTTAAACACTGACTGAATCGTCATGTTTTAAACTTTTGTTATTCAATTTCGGTTCTTAAAGGAAAACCGAGGGCTAAAAAAAAAAAAAAAAAAAAGAAAAATCACACTAATGAAACAATTCCAGTGTAGTTTGGTACAATCTTTCAAAGGAAGATTGTAACGTCCCAGAAATAGACAGCACTCTACACAGTAATTAGCTAGTGTTTAACTTCAATACATTGTGTAGATTTTAATATCCTTACAGATTAATTTAAGGAGCGTTGCGTCAATGTGCAAGTAGCGAGTATTTTCGAATTTACATACTAAATAGTGTTTAACGCAAAAATGGTGCGTCAATAAGGCAAACACGTAAAAACTTACAGAATACAGACGAACATGGACAGATTAAGACGATCAAGTTAAAAAATGAGAAATGAATACAATAGGATAGCATATCGTAATGCGCAAAGTGGTCGAGAACAATTCTAAAGAAATGAGTGGCCCTTAAAAGGGCCGTTGCTAGGAAATAAGTTTGCGAAAATATGAAGGTGACTTTTTTAACCTCCAAAACCATAAAGGGTTCTGCCTTGTCCATTGAGGGCGTAGACTACATCCATGGCGGTAACAGTCTTCCTCTTGGCGTGCTCAGTGTAGGTGACAGCATCACAGATAAGAATCTTAAGATTCAAGGAAAACTTTACACCACGGGTCTCTTCATAGATGAGGCTAGAGATACGTTTCACACCATCTCTGCGGGCGAGACGACGAATTGCTGGCTTGGTGATACCTTGGATATTGTCACAAAGCACCTTACGGTGGCGATAAGCGCCACCCTTTCCCAAGCCTTTAGAATATCACAGAACTTTCTCCTTTCATCACTCCGCACGCACAAGCAGGATGATGAGTGATGCGGACGTAGTAGAGAACGTACCACGTGAGAGGAAATAACATTTATTAACCAATGACAGGACGAGCTATGTGAAATGCGTAGCGCGCGGGATTTTTCGAAATCAGCAGCAGCGGTTCCCATTATAAAATATGTGCCATTAGTCCGGATAAAAATTACCGTTTTTTTTTTGTTGTTGTTAGTGTAGAAGTAAATAATACAATGGCTCGTACAAAGCAGACTGCTCGTAAAGCCACACGACGAAAGGCCGCTCGCAAGAGCGCTACTGCTGCTACAGGTGGAGTGAGAAGGCCCATCGTTACAGGCCTGGCACCATGGCTCTTCGTGAGATCAGACCTTACCAAAAATCTACCGAGCTTCTCATCAGGAAGCTTCCATTCCAGCGTCTGGTTCGTGAAATCGCCCAGGACTTCAAGACCGATCTCCGTTTCCAGAGATCTGCCGTGATGGCTTTGCAGGGAGCTAGTGAGGTTTATTTGGTTGTCTTTTCGAAGACACCAACTTGTGCGCTATCAATGCTAAGAAGAGGGTCACCATCATGCCCAAGAATATCCAGTTGGCTCGCCGAATCCGTGGAGAAAGAGCCTAAATTCGGTGTTTTTGTACAAAACGATGGCCCCTTTTTCAGGGCCTCAAAATTCTTAGAAACGCCATTTTTCCGATTTCATATTTTTTTAAACTTGTCTAAATTTAATATTTTGATTTTTAAGTAATTTTCTCTCGTCATGTAGTACAGCAGTACTTATCACGATGTCGAAGAATGAATTCAGACTATAGCAATCCAACTAGTGATTTATTGTTCAGTGATATTTGTGTTGGTATATTTTCAATATTGCGAACGAAATCAATTGTAGTTTGTCTGCCTCCGTGAGCCCGGTAAATTTACAACTACAAAATAAGAGCCTAGAAGTGAATCGAAATGAAAGTTACACTTTTTAGTCTGTTTAGTTTGGGTTATTTCAAACGTTAGTGGAAGCTTCAACTTTAATGATTTATAATTCTTAAATGCTGAAAGTGAAAGATTTTTCATTTTAAATGTACAGTGTAACCCGGATATAAGAGAGTTGTCGGGACCGGAGAAGAAGTCTCTTATATCCGGGTTTGGTCTATTATATATACATTAACACAGGCTCTAATTTGGGATCAGATAAAATCTCTTATATCCGGGTTACACTGTATATAAGTAAAAATTTAAATTTTGTTTTGTTCAGTGACGTCCAACACACCGCACTTCATCTTCGGCCTTGTGACAATTGTATTCTTTAGGCAATAAGATTTTCCTTATTCAGATGTTTTATTGAAACAGTGGATTTAATTTTTTAAAGCTAGATATTTTCAGATTGTCTTAAAAAAATACAATTTTGGTAAGTGCATGATTTTCTTAATTTGTAGGTACCTTCGAAATAAAAAATCGGATTTACCCAATTCAAACGAAATGTTTACGTATTCATTACTAAATGAATAGTTTATTTTTTAAAAAATATTTGAGTGTTCTGCCACCCTCTTTTTATCTCGTTCTTCATTTTTTTTTTTTTAAAGAAAATTCTCTGAACATAATTTCAGTATTTATATATTTTTTTACAATAACAAGTGAACATAAAATATACGTCCCGTATCTTACCGAAAATAATTACATAAATAAAAATCTAAGCTCTTATGGTGGATGTGTAAAA
Organism: Acanthosepion esculentum; assembly: GCA_964036315.1. Classification (NCBI taxonomy): domain Eukaryota; kingdom Metazoa; phylum Mollusca; class Cephalopoda; order Sepiida; family Sepiidae; genus Acanthosepion; species Acanthosepion esculentum. The sequence continues at coordinate 54,656,219 of OZ038492.1, read as the reverse complement.
ATGTCATTTTGGAGTATGAAATTCTTAAAAGTATTCATTTGAAAAAAAAAATTAAGCAATTGTTAGTTACATTATTGGGATGGGTGTACAAAAAGAAATATTTTGACGGACTATGTGTGTAGGGATGTCCCAGTTTTCGCTAAAAAAAAAAAAAAAGTGGCATATCCTGATGAAAAAAAGGCCCCAAACTTAATAAAAAACAAGATTTTATCACGAAAAACTTTGTTATTAATAGAGACCAAAGTACTTTTTTCACTTAAAAAACACATAAATTTGGAAATTATTGTAAAAATCAAATAATTGTCCCAATTTAGTGAAACTTTCAGAACTTATTCCGAAATGACTGAATTTATTTAAGAAATGTTTGTCTGTTAGAAAGTCATGGTAATTTTTTTTTTTTTTTACGTCTGATACCCACCTTACTTAATTTTATGAAAACTTTTAAACTAGGTGTGTAACTAATTTTATTTTTTAATTAAATAAAGGAGACTTTGAGGAATATAAATCATAAATTTCGTGTAAAATTTTGACCCGCTTAAGCCCCAATTTTAGCTCTGAATTTAAAATACAAAAATGCAAGAAAACTAAGACATTTCTTTTTAATGAAAACAGCTTTTAATGTATTTTATAAATAATATATATTAAGGACTTTTTTTGTGAAGTCAAAATCCTTTTCGGTAGAATAATAAATTTTTACGAGAATTGTTTACTTTTTCTTTTTTTTTACATCTAAATAAAAAAGTGAAAATATTGATAAATGTTTACAAAAATAAAGTACAAAGTGTATACCTCATTTTTTTCACTCATTACAAAGATCTATTTTTATAGATCACAAATTAGAAAGCTTATTACAATCTGTGAGCCGCAACATATTTTAATAACTTTTTGTTATTTCAAAAACTGCATTTAAAATCATCTCCGACAAAACTATGGATGGCCGTTTTTAAATAAAAAAAAATGTTAGTTATTACCCCTGATTGAGTGAAATTATCGTTCTGGCTGGACGCACTTCTCATTATTGTCGCATCGTCAACTCAAAACTTTTCTAATTTTGTTTTTTTTTTTTACATATAATCAAATTCTTTTTCAGTGAGAGACATACTGCAAACATTAATTTTTTTTAAAAATTCAAATTTAGGGACAGAAACAACAAAAAAGGGGTCTTTGGGAAAAAATTCTCAGAAAAATATTTCATAAAAAAGTAGCCGTTTAAAACGCTTGTTTTTGAGTGAAAGATGTGGCAAAAAAATGTCATCTGTTCAGTGTTGTCGTCCTCCACATCAGTAGGTGTTAAAAAACAAAAACTTGTACTATACTATAGCAAACCTGAACTGACTGAAGTTTAGTGGGGCTAGGAAGCCTCAAAAAGCAGCTGTGCTGAGATATAACTTTTTTTAAAAAATGAACATAAAATTTTATGTGAAGATAATATTGTTACAAAATTTTTGTCTTATAAAATTTGAACTATAAATGTATTTTTTCGTAATTTAAATGTTATTTTTATTCAAGAATTCTCCCTCAAACGTAAGGTAAAAAAAAATTATAAGTGTATATAAACTGGTTCACTTAAAGCTAGAACAATTTATATCACTTTTGCCCTACCGTCCGATAATTTCCCCTGACGTAAGTTGTTGACAGATTGACTTAAATCAGTTAACACCTCTCAATCAGGCCAAAAAAACAAGTACCACGGTCGGAAATGTCTTTTTAAAAAAATTTCTGATGAAAAAGTAAGTAATGTTTCTTTCAAATTACATTAAGTATACTTTAAATTTTCATAAAATAACTTTTGAGAAAAGTATCATTGAATTTTACATGATTTTTAAATGGGGGAAACTTTATTTTTGTTTATAAAACTGTCAATAATTTTACCGTTTTACATCAATTCTGATGACTCAAAAAAAACACGATTTTTAGCTAAGATTTCGGACATGCTAGAAAGGATTAAAAAATTTTTTTAAATACTTTGGTCTTTCCTCTAAATAATTACATAAACATCTAGACAATACAAAATCATTTTAATCAAGTTTGGGGCTTTTTTTTTTTTTTTACTGAATTATGGGACAACCTGCAATAATTTCTAAATGTGTCACCCGCACCGCAAATAAGGCTAAAATTTGCTGTTAAAATAGTTTTTAATCAAAATTTCAAATGTTATAAAATGGACAAAAAATTTAAATATCAAGAAAATACTTTGAGTTTGATCCTTTTAGTTTTATCGTCGAAATCAATGAATATTATTATGTTTTCATTACGTTTTGATCCGGTTTTCGTCACGATATATGCACATTTGTTAGTGTGGCGGTACTTACTTTTTTAATTTGATATTTATTTATTCTTTCAAAAAGGTTTACCAATATAGGATTTTGGTTTTAAAAACTCTTAATAAATAAATTTAGAATGATATTGGTGAAATATTCTCTTTACTTTAACCATCAACAATTTTAAAAATATTACGGCTGTTTTTCATATTTAATTTTAAGTTTTTAACTATAGGTCCGCAGATTTCTGCTTTTCAGTTGTACTTACTACTAGAGAGCTAATTATCTCCTACATTACTTTCTACAGAATTTTAAGAATTGTTACAAGTTAGGAACAAGTATCATACATGAAATAATTTAAATGTGCAATTTAAACAAATTAAATTTATTTTGCCAATAATTATAAAAATGCTTTATTTTTTTACAAATGAAAATTATCAGGACTGCACGAATTCAAAATAACAGATTTAAATCAGGATTTTTTTAGATTTAGTGCATTGATTTCCTCCAAACCATTGAATTGAAATATTTTCCACTCACATGTAAACCTTTGTTGTTTTTTTGACTGCTTCAATACTTCTCTTGTGCAAATTATTTCTTTTCATTTTGAAAAAAATACATTTGATTCCTAAATCTTTCACAATTAGATTTTAATGTTTTTAGGAATTATTTTCAAAAATATTTATTTGATGCTGACAAATCATGCTAAAACACACGTTAGAAAATAATTCCAATCCAATGCCTAATCCTTGATTAACCCCATGAACTGCTTTTGTTGCATTTTACACTCATGTGACGTCCTTCACGTGTGGCAGCTGCAGATCCAGGGTCTTGTCTTGGTAGCGGCGCCACTTGAGACGCTGACCCCGAGTGGGTGGTGTGATTTTGCAATCACGACACCGTATGTGAGTCAGTCTAACCCTGGGACACCCGCTGAAGTCCTGATCGCGACGACAGATGTGACACTCGAACCCTGCTGGTTACCACGGCATCGGATGTGAGATTCTAACTCTTGTCTTGGTTGCGGATGATGTCTGGTTAGATACGGCATTAGCCTTGTCGTCCCCAGCTCTCCTCCAACGTCTGGTTACCGAAGCAACTACTTTGATCTCGGTCCAACCTACCCACGTTGTGATTTGATCTTAGGTTGACAAGATCAATCAGGCGTCGGGTCGTAGCGCGAGCTGAATCCGGGTCAAGAGTGATGCTGCACAAATGAATATAGAAGAAAAATAAAGGAACAATTCAAGGAGTTCAAATGTTGCCAAGGAATAACAATTTACTTTCTATTTGTTTGTTCGATACAGTAGTACGTCTCTCTCCCAGCCCACGTCTATGGATTGTGACACTTCTGCGTTTCTTAGCGAGTTTTAGTATCTTAAGTTGTGTTTCAGTAAACGGCTTTTGGTATCTTCAATCGACGTTTGTCAACTGGCTTTGGTGGAAAAATCTAAGTCGGACTTCACTGAACAGTTCTTGGCTAGAAGTCGAAACGCGTGGAATTCGTGCGGTCACCTGCTGTGAGGCTTATTCTCAAACTCTCACTCTGACTGTGACTCTGTAACTGCAACTCAAAAAGTGGGTGGAACTGTAACTCAAAACTGAATGAACGCCCGGGGACGTCGACCAAAACCCGGTGTGGGACCGGACGCGGTCTGGATTCTTTGATAATTTCAAATCCCCAATAAGGATTTTCTTTGTTTTCTGACAGGAAAATTTATCACTTTCCATTTTTGGAAATCTATCGCTCTTTGTTTAGAGGGGTACCCCCCCCCCTTTCGGGCGGAGAGGTCGGAGGAGAATTGCCCTCCTAAGACTCTTCCTCTTCATACCGGTACCTCATACCAAACCCTTCGAGGGGCGTCAACAACAATTCCCCTCCTTCTCATATCCTCACCTTCTGTGAGGAGAGGTCGGAGGAGAATTATCCCCTTAGGCTTATCCTTTCTCACTTTGGTACCTCACACTAACCTCCTCGTGGGCGTCAGCAGGTTTCTCCTTTACCATATTTCTCACCTCTGCCTACCAAATCATGCTACCCTGGTGTGGTTAGGCTGGTGTTAGCTTACATTGACACTCCAAGGGAAAAGAAAAGAAAGAAAAAGAATTATCCTTTTCCCGTGTCATCCCCAAAATCTTTATGAACGCCACATTACCATAATTAAAAAAATTCCTTTCTGTTATCAACAGAATTCTTCTAAACCTCACAGAATGTGCCCGCAAAATTATTTTTATTTTACTTTGGACATCTGGTCATCATCCAGCACATTTATTGCTGACTTTTCAACTATTGTAATCAACCTTTAACTGGGTGGTTTTCATTTGACGAACAAAATCCCTTTTTCCTTTTCTCGTTTCAACCGTCCAGGTGACCATCCCTGGCGACAGAAATCCTTCGTCGTATACACAGTTTTTGTCCATATCAATGTTTTTGTTTCAATTAATTCGATTAATTCCGTCTTCCTTGTTAACTGAATTTCGTTGACCCCCTTTCTCCACACGCGGCTGACCGACATTCGGAACTTCGAGTGCAAGCGATACGTGTGGTCAAAACCGTTGTTCTTATCAGGATATTAATTAATGTTGACAGACCTGAGATCCGCTTTCTTACATTGCAAACGAAAACAAATAAAAAAAATATTTTACCCATTCCATTTGCAAAAAGAAACAAATAATGTCACTCAGTATGTCTTTTGATCTATCTATTGCTTTAGTAATTCCCATTATTAATTTCTGTGATCAATTAATTAATCAATTAACCACTGTAGCTAAATAGTGTCACACTCATACAACATCACACAATAACCTTCTACCTTTCTTTAAGTTATTCTTGGGCCTTGTATCAAGTGAAAAAAAAAATACAAACGCATTCTTTACAATCAACATTTACTGTGGCAGAATGTGTTTCAGAATTAAACAAAATATTGAACAGCAACTAATAATTGCAAAAAAATAATTAGTTTACAAGAAATAAAATAGTGTTTTTTTTTTTATATGGACTACCATGATAAATGGAACCAATTCAGTCTTGACCTGTTGGCCGCTAATACAATTACCTCACTCACCCAAATTGACCTTTTGACTCTTACTGACTGTGGACTATATGTGTTAAGTGTTATAAAAATATATTTTTAATGGTTTTTTTTTGGGGGGGGGGGTATTTAAATCGAGTAAAGATTAAAAAAGTAACAATTTTCCCACATAAAATTGTCTTGATGTCACGATTATTTTTATTTTAAATAAATTTTAATTTTTATTCGTTTACTTTACATTGTAAAAAGTTGTAAACTTTACAACTTTTTGAGTTTTCTTTCTTCAGCCAGATTGCGGCCATTATCATTTTTGCTGATTCAAGGGAAATGTTTGACTTTAATTCAACCTAAATGAGCAAATTGTAATAAATGAATTTTTAATGTATATTTTTATCGACATGGAACCCAGATAGGTATGCTGAAAAGTTCTCGGCTCGGCATACTTCTTCACAAGTCTGATCAAACCATTTTTTGTGGGAAGAGCTACTACTTGATCAAGCCAAGAATTCTTTGTACATCATCTTGCGCAGTTTAATTTACTGACAAATTGTTCACTATAGAGCTACCTTTTCCTTATTTTGATTTGACTTAGATGATTTACTTGAGCTATTATCCTTTGTCATTCTTACTGATTTAGCAAAGCTAGTAATAAAAAAAATTTTTTTCGACTGATTTTCACATTTCAGGATACCTTCATTTTAAGGCCACCTAGTACTTGTTTTTTCTTTCTCGCAAGTGAATCCCATTATTGGCTGTTAAAAATTTTTTAAAAAATCATCCCGCTACAAACACTATAAAAATTTGGGTATCTACTGTTAACATTCTCATCAACATTAACTAAGTTTGATCCTCCATGTGTACCTGTGACATTAAATTAAAAGCTTCTCACGCAAGACAGTTCGCTTAGCGATCCACTACAATTTCCGTGCTTAACTAAATTCGATTTCTCAGTAAATAGTACATATCTCTAGAGAAAAATTGTTTTGCATTAATTTATTTTTATTTCATATTTATTAAGACTAATAGTTTAAAACAAAATTGAACTGATATAGGGTTTCCTTTATGCTTCATTACTAATAAATGTACCACATACTTTTTGTATGTAGTACAAGAGTGCAAACCTAAAAACCAGATACATTTCGGTTATAGCTAAATAGAAGGTTAGGTTCTTGTGAATGAGTTGATTGTAAGAATGAATGGGTCGTGAATCAGATTAGCTAGGTTTAAAAAGACGGATAGTGACAACTAGCCTTTCCAACATCCTACGGCCTTTTGCCACCAATGTACTTACAAGATAAATAAACAATCGCCTAGCAAGGAGTGGCTAATCTACTACAAATTGAGAAAATTAATGATCCACTTTTAAATCGAATCAAAATATGTATTTTTGGAAATTTTCTTTTCAGAAAATAAAACCTGCTGCAACAGTATTTCTTCTATTGCCCGAATTAATAAAGAAAAAAAAATGCAAATCAGATACAATTACAAAGTAAAATATTTATTTCTAACCAGCTAAATAAGGGTTCTTGCAAAAATTCGTCCCTTTTTGCTGAGAATAGGACAACCTATTCTCTAACAATGTAAAAAAAAAAAAAAAATGTAGCAGAAAACAACCTTAAAAATTACAATGCACAAAAAAAAAGAATTGCGCCCACCTGCTGTGTCAATGATAACAATAAAAAGGGGGGAGCCTTAACTCTACAGTACACTTCCAGTCCTTTCAAGGTTCAAAGTTTTTATCTTTTTTCTTTCTTGTGTAGACAAAGTTCTCTTCCTGGTGACCAACTCCCTTCTTTCTTCACTTATTTCCCTCCCGTCCGCCTGGAAATTACGCTTTTCTTTTACGGCCGCTAGAAGGTGGAAATTTACATAAACACGTGGCAAAATACTTTTTTGAAAACGCACGTGTTCGCTCCTTCGTCTTCTTCTCAAACGGCTTTGGCTCCAAACTCCATTTACGGATTTCTTTTCAACTTTCTTTTCTGGGGTTTCTTCAAGAGGACTTCTCAAAACTTTCTCTGAAGAGGAAACTTGCCCTCAGTAACTTGTTACCAATGCATCCTTAATTATGGGCAAACGGTGCCTGCCTTTTCTGCAGGGAGAGATAAAACGAACCTCTTCTCTCTAAGCGGTCTCGTTTCCAACTGCTGCTAAGGTCAAGTCACAGTTCTCCCTTCCCTTTCAAAGGGGACAATTCACATTTGAACCGTCCAATCACAGTCCATTAAGGAAATATCAGCAGGTTCTTAGGGCCAGTAACACAGTGAGTGTCTTTTGTTCTCCCTTGACCAAAGATTTTTCAAAGTATCGCCAAAATACGTGCGCACTTTCAATAATAAAAACAAAACAAATTCACCAATGAATGAATTTTATGCTGTATTGGTTATTAATTTATAAATTATTCTGGATATTTCTTTGTTTGGGGTTTAACAGTTAAATTAGTTTTTTGCGAAATTATTTTTTTTTTAAAGTTATTTCAGTAAGATTTACTGATAATTCATCTCGAATCTTACCAAAATTCAATATCAATCAACTCAGTATCAGTTCTGTCAATCATTTTTTTGCTTTTAACACTGAGTAGATGCGCCATCCGGCGATTAAAGAAAACTAATAAATGAAATCATTGAAATCTATTTTCTGCTATAATTTAATTCATTCTGCCAGTCACTTTAAGTTTAGTGTTCTCTTAAAGAAAATTATATTAACACTGAAAGTGGGGCCTAATTTATGTAAATAAATTGATCCCTTCACGGAAACCAAAACAAAATACGATCATAACACATGAATTGTTACAATGCATAAAATATTTTGAAATTCGTTATGGAGAGTGCTTAATCAATATAATCAAATTCTAGATTACGAATTTTAGAAAATTCCATACACGAAATTCCGTTCGAATTTATAGTGAACTGAATCCACTTGCTAACTTTCATAAAATAATTAACAAATTTAATATTCGTGACTTAATGTGTCTACTCAAGTCAAAGGTCATATTTGACTGCAGAATAACTTGCATTATGCTGCAGCAATGAGACAGGATGAAAAAAATTACTTGGAAGAATACAAAGTTAAGAAACAATCAAGGGACATCATTTTATTTCGAATGAACCAAACGTAAACATACATCAAGAAATAAAATATACTGGCGTCGCATTGCAACGTGTAGGTTGATGGAATAGTCCATACCTACCTTTCACCCCTCCGGGATAATGCACTTTACACCAATAATCACCTATTAACCAATCAGCATCTTAATTTCAGCAAACTAGACATTTCATTGGCTCAGACCTCTAAAACTGTTGCAAGTTTAAGCGAAAATATTTTTTGAGCCGATTTTTAGACCCAAAACTCAATAAATAGAGGCGTCCGAATTGATTCGAACCGGTCAGAACCCCACCCTGGAGGGGCATACTCTTCGGGCCACAGACGACATGTGCGAGGCATTTCGAGAGCCGCTTTACCAAGGAGCCTGGTCTTCGTGAGGACGAGTTTCACAGCTATTTGGCTGACTTTCCTCGACTGAAGCGGCTAGCTGCGAGGGAGAGATCACGGACGGCGAAGTCTACGAGGCATTGAAGAAGTTCGGCAGAGGCAAGTCGCCCGGTCTGGATGGTTTGCCTTATGAATTGTACTTGAGGCTGTCGCACATCTTTGTCCTGATTTTGACTGTGGTGTTCAACAACTGGTTCCGGCCGGGGTCCCTCCCCGACAGGTTCTCCAGGGGTTGATCACGCTGTTGAAAAAGGGCAAGGGTGTTGAGGGAAACTAGATGATTACAGGCCCATAACTCTGCTAAACACAGAGTTAAAGATTTGGGCCAAGATCCTGCTTTCGTGTCGTACCGCAGCAACGTTGAGGCGGTACTGAAGGCGCTTGACCGGTACGAGAAAATGACAGGGGTCAAGATTAACCGCGACAAGTCGTCAGGCTTGCGGTTAGGTGCCTGGAAGGGGGTCTTCGGTTGGACGGACGGTCCTGTCCGCATTCTTGGAGTGTAGTTTGGACCCGACCTCCAGCTGGAGAAAAATTGGTCTGAAGTACAAGTAAAGGTCGACGCGATCGGTCAGACTTGGCGTCGACGGAGGTTGTCCATGAAGGTGCCATTTACGTTTTCCCCCTTGTTCTTTATCGATTGTCCGTACTTCCTCTCTGTGATGACTATCGGAAGGCGCTCGCTATCCTCCATTTTATGGAGGGGACGCGGCAATGCCACACTCGGTGAGCCACAAACTCGCCTCGAGGTTGGCTTTGCTACGCCGCGCAGTGACAGGAGATTCGATTATGGCGGGGATTGTTAGGGACGCGTTCCCTTTCCTTACTATCAGTCTCCCCATCTCGCGGGTTGAGCGCCATCGTAAGCCCCGGGATCAATCAGCTTTCCTTCGTGAGTGTCGGTCGGCCTTGTTGGCTGTTCCTCGGTCCAGTGGCCTTTCACGACCTAGGAAGGTCTTCTATCGTCTTTTAGTGGAGTGGGGTCGCGAAGGATTCCCTACGTGATCAGTTCTGCTTGTCGCAGGATGAGTTTCGCTCTTACTGGTCTTGGGCGCCAGCGGCGGATTACCTCAGTAACCCTGAGTTTTCGCTACATCTTTAGTTATGACCCAAGTCGAGATTCCCCATCTCCCCAGTTTGTTGCCCCCCCCTTTCATCTCGACTGGGTCAGCTTTTACCATGTTTCCCATGTCCGTCTATATTTTCTCCTTTCCCACTCCCTTAGCGAGAGAGCTATTTCATTTTGTCCCCTGGGCAAAATACAGCGGCCTCCCTGTTTTGAGGGTTGGACGGGCCCTACTCACATCAGTTATGTTTAATTTGATTTGTGTTAATATTTTGGTTTGTTATTGGGTTCATCTCCTTCCCCTCCCATTTTTCATCATAGAATTTTAAGTATTTATCATCATAGAATTTTAAGTATTTATCATCATTAAATTTTTATGGTATGGGGCACATTTTGTAGGTTCCCCCTTGAGAGGATGCGGTATTATGGTGTATTATGGATGATTTTTTGATGTGAATGGGTCATGAATCGGATTAGCCAGGCATAGGATAGTTAGTTATGACCAGCCTCAACCACCTCCCCGTTTTCGGCCTTCTGCCATAATTGTATTTTTTAATACAATAAATAATGTCAGAAATTCACCTTGGAGAGATGCCAAACTAATCCAACTACACTTTTCCCGCGCAAACTTCTCTGGCTCAACAAACAGCATTTCACTCTCCCAGGAAAAATTGCTTACAACACTAAAGAAAGTGAAATAACACACTACTAAATAAGTATTCGTAAACATTCAATCAAACACCAAAACAACTAAAGGTACACAACTCTTACCAACTTTGGACATTAATTTAAACAAACATACGCATACACACTATTGACTGTACTCTCACAAAAGACATTTTGTACACGACCAAACACTTTGTTTAATTTTACACACAAACCTTAGTAACAGTTTCACACACACTAAAACTTGGCATAAACACACTACATAATTCAATTCAACCATTCACACTTGTCCAACAATATCTGACTTAATTGTGTACGTTAAATTTATATATATCAATGTTATTGTTAAACTTTTAGTTATGTTGTTTTCGCTTTGATTTTTCTTGAATGATTTGCCTTCAAAATTCCTGTTTCTTAATTTGTTGTGGATGAATATCTAAGAACACCGATATCTCTAACCATTCTGATAACCTAACCTTCTGATATCTTAAAATACATTCGCCAGTCTACAATCCCAGAGGCCCTGGAGGCCGTAAAGACAAGAATAATATCCCTGCTGACTTCCGACGTCAGGATCTAATCCGATTCTTTGAGCATCAGCTTAGGATGAAGATTAGAACTGATAGAAAACGATTACATTCGACAGTCTTCAGCGAAAGGTGGGTAAAAGAGGCGAGCTTGGTTCGTTTGAACGGGGCTAGCCTTGATTTTCTTTTCTAGGTCAACCTAAGTCACACCGGGGTGGTTTCCTGTGGAACCCTACCCTTGGTTAGGTTAGACAAGCTTAAGTGTACCTAGTTAATGTGAGTAAGTGTTGTTCCCGGCTATCTCTTTAGTTATGATCCATGTCGAGATTCCCAACCTCCTCAGTTTGTTTTGGCCCCTTTTTATCTCGATTGGGTCAGCCTTTGATTTCCCCATGTCCGTGTTATTTTATCTCTCTCCCCACTCCCTTAGCGAGAGTGCTTCTTGATTTTGCCTTATGGGCAGAATACAGCGGCCTCTCTGTTTTGAGGGTTGGACGGGCCCTACTAACATAAATTATGTTTAGTTTAAAATTTGTTGACTTTTTGTTTGTTATTGGGTTCATCTCCCTCCCCTTTCACCGTTTCATTATTAGAATTTTAATGTATTGTTATCATCATCCAATTTTTATGGTGTGGGGTGCGTTTTTGTAGGTTCCCCTTTTCAGGATGTGGTATTATGGTGTATGAAGGATTGAATGGTGACGGACGAGTTCTTGTGGTGAATGTGTCAATTGTAATGTATGAATGGGCCGCGAATCTGATTATCTAGGTATAGGATAGTTAGTTACGACCAGCCTTTACCCCTCCCCTTTTTTGGCCTTGTGCCACAATTTCTGTATCTTCAGAAATAAATCTCCAAAAGCGAAGTTACAAAAATAAATCTCGAGAAAATGCCTGAATCAGCCAGTGCGAAAGGTGCTAAGAAGGCCGGCAAAGCCAAAGCTGCTCGTTCCAGCGATGGCAAGAAAAAGAGGGAGAAGAGAAAGGAAAGTTATTCCATCTACATTTACAAAGTAATGAAGCAAGTTCATCCGGACACTGGAATTTCTAGCAAAGCCATGTCTATCATGAACAGTTTTGTGAACGATCTTTTTGAGAGAATCGCCTCTGAATCTAGCCGTCTGGCCCATTACAACAAACGATCGACCATTAGTAGCCGTGAGGTGCAGACTACTGTCTGTCTCCTTCTGCCCGGAGAATTGGCCAAACACGCTGTGTCTGAGGGAACTAAAGCTGTCACCAAATACACCAGCACAAAGTAAACATTTAAAGAAAATATCTATAAAAACGGTCCTTTTCAGGACCAAACACTTTACGTTTGTCACTTCCGATTATTTATATGCTGAAAGGATTTTTGTATTTTTTTTTTTTAATTGAAAAAGTTTTCTTATGGTTGTTCTCCATTAATTATCAATATTATCCAGATTTTTACAAAATGAACTTATTTTCGGAGTTCAGGTGTCATTTTGAAAATAAATACATGCTCACGAAATTAGTCATTTTAACATTTCATAAAAATTACTACTTGAACTTTTTCCTCGCCTGTAATAAACAAAGCATTTTCTATTTTTGTTAAAAATGACTAATCTTCGATGATGTTTAAAACTTATGGAAATGATTTGAAATCGATATTTATTTCAAAAGCTGAATTGAATCAGCTTTTGGAATTCTCAGACAATCTTTTTAGCTTAGTCGAATATTTTTGGGATCTGAATATTAGACTAAAAAACTAAAAAATTATCTGCTTAAATTTATGAATTGAAATTTGAAAGTAAATAACATTTTCCGAATTTCGGCAGATCGAAAGGGAATTTAAAAACATTTTTATGATAAATAACTAAAAATTATAGAAAATCTCAATTTATTTACATTTGGCTTATTTTAATGTTTTTAAGTTTGTTTTATTGACTTACGCCGGAGTACAAGTGTCACTTTCAAAATAAAATTAGAGATCATTTCAGCATCTCGTAAAAATTGATTTTTAGTCTTCTTATTTCTTTTTAGTAATTTGAAGAGCATTTCCCCGCCTATTCATTGCATATAACTTTCAATGAGTTTACAAAAGAAAAACAATATTGCCCAGCTTTTTATAATAAAGTTATTTTTATTAATACGCGCGAGATCACAACATACAAATTTCAATAAGCTTTTTTACTTCGGAATTTATTTAATTTTAGAAACAACTATAACTAGGCAGGGCATTTTTGTCAAAATAAACCAGACATCTGAAATAATTTTAAAACTTTTTATTCAATAGTATGGTTGGAATTGGAATGATTTGAAATCGATAGTGATTTCAAAAGATAATTAATAAATTAAATACTTCTGTTGCTAAAAAAAAGCCTTAAATATTTTGCCTGAAAAGTAAAAAAAAAAAACATTTTTAATTTCGGCAGATCGATAGAGGCTAAATCTAAAAACATTCCAAGATCTTTTAAAAATGAATTTTTTCTGAGGATAAATAAAAACTAATAGAAAAACTTCACTTTAGATCTTGGACGTGATCTGGTTTTGTTTTATTGAATAAATTCTAAGAAAAATATTTAATATTATTTAGTGTTTAAGTGTGAATTTAAATAAAACAAAAAATTTACTCACGAAACTACGTCATTTTAGTCAGCATCTCATAAAAATTAATTTACTTGAAAAACATTCCCCCGCAATAATTATCGATACAAAATTTACGAAAAATAATTTTTGAGTTTTGCATAGGAGCTTCCTTATTTCTTAAATGTTTGATCACGCAAGATACAAAAAAAAAAAAAAAAATGAAACCAATTGCTGGAGTTCATGAATTGACAGGAATTTTCTATAAAAATGTTTTTAGTATTTTGTATGAGGTACTATCAGTGTTTGACGATTTTTTTTTTTGACATCTTCAAAATTAGAATTCAGTCTTATTCATTTTGAAAGTTAAAAGAACATAAAAATTATACAAAAATATTTTATTTTCAAATAAAACTACTTGTAATTCATATAAAAATGACTAAAATAAATTTGTAGCTAGGTAAAATCTAATTCGAATAACAAAAATCTGGTTGGCTAAAGCCCAGCTAAGATTGAAAGCTACAGGGTTTCAATTTGCAACTGAGTTTGGATTCTTCGATCTCGCATGAAATAAAATTTTACAAAAAACTGATACGAACGATTAAATAATTCGTCAATTGGAATAACATTTTGAAATCCTTCATAGCTTGACCACCAAGAAAATAAGACTCAAGCAAGATAATATAATTTATAAAGCAATAATATAATATACTAACAAATACAAAACACAACCTATGCAGTGTATTAGATAGATGTTCATGAGAATCTTTGAGGCCCTGAAAAAGGCAGTTTAATACGTTTGAAAATTAAAAGTAATTTAGGCTCTTTCTCCACGGATACGGCGAGCAAGCTGGATGTCCTTGGGCATGGTGACTCGCTTAGCGTGGATGGCACACAAGTTGGTGCCTTCGAAAAGACCAACCAAATAAGCCACACTGGCCTCTTGTAAAGCCATTACGGCAGAACTCTGGAAACGGAGATCGGTCCTGGGCGATTTCACGAACCAGACGTTGGAATGGAGGCTTCCTGATAAGAAGCTCGGTAGACTTTTTTGGTAACGTCTGATTTCACGAAGAGCCACGGTGCCGTGCCTGTAACGATGGGGCTTCACTCCACCAGTAGCAGGAGCGGCCTTTGTGGCCAGCTACTTACGAGGGCCTTTCCTCCAGTGGATTTACGAGCAGTCTGCTTAGTACGAGCCATTCTAAAAAGACGAATAATTTTTTTTATGATACCAATGACGCAGATTTTATAATGGCCGCCGCTACTGCTGATTTCGTAAAACCCGCGCGCTATACTCTTTTAACATTGGTCGTCCTGTCATTGGTCAGTAAATGCTGTTTCCTATCACGTGGTACGTTTTTACGTAAAAACTACATCACAATTGTTTTTATCGTGTTTTTCTTTTTTCATTTAAACCACACAAAACATTTTCTGCCAGTCCTTTTATGCATTTTTTTCTGGGTTTGTATTTTTCTCATCTTGTGCCACAATTACTGTATTTTCGAGCAATAAATCTCAAGTTGCAAGACGTTTTTTTTTACTATTGCTAGATGGCAGGCGTCCTTTTAAAATATTAACTAAATTTAATTAGTATGTCATAAGTACACGTACATCTTATCCATATTCAAAAAAACAAAACAACTAAAAGCTTTTGAAATTAAATAATATCTTTGTTTTATTGAGTTTTGATATGTTACGATTCAGAGCTGATTTTAAGGTAGAGGAGGTTCTGCTAAAAACAAAACAAAAAAAGAAACCATTTACTTTCCTCGAAGCCTTGTGCTATGTATATTTTTGAATTTTTAGAGTTTTCATAAAATTAGTGGCGGGGGGAGTGTAATATAAAAAAAAAATTCCATTATTTATTAATAGTTTCTGTAAGTTGCATTATGATCCGACAATTATTAAAATTAATGTCATTTAAAAAATGCACTAAAATAAAATTTTCTGTTATTTACTAGGACATCTGCTCATTTTTTTAGTGACGATTGTTTTTTTTTCCAATAGAATTCACTTGCGAGTGAGAAACAAGTACTAAATGATCTTATAAAAAAACTAAAAATTTATCGACTGAAATTCGTTAATAATAGCGAAGAGGATGTCAGTTCAACATCTTGCTTCCCCTCCAAATTTTCGTCCTCGTGTCACATTTTTCGTGGTTTTTAAATTTAATAGACGGGAAGAAGAAATAGTCAAAATTGTTTAGCAAGAATATGCCATTCCCTTTTTAAATGCATTTTTAAACAATGTAACCAACATCTACTGGTTTTGTATTTCAGGCACTGAAAATATGTACATATTTTCACTCAGTGTCTGGCCTATTCAACTTGTTATAAACGGTGAAACTTTTTCTCATTCCTTCTATCATAATGCGCCATTCTGAAAAAAATAATCCGAGTCAAATAGGTTTACACCGTTTATCGGATTGCACATGAACTAAAGTTGATTAAACTAAACACTCAACTTCCACGGATACAAACTACAGTTCAGTCTGTATTCTTCCCGTTCAATCATAAAACCCTTTTTTCAATGTATACAAAATTTGAAAACTTCAGTGACCTGAGAAAAAAATTTACACAATTTTTGTGCTCAGTGACAAAAAACTATTTACCTTAGTTTAAGTGACTTTTTCTTTCTTTTTTTTCGCTGACAATGATTTTCATTTTTCAATCATTTACTAATGTATCTTCAACACTTTGCCTTTCCACTTTTAAGCTGTCATGTCATACTTTATTAAATAAAAAGGTTAATATGCCATCTTGGTCGCATTAAATAAAGTTTAATGCGACCAAAATGGCATATTAACCTTCAGTGCAGAGGAAAAAAAATCCACAATCTTTAACCCTTGCAAACTAAGATGTAAGTTTTGTCAAAACGTTAGAGGTAAAGTAGTTTTGAAACAGTGAAATCTAATGTTTTATATTGAATTTTAGAAATGTTGGCTTTATTTACTATATAGTTGGTAGCTCCAGCGCTGGGTCGCGTAAAAAAGCAGCATATCACGATAAAAAAAGGCCAATAACTCAACGAAAATAAAGTTTTGCCATCATGAAGAAAGACCAAAGTATTTTATTTTTTGAAATTTTTTATTCCTTTCTAGCACGTGGAATAATTTTTCATTTTTTAAAATTTTTTTATTGCTTTTAAGCACGTAATTCAATGATAACGTTAATGGAAAGTAAATTTACGAATCGAAATTTGAAAAGCTCATAACAATCGTTTACTTTTTAAAGCATATATGTAACGGAGAAAAATAACCGTAGAGAATAAGTGGCCCTAAAAAGGGCCGTTGTTAAAGATGTTACGTCAGTAAACTGGAACAGATTGTTTAACCTCCGAAACCGTAAAGTGTTCTGCCTTGTCTCTTTAGGGCATAAACAACATCCATGGCGGTGACCGTCTTCCTCTTGGCGTGCTCAGTGTAGGTGACGGCATCGCGGATGACATTCTCGAGGAAAACTTTCAGGACACCACGGGTCTCTTCATAGATGAGGCCAGAGATACGTTTCACACCACCTCTGCGGGCAAGACGACGGATAGCTGGCTTGGTGATACCCTGGATGTTATCACGCAACACTTTGCGATGACGCTTAGCGCCTCCTTTTCCCAAACCTTTTCCTCCCTTTCCACGTCCTGACATTTTTCTAGTAGTTTTCTAAGTTTCTCACTGATTTCAACTGAATATATACCCGCCAACTTAATGATTGATGCGGACGTAGTAGAGAGCATACCACCTGACTATCATTAACCAATGAAGTTACAGCGGAAATATTTGAAATGTCTAGGCGCGCACTTTAGAAAAAAAAAAGATGAATGATCAGCAGCAGCTGTTCCAATTAATTATAAAAGCGGTTACTTTTAAAGCGGGTCTCAGAACGTAATTAGAATGGCTCGTACTAAGCAAACTGCTCGTAAATCCACCGGCGGAAAAGCTCCCCGTAAGCAGCTAGCCACAAAGGCCGCTCGCAAGAGCGCTCCTGCTACTGGTGGAGTGAAGAAGCCCCATCGTTACAGGCCCGGCACCGTGGCTCTTCGTGAGATCAGACGTTACCAAAAATCCACCGAGCTTCTTATCAGGAAGCTTCCATTCCAGCGTCTGGTTCGTGAAATAGCTCAGGACTTCAAGACCGATCTCCGTTTCCAGAGTTCTGCCGTGATGGCTTTACAAGAGGCCAGTGAGGCTTATTTGGTTGGTCTTTTCGAAGACACCAACTTGTGTGCCATCCACGCTAAGCGAGTCACCATCATGCCCAAGGACATCCAGCTTGCTCGCCGTATCCGAGGAGAGAGGGCCTAAACTAACTTCTCATTGTTTCAAATGAAACCTTTAAACGGCCCTTTTAAGGGCCTCTAAAATCTCCGAAAAATCTTTTCTCGTTCATTGTATGCGTTAACGGTTAGCTTTTCCATCATATATATGTCCTGTTAAGAATCTGGTGTTATTACTCGTATATAAATTACGTGGCAAAATTTCTATTCCTGACCGTGTTTTTGCCTTTTTATCGCTACTTTCAGACCCAAACAACCAATACTGCAATAAATACACGGAATGATTTACGTTTTTTTTTCCAAATATGAATTTCATAATGAAGTTATTAAAAAATTTACTACTTCAGCTTTTAGTATTTTTTCAACAATATGTATTTTAATAGTATTTAACTTTTTTTTGTTTTAAGAATTGAATTATAGCCACATTCAACGAAGAAATGCAATTATCAATGGACACTTCTGCAATCTTGTTATAACGTGGTTGTTAATAAAAAATTTCACACCATTGTACAGACAACCCCTGCTGAGCACACTACTATTGTACCCCTACGCTTGCCAATCTGACGATTTCCAGTTATTCAGCTTCATTAATGAATAAATACTGAAAAATTCGATTAAATCGGATAATTTCCAGATGTTTTAGTTACTAACTTTTTAAATCGGACTTGCTTTAATTTAGAAACCTCCCAAAAAACGGATGTATTTTTTGTGGTGGTACCTTAGTTTTGACATGACAGGCTACTGTAATGTTGTTTTCATTGTAGAAAGTAAGGATTACTTTTAAAAACTGTACAATACATTTACTAATTGGCTTTGAAACTTCTATAGGGTAAATAATGGATTTTTAAAATTTATTTAATACATTTTTCACGTATAATGTCGATTCGTTGAGTTTGGCATGCATGCCAAAAAATCTATTTACATACGGGAATTATTTGTTTTAAATACAGATTATTAAATTACTAGTCTATTCAAGTAAAACTAAAATTTAGTTTAAAAGACATTTTTAAAATTAGATATCTAAAATGCGTTTTCGAGTTTTTTTTTTTTTACCAAGTTCTAATTACTTTTCGAGAGGTTGCCGTAAAGCGACCTTAAGCTAATAGACTAAAAACTATTGCTAATGAATTTTCCTACTGTAAAATCTTGACCTTGTGCCAAACTAACGGTGATGAGAAGAGGTAAAAAGAAAGGGTTACTAATCATGACTTATTGGTACAATCTTTCCTAAGTAGAGAAAGGTCATTTTCATCTTCATAGGTACATAAATAAGTAATGTTATGAGTTGAGAATGAAAGTTGAGTTAAATTCCACGAAGGGGATATCTGACTTGTATGTACAAGTATGTCTAAGCTAGTGCACGTGTGAGTATTAACTTTGGGAAACAGTAGGTCCACCCAATGAGGGTCGAATTCACAAGTAAATTCGTTTTCAAAGTGTGCTCTTGAAATAGAATGACTAAACTTTTTCAATATTTTTTTTTTTTTAATCTCATCTCATGAAAGCATTTTTTTAAATTTTGGTTGTTTTTGTTTTGTTTCTGGATTAGTGAGATTCAGTTTTTTTCATCGTCAAAAGAGCACCGATTTTAAAATAATTGCTCAGCTATTTTTACCTATAGATCATATCTTGATGTAACCGCTCAAAGGCGACATTTGTTCAATGGAAAAAATGGTGATTTTTAGTTAGTCTTGTCAACACTCAAGAAGTTCAGGAATTATGTTGGCAGATGTGCAAAAAACCACATTTAGGAAAGATACGCTTATCATCTCAAGAATATCATTGTTTTGTTTTTTTAACCAATGATATGCTTGATATAGATATTTCAATATACACCAAGATGAGCTAGCTAAATACTGAACTTTATATTGTTAGAAATAAATGGTGGTAAGCTCTTTAATTCAATTTGAGTTGACATACGAATCAATAAATACCACATCTAAAACTGGATGCTAAAACTTGTTAACAGTAAAGAAAAAAGTAAAAAAAATAACTTTACTCAATTTATGAAGAAAAATTCTTAAAAGGAAATCCACTTCATTATGAAGAAAATAGAAAAATACTCTGGCAACCAACAAATGCACATGGAATCCTAAAAAAAGGATGTTTTGTCTGCGTATTTAGACGAAGATCATTGATAATAGTAGCACACCAAAGCCGTTATTTAAAACGGGAAGTGACTCACAAACTGACAAGAAAATATGCCTTATTGACCCAACAACATTAACTGATTTAAAAAGAACTATCTCGGAGGTGATGTTGGAATTATACATGCAAGGGGGAAGCAACTCTTGCTTTCTAACATTAAACCTTTTCGGAATAAAAATGAAATACTTTACATTAAATACTTTTACATTTTTTTTAAATTACCTATCTTACTAGTAAAATTTTTTTTTTCATTTTATCAACTCATACATAGTCCTCCAAAATTACTAGGTTTATGTATTTTCCTACCTAAAGTTGTTTTAACTAACATGCTTTTATTGTCCATTTGTTGATACTTGTTTTCCTCTTTTCTTTGATACATCCCTCTTTTTACTATTATATTTTAAGTGTTTTATATTTCTTTGAATTTGCCCTTTCCAGGTTTCTATTTTTATGTCCTGTTATTTTCGTCTGCTGAAGCAACAATTCCAGTATCTGTCCAATTATTCTAGTCATCCTCCCTTGGATCACCAATTAAGTCTTTTTAGCACAATGTCTTCTGTTATAACCCTTCCTATTTTTACCTTATAGAATCGGTCTCTTTCCCTTACATGATTTAAATTAGGTAATTTTGGCTTAAATTTTTCCCAATGACATGGTAATATAGTTTTTTTTCCCCATTAAAAATTCTGCTAGTTTGTAGCAGAAATTGGTGTACTCCCAATATACTAATACTGCAATGAATACATCTTGTTTTAATATTCTCTTGGCTATTTTAACTGCTGATTCTGCCCCTCATTTAACATATGGGAAATGTGGTCAACTTGTTATGTGGTAAAGATTTTATCACATAACAAGTAGTCCACATTATGCATTTTATGGTAAAATCCATATTATTCTGCAAATTGCTTACAAGTGTCACCATTATTGCTGACCACTGTGCTAGGAATACCATATTTGCTGAATACATTTTTCATTTTGTTAATTATATTATGTCTTTACTGATTTATGTAAATAATTTTGTCTATATTTCTGAGATGAGATATTCTAATTATTTACAATGTTGTTCTCATCTTTATTGTCACATTCACAATGCTTCACCTGAAGAAGGCTGGAGCTTACAAGGGTTGAAACATTGTGAATGTGACAAAAAAGATGAGGACAATCATCCAAACAATATAAATTGTGTAAATGGAAAAAATAATTAATAATATTTTCCTTCATGTTTCAATATATCTATTCCTTTTTCCTGCCATAGTCAATCTGGTATTGATGTAGATTTAAGTTTTTCATTCCCATTTAGCTGAACTATGTACATTACAAAATGAGCATGTCTCAATGAATTTTTCTCTATCCACTTTTATTGCTGGCCACCATATTGACATATTGTCTAATTCTTTACATTTATTTAGGCCTAAATGATCACTGTATATGGCTTTTAACATTTTGATTCTCACCATTCCTGTGATAACTATTCTGTCCCAATAGAAAAGTAAATCTTTTAGTATTGACAATTCACTTTTATGTTTAAAATAAAGTTTATATTTTCTGGATTTTCAAATTTCAAAACTAAAGTCTCGATGTCTTGCTTCTAAATTCCCCTCAAAATAGTAATTTCTCCTTTCTTAAAATATTTATTTAAAAAAGAAACTTAAAGAAGACACATTTTAAAAGAAAGTTGAATCCAGATATAAGTTTAACATTATGATTAGTTAGCTTTTTGTTTAACGTTTGAATTTGTTGCTAAAAAAACAATTCAGATAATTTTGGTGGCCCTAAATAAGAATCTAAATTTATGAAGCATTGTCATGTCCTATTTCTTTCATTTTAAATTTTAATGATCAGTTTTTATTTGTATTTTTTAACTCAGTCGGGTAATGGCTAAAGAGTGCATTTTTATTTTATAGTACAATTCCTTTAATTGTCACTGAGTATCAGCTGAAAATTTTTGTTTGGTAAAGAAACATTTACCAAGTACTTTAGTTTTTTAGCATATCAAGTCATCTATGTAAAATAAATAATTTATATATTTTTCTATACAAGATTTTACAGTCATAACCAAACTTATTAAGTTCATTAAGCATCATCACCTTCATTATCAACATTTCTTACTATTTAAGCAAGGTTTTGCTTTTGAGTCTTTGATTTATTTTTTACATTTGTTTGCTTTGAATGGCAACTTTCACTCATCTTGATAACTTTCCTTGTCTTTTTTGCACAAAATTGTATGATGCATTTTTAATTTTTTTCTTTAATTTCTTTAGATTTTACATGTATACACCATTTTTTGTAACTTTGTTTATATTGTGTGAAAATCACAACAGAATGAAAAAATTATTTCCTACAGATCATCTACTAATCATTTTAATTAGTCAATCAGTCCTCAATTAAAAACAATAACTTATTGCAAAAGTTCTGGTACTTTTATTAAAGGAGGGAAAAATTCAATTTAAACTTATTTTTCATTCTTTTTTTATTCCAACTTAAGCCTGTGAGGCATACTTCTTAAAATGGCCTTCTTTAATTTTTTTAAATTAATACTAAAAGTCTTCAGTCTTCTTTAGTGTTCGGGCTTGTAAATTCAAACAAACAAAAATGGTTACATAGAAACAAGAAAAGGCTGTGGCAGACTTTACCACATTAAAAACCCAGCAGGGAGTCCGAATTCGATTTTAGTACCTCTTGAAAACTGGGTTCCCGCGGAGTTTCTGAGAGCAGGCGGAAACAGATGGTGGTCAAGGCGATTTGCATATTAAAATTCGTGGGCGGTGCCTAAAAACTGTTTAACTCCGACTCTCATATAAGCGGCCTGCACGCTTGAGTTGGGGAGATAAGATCAGATCGGATCCGAGAACGCGAGAGAAGCAGCAGAGAGAGAGAATGGGAGAGATCGCAGATCAGAGAACGCGAAGGAAAACGCGGCGGAAACGACTTAGTGGGTCTTGCTGATCTGGCCAGTTGGTTGCCGGCGTCAAAAAGTCCAAATCGTACCCAGAGATAGAAATCAAACTCGTGCGAATCCTGATAACTTCGTCAACACAGCTGAAAAAAGCCGACTGCTATATCCGAGGGGGTGGACGAAGAACCGCGACTTATCTCCCTTAGTACAGCCGAATTTCGACCGGCATAATTGTGTCTTTCTCTCTCTGTGACGTTCCGACCCAAACGAGTGAACCTCGTTAAGACAGTTTGTATTCGTGCAATTTCTTTGATAGTGACATAAAAACAGTAGCCTTAAAGGGCTCTTTGTACAGAAACCGAAAGTGTTGCTTATTTCTTGGTTCTTTGTGCCCTTGCGGTTACGACAAGAACTTTTCTGCACGAATAGCGATTTCTTTCAGCGTGGAGCCCAGCCATTTAATTCGTCCTACCTCCGGATCGTCCTGAATCATCGAAATACTGCTGTTCGGATCAAAAATACACAACGTGGCGGATAGTGGTGGTTCCTTCAGTTCACAGGAGGAGGACCGGGTGGTTTACTTTTCGGCCAGAACCACTGGAGAGCCAGGACAGAGCTGTAGCCAGCAGGGCTTCTACGTCAGACATGAGAGTCTCTTATAATGACTGTTCTTAAAAGATTTGCCATGTTACAAAAGATTATATGAGTATATACAAGGTATGTTTAGCGTGTGAGTGAGAAGGTTGGCGCATGGTTTCAACTGTCGTGGATTTGTTTGGCAGCTGAATTCTCACTAATTAATTCTTGCATAAATAAGTGACTATAGGCTCCAGATCACTTCGCGGAAAGAATTGTTCTTCATGTGCAGACGATCTGATTGGTTGACATAGACCAATCAGCAAGCGAGCTTTGGGGAGACTAAAGAAAGCTTCTGTGATCCGTTTCTTCCAAAAGTGCACAAAACTGACTACATGAAAATAGAGCGATTACAAAATTGTCGCATTGCTGCGATTTGTAAATTGTCTATAATAACGTAGTGGTGATTAATTAACCAACGAATGCTTGGCGTTGTATGTGATTTGTATTTGTATGTATGTTCGTGCGTGATAGACTCGCACAAGGCTGTTTTGCAGAAAAATATTTTTTATATGAACTTTAAAAAAATATAGAAACAAAATTGACATTTACTTGCAAAAATTCGCAATTTCATTAAGTTCAGAATTTAAAGTAACGAAACTAAAACCATAAAGTTAATAATTCCAGGAGGAGATGGATATAGTGCTAGCTGAGTTTTGATACACAGAGGTAGATGATCAATAACAGTAACGATAGGAAATTAATGGTGATAAAAATTGTGAAGATCTATTCAAGTGAATCTGGAAATATGCAAGAAAAAAGTAATTAATTAGTTGTTTGAATAAATAGGGTGATAATGAACCATGCAAAAAAAAAAACTGCATCACTCTGTGGGAGAAGAGTGTTTTGTTTTTGTTTTTTGTTGCTTTTTTTTTGTTTTGTTTTGTTAGAGAAATATTTGTTTTTCAATGAATTATATGTACATTTTGTGAAATCTCAAATGAAGGTGCAAGGAATTTTGTTCTCCCCAGGAATAATGGATTGCAGAAGTAGTGTAACACTATTTAGCAACGGCAGTTAGTTGATCAACCACAGAAGTTAATTACGGGGATTACTTAAACCGATAGATAGAACGAAAGGCATACTCAGCGATATTCTTTTTGTTTTGTTATTTTCCCAAACAAAGAATGGGTAAAAAGATTTTTTTTATTTTATTATTTTCAAATGCGATTCAAGATAATCATTTAGAAGGCAGGTTAATGCTTGAAAAGTCAGCACTGAAATATGCCAGCTGTGTCCTGAATAAGATTAAAAATTTAACGACCGATATAAACCACGGGTCGGTCACATAGTGAATGTCGGTCAGCGGGGCATGGAGGGAAGTTGATTAACAAAATAAAATACTAAAGAAAGAATTTGACGAAATTCGTTATCAATGAGGGCAGAATTGATCGAAGTCGGGTTAAGACAAATATAGTTTTTGCGACGGAATTTCGTCGCCAAACTGGCGGGGATCTGGTTGTGATAAAACAAGTTTTGGTCCATAGGTGGATACGGTTTCCCAAATTAACGAGTAAACGAATAATTAAAGCATTGTGGTAGAGGCCCTGACAATTACCAGATGTCTAATGTAAGATGAATTCTGGGAGGTCTAATTGTTTTTCTTGAGAAAAAGGAAAAATAATTTTTTTTTTTTCTTTCCCTTCTTTTTCCCTCCAGGATAAGCTAAACACCTATCTGGCTTGAGGTGGTGGGAGGGATGAAAATATGATAAAACAGGGGGTCTGGTTGACACCCACTTGAAGGATTGGTGTGAGGTATTAATGTGAGAAAGGCTAAGCTTAGGAGGATAATTCTCCTCCGACTTTCCCTCACGGAAGATGAGGATATGAGAAGGAGGGAGATTTTTGTTGACACCCCTCGAAAGGATTGTTATGAAGTGCCGGTATGAGAAGGAAGAGGGCTCTCCTCCGACCTTTCCTCGCAGAAGGGGTGGAGCCCCTCTAGACAAAGAGCGGTAGATTCCAAAAACGGAAAATGATAAATATTCCTGACCGCAAACAAAGAAAATCCTTATTGGGGATTTGAAATCAACGTAATAACCACACCACGTCCGACCCACGCCGGGTTTTGATCGGCGTCCATATAAGCAAACGTCTTCGGGTGTTTTGGCAGTAGTTTTGGCAGTAGAAGCAGTTCCAGTTGAGAGTTTTCCAGTCAGAGAGATCCAGTCGAGCCCAAGAGACAGGGGACTCGGAAGATAACGCCTCGCAGAGGTGGCCGCACGAATCCATGCCTTCCGACTTTAGATTTCCCACCAAAGCCAGTTTTCGACTTAGACTTCTAACCAAGAACAAATTATAGAAGTCTGACTTGTATTTTCCACCAGAGCCGACTTTACTGAAAAACAACCCAGATATCCAGAGCTAGTTAAGAACGTAAAAGTGTTACAATCCACATTTTTGGGGGCTGGGAGAGAAAGAGAGAGACGCATTTCTGTAACTCAACAAACCGACATAAAATTAATCACTATTCCTAACCAGTCGCTCGCCTTGAAGTTGTTGTTTGTGCTTTTGTTTTTTCTACATTTATTGTGCAGTATTACCATGACCCGGATTCGGCTGGCACTACGACCCGACGTTTGATTGATCTCGTCAACCTAAGATCAAATCACAACGTGGGCAGGTTGAATCGAGATCAAAGCAGTTGCTTCGGTGACCAGGCGTTGGAGGCGAGCCGAGCACGACAAGTTGGTACTAGAACCCAACAAGACTTCAACCGATGTCCCAGGGTTAGCCTGTCACAGGTGGTGTCGAGACTGCAGGACTGCGCCAGAGAGAGAGAGAGAGAGTCAGGGGTCACGAGTGGTGTCGTGACTGCAGGATCCCGCCGACGAGGGGTCGGGCGTTACATATTGGTGCTGTGACTGCAGGATCGCGCCGGCAGGGGTCGGGCGTCACATATTGGCGTCGTGACCAAGGGGTCGGACGTCACAGTAATACCTGCTAACTTGGGTGGAGAAGATATTGGTGTCGTCAACGTTCACTGTTGAGTGACTTGTATCCAAATTGGCGTCTGAGGTGTTGATCTTGGGTCACGGAAGCTAGTGACCAAGAATGGACAAAGGATTGTCCGGTATTCTGCTTTTTGTTAAAAAAAAAAAAAAAAAAATGTGTGTGAAGCGTGAAAAGCTGGTCAGAATTTTATGTTCATTCTTTTTTAGGAATTGTTTATGTGACCAAGGCCCAATTAAAAAATTGTAAGGAGCACGCTCTACATACACAAACTTCTAGAGGGAATTTTAGAGTAAATTGTTGAAATCAAATTCATAAATTAATCTTTTTTTTTATGGTTGGGTAAGGAGTGTTAAATATAATGTTGTTGAAATAAAATTCATAAAAGAATCTTTTTATAGTTAGGTAAGGAATGTTAAATAAGTTTCAGACTATTATTTTTTAGTGGGGTCAGCTTGTAGACAAACAGGGATGTTGATTTTGATTGGCTGAGACGAATGTGGGAATGTTATACTTAGAATGTATTTTCAGGGAGTTAAGTTTTACACGTCGAAGAGATCAGATGTAGTTATTTCATATCTCAGGGAACTTGCTCCCCAGTGGGGGTGATAGAGCGACACCACTGGCTAGTCAGAAATTTACATGTCGACATGTTTAATAAAATAGATAACTTAAAAACCCTTTTGTTGAAGTTCTCATTTTACCTCCAAACAAACCAACTACTAATCACCCAGCCGAGAGAAGACAGAATAGAGAGAGAAGATGCAACGATGTGAGTGAATCAAGACCGTTGCCACAAGACAACCCCCAGGTGGTATGCAACGCGTGTGTGTGTGTGCGCGCGCGTGTGTGTGTTAAAATAATAAGAAAAACAGTAAAATTTACAATCCAGTGTTCTTAGTAATTATGTTTATTTATTAAAAAAAACTGCTCACCGTAGAGCATAATATAATTATTTACTATTTTAAAAATATGATCTCTTCGCTAAACAGGAATAACCACGTTTCAAAACAGAAACTAAAATTTGAAATTTAATTATAAAATTAAATTTAAAATCCACAAATCCATTTCATTCTCAAGCGATTTTTGGAATAACCTATTAAGAAGTTTACTTCTCTTATAAGCACAGACTATCTTAATATTTTAAACTGTAATGGTTACGGAAAAATTCAATCATTTTGATAAGGGGTATTTGGGTGTTAATTTCCCTAGACAACTTAAATATAATTTACTTTCAAAATCAGGTTAAGGTGGGGTAGGGGTGCCTGCTCACAAACAATGACATCCGTTTTCGCGTGCCGTCTGGTTTTTTCAATGATAAAAATGTTTTGGCATTTTTACTTGGCCCCTTTATTTTATAATTTTATACACAGATTTCTTAAAGAGGTCGTCATAATATGAGTAAGTCATATTTATAATATTTAAAAATTTATTCCTACAAATTTAAAGTAGACTTCTAATAACTACGTTATTTTCTAGAATTACATTCGTATTTTTTAAAAGATCAAGTATGTTTCATCTTTCATCTCTTTTTCAAAATTAAACATTATTTAAGGAAAATAGTTGACAGGGTCTACAAAAATAGCTATTTCCTTTCTTTAAGTAAATTTTTATTTTTCAGAAACTGATTAATGTATAATTTTTCATGTTTGCACAAAGGACATGGGTCATTTAATGAGCTTTAAGCTCTAGCTCTTCTTATTAATTTCCATTTTACTGTCGACGTTTTATTGGTTTCTTTTAAGTGCCAGAAATATTTAGATAGGGACATTTGATTTCAGTATTTATTATTTTAAAGGACATTTGATGTTGATTTCAGCGTCTTTTGAAATCATGTTTTGTGCATCCGATGTAGATTTTAACTATGTGGATGAAATATCGCATTGATAAACCAATGAATCCATGCAACATTTATCATTAAGAGGACAGTTTTGAAGATTTCTAGTTACATAATTTTTCCTTATCTTCACTTCTTTTTATTTTAGGATCTAGATATTTCTGAATTTTTGAACTAATTTGTTTTTTACCATTTGGCTGAAGTGAATATGAAGTTTTAATTTAGAAGTGTGTCGGGAAATGGGTCGATCCTATTCCTTATAAAAGTATGATAATACGTTCGCTCACCAGTTCTCTATATCAAGAGGCAAGCCAACCGGAAGAAGAGCAGAGTTGGGTTGAGAGCAGAGCAGATTTGGGTTAGAGACAATGAGGAAGTGACGTCAGAGATTGGACAAAGCGCCTGTTAACATGTGCTGTTGATATATGTACCGCTACTCCTGCTACTACTACTATTATTACTACTGAGGACGAGAACATCGACAGTTGTAGTAGTTGCGCTAAAAACAGACCAAAAAGTGTTAAAATGAAGCCACCTCTCCCCTTTAACGAAATTACACGAAGTAATTTCTTTTGTTTTATTGATCATCGTTCATATACAAGAGATATTCAACTTTTTGTCACGAGAATTGTATTATTATATGTATTATTGATGTTATATATATATATATATATATATAAAACTTTTGTCCCTCTAAAATCGGATCGACTTGGCCATATTTATTTGTGGCTAACCCGATTCTCACCCAACAAACTTGCAGGTAGACCATCGGAAAGCTTTTGGAATTCTACGACCCGATAAATACTCTCCAGGATCAAAAATCACAACGTGGCTGGTGAGTGGAATCAAATCGACATTTGGAACCGGAGATTTAGGTCTAACCTGCAATACTTGACCATACAGGACCAACGGCCGGTCTCGTGGATGACGTCGGCCCAGTGGGGTTAGGATACGGTGTCACATTGACGCCTTGACCAGAGATCGCGTTACAACTGATACCTTGCGAAAGGATTGGCGTTACATTTGGTTGCCGTGAACCAGGATCCGATTCAAAGGATACCCGGAGGACGTTAAAGGAAAGGGAAGGAAAGGAGAGAACCCTTGCGAGGGCGGAGTACGACTAAAAGAAAAAGGACTGAATCGAAAGATTATATTGATTCGAAGAGCCGATAGTTATAGCAGCAACAAAAAAGCAGCAGAAGTACACCCCAGGTAGGTCACTGTTTGGTTTCCCTCTATTATTGATTCTTTTATCGCTCAATTGTGGTGCATGAAAACAGTCAGTAAAGATTAGTGTGGCCCTTGCCCTTCAAATTACTTATTAAGTGATGTACACCGCCAGAATAGATGAGTATCGATGGATCATACAGTACGGAGGCGAAGCAATAGTTCCCGAAATAACGGCGGCCTTTAGGAGTCTGTTGGGTGGGATGAAATTACCCACCTACCGAGGCTACCCGGCAGAATTTCATGATTGGTTAGTAGTCGTACAAAAGAAACAGCTGGTGTACGGATTGACAGACCGGGAGATGGTGCTGTTAGCTTAAAAAGCAGCAGCTGGACCAGTCTCAAAACTTATCGGGGTTTTATACAGGGAGAACCCCTAAATAACATGGAACGAGCTGAAGGAAACCCTAATCAGACAGTATGCTAGCAAGCAAACAACCATAGAGGCGGTGCAGAAATTGTTTAAGATTAAACAGTAAGTTGGGGAAACTCTATAGGATTAGGAGATAAGATGACGGGATTTGGCGGGGTTAGCATTCCCGAATCCAGGAATAAGAGAAAATGGGGCGATTCAGGCGCTGTTAGCGGACGCTTTTATGGACGCCATCTGTGATGATGATAGAAAAAGAAGCGTTTACCATTTTATATGCAGTCCAAAAATGGGACTGTTACTGTAGTGGAGCTGTGTTTATCATTAAAACTGACCATAAGCCCCTCAAACATTTATTGGAGGCGGAATGGACGAATAAAAAGATCAAGCAGTGGGCACTGAAGCTTAGCGACTATCGGTGCAAAATAGATTATCTAGTAGGAAAGGGTAATACCTGCGCAGATCTGTTATCTAGGGTCCCAAAAAAATTAGAGGCTGAATCCGTTAGGTTGGAACCGGGCGTGGACGATAGAGCGTATCTAGTGAAAGTGGTAAATTCTCACACCCTAAGTAAACGTCCAGTTTGGGAAGCAGACGATGAGGAAGAAGAAGTTATTAGGGACCCTCATTGGGAAGCTATCATAGAGAAGAATCAGGAAGATAGCGAAATTAGTTCTCTGGGGAGTAAGGTAGAGGCAGGGACTACCTCTAAGTATGTCATACACAAGGGGGTGTTGAACTACATCTCAGGGCCAGAGGAGGAAAGAAGTCTAAAAATAGTAGTATCAAAAATATTAAGACAAGAAATCTTAGACCAGTGTCATGAAAATTTGGGACACATGGGGATTGATAGAACTTATGAATTAATAGGCAGGAATTATTCTTGGCCTAGATTGTATAATGATGTATTGGATTATGCGACCAAGTGCATAATGTGTAAATCGCAGAGTCGAGATAATAGGTTTGCCCCAGTGAGGGAGACTGATATCCCAATTACCCATTTCAGAAGGTGAGCATGGATATTTCAGGGCCCTAAGGACAAACTCCTCGTGGAAATTCATACTATTCATCCTTATTATATGCTATTTGGCAGAGATATGGTCTTACCAATAGATAATTTGCTAAGACCCAGAAGTAAATATATGGGAGAAGATCACCATAAATTGATCTTGGAGTAACAACATAAGTTTTTTTACTCAGGTGAGAAGGAAAATCAGGAGAGCCCAGAAGAGGCGTAATGAGAGAGTAAATCAAAACAGGAAGGAAATTAACTTCCAAGTGGATGATCCAGTACATTACAAAGTACACATGAGGGAAGGTAAACTGGATCGGAGATGGATTCCTTTTTATAGAATAGTAGAACAAACGGGACCCGTTACTTTCATAATTTGGGATCAAGTAGCAGAAAGGGTAAAACGAGTACCACGCTAATGATATAAAATTAGGTGAGATAGATCAATGGGAAGGAGCTAAAGAGAAGAGAGCGTAAAGCGGATTGAGGAGAGCAACCTTGGTTGAACCCGAAGAATTAGTGACTGATAGCGAAGAAGGGGAGGAGGAAATTATGATTACCCCAGAGAGTTTGGAGAGAATAAATGGGATCGATAATCGTGGAAGTAGCTCCCTTGAGAAAGGTAATGAAGCAGATGGTGCACTGAAGATGAGTAGTGAAGGATCGGATAGTTGGGAAGAAGAGGATGAGATTCCATTAGCCCAGTTGAAAGAACGGTTAGAAACCGAAAAAGCATCTAAGGACGTAGAATTACCTATAAAGCTACGACTAAGGCCCCCAAATAGAGGAAATGAGGAGATTGATACATGCAGAAGAATCTAGGAAGTGGTCCGGACTGCGATTATCGATGTTAACGGGTGTATGGAAGGGTCCCATGCATGCGTAGCGCCGCTGGCCCTAGAATGGATTACTTTCTCGTGTAATTTTGCAAACTGATAACCATAAGAAAACGACAGAAAGAAATGTAGATGTAAAAGTGGACCCTCATCTTTATCTCATTGCAGATATGGACAAGTGAGGACCACTGATGGCGCTGATGTTGATTTTGACAGTAAGTGCCTGGTGGCCATGACTAGATCCAAATGGTTGATAACCCTAGTGATAGACTTACAGCCGTACGGATTGTTTTAGCTTGTCTGTCTTCGAGTGCAGTCAAGCTGGATGGAGAGATGTCGGCGATTGAGAAGGAGAGTTTCGGGTTTGTCTGTCTTCGAGTGCAGTCGAACCGGGGTGAGTGACGTCAGAGATTGTAAAGAAAGCGTCCGCTGTGTGCTGCTGAACGGGAGACGAAGAGCGAATTACCGCCGCTAACATCTAGGTACTGCTACTCCTGCTACTACGAATACTACCACTACTATTACGTCTACTGAGTACGGGAACACGAAGGTTGTAGTAGCTGCACTAAGAACAGACCAAAAGGTGTTAAAACAAAGGCCACATCTCTCCTTACCGAAATTATTCATTGTATTTGTTTGCTTATTGTTCACATTACAAGAAACATTCAACCAATAATTATTTTTTGTGTATGTTTGCATATATATATATATATATATATATATATATATATATATATATATATATATATATATATAACTTCTATCCTTTCAAAATCGAATCGCTTTGGTTATTTATTTTTCTTTTAACACGATTCTCACCCGACGAACTCGCAGGTGGACCAACAAGGAGCTTCCGGATTTCTACGAAATTTCAATCTCCAGGATCAAAAAATCACAAGGTGGCTGGAGGGTGGCTTCGAAATGACATTGGAAACCGGAGACTTGTGTCTAACCTGTAATACTTGACCATACTGGACCAACGGCCGATCTGGTGGAATGCGTGAATCCAGTAGGGTATATATGCATACATACGGTGTTACAAGGTTTAAAGATACTGGGGTTCAGGTTAAGGGTGATATCTAGGTTATCAACAATTTGGAGCTTAGAAGTAATCTCTATCTTGAACCCCAGTAACTTAAAAGTTTTAATAATTTTGTAAATTATATGCTCTGTTTGAATAAAACATTGAACTCTCTATGTTAATCAGATTTGATATTTTTATTAATACGATTCAACAGATTATTACACACACACACACACACACACACACACACACACACACACATATATATATATATACGTAAACGCTCCTCAATCGGTAAAAGCACGTCAGTCTAAATGACGGTACCGTATAGGATACAGGTTCGATTCCTGTCGGTGGACGCAGATTTTCTATGAAAATTTCTCGGACATTCAGGGCGGTAAATGTTGTTAATACTGTTTATTATAAACAGAGCATTTACTTAAATATTTGTATCTATAAAAAGAACGTATAAACATAAAAATGTCTTAAAATACATACATATATATATATACACATATATACAAACATACATATATATATATATACATACATACACACACACATATATACACATACATATAATACATATACATATATATAAATACACACACACATATATACATACATATATATACACATACATATATATGCATACATATATACACATATATATACATACATATAAACCTACATATATATATAAGCATACATATATATTTATACATATATATATATTTATATATATACATACATATATATAGTTATACACATATATTTATATATAAATACATATATATATATTTATACATATATATATTTATATATATGCATACATATATATATATATATTTATACATACATATATACATACACAAATATATATACATGCACACACACACATATATATATATATATATATATATATATATATATATATATATATATATGGGGACAAACACACACATACGCATATAACCGCCATGAAAAGACAAAATTTTTATTTATTACCAATCATGATGATAGGTAAAAGATAAAACTGAAAAACGAGCTAGCTAAACGGTTCGAACCTCGCTCATCAGACCTAAATCGAGGCTAATAAATACAGAATTATCACTAAAAGGAAATGGACAATATGTATTGGAAAAATATTCTTAGATGGAAATTAGTTTAACATTCAATACGAAATCCTTCTGTTTGCACAGTAAAGGTTTCAAACACACAATATAAATGGCCTCCAACACTTTTAAGTGGTATTCCGAGTGGAACCTGCAGAGAATAGTAAATGAGTCCACACTGAAATTAGCGGCATAATTATTGTTATTTATTAGATATTCTGCGATTGAATGTATTAGTCAGAATATCTGAAGGAGTATACTTAAGATTGCGGATCTTTGTTGGGATGTGTTGCTTTATTCTTTGAGTAATTCACCCTATACATTTAAATGAATAAATCAAAGAAATATTAGGATGTGGAAGGAGAACGACTTTCCGCATGAATGGAAGGACAGGCTTGACAGAAAATTCTACTCGAGTGTTAGCAGCAAAGTAACAATGTTGAACCGTCAAGGAAAACCGGTTATCTATCACTAATATTACCCAACCAAGCGAGGCACGGGTACACAGGACATCTATGTACTGTAGCCGGTTTAATTTTATGAATTCAGCAATTTTTGTTCTTAATTATTGATTGAATGGTGCCCACAGGATATGCATTGTTACAGAGAGTGGTGGTAATAAACTCGAATTCATCATCCAATTTGATTTTAGAGAAGATCATTAAAGCGGAAAGCCCTATGAGTAAGGGTTTAATTAAATTAATTTTGCGTTTTACGGGACAAAAAGAGTCCCAACGGGTATACAAACCGGTAAATGTCGGTTTACGATAAACAGACGTAAGAAAACCAGACGAAGATCTGCTGACCAAAACATCAAGAAAGGGAAGTGAAGAATCAATTTCCCTTTTCTTGTGTAAAAATTTTAAAGCTGGATGCATATTATTCAGGGACGAAAGAAAATGGTTCGCTTCAATCTCGTTATCAAAAAGACAAAAGGTGTCATTCAACGTATTTGGAAATTTTTGTTGACCGAGATTTAACATAAGTGTGAGAGGTCACCTTTCAGTGACTTCGGTGGTGAGATTCTTGTTTTGAGTGTTTTTTGGAAATCTTTGTTGACAGAGATTTAACATGAGGTAAGAAGAGGGCTTGCAACGACTTCGGTATTAGAGATGATATGTTGTTTTAATGTCTGGGGTCGGTGGCCTGTGGACGGGGCGAGCGGAAAATTTATGGCCCCATTGTCATGGAATTTGGCAGCTGAAAGCGAGTCCTTTGTATCAGAAGATTTTGTCTTCAGTCAGAGTTTTGTCGTCGGATGATACGGACGTCCTTATTCTGGCTCCGTGGTGAATTACTATATTAGTTGGCCACGTAAATTAATGTTACCTTAAATAGTTCGAATTACAGTATCGAATTATTTACCTTTATAGAATTAATTTATTTAGCTTTTAATAGCTATATTACTGATTAGTTTATGGATGTGAACAGGGGAGTGTGAGTTTACGCATCGAAGGGCTTTGTTGGAAGATTTAATTGGCTTCGGTAGAATTCCGTAGCTAATATTCGTTTATATTTGAAAAACTTTGAAGAGAAGAATTTAACTGGCTTCGATAGAATTCCGTAGCTAAGATTTGATTTGTTTATATTTGAAAATCTTTAAAGAGAAGATTTGTTCAGCTTCGGTAGAATTCCGTAGCTACGATTTGTTTATTTGAGAATCTTTGAAGAAAAGATTTTGTGAGCTTCGGTAGAATTCCGTAGCAAAGATTTGTGAAATTTGGAAGAAAAGATTTGGTTAGCTTCGGTAGAATTCCGAAGCTAAAAGAAGTAATTTTATTCCCTAGAAGGGGAATTGTTTCATTTGATTTGTTTGTTGATTCGGAGAATCAACGTTTTTATTTGTTTGACGGAGTCAATCGATGCCAGGAATTCCGCCCCTGTTCACGTTCTTTATATTAAAATAAGATTTAAAAGAATAAGATTTAAAAGAATTCCAAAGCTAAAGTTTTAACATATTTTGAAAGATAGTCTTCATGGAATACGTTTTTAAGATCCTAGACTAGGTTAGGATTTGTGTTTTTTCAATTTACCCTTTCAGCTCCAGAGGAAGTGAAAAGGAGTCTCATAGAAAGAAAAGAAAATATTTGAAGAAAGAAGAGACACAAACAGAAGAAATTGAATTGATTGTAAAAAAAGAAAATGCTTTAACAATATCGTTTGTCGTAAAGAAAAAGTTGAATGATGTTTGCGTTGTCTACTTGCTGACAACATTGTTTTGTAAGTAATAATCCTTTTGTTCATTTTTGTTTGTTACCAACGTAGCATATGGACCAATATGCATGTAATTATGATTTGTTGAAATAAATGTTTGGTTTGTGAACACTAACGGCATAGTTGTTTATAATAT
Source organism: Acanthosepion esculentum (assembly GCA_964036315.1). NCBI lineage: Eukaryota > Metazoa > Mollusca > Cephalopoda > Sepiida > Sepiidae > Acanthosepion > Acanthosepion esculentum. The sequence continues at coordinate 54,619,951 of OZ038492.1, read as the reverse complement.
CGTCTGCTTCATTGAGTGGGTATGTTGTTGATTTCCTTTGAAGAAGCCGAGAAAGAAATCGGGAGTTTAGTCCTGTGTGTTATTTAGTGTATTAAATTGTAATTTAAATATATTGCTTTAAGATCGTATGCGGGTAAAGTTTACGTTTGATTGACGGTTTTTTAATTTTTCATTTAAATTTGGGTCTTTGACATCAACCTTCACACTGACGCACAGGAGACACGATATCTCTCGAGAAAAAGTTTTATATTTTCTCCACTTTATTTCTTCTTCAATCTTCAATTTTTATTTTTATTTTTTTTTCACACGTAAGGGAAGTAAACATCAGCTTTATTAGATTTAGATAACACACTCTCTTCATGGAATCCAGCAAATATTTTTCCTATATGTGTGTATGTATGCGTTTTCACTTATGAATATATGCTGGTTTTATCTTCTGTATTGTATTTTGTTCGAGAAGAAGAATTTTACTATTGGTTTAATGCGAATTTGTTGGGTCTGTTCATTTGTATGCATGTGTATTATTATTGTCTTGATTTATTCATAGCTGAATATATGTTTTTCAATTACCCTTTTTAGCTTTTTTCAGTTAAATCTTTTTTATATCTTTGTCCATGTATGTTGACTTTTTGATAGTTTGTTTATCCTCGCTTATTAATACTTTTAAGCTTAAATCTTAATGAGTCTGTTTATTTGTATATTAATATGGGTGCGTGGTCGCTTATATATTTCGGAAATTTTCTTTTCTTTCAGAAAATAAAACCTGTATTTTCACTATTGCCCGAATTAATAACAAAAAAGAAAGAAAAAAATGGAAATCAGATTCAATTACAAAGAAAAAATATTTATTTCTAACCAGCTAAATAAGGGTTCTTGCAAAAATTCGTCCATTTTTGCTGAGAATAAGATAACCTATTCTCTGAGTAACACAATGTAAAAAAAACATAGCAGAAAACAAACTTAAACATTACAATGCACTAAAAAAAAGAATAGCGCCCACCTGCTGTGTTAATGATAACAATAAAAAAGGGGGGAAGAGCCTTAGCTCTACAGTACACTTCAAGTCCTTTCAAGGTTCAAAAGTTTTTATCTTTTTTCTCTTGTGTAGACAAGTTTCTCTTCTTGGTAACCAAACTCCCTTCTTTCTTCACTTATTTTCCTCCCGTCCGCCTGGAAATTACGCCTTTCTTTTACGGCCGCTAGAAAGTTGAAATTTACATAAAAACGTGGCAAAATACTTTTTTGAAGACGCACGTGTTCGCTCCTTCGTCTTCTTCTCAAACAGCTTTAGCTCCAAACTCCACTTACGGACTTCTTTTCAACTTTCTTTTCTGGGGCTTCTTCAAGAGGACTTCTCAAAACTTTCTCTGAAGAGGAAACTTGCCCTTAGCAACTTGTTACCCATGCATTCTTACTTATGGGCAAACGGTGCCTGCTTTTTAAGCATGGAGAGAGAAAACGAACCTCTTCTTTCTAAGATGTCTCGTTTCCAACTGCTGGTAAGGTCCGGTCCCAGTTCTCCCTTTCAAAAGGGGGGGGGGGGGGCAATTCATCTTTGAACCGTTCAATCACAGTCCATTAAAAAAATATCAGCAGGTTCTTAGGGCCAGTAACACAGTGAGTGTCTTTTGTTCTCCCCTGACCTAAAAATTTTCAAATATATGCTTTCAACTATATGTATATGTCTGTTATTATTTTCTTTAGCGTGCGTCTATCTATTCCCTGTGTCGTCCGTGTTTATATATTTAAATATATTTACGTGTCTGTGTATTAGAATATGATTGTGTCTGCCTTGACATTTGTAAAAGTTCCACCCTTCCCTCCATCATATGTATCCAAATCCTTTCAATTGTATCTAAGTTGTTAACGATATTTGCACCCCATTATATCAGCGTCAACTTTAACTGACAATTGAGTTTTTCGATGAAAACAATATACTCTTCTTTGAATAATTATATATTTTAAATTTAATGCAGCGTAAATTTGAAATTTAAATTTGTAATTTTTATATTTTAATGTTATTGTGGAATTATAAATTAGTTATAATGATTTCTAATTTAGTGTAACATTTACATTAAGGCATTAATTAATTATATTTAGGTTTGTTGTCAAGTTTTTTGAATTATCATATACTTGTCTTTTCATGGGTCATTGATGCTTACGTAACAATGTTTCCCGTACTGAGACGAATTTGGTTGGTTTTGAACTTTTTAAAACTCTTTATTCTAAAATCAACACCATCATTTGACAAGACACCATAAGTGTTGAAACAAAATGGCTATTTTTGTAGTGATGGTATGACATGCTTATGTTATAATGTTTGAATAAATACCATTTGCGCTACTCTGTATTGATCACTCTTTTAAAAATAGAGTTTGTGGTTATTGGAATTTTATTCAATTCCTACATTTGTATTCGTATAGAAAACTTTAAAAGTTTCCTTTCTCTTTGCCGTGCGACGATAGCCTAGGGTTAGGATCTCTGATTGATGCTAAATCGGTCGAGTTTCGATCCCGGCTTGAAGCAATCGGACGTTTAGCCACACTAAAGGGCTGTGATACAGAGAAACAGTATGTCTGTGGATTACACACACACACACACACACACACACACATATATATATATATATATATATATATATATATATATATATATATATATATATAATATCACCATACAAAAACATCCTTGATAATGACTAGAGAAGAGGCCGAAAAACCTTGGATAATTATAAGTATAGACAATTCCTATATTCTTTAACGCCTGGTAAACGGACAAATTTTAGATTGCTGGTAAAAATCAATAAGAGATTAATTAAATTTTACTTATCGGCTGTTTTCAAATAAAGGTGCATATATATATATATATATATATATATATATATATATATATATATATATATATATATATGTGTGTGTGTGTGTGTGTGTGTGTGTGTGTGTGTGTGTACATATGTGCGTGCATATATATATATATATTCATATGTATATATACATGTGTGCGTGCATATATATATATATGCATACATAAATACATACATATGTATACATATAAATATATATATATACATATGTATGCATATATATACACAGTATACATATATATACATATATATGCATACATATATATTTGCATATATACATATATACATATATATATATATGTATACATATATATAAATAAATGCATATGTATACATACATACATACATATATATATATATATATATATATATATTCAAACAGTTTTGGTTAAATAATTTAGTTTTCGTTGTGATCCTTTCAAGTACGCGTATCAATTTCTTGGTAGCCTTAGAAAATTGATTAAGAAAAATTGCATATATACTATTAACATAAATAAAAATGAACGCAATACATCATAAAATAATTCTAAACATTTGACATTACAATATCATTATGAAATAACTCTAAACATATCAAATTACTATATCGTAGTCAAATCGATTCCAACTATAAACAAGAGGAAACAATTCTTTAAAAAAATTATAAACACTAATATATATCCCCTGATCCTAGTAAAGAAATAAAATTTATATATATATATATAGTGGTTGTCGACTCACAAACCAAGTATGACCGTCACTGACATGTCTAGCCCATCAGATAAACTCCCACCACCCCAACACTACATTCATCAGTTGTGTGAACGACAGTGGCTCATAAAGCCAGCCATCAATCTGCATTTCTTGTCACATATGTGGCATATCAAATCATCCCCCGGTGGTGGAATTTGACTTTGATCACATCACTTCCAATGCCCCTTTTCATATGCCTTGTCAGGCCCGACCTGCACTTGCACACCATAGTGCGGGTCGCTTATTCAAAGCATGCCAATAGAAATCGTCATATGCAATAGACTGTTGGTGTTGGTGTGATTCCTGTTGACTAAATAGACCCGCCCTGGATAGACATATCCGATTGTATTTGGCACATGGCCAGGTTGGCACCCCATGGCAATTCAGGGATTCCTTCCGAACCCCTCTCTTCAGTTCTGCATATTTTTGTGATACCTTATAGAAGATCTTGACGCCATCAGAAATAGCAGCTCTCCAAGAAACCCGGTCTTCAGCTGGAGTCTTCCAGTTATCCAGACCAATATTGCAATTGTCTAGTGACTCTTTAAGGCAATCTTTGTAACTAAGTTTTGTCCTGTGCTGTGGTTTTTTTGCCATTTCCAATTCTCCATATATTAATTGTTTTGGTATTCTGTCATCCGCCACACGGACAACATGGCCCCTCCATCGCAATCTGTATTTGTGTATAATTACTTCCATAGAGAGTGAATTGGCCCTTTGTAGAATAACAGTATCAGGGGTGTGAGACATCGCAGACATCTTCAGTATCTTCAGATGTCTGCGATAGACTACCCATGCCTCACATGAATATAACAGAGATGACATAACGCAGGCATTATATATTTTAATTTTTGTCTGTTTTTTTATGTCCTTCTGACTCCAGACACAGAACTTGAATGCTGCAAATGCATCGGAGGGCTTCTTAATCCGTAACGCTATCTCATCATCAAGAGAGCAGTGTCGGTTGAGGGTGCTATCAAGGTATACAAATTTGTCTACTACCCCAAGTCGACTACCATCAACATAAATTGATAGCTCTATATACTGAATTCCTCGGGCAGTTTTATACATCACCACTGTCTTGTCAAGGCTGGTGGTCAGTCCAAAAGCCTTACATGACCCTGACACTCGATCCATGAACTCCTGTGCATGCTGAATTGTGTGTGCAACCAGGTCATAGTGATCAGCATAGAGAAGGTTGCTCACTAAACTAAAAAAGAGTTTTGTCTTTGCTGCAAACCTACGTATGTTGAAAAGCTTGCCAATTGGCCTGTACCCGAACGTATCAAGTAGTACAATTGCAAAGTAGATAGAAAACAGTGTAGGAGCCAGAATATCTCCCTGCTTGACTCTATTTTCAACCTTGATGGGCCCCATAAGCTTACCGCCAAAACTGACACAGGCTTCCATACCGTCATGGAAGGACCTCAGTATCTTGAGAAAGTGGGAGGACAGCCCAATTTCGAGAGGGTATTCCAGACATCAGCACGATCACCAGTGTCAAAAGCCTTCCTCAGATCTACAAATATTTGATAGAGGTCCATTTGTTGTTCACAGCTCTTTTCCTGGATTTGCCGTGCTGTGAAAATTATATCTGCGGTCCCTCTGTGTTGGCGGAAACTACACTATGCCTCAGGCAGTATATTGCCAACTATGCTCTGGTTTAATCGTAGTAGGAGAACAGAGGCTAAGATCTTACCTGCCGAAGAAAGGAGAGCGATCTCTCTATAATTACCACATAACTCCCGAGCACCTTTAACCTTATATATAGGTATCATTGTTGCACCCCTCCACTCTTTTGGCACTTCTCCATCTCTTCAAACCTTTACAATAAGATCATGCATAAGTTGACTTAAATAAATCGTAAGGGAATATCTCGGGAGGAAGGCCTTCAACCCCAACAGCCTCACCCATGTTGAGTCCCTCTAGGCCACGCAGAACCTCGCCCAGCGATGGTTGGCTGTCAAGTTCTGTCACTGTGGGTCTTTGGGGTATTTTCTCGAGAACCTCATGGTCTACTTTTGAAGGCCCATCAAAGTGTTTCTTCCATCTCTTGGCAATGCGATCCATGTCTGTGAGGAGATTATTGCCGTCCTCTGAGAGGAGCGATCTTGGTGGATCTGGAGCCAAATACTTGTGTTACGAGGATGTATTTCTATAAAAAGAAAGGCTCAATAAGGTTAAAATTTATAGTAAGGGATTCTACTGAGCCCTACCTGTTAATACCAAAAAGTTTTCTGTCATGAAGTAGTGGCAAATAAAACGTTTGGAAGATTCTAGATCATTCCAGTATATTCGAGAAGAATCTAGATGATTCGAGAAACATCTAGAAATATGCAAATTAGGTATTAGCCCCTATGAAATAGGTTTTTAGGTAAAGGGTTGTCAGTTGATGTGAGTTGTTAAAGGAATTGCTGCCAGTCTCAACTCCGGCTTATGATTCGAGGATTATTATATCCACCCGAAAGAATCTCTATAAAAAGTTACCGACCAACAAAAACCCAAAAAGAGAATTTCATGGAACAAATCTGGTAAATAGAATTTTGACTGTTTTCATTAACCAAACAAGGAATTTATCTTTATTTACACACATTTGTGGATTTCCAGTAATAGCAACTAGATTACTTCGCTAGCCTTAATGTAGTTAAGACACGTGATTCTACTCCCTTTCTCCCTCGTAACACTTCGCCAGTGACTTTGTGTTTTCAGTTTTGTATAGCTAAATGTATATCTTGTATATATTTTATTTTGTGTTTTTTTTTAGTAAATTAAATATTGTTTGTGATTTAGCTCTGTGTTTTGGCAAATCATTACAATTATCAACACGTAACACTTGTTTCATCAAGTAGTACATCTGCTTGGTATTATTTGAATTCGCTGCTTTCTGTATTTCATCTGCTAACTCTGACCTCTGACCACCATTTTTCTGCTTGGTTCGAAGAGCATGTTGAGCTTCTGCTTTTGTAGCTTTAAACTCTTTGCACAGTTTACTGTGTTGTTCTTTGGACAGGACTTTTTGCAACATCAAACTTCGTATCTGATTCTTTCTTGCAATGATCTCCTTGATAGCATCATCATTTTCATCAAACCAGTCTCGATGTTTTGCTGGAATTTTACCCCAAACTTCCTCAGCCGCTTCATATATATTCATCTTCAAGGAGTTACATGAAGATGTATCACTGATTTCAGAAAGTCGTTGTTTTAGTGATTCCTGCGTTTCCAGGGAGTGCAGTTTCGCGACATTCAGACGTGCAGGAGGCTTTCCATTGTTTTGTCTAGTTTGTAAATGCTGGTTGTGTTGAAAAGGTTGATGTGGCTTCGTGTTGAATAGTATTTAACAATTATACATTTTTGTATCAAGGAAAAACAATGGAAAACCGATTTTTGTTTCAACGATAAAATATATATTAAAATCAACAAATACAAAACATTTTCTGTAATGTCTGAAACAATAAGATAGGAGAAGTTGTTTCCCTTTATCTGTTAGCTGAAAGATTAAATGTAAATAAACAAGTTTTCTGAAAGAATGTTCAAAGTTCTGTATTAGATAGAATGATGTTTTTAGAAGAACATGTAATAAATCAGTTGTGGATTAGATATAACTAACAGAGCTGTTGCAACTTGGCTTGTTACATAGAACTGATGGTGAATGATATTTAAGTTCTGCGTGCGTGCGTGCGTGCGTGCGTGCAGTGAGTAGAATGAATAGTCCGTGTAGACGCGTGTCAGTTGCTGAGTTCTACTGAGTTCTGCTTCTACTGTCTATTTTTGGAACGAATTCCGGTTTATGTAACCATGGGTAGTGTCCCAGGACAATGGCTGGAGAAATTTCGAGAGCACACAAAAAATATCTGATTGGATGAAAAATTACCCAATCGGTGATTTTTTAACAAAAGCATGTTTGTGAATTAACAGTAGGAAAAATTCAGTGTGGTGAATGCGATCAGTAAATTGTTCTGTGATAATTATTATTTATTATTTGACCCATCACAGTTGAGAAAAATGTAGGCGTGTCAAACATAGTAGTAATCGCTACAAGTTGCTGTTTTAAGAACAAAGTTCATCTTGGTCCTCACTAGGATCAATCCAACAATCCGCACCATGCATAGATCTAACAATATGGACATCTTGCACATCTCTCTTGCGGACATAATCAATGAGATGCCACTGGTGTGAACGGAGATACATCCACGTAGTAACATGATCACACCTGCGTTTGAATCGAATGCTGGAGATAAAAAAATTAAACTCGGTGCAAGGTCTGAAAATCATTAAACCATTGGTGTTGATTTACCCGACGCCATATTTCCCCAAATTAATACAGGTCCTCAATCTGCACCAACTCGGGCGTTAAAGTCACCGAGGAGGACAATCTTGTCATCTTTTGGAATCATGTTGAATATACTGTAAAACATGTTTAATGTAGTTTGAATGTAGAAATCCGACGTAGTAATTTATTCAATGAAACACCACCAATGTCTAGTAGCAGCTATTCAGGAATTCTTAAGGTCTTCCATATCAGAGGTTGACAGTGGATATTCGGAGAGAGTAGCAAAGCGTAGTTCTGCAGGTCTTTCATATCAGAAGTTGGCAGTGGATATTCCGTCAAGAAATAAACAAAATGGCCGCCTTTATACACATCGGATCGAATATTCCACATCTTCTGATTGGTTAATCTCTTGGTAAACTATAAAATGAGTCAGTTCATTTTGGTTGCCTTACTACGTAGGTATAAAAAAAAACTGTACCCCCCTTTTTAGGTACATTATGGAATCTTCTTTCAAAATATTAGTAAAGTCAATATTTATATGGAACAAATACTTTAGTATTAATAAAAGGAATATTTTTTATTTTATTTATTTATTTTTTTTAGCATTCATCAAATAATAATTTTTTTTCTTCTTAATATTCATAAAATGATTTTTTTTTAGCATTCATAAAATAACTGTAACATATACTTCTCAAGGACTCATCGAACTGAGCCTTTAAAATGTCGGTACTGTCCATTGTTGGAACGTATGCACTAATGATTGTAGCGTATCGTGATCCATTCAGATGTAGGCGAAGTGTTACTAAATGTTCACTGACTTCTTTCGGAAGGTCAGCGAGCCTTGGCATAAGTGTGCTACGTACCGTGAAAACCACACCAGCTACTCTATCCTCCTCAACGCACTTTCCCTTCCAGAAGAAAGTGTAGCCTCCTCCAACTTCTTGAAGTTGACCATCACCAGCTAAACGAGTATCCGAGAGAGCAGCTACATCTATAGAATATCTCTCTAGATCCCTAGACACCTAAGCTGTACTGTGTTGAGGAGTAGATCCCAAAAGATTATTTATGAGAGTCCGTATGTTCCAACAAGATAGTTTCAGTTTCTTCCTTTTTTTCATTCTTTTTTACTGTTGTCCGAGCGCCAAAAAGATATCCACCCGCCGCGCTATACTGGCCAGATGAATGCGACAGACAATTTTTGGGTCACCTTTTTCTAGACCCTTCCAGCAATCTTCTGGTGAGCAGTGCTCTTCTTAACATGGCTGCTTAGACACTCCTGTCTCAATGAAGATGAGCTAGTGACATCTACCCAAAGTCCTCCAAATGTACACGTCAGCAGCTACACACTTCCAGCCCGTCAGACCTGTACGTGTCGCTGCATCGCCATCGGACTTGGATTGAAAAAATGTAAGTTAGCAAGTTGTCAGTAATGTCCGTGCGGGTTTTAAGGTCGGATGCGGCTTGCACAGCACTGCATCGACCCTCACCACAAAACTACATTGCCTAGAGACAAGCAGAGATCTAGTGCAACCATGAGGCAGGTTTTCTATCAGTTTCCTTCTCCTAGGATACTGCCAGAAGGCTTCGGATGCGCCACCCCCAGTGGGCTTACCACGAGTCTGGATACCAGCCAAAATAATTTTATGGCCTCGCTCAGAGATACCAAGATGGACGTTGACCTCTCAAAGAGGTTCAATTGCGCTTTCACAGGTCTTGTTTTCGTCCTGCAGTGATTCTGGCCACACTCCTCACCAGGTAGACCTGGTGGGGGAGCCGATTGCCTGACCATGCAACAGGTAGTACTGGCTTACATGAACCAGTAGCATCCTATCAGAATGACCTGACACAAATATATATACATATATATACATATATATATATATACATACATGTATATAAATATATACATATACATATATACATACATACATACATATATACACACACGCACACACACACACACACATATATATATATATATATATATATATATAGAGAGAGAGAGAGAGAGAGAGAGAGAGAGATTGTTACCTCTTGACAGAAGACCATCTCCACAACAAATTTCTTTTTTTCTTGTTATATAATTTTCAGACTCACCGATCATGAGAGCGCAGCAGATGACTCTTTAAACCAGTCTTACTTTTAGAAGCTTTTTCACAAATGTTTCACCTGAAAGAGAGATCCCCAAGCACAACAGGCATGGCATCAACATAAATTTCCTGTGTCTTGTTAATCAAGCTGACTTGCATACTTTATGGCACAGTGTACAAGAATGCACAAGGATTGATTACCTGCTTCTTTCATTGGATCGAGCCAGATGACACCTAAGGTGAGTTTGAAAACTTGCCCTTGAAAGAGCAAAATTACCACATAAACTACATACATGTAAGGTTAGAGTGGAAGGTAACACTTCATGATTATGTTTAAGAAGATTGCGCTTAACCATAACATGTTCCACCATGCCCTTTTCAAACTGGTTTCAAACCTTGGTGAAGTGTAGTTCTCAACGTAGGTCGATATTAAATCTCCAGTTCTCGCGTATCAACTGATATCCCAAGAGCTTTGAAATGGTTCACGTTATTAAGCAAACGTCATACCAACTGTACCACGAGCCCCGGTGACGAAGAGGTAACGAATTAAACTCGACATAGCGCCGCTCATTCACATATTCCGTGATGGAACTCATCCAAGTTCCTTTAACCAAGGATTGTGCCCCCGAGAGCCACGACTACTATCACCAAGCCGCTCCATCCAGAGCATTAGAAGCCGGTTCAAGCAAGGATATACGAGAAATTGTTAGGAGGATTTGAGATAATCATAATTAAGTAATTCATCGAGTTCTAGAAATTGTTAGGAGGATTTGAGATAATCATAATTAAGTAATTCATCGAGTTCTAGAAGAAACATCAACAGAATGCGGAAAGCACTGGACGGAGTTTAATTCGTTACCTCTTCGTCACCGGGGTCCGTGGTACAGTTGGTATGACGTTTGCTTAATAACGTAACTGTTCGGGTTTCAATTCCTGGTAGTGGATGCGCATTGCTGATGAGTCCCAAATATAGGACGAAACGGCCGTCCAGTGCTTTCTGCATTCTGTTGAGGTTTCTTCTAAAACTCGATGAATTACTTAATTATGATTATCTCAAATCCTCCTAACAATTTCTCATATATATATATATATATATATATATATATATATATATATATATATACACACACACAAACGCATACACCCACATATATATACACATATACAAACTAACACACAGACACCCATGCGCAAATATCTGTACCCAGGTATATACACCCATATATAAACAGATGTAGAAACAATCATACAAACATACATACGTAAATGCATACCTAAATAATCATAACGAATTGAGAGTCCATGCAAAATTAATGCATAAACAATCACTATTATTATTGATACAATATCAATTTAACAATCTATGTCAGATTAAACCGCTAGCAAATAAGAGCGGTTATAATTAACGTCGGTGATCCTGTTACAAAATAAAAATAGGTACATGAATATAAATAAAGTGAAGAACCAATAAATAATAATAATAATAATAATAATAATAATAATAATACAAACTTACAATACCATTCTATTATCATTCATAATATTACCACTCATTTTGCAATTACTACTCATTTTGCAAGGTAGGCGTGAACTATGTCTACAGTTCAGTTTTTATTAATCCTGTCTTTAAATCTAATAATTTCCAATTTTTCATTGAGACAAAGATAACATGGGGCGTATAGGGAATTACAGGTTCGAGCCCTCCTAATTAATTTCCATTTAATAGTAGGAGTTTTGTTTTTCTCGTTCAAACTCCAAAAGTACTTGGACAACGAAGTACTATTTTTATAAGTGATGGTGTTGAGTGTAGAATAAAGGGTTCAAATTAATCAAACACCTCTCGCTAGGGGAAACGCTGTTACATAAGCTGCAATGACCAATCAAAATACAAGTATATGAGGATTAAAAAAAACTTGACAACGATCCTTGGTTATAATAATTAATGTAAATTTAATCTGTATTAAGTTTAAAAAATCATAAAATTATTTAAAGAAGAAACTGAGGAAAAAATACATGTTTTGTTATTTATTTTGTTTTTATTGAAAGGCCAAAAATTCAGTTAGAATAAACGTTAAAATCTAATGTTACTCTAAGCTTCGTTACAGCTTAGATACATTTGAAGTGATAGTATGGGCAGGGGAGGGTGAAATCTTGCAAAAAACAATACATACACAATCAGATTATAATACACAAACACGTAGACATATTTGGATATATAAACACGCAAAAACGCGAACGAAACAGGAAATAGATATCCACGACCCATAATAAAAAAAAGCCGACAACATATACATACAACGAAAGCGATTATATACACATACATTGATAAAGGCACACACATCTACACACCAAGAAATATTCAAATTTGAAAGTGTTAGTAAACGAATTCAAACATACTATTAAAATATAACTTACACGGGCAAAGATATATAGATAAAAATGGTTCAATAGATAAAATTTAATATGGGTAGAATAGAAAAACAAATATTCGTCAATGAACAACATAAAGAAAAAAGAAACTAAAATATAGAGAAATGGATAGAAAAATAAATATATACGCATACACACACATTAGAAAACACCAAATTCAAAAGTCCAGGTAAAATGTAACACTTAAAAATAACACTATCTAATATATAAAAAAAGAAAACTCATAAACACACAAATATATATAAATATCTCATATATACTTATATACGCATACACTAGTACAAATATATAAAGATATGTAAAAAAATTAATATATACGTATGTGTACAGACATTCATCACTACAAATAGAAACATACAAAAGTATACCTACGCATATACATATACATACACATATACACACACACATATATATATATATATACCTATATACACACATATACTTAATTACACACATACATACACATATACGCATATGCATATGCATATATACACACACATAGTAATAAATATATCAACCTACACAACAACATAAAAATAATATATATATATATATATATATATATATATGCATATATGCACACATACGCACACATATAGATATACATATACATACATGCATAGATACAAACATATGCATACATACATATACATAAACATATACATATACAAATATATATATACACATATACATACATAAACCTACACATATACTAACAATATTATCCAAATGACAATAAAGGACTGTAAAGTCCATGCAAGATTAAAATGTAACAAAACACAACTGTTGATTATTAAGTCTACAAGCAATTTTAAAACCACTATCAAACGAAAGTAGATTATAGTTAGCATAGATAATACATTCCAAAACACGAAGATATACACATATACAAATATATATACAAAGATATACACACATGCACCCATATATATATATATATATATATATATATATGTATGTACGTATGTACATCTCTATCTATAAATGGCAGGATGTGTGTGTGTGTGTGTGTGTGTGTGTGTGTGTGTGTGTGTGTGTGTGTGTGTGTGTGTGTAACGATTACACGGCCGCAATTTTCGACGGGGGTGCACCCAAATTTACATGCACATGCTCCAAGTTAGCGAAAAGGCCAAGACCGACTTTGGATTTCCAAACTCCCATCGATAGTGGAAATAATCGATTTTTTCATGCTTCTACGGCAGTTTTCATGTAGTTTGTGGCCATTTTCTACTGGCCTATAGCTGGCTGCCACGAATAGACAGGTACATTCTATTGGCCAGCGTGAGAGCCAACAGCTGACTGACACGAATGTTAACTAGCATGCTAGCATGCAAAAAAAATCGATAGCTGCATTCGTCACAAGTGGGAAAAATTTAAATCTGCATGACACTTTACTCCAGTTGGCTCATTCGCTTGCTTAACCTCAACGTTGATTCTGATTCCGCATAACTGGGTTGGGTGCGAAAAATATTTGTTGTTAACATTCTTTTTTCATTCTGTTTTTCCAGTTACGAGTACTTTTTTAAAGCTGATCGTTTTGTGTTCATTTTGTTTAGTTCTATTTTCGTAACAGATGTAATGTTTAGTATAGAGCTTAGAAAAAAATCGCAGTGTGAGATAGGCAAGAAGTAAGGCATGTAGCAACATCAGCACGACAAAGGGCACTCCTTTAAAGGCAAAGAAGGGCAAAAATATTTTAAGTCAAGTGATAGCGATTGCTGTATGAGTCGTACGATTTTTGAATCAAGCACGGGCAACGCCGGGCCATGCTGCTAGTATATATATATATATATATATATATATATATATATATATATATATATATATATATATATATGCACATACTTACATAATATATATATTTATATATATATATATTTTTATATATATATATATATATATATATATGTACATACGTACATAAGATTACACACTCATACATATACAAGCGCATAAATATATAAAGAAGCACATATATAATAGGTATCAATACAAACATGTATACATACACAAACATATAACTACAAGTACAGATATATTCATATATACGTACATACACGCAAACGTACACACATTCAACTATACATATAAATATATATACCTACACACACATACACATATGGTATCGCTGACAAAACTGTTCTCTATTACCCACCACAGAGAATCCTCCCTGCCTCCTATTAGAATATTTGATGCTCAATTCCACGAGAGCACCTCTTTGCGACTGCTTGGTCTCACACTGTCCGCTGACCTGAGATGGAACAATTACATTGACTCAATGGCTTCATCTACCGCAATTAAAGTTGGTTATCTGTATCGCGCCAAAAAGTTTTTCTCGCCCGAGTCCATCCTTCATATATATAAAACAACCATTCGCCCTTGGATGGAATATTACTGTCATATATGGTCTGGAGCCCCCCCCCCCAGTTCGTGTTAGGGTCCTCGACAAAATCTAGAGACGGATATGCAATGTGATTGGCCCTGATCTGGCATCTCGTTTACAGTCGCTCTCTCACAGATGTGCCGTCGCTTGCTTCTGTCTTTTGTACAAATTCTTTCACGGTAACTGCTCCGACGAGCTATTTCCGCTATTTCCCATACTAAATGAATTTAAACGTGCCATTAGATCGGCATCTCAGTCTCATCCTTTCACTGTTGAAACAGTTAAATGTAGCCATCTCTTCTACTCCAATAGCTTCATGTCTCGCACTTCCCGTCTGTGGAACGCCCTTCCTCTTACTTGGTTCCCTGATAGCTGTAATCTCCAACTATTCAAATGCAATGTCCATTGACCTTTCCAGATGCATTGATCTATTCCCCGTCCTTCTCCTCATCCTTTCCTCTTTCACGCCTTTTTACTCTCGCTCCCACTCTCTGTAACCCCTTGCAAACAAAAAAATTAAAGAAATTCTTTCCAGTCAATTTTTATTAGCTTTGAAATACAGCAAAGCATTTTTTATTGGAAGTATTAAATTTAATTTATTAACCTGAAATTAAAATTAAAATAATAGCTTCAACATTTCATTTAAAAATTAATTTTAAACCTTGAGTATTGCGTTTCCTCTGGTGGTACCTAATTTAAATCTGGTAATTCACTGATTTCTGCTAAATTTTTAAACTGTAGCACTTTATTGTAACGTCTTTAGCTTTTATTTCGAAAAAAAAACTCATCTATTTTAGCAGTACCTAGTGTCTGCCTACGTCTGTTGCGCCTGAATAACTTACAAGTGCTCCTGATATTTAATTTGCATATGCACATACGCACAACTTGACTGGATTTGAAAAAAGGACATTGGGGTAATACATTTCTCTCCAATTCAGTCTGAACAACCCTTACCCTGGTGTGAGCATCAAAATCATAGTTACAAAAAAAGTTCCATACTCGTCAAAATGTCTTTGCTTTTACGTGTGTATTTGACTGCGAAATATAAAATAAAATAAAAATAATCAATTTCTTTTTCTCTTACCTACAGTTATAACTTTAGTATAATTGTTTCATTCTGTTTCCATCTATTGATATCAGTATATTCATATCTATCATATACTACTGTGGACGCCCAGGAGAAAATTTTTATCTGGGGAGCTGAAGGAATTTGCCAAGAAGATAACCAGCTTTTGTACAATTCGTTTGACTTGTGGGAGAGAGGGCTGTCACTCCCCAAGCCCGCTATGCTTATTTATATCACTGAGTCTATTCGGATCTATTTGTTGGTAGCTAGATCATGACAGTAAAAGTATGGCCAAAAATGTTAAATTTATTACTTTTGACAATAAAATAAATTAAAGTTAAACGTTTAAAAAAGAAAAAAAAGTGGTACCTCCAGGTTCACTAAAAAAAAAATACCATGAAAAAAAAATGCCCCCAACTTAATAAAAACAAAGTTTTATCGTCAAAATCTTTGGAAACACCAAAGGATTTTTTAATTATTAAATTATATTTTTTAATTTCAGAACGTTCGAAATTTTGGTTGCGTCTGTGCGTGTGGGAGGATTTTTACAAAAATTCAATAATTGTCGGATTTTGATTAAACTTTCAGGACTTATTCACAAATGAATGGAATTATTTAAGAAATTTTTTTTTAGAAAAATGTTGGTAAACTTTTTATTTATTTTTTACATCTGTTAAAACACTTTAATTCATGAAATTTCGAGAAATTTTTTTTAGAAAAATGTTATACGCAGAACTCCTTGGAGAATTTTTTTTTCTGTAAATCAGGACCCCCAGAACGTCTGCTCTGAATCGTAAAATAAAAAATGCAATCATGCTAAAACATTAATTAGAAAAGATTTTAATTGTTTTAATGAATAAGTTATATTACAGAATCTATAGTCCGAAGAAAAACTTTTTCGGTGAATAATAAATTTTTACAAGAATTGTCTTCATTTTGTTCACCATTTTAATTAGAATAATTTATAAAATTTTAAATCTTTTAAATTTCTATATTAATTTGTACCGGTTAGGTAATATTAAGTAAACGCTTAGTACAATTCAGCGACCACCAATATTTAAAAAATAATTTGTGCGTGTGTGTATAAACGTAGCGATTTTTGCAAATGCCATACATGGCATTGTTAAAAATAAGGGCTATGACTATAATTTTAAATCAAATTCAATAAAACATTAGATCACGGAAAACACTTTCCTACATTTTAAAAATTACTGAATATTAAAAAAAATATAAAAATAGCGCTTACTTTATATTCAAGTAATTTTTACAGATATGTCAACCGTAGATAAATAGATAAATATTGTTAACACCTTAAACAACCTACCCCCGTGTTAAAAGTGCGTTTCTGCGATATTGTTAGCTAAAAGTAAAACTTATTTCAAATCAGATTGTCGGAGTTAGCTCCTCCTCAGTTCCTTAATCCTTCAACAGGGGTCTCTCTTCCCTGACTATAAATACTGGCTGATCCTTCTCTCTATCTCTCTTTTTCGACCCAGGCCTTCGGCCGCTACCTCGCACGGAGACGAGGTAAAATCGTTCTTTTCCCACTTACACCAATATGTGACCTCTCACCGATACAGCGTTTCCCATATTCTGGGAACACGCTAAGGACAATACGCGTACGTACGGACACTCAACACACACACATAACTTCTCCATACAAACACTATGTAACTTTTCATGTCTTCCTGTATTAATATATCTGTTTACCACTAATATATATTTGTTTACCCATGTATATCGGTCTTGTTTGTTTTCTTTGTCTTCTTTGGACTTCATTAAAGTCCAACATTCCTATGTAGCTGGACCGACCAGCAGGAAATCTTAACCCAGAGATATCTCCTCACATCTTCACCCACAACGGTCCTCTACAAGATTAAACTTTAAATTAGCTAATATTACTGAAATGTTTGAGAAAAGTATATTTTATTTTTGACAGATTTCTAATAAAGATAATCACATTGTGCTGACAGATGGCTAAAAATGGCGCTAATATCAGCGGTTTTTACCTATTAAAAAACAACTTTCAATTTAAATTAGTTTTGAAATATAGTAAAGTATTTTGGTTACTGGAAATATTAAATTCAATCTATTGGCTTGAAAATAAAATAGAAGCTTCAAGAAAGATTTTTTAATTTTAAAAATTTATTTTAAACCATAGGTACCTCCAAAGAAAAACGATACCTACCTTAATTTCTCACTCACGACATAAATAAATATTTCTAATACTTTGTAAAACGACGAGGAAAAGAATAAATAGAAAGCTCCCGTGACTGCCTATGTGAATAAAACAAATTTTACAGGAACGGCGAGGCTCGAACTGTAATTTTAGATATCTCGAAGGCGTTTGACAGTACTTGGCATCCTGGCCTTCCCCACAAATTGAAGAGCTATGGTGCCTCTGGCAGAATATTTGACTTCATCCAATCGTTCTTAACAAATCCTGTAATGAGCTTTTAAAGGATCATTATTCTACATCATTTTTCAATATGGGTGTCCACCCCAGAGCTCTATCTTTGGACCTACGCTGCTATCTTCAATGACTTTTCTGATGTCATCATTTTCCAAATCGGTATTTATGCTGACAGATTATTTACTTCTATCTAGTAAGTCCGATATGGTAAAACTGTCAGCTGATCTCGAAAATGATCTCCAATCAGTAAACTTGGGCAAGAAATGGCTTGTAAATTTTAAATCCTCTAAAACGAAATTCTTTTAGTTAGCATCGAGACCTATTTTTCCTTCTATCTGCATGACTGATCCTAACCCCCAAGAGAGCAATTCATTGCTCCTTCTTGCTTTCAAGTTTTCCACTGACATGAAGTGGAACGATTATATTGGATCAATTGATAGATCTGCCGCTAGGAAATTTAATTCTGAAGTAATATATTTGTAATTTTTGTAGTAACCCGTTTCACATTCCTCACTGCCACGTCTTTGTTCTTGAATCTCACGGCTGGTTTGTTCAAATGTATTCCTCACCATCCGTAATCCTTTTCAATATTTATTGCACAAAGTACAAATGTGGTACAAGGCCCAAAATTGGGGAAGGCTGGTCTTCATCTGTCTTATACTTAAACTTAGCTTGTCGCCTTCCGATCCTGGACCACGGCAACCAAATGTCGACCTCAAGTCCCTCCCTGGTCGTCCAAGTGTCCAATACCCACGGCTGATCAATAAGGTGATCGCTTCGATCCAGGCCTTGCTTTATCCCACGTTGTGATTAGTTTTGATCATAAGGTCGGCCAGGATCAAATCGTCGTCAGGTATCTTCGTATTGGGCTGGTACAAGTGGAATGAAGACACAACAAAAAAAACACTTGAATAAAAAATAAATAAATGTTTTTATATATGGTCTTTCGTACAATAATTGGTTAGTTCGTTGTCAAAATCTAGCAGTTCTCATCCCATTACAAATACATCCGGTCTAGGAAAGAAATGCGAAGTGAAACGATTCCTCCTAGACCACAGACGAGCTGCGACTTTGGTCTTCTCCCGCAACTCCGACAAATTAATTTCTAAGAGAAAATCGGGACGGAATCAGACGCCGAGTATCTTAACCGGCCCGTTCATCCAGAAAAAAAACCCGGGAAGAGAAACTCCCTCCCACGCACCCAACCGCAAGCCAATGGGCCTTGACCCTTGTCACAGTCTCGTACCCTCTAATTTCTTTGACAACTTCGTCAATTTCGGCTCTGCTCGACACAAGAACCGAAAACGTTGTCAGCATAGGCAAAGTAGCTGGGCGAGGTGGTAGCACCAGGTAGGGAAATTCCGCGGAGGACCGGATTCGTCTTGCGAACGAAAGGCTCCAACGCAAGAACGTACAGCAAAGGCAAAAGCGGACAACCTTGACGAATGGAGCGAGACAATACGAAAGGCCCCGATCTTACTCTATCCACTTCTACCAGTGTACCAGGGGACGCATAACAGAAGTTGGATCCAGGTGCGAAAGTACGGCACGAAATCGGCGGCGGAAAGAACAGCCCCTAGAAATCGATGGTTAACCCTATCGACTCTGGACTGATCAAAATTGATCAGCGCGGCGTCACTGTCGACTTGCTCCATGATGAAGCGTACCAAATGATAGTTGTCCTGAATAGTCCTGCCCATCAAAGCACAAGTCTGCTCGGGGCCAAGCAGACGAGATGACAGCTTGCCGTTTGCTTGATCTTGGCTAAAATCTTCAACTCTGTGTTTAACATCGTCAAAGGCCGATAATTACCTATCCCATCCCCACCGTTTTTATTCTTGAAAAGCAATTTGATTACACCCCCGGTGAAGCGTTGAGGTATAGACCCTGCTTCATCGAGTTGTTGTAAATCGGTGCCAGCAAGAGGACAAAGACGGGCGACTGCCTTAAGTACATCTCGTAAGGAAGACCATCTAATTCTGGATTTTTGTCCCAGCAAACCCGCTTCAGCGTTTCCCAGATTTCAGACACTGTTGGGACCCTCGCACCCAGCCGCTTCAGTCGCCTCGAAGCTGGGAAAGTCGGCCAAATAGGCATCGAACTGAGCAGAACTCAGACCAGACTCCCTGGTAAACAGCTCCTGAAAGTAGTCGCGAAAAGCCTCACATATGCCCGTGTCTGTAGTCACGGTCCGATTGTTCGGCAATGTGGTGCTCGCGATATGTCTACTGCATTTCGAACTTCCTCTACACGCAATTCAGCGGCCATGTTCGTTGCCTCGGAAGACATTCCTTTTAACTTAGCACTAACTACAAGAGCTTAATCCTTCTTGATAATCAAGGAGGCCAGCAACACCATAGCTAAGATTACGTCGCCACTATCACGGAATTTAATCGCTTGATCAACTTTCTCTTCACATGCTTTTTGTGCTGCTAATCCCGCTAGATTGAGTCGGCGACTAAGTTTGGATTTTAAATTATCCCACCATATATTTCCAACCACAGCTCTCGTCAATTCTCGCTGTAGCATTTCTGGTCCCGGAAATCTTGCTCATCAAATGATGCATTCAATTTCTAGTAGTCATCCATCTTATCCTTAGGCTTATCTAAGTTTACACGAATCCAGACGAGCCTATGATCCATGTAAACTATCGAATGGAAACTTGGACAACCTAAAAGCCCTACGTCGACTCTTAACTAGCACTCGGTCGATGTAGTTAGGACGCACCACCGAAGCCGAGCTGCCCCTATTAGTCCAAGTCCATACTACTTCCCGGAGGTGTTCATTGTGATGCTTATGGACAAGATAAAACTCATCGATAAAGTCCCGAAACTATTTCACATCCTCGTTGTTACTACCCGATCTTTCCCCTACATAATTTATATTGGAGTCAAGGGCGGCATTCCAGTCGCCCGCTAAAACTACCGAACGAGATATCTTCAAAAACGGCTCGATCCGCCGAAACAAATCAGGCCGCTCCGCATAGTTACTTGGCGCATAAACCCCAATGATACGAAAAGCCTTCTCCTTTATGGTTATCCAGCACGCAAAACCTGTCCGTCGGATCTGCGAAGATAAGAGCACACACCGCTTTCACAGATTTGATCACCAGCCAGGAAACACCTCTCGAGCGTCCATCAAAACATGTTAAATAGAGGACAAACCTCTTAGACAGAATGTCTTCATGGTCGCGAATTGAAAACAGGGTCTCCTGCAAACAGCATACATCCACCCCGAGATTCTGAAGATCCCCGGCCTCAGCATTGTCGCTCTTTTTGTCCGAATTTTGGGCCATTATTGGCCTCCATATAATCACTCTTTTAGATTCCTTTAAATCCGGGTACTCCACAATATCGTTTTTGTCCAGCGGATTAGTTTTACCGGACGATCCGAATAAGTATTTTCGGACCGGCCAACTTTTGAGATAATATAATAAATAAATTTATTAATTGTTATATTATCTCAGTTAATAAATTAAAAATTAAATTATATTATCTCGCTCTCATTTTTAAAATTTTTAATTTGATAAGTTATATAATATAATAATAAGATGCAATGATAGAGGTAACTCAATAATTCGAAATTTTATGGTATTCATTATTAATTTATATTTTTTAAGATTTTATTTTTTCATTTTAATCTTTATTATTAATTGTTATATACTAATGTTTATGAAATGTTTATTTTATTTATTAACTTTTTAAATTACTTAAATTTTATTATTATTTAGGTAATTGTGCACTTATTTTATTTAAGCATAATCCAGTACCTCAAACAATATTATATGAAAAAAGTTGCTTCCATGTTTAACAGCGAAGAAGACTTTTCGGCATATTTTATCTCTTCGTGTGCCTTTTCATCATCCTCACTGCTGCATCTCAAGAAATAAGTCCCACATAACAGTCGACGCCAACTTTACAAAACTCATGATAAAGCCAGCATATTCACGGTTTAGACCATCAATTGTCCAGATATGCCTGATGGTATGGCCAGCTATGTTAACGGTGAGTATCTGATGTAGGTCTTCTGCACAATCTAGATATTCAATCTGCAGAGAAGAAATTGACGGATATGTAAGGTTTTAATTTTCTCTGGATCTTGGTTCTCATCCTCGTTTCCTGTCTGTAATCCCTCACCTTGATAATTCCGTGCATTTTCATCAACTGCTTCTTGGTGCCTAAACTTTTTCAAGATAGTCTTTTCTCTTCTGTACGTCAGTGCCAACTTCAAGTAATCGGTGAGTTGCTTAGTATTCAGATCAATGAATTCCCTGTTTTTATTCCGTTCGGCTTTGATGATATCACTTATGCTGGAAATGTAATCATTAGGCGCAAGGTTTCTTCTTTCGCAGAATTCACTGATGATGCTTTCAGCTGACATGGTGTGCTGCCTCACCGATGTTAACAATGACTGGGAAGAAGCCTCTACTGTGTCGAATGACTTATGATACTGTTTGCTTAAAAATTCCACTGTCACTTTTAAACAGACAATTATCATGTCACAAAATAAAAGTTCATTGCTGGGTGGAATCAATAGAGACTCGATGTCATTCATTTTAATGATTTATCAAAGAAGTCAATTTTGGACGACAAAATGCACGTCGGTGCCTCGGTTAGTACCTTAATCTTTTCAATGACCCCCTTGACGATGTTCCTTGTGTCGATGGGATCTTTTTTCGATAAATCGGTGTAGAAGGCACTCATCCAATGCCCCGATAGCATCTTCCCTATGATTCCCAGTACTTGCAACTAAATGACAGCGACTTCTTCCGTGAGTAACTGCTTCAACTTTGTGACAGTTTCATTAGTGGAGGGAAGGCCGATGACAAGTTTCTTAACATCTTCTTGCTAATAATAGTCAGAGAACACCCAGAATCTTCCAGCGCAACACCTCTCTTCCCGCACACGTACACCTCTATTGTGTGCAACGCTGAATTCACATTTTTCCGGGGGATGAGAGTGGCACTGTAGACTCTCCTCCTTGTCACTTTCCCGAATAATTTCGCAACAAATGACCTGTCCCCCTCAGCGAAAACACGTGAGGATTTGGGGGCCTTCGGACAGTCGTCTTTCGGCCTCTTGCATCGAATGAGACAGCCACAAGCCATATGGTTTGAATCATCACACACATAACATTTTGGTGGTGCACTCGCAATTCCTTCCACTCGGTCAGTTGCCGCAGCTAGTTCCGTTCCCGCGGGGTCGTCTTTTAATATTGGCCTCGCCATCACCTATATAATGTCCATTATGTCCATCCGGCAGGATTCACAGAGGAGCTGCTTCACACGCTCCGGCAGACCGGCCACAAAAGCACATATTAAGTCTTGTTCTAGTATATCGCCGAACAAAACTGAGAGTTTCCGTAGTTCCGCCAAAAAACAAAAAAATTGATGATCAGCAGACTATCCAGGGTGTAAACGTCGTGTCACAAATCGTTTATATGATGCGTCAGTGGCAAAGACCATATACAGTGCTTCTTTTATGCAGCCGGAGTCGTTTTTTCTTGACTCAGCTGCTGATACACTGCACATGCACCACCCGTTAGAGATTTTAGGACTACAATCTCGATCCTTTTCACCGCGCACATCCGACATATCAATTCTGCCTTCTCTGTTCATTTGACATCAGATTGTTCAGGATCAGAGCCGTCAAATTCCGGTATTAGTTTTTGGTTAAATCGGTCGGTCATGCCGCCGAAATATCTTGTAGCAATTCGTTTCACATTCCTCACTGCCACGATTTTGTCCTTGAACCTCACAGATGGCTCTTTTAAACATATTCCTCGCCGTCTGTAATCCATCAAAGGAAAAATCTGCTGGCTTTTATATGTGTCTCAGTCAGTTATGCAGATTTCTTTCACACCCACCTACAGGCATTTAATTAGTCCTAAGGCACTAGGTAATTTACATGACCATGTACGGCAACTGTCTTGCAGGCCGCCGGATTCGCACCCGACTTCTGCCGCTGGATTAGCCTCCTGTATCGCTCCCCCAGTGCTGTGGTACAGGTGAACGGAAAGTTGTCGGGCGCTTTTGTTCTGTCGAGGTCGGTTCGTCAGGGTTGTCCGCTGTCGCCTCTCCTTTATGCTTTGGCGTTGGAGCCTCTCCTTCGCCGGCTGAAGGACGAGACGTGCAGTCCGGCCCTACGCGGGATCGCCGTTCCTGGAGGGTCTCGAGCCAGGGTTTCCGCGTACGCCGATGACGTATCTGCTTTCGTGTCGTCCCGGGACGACATTGAAGCGGTACAGAAGGCGCTTGATCGGTACGAGAAGGTGACAGGGGCCAAGATAAACCGCGACAAGTCGTCCGGCTTGCGGTTAGGTGCCTGGAAGGGGCGTGATCTTCCAGGCCGCTTCGGTTGGACGGACGGTCCTGTCCGCATTCTTGGAGTGTGGTTTGGACCCGACCTCCAGCTGGAGAAGAATTGGTCAGAAGTACTAGCAAAGATCGGTTCTGCCGGCAAGACTTGGAACCGACGGAGGTTGTCTGTGAAGGGCAGGGCGGACGTGTGTGTTACATACATTTTCCCCCTGGTTCTTTATCGATTGTCAGTACTTCCTCTCTGTAAGGCCCACAGGAAGGCGCTCGAGCGATCGCTATCCTCCATTTTATGGAGGGGACGCGGTAACAGGGTCGACAGACGAGTCTGCACTAAACGTCCGTGTCATGGGGGGCTGGGAATGCCACACTTGCTGAGTCACATCCGTGCCTCACGGTTGGCTTTCCTACGCCGCGCATTGACTAGAGGAGATCCGATTCTGGAGGGGATTGTTAGGGACGCGTTCCCTGGCCTTACTATCAGTCCCCCCATCTCGAGGGTTGAGCGCCGTCGTAGACCCCGGGATCAATCGCTTTTCCTCCGCGAGTGTCGGTTAGCCTTGAAGGCTGTTCCGCGGTCCAGTGACCTGTCACAGCCTAGGAAAGTCTTCTATAGGGGATTAGTGGAGGGGCGCGCGAAGGATTCCCTACGTGATACGCTCTGCTTTTCGGAAGAGGAGTATCGCTCCTACTGGTCTTGGGCGCCAGCGGCGGATTATCTCAGTAACCCTGAGTTTTCGCTTACCTGGCGATTGGCTCGGAATCGGCTGCCTCTCAACGACAAGGCTTTCATATGGGGCTTGGCGGATTTGCCAGACTGTGAACGGTGTGGTCTTGGTTTAGAAGAAACGGCTTCGCACGCCTTCTACCATTGCCCCCGGGTCCGCCCCTTATGGGACCATGTCGGCGAGCTGACGGCTCGTCTCGCTCCCGAAGAACTCGTGTCCATTGATCGCGCATACGCGTGTGACAATGTGTCGCCCCCGTATTCCGGGGTGAAACGAATGGTGTTTCTGACGCTGCTAGCCACGGCTCGAATGGTGATATGGACGACGCGCATGCAGGAAGTCTTGCGAGGCAATCGTCTTTCGCATCAGGATCTAATCCGATTCTTTGAGCATCAGCTCAAGATGAAGATTAGAACTGATAGGAAACGATTGCATTCGACAGTCTTCAACGAAAGGTGGGTAAAAGAGGCGAGCTTGGTTCGTTTGGACGGGGCTAGCCTTGATTTTCTTTTCTAGGTCAATCTAAAGTCACATCGGAGTGGTTTCCTGTGGAACCCTCCCCTTGGTTAGGTTAGACAAGCTTAAGTGTACCTAGTTAATGTGAGTAAGTGTTGTTCCCGGCCTGTTTCCCGGCTATCTTTTTAGTTATGATCCAAGTCGAGATTCCCAACCTCCCCAGTTTGTTTTGGCCCCACCTTTCATCTCGACTAGGTCAGCCTTTTATTTCCCCATGTCCGGGTTATTTTATCTCTTTCCCACTCCCTTAGCGAGAGTGTTTCTTGATTTTGTCCTCTGGGCAGAATACAGCGGCCTCTCTATTTTGAGGGTTGGACGGGCCCTACTAACACGAATTATGTTTAGTTTAAATATTCGTTGAGTTTTTAGTTTGTTATTGGGTTCATCTCCCTCCCCACTTTCATCTTTTCATTATTAGAATTTTAATGTATGCTATTATCATCAAAATTTTTATGGTGTGGGGCGCGTTTTTGTAGGTTCCCCTGGTGTGGATGTGGTATTATGGTGGATGAAGGTTTGAATGGCGACGGATGAGTTCTTGTGGTGAATGGGTTAATTGTAATGTATGAATGGGTCGCGAATCTGATTAGCTAGGTATAGGATAGTAAGATATGACCAGCCTTTACCCCTCCCCTTTTCGGCCTTGTGCCACATTTGTTGTATTCCAACAAAAAATAAAATGACCATGTACGGCACAGACGATTTTGTGCCTCTTTCGTCGAGGCGATAGGCCATGTTTATTACAGGTTCACTGTGTCGTGCCAGACAATATTTCTCGCCAGAATTCATCTGTGTTGCTTGGTGCTTTAACATGGTATTCTTTACATAAAGGCCGTTCAAATTGTAGTGCATCTCTCGCTCAGAATTGGAGACCTATCTCAAACCTCGACGTTTCACTGGGGCCAAGATTTTTAGCTTCAGTTTTGGTTTGTGGTAGTTCGTTACTGTAGTTGAAAGAAAACGGGAAATGAAGAGCATAATGAATTGAGCTCGAAAAGTTAACCTTCCTTATCTTGATATATTTTTCTTTGCTAGGTTCTTATTGTAATTAATATATAATTTGGTGGAGCTTCGGATTCGTCAATTCCAACGTCGTTAATAAGGGGTACGAATATGCATTTTAATTTTTCCGCATTGAGACAGTTTTACTTTTAATGAAACAAAAAGTACATCGGAACTATGAATTCTGGAACAAAAATGACGCGAAACAAAATAAACACGAAAGTAACTTTTATTGCTAAAAAATAAAATAACTTTTATGCTGACTTATTTTGTCATCAGTTATGTCATGATTATACTTTTCTTTTTATGATTACAATTACTTTTATTTTATTGCTAACAATATTGACATGTTGACTCTTGAAAATGCGCGATTCAGCAGTTGGATTTGAGTTAACATCTTGCACACCTCATTTACTTTACAATATCTAAAAAAATATCGGATTGAATTTAAAATTTAATTATGACATTAAATTTGCATAACAATGTTCTTAAAATGTTTTTTCATTTTGTAGTATAAAATATCACGTTTGCTCCTATTTATGTTACATTTCGGTATAAGAAGCGTGGTAAAAAATTATACTTAGTTCATTTGTTAAAAACAGAAAATAAAGTTGGTCATTAGTGCATTCATAGATAAGGATATTTAAAAAAATCAAGTGAAAAATGTTAACTCCAAAATAACAAGACCAAACAAAATTATATTTCTTAGTAGGTATCTCCCTTAATTCGCCGAAAAAGACCATACCATGATGAAAAAAGCCCCAAACTTGATGAAAAAAAATTCATTGTCTAAATGTTTGTTATTATTAAAAGGAAAAGCCATAGTATTTTTTTATTTATTTCATTAAAGTTTTTCATCCTTTTTAGAACATTTAAAATTTTGATTAGAAATATTGGTTTTCTTGCATCAGTGGAATACCATTAAAAAGCATATCTTAAACGCGGTGACTTGTTCTTGTTTTGGATGTGTTAATTGACAGTTAAATCAATGTATTGACAGCTTAGGTCAGGGTAAGTTATCGGACGGAAGGACAGAAGTGACATAATTTTTTCGAATCTTAAGTGAACTAATTTAACTACACAGTAGTTGTTAAAAATTAATAAATACTTTCAGCAATACTTTCAGCAATCTAATATTTTATTGATTCTTTTTCTTTTTTTAAGTACTTTAGCTTTATAGCCTTATGTTTGAAGATAATTTCTGGAAAAATAAAATTTAAAATACTAACAATAAAATAAATTTCGAACGTGATAGAAAGGATGAAAAAATAAATAAAATAATCAAAAAATACTTTGGTCTCACCTCTTAATAACATAAACATTTTGACGATAAATTTAGAGCATTTTTCATCACATTATGCTGTTTTATGGCGAATTAGTGGAGATACCTATTTTTTAGTGAATAACGCTCAAAATATGTTTGTTCTTTTGCAATTATAATATAAAATAATATAACTAGTCCGAAGGAAATAAAATAAATAATTCTTATACTTACTTAATTACAAGAAATTAAAAGCTATTCCATATCTAAAAAGCAAAAAATTCTTAAACCACCTACAGCAACGAACTCCCTCAAATCCAAACCGAAACTAAAAACCTTCGTTCCCAGTGAAACAAGATTTGGGATAGGCTTCCAGATCTTGGTAAAAGATGAACCAGTAGGCCTGTAGTAAGGAACATCATGGACTAACATGAAATTATGATTTGATTTTTGGTCAATCTTGACAAACGTTCAAATCCGAATTTTAATATCAATTACTAAACTGATGCATATAAAATAAAGATGCATCGGCCGGGAATCGAACCCGGGCCGCCCGCGTGGCAGGCGAGCATTCTACCACTGAACCACCGATGCTTACTGTAATGGTCTGTCAAATTACCATCACCTATGCTTTTTCACCCGAAATTTTTACTGTATGGTATAACAATAAGATGCTTTATTTAACAGTAAGTCTATATGTCATGTACTAACTTTAGTCTTTTCTCTTCCCCTGAGAAATGAAAATTTTTATAAAAATCAGATATTACAGTACACTTCTTACACATTGTTAGTAAAAAAAAAAACGAAAGCATACGATACTGGACAAAATTCAAAGAGAATTTTATTTGCCGTTTTATTGCAGTGTATTTTGATAAATTCGAGTTCAGCTAATTATCTACTTGAATCACCTGTCCCACTTCTTTTTTTTTTAAATGGAAGAAAGATTATAAACAAACGTAATATGAAAAAATTAAATAATGACGAAAAAATAATTATTCTCCAACAAAGTTGTTTCTGAACTTTATTTTCATGCTTATGTGCAAACAAAACAAAGAATAGCAGAATATTAGCCCGTGCTAATTAAAAAGACTGATTCATTTCGGATTCCAAATCAAGCAGATTGATTTCAATGATGGAATGCGGCCCGTGTTTGATTCTCGGGCGATGCCTTCAGTTTTGTGTGCATTTTTCTGCTTATTAATTTCATGTATGTCATTTTCACATTTTCATCCCAATATGTTTTCTTCTCAATCTTTCTTTACTTGTCTGTCTTTTGTCTTAATCCATTCCCTCTATCTCTCTCTATATTTTTTTCATCTGCTTTCCATTTTCCGATAACTGTTTTTACCTCATGCCATTCCTCATTCCATCCTCTTTTGCCACTCCCTCCATTGTGTTCTCCAGTTCTTAGGATATAAGTTTCTCGGCCAGACATATTAACTCATTCCAGATTAGAAAGGCCTGATATCGAACAGAGGTAGATAGTGCACTGTCTACATTTAACTAGTTAGGTCAACAATTTTAACAAGGCAAAACCCTATGTCACGATGGCCGCCCAATTTCATTCATAGGTTTTCAGGCACTTTCCAACATAACATCAAGAAGTCACCTTCCGTCAAATCGACCATGCAGAAAGCGAACATTCTAACCACTCTGTCACGTGCACATACATAAACACACACACACACACACACACACACACAAAAGAAACTGACATATGGTCAATTTTTGCGCAACACGGGGAAGATGCAGATTGACGTTTCAGAAGCCAATGGGTTAACAAAAGTAAAATCAATCAAATATGACTGCATGTTTTTCAGAGGCCCTGCTGAAAATTATATGAATAAATTTCGAAATATTAACAATCTGGTTGATTGACTACATTTTCTTGTTTACTTACACAAGACTACAAACAAATTAATATCTGGTATATCGATAAACTACACCCGACAACAAGACCTTTGATCGGGAGATTGAAAATTTGATGAGCGTGGAACCACCTCTTAATTGCTGTTGTTTCCAGGTACACCCTGACCCGGGGTGGTAGCACCTGTTAAGGCCAGGGCTATGGGCAAATAGTGAACCCTCCAAACAAAACACTATGAATGCATAAAAATACATTTTATAGTAAAATTGCCAGCAATAAATTTTACCTGTAGTTGAAGGCATATAGTTGCGTTCAAAATATGCAGATTCCTGTTTAACGAAAGCGAGGGAAAGACATATTCTCTCAGTTACATTTCTCCTGTTATGGGCATTGTTATAGCCGTGATATAACAACACTTTAGCTGACGGAGAGGACGGAACGGAATGGCTGAAAGGAAAAAGTAGTGCAAACATGATTTGTTTTCAGAGAGAGACTTTTATATAAACTACGACATATAAAAAACCATATATATACATATATACACATGTCCCTCTTGGAGAAATATATATCACATATTTTTATATGGCAAAGCAAAGTATAAGGGGGAACAAAAAGAAAAGTCTTACATATAATTTGAAGATATTCCTGACCTGGAGAAACCATTTTCACTGTATGGCGTGACGTCATGAAGCAGTCGTCATGTGACCACGAGATATATCTTCCACAAAAGGGAGATAAGCACCTTCCGTATCCCTACATCGGAATAAAATAACCCATAGAAGTTGATATGCCGCTAAACAAAATTAACCAAACAAACAACATGAAAAAATTCATATCATATCCTACAATTTCTTGAATCGAACTGTATTCCAAAATATAATTTCAATAAATCTACAGCATAAAACACACAAATACCGCTTCTAGTAATTATGTCCACACAAACATGTATCTGTACATACATCTACCATGTATGCAATTGTGAAAGCAGAATAAGATATATCATATTTTATTACTTCAAAGCTCACAAGAAAGTTAAAATTCGGCATTAAATGACTCATAAGGAGTTGATAGGCTGTTAAACAATTTAGTTTTATTTAGAATTAATTTATGCAATATCAAATTTATTTAAGTTTATATAAATATTTGACGCATATAATACTCTGAAAATGGTCTCTTTCGATAATCCTAGCTTTACTGAAAATTGTCGAGTCTGAAAGTAGAAAAGCATCATAATTGACAACTGATGATCATTAATTTCTAGAAACAAGTCAACCACAAAAACGGTTTGAAACCCTAGGGTAAGATGTTGTTTCATTTCATTATAAATTGCCGAAATCTGCCTGCAATGTCTATATATATATATATATATATATATATATATATATATATATATATATATATATATATATATATATTGAAAAATAAAAAACAAACAGGCAAGGTATATCAAAGACGTTTCACTTTTATTACAATCCTGTCAATGATTGAGAGAAGACAAACAAAATCACTGGTATGTTCAATTTTGTTTTGGTCAGTTTTCATTGGTCAGTCACGTGCAATAAAACAATAGATAAGTTTATATGTATGTAAGTTTCTGAAGATTCTTGTATGCCTAAGTGGACATCGGATGGTAATGTGTGTTTGTAATTATGTATATGTGCACGTGGCAGAGTGGTTAGAACGCTTGCTTTCTGCATGGTCGATTTGGCGGAAGGTGATTCATGATGTTATCATGTTGGAAAGTGCCTGAAAACCTGTGAATGAAATTGGGCGGCCATCGTGACATTGGGTTTTGCCGTGTTAAGATTGTTGAACTAATTTTGCTCAGTGTAAACAGTTGAACAAACGCAAAATGCGCCTGAACAAGCGTCTAGAATATATATATATATATATATATATATATATATATATATATATATATATATTGTGTGTATATATATATATACACGCACACGCACACACACACACACACACACATTCATACATACACACGCATATATATATATATATATATATATATATATATAATGTGTGCATGTCTGTACTACAGGGTTGTATTACACTCAAGGATTTATAATGAATTTTCCCTTGTACAAATTATAATGGAAATATATATATGAGGGAGTATTGATAAGTTCTCATTCTAACCAGCTTCCCAAAACCTGACCTAATCACCAAACGTCACTTCATTTTTTTAATCCCTTTTTGGTTAGGTTGATAACTTTTCAATACCCCCTTGTATAGTAACCGTTTTTCTTTTCAGTCTATTGTTGTATTATACACAAGTACAGATTTTTACGAAATTGAAACAACAAGATTGAAAAATTCACTCAGTTTTGCTGACGAGATAAAATATGTTTATATTTTGATTTCATTTTTTTCTAGAGCTTTCTCTCTGCATTTTTAATGAAAAACAATATTTATTTCATTTTCATAGCTTATTAATAGACAGAAATATAATAAAGTCATATCAAACAGAAAGGTATGATAGATTAATTAACACTTTAAAATGTATTACCAGGTATATTTGGTTAGCACCTTTCCCTGAAAATTCAAAAATAAGTTTTGAAACAGAAATTAGGTGAAGAAACATGCAATGACTAAACATCCAGATATATAATGTATATATATATATGTGTGTGTGTGTGTGTGTGTGTGTGTGTGTGTGTGTGTGTGTGTGTGTGTATGTGTATATACATATAATATGTGTATATATACTGTATATATGTGTGTATGTATACATATAATGAGTATGTATATATGTATATATATATAATGTGTGTATATATATATGTGCATATATAATATGTGTATATATATATTAATATATAATGTACGCGTATATATACAGGGTGACCCAAAAGTAGGTGGACTGTATGTGGAATAGGTTTATGTATCGGTTATATTATTACAACTGTGTTCATTATAACTATGCTATTTGTGCTATATTATTGATAATTTTATAACTACAATTATTTAAATTTAATCTGTTTTCTTTTCAGATAATTCAGAGAACCCATAATGGCAAATAATTTAAATACAGATGAAAGAAAATGAGTGTTAAAAGAGTATTGGAAATCTGAAACCGTTAGAAGAAACTGGGTTGAAACATTTGGTACTCAAGCCCCAAAGAGACAAACCATTTACTGCGTTCATGATAAATTCGATGCCACTAGCTCAATCCTTAATGCTCAAATAACTAGTCGACCTAAAACAGTTTGTACAGAGTCCAAAAAAGTTCAACAGTAGAGCCTCTTTGAAATTGAGGATTTCACGAGCCTCTATCATTCGAATCTTGAAATCCATTGGGTTGAAACCTTATCGCCTACGGCTATTTCATGGCTTATTGGAGGATGATCCAGACAGGTGGCTGAAATTTAGTGAGAAGATGCTGAATGAAATTAAAGAAAATCCAGTAATTTTAGATAACATTATGTGGAATGATGAAGCTTCTTTCAAATTATCCGGTAATATTAACAGACATAATTATGTTTACTGGTATGGTGAGAATATGCATTTAACATTAGAGCAACAACTAAATCAGCCTGGTGTCAATGTTTGGGGTGGTGTTTCAAGTTCTGTTGTTTTAGGACCAATATTTTTTAATGGAACAGTCACAGGAGATAAGTATCTCGAAATTCTAATGAACCAAGTTGTTCCCTATTTACAGCAACAGGCTAATTCACATGACCTTTATTTCCAACAAGATTGGGCCCCTCCAAGAGCAGTTCGTGAGTATCTTGATGAAACATTTCCTGAGAAATGGATTGGCTAATGAGGTGCAATTGATTAGCCAGCACGTTCACCAGACTTGACACCAATGGATTTCTTCTTTTCGGGAGTACTCAAGGACAAAATTTATAGTCGAAAACCAAAAAGTGTTGTTGATTTGTAAAATTACATACGAGATGCATTTCAAGAAATTAATACCCAAAAGACTTGCGCAAATAGTTTGTCGAAGCGTCAGAGGTAGACTTCAAAGCTGTGTAAGTTGTGATGGAAAACAGTTTGAGCACCTGCGTTGATAAAATTTAAGGTCTTTTGTATTATTGTTCACAATAAAATTTAAGGTCTTTTGTATTATTGTTCACAATAAAATTTAATTGTCAATGTAATAATTGTGTTAGTAAATATAATTGTATGTATATGTAATCTCAAAATAAATGTAATTATTTACTGTCCACCTACTTTTGGACCACCCTATATATATATATATATATATATATATATATATATATATATATAATGTGTTTGTATATGTTGAAACTTGACTAATGCATGGAATAATAATGCAAACACAAAATGTAGTTAGAATAGAATGTATTGAAACAAGAAAGTGTACATAATATTTACATATAGTCTTTTGTATATTCTTGGGAAGACCGTTCCTGGAGAATGTGTTGACTAAGTCGCAGTCGGGCAGAGTCTCTAGTTGGATCTCGTGATTTTCCTCCTTGTCTTCCGGTACCAACCATATTTATATCGTCGGTACTCCGCTATGCAATTTAGGTGGATCCTACCACAACAGTATATATATATATGGATATGTTTATATATATATATATGCATATATATAACGTGTGTGCATATATATGTATATATATGCGTATATGCGTGTATATATATATAATATATAAATAATGTTTGAAGATATACATATATATGTATATATAATATATGTGTATATATATATATAAGAATATATACATATAATGTGTATGTATATGTATATATATATATAATGCGTATATATATATGTATATATATATATATATATATATATATATATATATATATATATATATATATATAATATCTGTGTACATAGACCAATAACCCTAAAAGCTGCCTAAAATTCATCCCCTATTCTCTAGCACGTAGGATTTGTACTATAGTGACTGATAAATACCTCCGAAAACCCTGCCTAGAAGAACTACATAAAACTCTAAAAAAACGTAGCTACCCCACAACACTAATAAACAAAGGTTTTGAACTCGCCAAAAAAAATTCCTTTAGACCAACTTAGAAATAAAAAGAAACGTAGCATTGAACAAACTCTAGCATGTGTCTCAACATACAACAAAATCAATCCAGAACTATTCACAGAAATTACAAAAAATCTAGACCTACTGAGCAAGAATGACAATCTGAAAAATATACTAAAAACAACCAAAATAATTAAAAGCAAACGCCAATCCCAAAACCTAAAACACCTAACCTCATCCAAATTTAACCAACACACAATTCAGGGATTCACAAAAAAAAAAGATGTGGAGTTTGTGACATCATTATAGAAGGAAACTCCTACACTTTTGTAAACTCCAAAACGACATTCATAATAAATAAAAACTTAAACCGCAACTCCAAAAATGTGATTTATGTACTCAAAGTTATGTATAGGTATCAGCCAACCACTGAACAACAGGGTCTCCCTACACAAAAGCAACAGAAAATTACCAGACAACAGAAATTTTTTGTATCACAACATATCTTCAAATGTAACCAGGTTAAATTTAAAATGATGCCAATATATCAAACAGACAATTATTCTTTCCTACAAATACAAGAAAAAACTTCATAAACAAATTTAAACCAGAACTAAATAGATCATAACCCCACACGCAAAAGCACACAACATGCGCACATAATGGCAAAATACAGTGACCAAACCACTCACATACATGCACGCACGCTCACATGCAGGTACCTGTGGAGCATGAATATATATATACACATATTGACAAAAGCAGAGGAACTACTCACGGGCACACACACAAACCCCACACAACTTAGGAAGTATGTGTGTATGTATGTACGTATATATGTATGTGTGTGTGTATATACTGATTCCATGTAACTTAGGAAGTATGTGTATGTGTATGTACGTATATGTGTATGTATGTGTGTGTATGTACTGATTCCTTGTAATGGGACGGTGTGCGTGTATTTTGTGTGTGTGTGTGTATGTGTGTATGTGTACAAATGTGTTTACTAATTCCTCGTAGTGCGACAGTGTGTATGTATGGAGAGGGAATATACACATATATACGCGCATGCTGACAAAAACACACGAAAATAGAAATAGATCTAAGAACACACAGGGGTCATTAAAAGATAAGAATGCCGATAACTACTTCACCATTTCTCGGACCAATCTTAATTGTTTTATAACCCTTCACGCAGAACATTTCACTACCAGTTCAAGAAAGACCTTTGGGTCACTAACACACAAAAAAGAGAATGTCTCATATAGAGAATATTTAACATCGAAAAACATAAAAAAAAAAATTATTATTTTTAATAATATGTGGAAATCTCCACCCTTTGCCTGATGACGGTCGCGAGACCGGAAACACGTCTAGCAAAATTATGGAAAATAAAGCATAATATTTTTTTTTTAAATCCACATTACAACCAAAAACGTTTGCGGTTTCTCTCTTCTTTTTAATATATATATTTGTATACATATAATATTCGTATATATATATATATATATATATTGCATCGGATTGATAAAGCTATTATTACTTTCGGCAAACTTCGCCATCACTTGTGGGATGAGCGGGGTATCCAACTGGAAAAGAAAATTCGGATTTACAGAGCTGTTGTCCTTCCCATCCTTTTATACGGCTTAGAGTCGTGGACTCCATACTGGTATAATATATGCCCGCTGGATGTTTTCCATAAGTGCTGTCTGTGTGCCATCTGTAGAGTTAGCCTTCATGACAGGACATCTAATTTAGACCTGTTTAACAGTTGCAATATTGGAGGAATCAAGATTTTCCTCATACAGTTTCAGTTGCTGGTGATGTCTTGAAAACGTCTGATGACAGGATACCCAAGATCCTAATGTACGGCCAGTTAGATCTGGGACACAGGAATGTAGGACGCCCATGGTTTAGATACAAAGACAATCTGAAGAGCAAATTGTCAGCTGTCAATATACTCATAACACCCTGGAGCGCTTAGCCTGGGAGCGGTTTCAGTGGAGATCAACGTGTTTTAGTGGACTCAGCGGTTTTCAATCTGCTAGTCAGAATCGTCTTCAAGAAGCGAGAGCAAGATCTAAAAGGTCAGCCAATTTAACAGAGACCTCATCCCACAATGCTCACTTTAGCTCCACATGCGGCCTCCTTTGCATGTCACTAACGGCTCTTAAGATTATGGCACAAGATTCATAACTGAATCAATTGGTTAAATTGTCAGATCGTCATACGTTGAAAACGACCGGAGAGGCAATATATATATATATATATATATATATATATATATATATATATATATATATATATATATTGGCAGCATATATTTATTTTCATCAGGCTTGTTTGTTTAAAGATTAATGTCTGTTTATTTTTTTAATCCTTTCAAGTCAACGAATTAATTTCTTTGTAGAAAATTGATAAAAAAAAAACAATTACAAAATTTTCATTCTAATTTTTATTTTCTCAAATGCATTTGAGAACATTTTCAGGTGTTGCATATATATGGATATGTTATGCATTAACATCGTTAATTTGCGAGCGATGAAAAATATTTTGAATTTACAGTGTTAACGCATAACATATATATATATATATATATATATATATATATATATATATATATATATATATATATATATATATATGCAAATATGTAGAAAAATTGGAAAGAACACGTTAGGTAAATAATCCGGAGTTCTTTAGTATTTTTGTTTTTATTTTTAAAAAAACAATGCTCCATACAGAAGTAGAGCTTAAATTATAATTATTTTTTTTTTTACTATTTTTTTTATATATATATATATAATGTGTGTATATATATACATATATACAGTGGCCTAAGAAAAGGTTTTAGTCAGGAGAAATAAATTACATCTAATTTCAAAATTTAATTACGTAATCCCTACGCAACATAAATAAACAGAATTTGGAACTGGTATAGAGTAGGTCCTCCATTTGCTAGTTTCAGTGCTTGTATTCGATTTTTCATGGATTTGATCAAATTATCAACAATCGTCTGATCCATATTTTGCCACTCCTTTAAAAATGTTTCTTTAAGGATTGCCACTGACGTGATTTTGGTTGCACGCTCTCGAAGTTTTCAGTGAAGGTGCTCCCAAATGTGCTCTAGTGGATTCATGTCAGGACTTTGGGCTACCCACAGCAGTGACTTGATCCCTTGCGATTCCTTCTAGGCCTTTGCTACTTTACTCGCATGACATGGCGCTCCATCTTCTTGATAATTGTAGACATTATTGTCAACCTGATTCGTTTCAAATAGTGGGAGTAGTCCTTTCTTTAATATTTAACAGTATTTTGGACCATTAAACCACTCATCACCAAGAATCAGCTCAGATTTCCATCCAAACCAGACAGCGCCCCACACCATTACTCCAATCCCTCCATGTTTCACGGTTGCTTGCAGACATTCAGTGTTCCAAGTCTCTTTCTGATTTCTCCAAACATAAACCTGTCTCAAATTCGAATACTGGCAGAATTTACTTTTATCTGTACAAATTACAGACTGCCAAAATTCATAATCTTTGCACTTGAATTCTCTCGTCCAGTCCATGCGCCTGTTCCTGTTAACCTCTGAAATCAAGGGCTTCTATCTTGCAACTCTTCTTTGATAGCCTAGTTCTTTCAGTCTTTCTCGCCACATATGGCGACATTTCTATGCTGTTGGCGACATCTTTGACGCTCTGACGACGGTTTCTGATGACTTCCCTCTTCAGTGCCCTTTTCGTTCACTCAGACACGATGCTTGGTCTTCCTGAACGTTGTTCTACACGACAATGACCTTCTTCATTAAATTTCTTGACAATATTATTAACCGTTTGATGATTAACCTGGGAAAACCTAACAATTTCTCTATTTGACTTGCCACACTGATGCCATCCTATTATTTGCTAAAATTGAAATTCACCAATTTTCTTATTTCCGCGAACTTTCATTGCAAAATATAAGTCAACTATCGTTCATAAATTAGAGTAGCTTGATACTAACAGGGTATTGTCTGAAAAAAAAGAAAATATGTTATTACACAAGCCAAAATTGCTGTAATTAAGAGTGGCTAAAAACTTATCCTAGCTCACTGTATATAATGTGTGTGTATATATATATGTGTGTGTGTGTGTATATATGTGTGTGTGTATCTCAATATATATTGTATATATATATATATATGTATATATATATATATATATATATATATATATGAGTGTATATATATAAATATAATGTGTGTATATGTATAATGTGTGTATATATATATATATAATATATGCATATATGTATATACAATGAGTGTATATATATATATAATGAGTGTAGATATATAATGTATATATATAATGTTTGTGTATATTATATATATATATATAATGTATGTGTATATATATGTATGTGTATCTATATAGTGTGTATATATACGCACACACAATATATATATATATATATACAGACTATATAGATAGATATATAATGTATGTTTACACATAAAGCAACAATCAATTGATTCAATAACATTAGTAGCATAGAAAACTCTCCTTCATATAATTAGACATAAAAGATTCTTGCCTATCTATTAATGTACATGTACTAAACGCATTATATATATATATATATATATATATATATATATATATACAGAATATATGTATATATACACACACATTTATATATATATACACGTTTTATATATATCCATATAAACATTGTGTGTGTGTGTGTGTGTGTGAACAATAACCATTTGATTGTGTTCCGAAATATCTGTTGTGTCATCAGCCATTTTGGCTACAATCGTCGATTCCCTAATTTCCTCCTGTTGTATTTGTAGTAGGCAGTCATGTATCTCATTCTGAATAGTTTTAGAAACACTTTTGAAAACCGTACTGGATTCTAACTGATTCTTCAAATCTGTGTCCGATTTAGATGCAAATTTTATTAATCTTCCTAAATACCCCTGGATTTACTGAATCATCTTTTTCATCATTCCCACGTAAGGGAGTTTCAAATTTTCCACAAAATAAAATACAGTATTATTTTGGATAAAATTTCACGGTTCTAACCTTCTTGTTATGCTCATGAATTTAAGTTCTGTATGCCTCACTAAATTTCTTCTTCATATTACATTTCCTAAAAGTAATAGTGAAAACACATTTTCAATATGCTTTTTTGACTTTTTGTATTTTTCATTTTTTTCTTTCATTTTGTTTAGATTAGAAAACCGTTTTTTGTCCATTTTACATCACCTCCCAGCAGCAAACGCGGGAAGTGAAGCGTTGGATTTTTCATTTTACATCCGCAGTGCTAACTTTTCTGTTGGTACCATTCAAAATTAAAGCTACGAATATACCTCTTCTTATTCGTAGCTGAAATATTTGAATATCATGCGTTGAGCGGCCTCGCTTCTTAACTATAACTTTATCATGGAGAGACAACTGTGAAAGCTTAAACTGTTTGTAGGGACATTATTATTATAAATAAAGAAAAATAAAATAATAACAGTAATGCAAATTATAAATAAATTAAAACAAAACAATAATATCAAACATTGCGTGAAATAAATTAAATAAAAAATAAAATTATGCAACAATAACTGTTCCTGTTAGAAATACAGAGATCCCGCCAAAAGACATTAAATTCAACCTCTTCGCCACGAATCTTCGTGCGGATAACACGTGACAAACCTATCTCTGCGACATGGCATGTAATAATACGAAGTGAGTTCTCCCTTTTATCTCATGTACCATGTAACCTAAAAAATACACACACCAATACACATACAAATAAATATAAATAAATTGTATGAAATTAAAGTATAATTTACCATGCCGTTATTTTTATGTTTTGTTTCTGCGACGTATGTTTTTATCCCCGTAAACACGGGACTAATTTCTGCTGCTATGATGTGATTATTCACATCATAGCAGCCCTTCATTTGGGTAACTACAAAAACAATGACTATTTTTAATTCAAATAGGCATCCATTACTACCTATTAGCTCCGCTAAATTGGTTGGGATGTGATCTAGGAACATTATTATTATGAATAAATAAAAATAAGGAAAATTACAAATAAAATAAAACAATAACATAAAAAGTTAACAAGTTCTCTTGCTGTCACAGAACTTATTTCTTGGGAACTCAAGGAGGTCATAGTTAAAATATTAAAATTTTCTTTACAATGAAACACCAATTGTGCCCCACCAAAAAAAACAATGAATTAAATAAAATAGCTGGAAGCATGATAGTCATTTACACATAGTTATCACATTCAAGAATATGGCATGCGATTTTTAAGCACACACATGCTTGGTCAAAAACAAACACGTCCTTACATTCAGATAGTGTTTCTCAACCTTTTTAAGCAAAGGCACAGCTAGGAGCAAATGAAAATATCAGGCCACACATAGCAAAAATTTTAAAGGGTATAAAAAATAATTTAAATGCTATGGATAAAAACAGATTAAAAATACTCACACAAATATGGACTTACTTTATTTCAATGTTTCTATTCAACTATTTGAGCCTCTTATTTAGTGTGAAAACTGTGCCTGGGGATTTTTTTCTTTTGTTTTTTCGCGATTTCTTCTATGTTTGGTCGAATGTGCGATAAGCAGAGACTCATTTCTTCTTCAGTTGAGCATAGTCTTTCTCGCTTCTTATTTTTGCTGTTATTTAGGTTTGAGAAGCCTAATCCACATAAATTAGTACAAAATTACAATAAAACTGATAGAGCCTTTCTAGCTACTATGGTATAGTCCTTCTTTTTATCTTGAAATCCTAAACGTATCAATGATAATATTTATTCATAATTCAATATAACTTTGTAAAAAATTTAAATTAAAGAAAGGATCTTTAATGCAATCATATGAAAATTGTTAATATTCATTTATTCAAATAAAAAAAATTTTTTTAAATGTATTTAAAATAACATAATCGAAGAATACTGAAAAGAATTATTAGAAAAATTGTTTAATACTTATTCATTCATTCAAATACTAAAGCAGTACCATTACAACTTCCACACACGCAGGCATATATATATACTGTAAACAAAAAACAGTTTTGGGGCCATAACTCCCTGTTTTTCCTCCGATGCTTTCCAAATTTGCCATATAAATTACATATGACACACGAATTGTCTTGCGTAAAGTCCGGTCTTGGCTCGATGGCATAGTATTGCAGTACTTCCTCCTGTGCTTCTTGTCCCTGAGAGCGACCCCGCAGGTATTTTCAAGTATTATAATCTGCAGGGGCGTCTGCGCAGATCTGAGTAAAATTTATCTTTTTCCACATGATCTGCTTGTAAATTTGGGGAGTACACACTAATTATTGTGGCATATTGAAGATTACTCAGTGGGAGGCGCATAGAGGTTTTCAAGCTTGGAGGCAATGGAACCCCTGATCATTAAATCTACGCCCGAAAGACGACTCTTCGCTATTGAATTGCCTGACCAGTAGAGGGTAAATCCGGCGCCGTGCTCTTGTAGGCTGCCTTCCTCTGGGAAACGGACTTCACTGAGAGCAGCGATGTCAAAATTTAGTCTTGATAGTTCATTTGCAATTAGAGCAGAGTTCGTAGGTTACGTTAAGGACCGGATTTGTTTGTTTTTTCAAATGTGGTTTTGAGAGTATCTATTTCTTTTGTATTTTTCGCTAAAATAAAAAATATCGACTACATAGCGGACATATATTTTAGGTTTAAATATTGTTTTCTCCTTGGGACATGTACTAATTGGAGAAGCACGAAACTGAGCATATTTCCCATACTAACACCATTAGTTAGAACGTAGATGTTACCATTATGGTCGTAGAAGGGGACTGGTTGTCCAGGTAATAATTTTTTGAGGATATTTAGTTTAATGGATGGCGATTGCGATAGAATTATAGAAGCCTTAATAATAAAAATGGAAAAGCCAACACTCAACACTTAACTACGAACACGGTCACAATATTCTGTGTTCGGAAAATAAAACATCCCTATAACTCTAGATACATACACACAAATGTAAAATAGCTAACCTTATCCTTAACAACTGGCCTAAATTGAGATGTCCTACTACAGGAATTGAACCTGTATCCTTTTGACCATAAGAGAAACCTATTCTATAGCCTGTGCGTGCTTTTACTAATTACAAAATCCTACAATTACCTGACTTTTTAGTAAAGCTTTTAAATACAGAGGGGTTTTTTTCACGTGTCGAAAGTACGCATGTAGCTACCGAAAATAAAATGTGGTTAACCAGATAAAGGAAATATCTTATTCTTAATCTTAATAGATTACAATATGATATTAGATCCGGAAATGAAAACAAGCCGTTATCATCAGATACTACCAAAATGAAGGCGTTGATTTTTAGTTTTTTCTCTTTTTTTCCGAAATGAAAGCAAAAACATCGCTACCACACTCTTTTAAAAGATTACAAAATCAACAAATTATATGATTTAAATGAAATTTTGCGTACTTATTCATTAATGAATTGATTGTATACTGAATAAGTATAAGAGCTATTTTTGTACGGAAGTTCAAAAAGGAAATAATTCTGAATTACTTCCTGACTGACTACTCTTTATTATCATAAGAGTAATATGATATGTGATAATTCAATAACACTTAAATTCAGAATAATAAAAGAAATTCATTGGGTGCAAATAAATATTTTGACATCAAACAGGTAAGAAGAAATAACAAAAACAATGAATTAAACTCAACTATAAGCTCACTAATTTTTAATTTCTTTTTTATGCTTCTAATCTAGTATAAAAGATAAAATTGTTCGTTCTATTTTCATAAAAGTGTATAGAATAAAAATATTTTTAAACTGTTTGTTATATAAGGTTAAAAACAATTTATTTTTAAACATAAATAGCAATTTATTGCCTACACTGCTAGTGTTCCGTATTTCTTTAATTTTTCGCGCGTTTTTGAAGTCAGAGATTACAGTAAAAATCTTTTTTTTTACCTATGACATCATAGCGTAAATAAATGTTACTTTCATAACGTTTTCATCTATAATGGTAGTTCGTTGAGTGACAAATGAACATGCCAATGTTAAAAAATACGTAAAAACTTATGGAAATTTATTTATCTTTTCATTTAGTCATTATTTAGTAGTCTATTATCTTTCAAATTAAACCAAAATTTTTAACGGCAAAGATAAATTATTTAAAATGTGTTTTTCGGTTATTTTTAATGAAATCAGTGGCTGTACCTAAAAATACCTACAATGGTTATGTACCTATTTAATCGCTGAAGAGATTACAGCAGTTCGAAACTAGCTCATTTTTTTTTCAAATATTAATGATAACAATAATTAAATATTTTAAGATGTTTAGCTCAAAACATAAGAGACAGATGTAAACTGAGAGAAAGAGGGAGACATTTTGATAGATATGGACAGTAATGTTTCTAAATCAGCTGCTGGTATTTATGCTGTGGTCGGAAAACAATGACTTTTAGGAAAAAGTCAGTCTTCGAATAAGTTGATAAAAATCAACTAAAAAAAAAAGAAGTAATAAATCATGCTATTGAAAGTCACGTTTTAATTTATTGTAATGAAATAATTTAATATTTCATAATAATAGCAAATGAGTTCCCTTTTA
Organism: Acanthosepion esculentum; assembly: GCA_964036315.1. Taxonomy (NCBI): domain Eukaryota; kingdom Metazoa; phylum Mollusca; class Cephalopoda; order Sepiida; family Sepiidae; genus Acanthosepion; species Acanthosepion esculentum. Next base: position 54,575,421 of record OZ038492.1, on the reverse strand, counting down.
TCTTCATTTAATTTTAATATTACTTCATATAACCGGTGCGATTCGCTTGCTTTCTATTGTACCCGAATAAAATTAAAAAAAAAAAAACAGCTGCATTATCAAAACGCGCGTATGCACACGCGCTTTCACTCGAAAATAAACATTTTTAAACTTATCAAGTGTAGTTGTTCCGTGGTAAAGTAATGGCTCATTGTGTGTCACCAACCGACTTAATGTCACATCGCGGCAAAACTTTAGTTTTGCATTAACCGAAATAAAAGTAAGCAGTGTTTTGGCGCGTCACCGCTAATATTTAGCGCGCTGAATTTTCAAGCATTTCTTTTATTATATTTTCTATCCAATCGGCGCTCAGTAATAAACAGATAGTTTTGAAAGCTGCAGTCGGTGGAGCCTCACTGCTTGATATACACAAACGAGTTACATTTTCCTACAATAATTTCATTATGGCTCCTGAAATAAGCTCGAAAGGTGCGAAGAAGGCCGGTAAGTCTAAGGCTTCACGTGGTGGTGAGGACAAGAAAAAAAGGAAGAAGAGGAAGGAAAGTTACTCCATCTACATTTATAAAGTAATGAAGCAAGTACATCCCGATACTGGCATCTCCAGCAAAGCGATGTCTATCATGAACAGCTTTGTCAACGATCTTTTTGAAAGGATCGCTACCGAAGCTAGCCGTCTGGCCCATTACAACAAGCGTTCAACACTCTCCACTCCAGTCGTGAAGTACAGACCGCTGGCTAAACATGCTGTATCTGAGGGAACCAAGGCTGTTACAAAATACACCAGCACCAAGTAAATTAATTTCATGTAAAAATTAAGGCCCTTTTCAGTGCCATCACATGTTCATGATAGTCAATTACTCCTCTATTAAATGCAAATTATAGAATATTCGGTTGGTGCAAACGAGTGACTTGGGACCCTACTAAACCGCTATATTTAAATAAAATTAAATTGCACTTATTTTTCATGCTTTGCATCTTCCCTTCCCCTCGGCATTTTCATGTAATTTTTATTCTGTAGTGAATTTTTAGTATTCTATAACAATAACATAGTAAATCTTTATTTGCATAATTTTTAATATCTAATTAATATACGGGAGTGAATTCACTTTTAGTTTTCATCCAAGTACTTGACAACTAATTTTTCGCTAGAAAATAGGCGATGCTTTAGGAGGCCAAGTGAACACTAGTAGTGTAAGTATCAACCTTATTAAACGCGGACTACTGAAACAATAAAATTCACTGCATTAAACAGAAACTGAATTACTTTACTACTTTTATTCGACATTATCCTTTTTTTTTATTTACAAATGCCATAATTCTTAGGACTTTCTGTGTTCAAAATTATGTAGTCCAAATCAAATATCAATGAAGTTCCCGATAAATGAATTGAAACCAGGGAAAACACTTATAGAAGTCGGAAAATGTATGGCTACAGCACGTAACACACAGTATTTATTTACCTTATCAGACAAAGAAAAACATAATTCGACTAGTTGGTAACTAACAAATAAAATTCTTCCTAAATTTAAATTAATAAAATGTTTATTATAATTTTATATTTTTCAATAAAAAAAACATCAGTACTTTTTGTTTTGTTTTTGATTGCTAGCGAGCATGAATACTTTATCCAATTCATTCAATCTAAAACTCATTTTACATTTTTGTAGACAAAGTGAAAGAGTAAGACTTTAATTTAAAAGTAAAACCTACGCATATTAAAAAATATGAGAATTCGATTTAAAAATTACAAGTTGAATTTTAAAAATTTAGTCCTAGTGTCTTAGCTGAAAGTGGTAAATATAATAATGTTCATGTTGGATTTTTTATGGGAAAAATATGAAAACATTATCAGCAATAAAAGTTTAGTAAATCTAGGCGTATGTTTTATTTTAGTGCAAGCTATGTAAATGGAGTTACTTCCCCTCTCAAAACGGGAGAATTTATTAAATTCCATCATTTCCCTAAGCGTTTTCTTTTAACCTATGTGCAGTATTGCATTTTCACTCAAAAGTGAGTTCTATTATTTTTCTTATTATTGTTTTACGGAAATATTTACATTACTCTAATGAAGAAAATTACTGTTTAAAACCGAACTTGAAGTCTGAGTAAAAAATAAGTTGAGTCCCTCAGCTTTTCGTGGTAGTTGTTTACAAATTTCATACATCATTCATTGTTTTATCCAAATGAGAGAAGAAACAAGAGAATGAGATGAGTTGCATCGATCGAATTAAAATAAACAAAAATATTTATAAACTATAAGTGCAATTTGTATCCACAATGATGGCATTCTAACTAAAGTATAATTATTTAATGAAATTTTTGTGCGTAATTCTGTTTTTGTAAAAAAAACAAAAAAAAACTGTACTATTTTAAAATGAACCTTTTCTGAAGGAAGGCGCAGAGTGGAGAGTTCCATGTTTCCCACCTGCGCTTGATTGCTGGATGTTCGAACTCCGGTTTTAAAAAGTAAAAATTCGAATACTGATTTTTTAAGTATTCTGATTCACTACTTAAAAAAACAATATTCGAATTTTTATTTCCTAACCTGAGAAATTAGCGCAGGTTATTGTGGCCCTCCAATTTTTAGTAGCCCGTTATACACGCACTCTCTCTCTCAAACTAAAAACCTTATGTATCGCGATCAGATATGAATTTAAAAAATAAAAAGTTATTTAAGACGTTCCTGGCCTAAAAGCAGATCTTCCTACTTAGTTCAACACGATTTTCCTAATTTCAGTTTTGTTGTACTAGCGACTGACTAACGTGGTTACTTACCTAAAATTTGTACTGTTAACTAAATAAAAATCAATGTGCGAACGAACGAAGTCAAAAATAAGAGGAGTACTAACAAGGAATCTGTTCTTTCATGACAGCATTATTTACGGAATATTTTAATTTTTGTATTTTAGTTTAATATTCAATCAGTTAATAAAATAAAACCATGTCTGTAGTGTAGTGTCATTAACCATTTAAAACGTTATGAAGTACACCTTACCATAATTTGTTTTTTGAAAGAAAGTAATTTTGTTAAAAAAAAAATAAAAGCAACATGTGACTGTAAAAGCCAATCCCAAGATATTGCTATGTAAGAATATATTTGCCAATTTTATGTATGCCGACCGACAGGAAATTTAAAGAAAAACAAATAAAAAGTATGCGTCAGATTATTAAGTAAGAAGATTAACTTTAAGAATTTCTTAAATCGTTGACTTATTTTGATACTAGTAACTGTCGCAGTTTAAATGTTAAAAGCGGCCGGTGCGAGACATTTTCAATAAGTATCACCACGAACTTAAAATTATATAAACGCTTTTAAATAATATGCCTTCTCGGAAGCTAAATTTTGATTTTATTTGTTTAATAGCCTAAAAAAACTAATCCATGAAAAAGAAAAAAAAATACGTAAGTTAAGATTTTAAAACATCGGTACGGCCACTTATCGAATGTACATTGTACATTATTGACGAAAGAAAACAACTTTTAATCTTGTGTATTTATTTCAACAAAGTAAAATAGAAAATGTATAGATTAATTAACTAGATTAACTTTAAGACATAGCAAAAATAACGTTTATTTACGAACAAAGACTAAGGCTTCATCAAGGACCAAGGTCATAGGTTTTCTTTTTAGCAACAATGTCATCCATGACTTCGAAAAATTTTAATTTAAATAAATACGGAGGACTAATACTACAAACTTAGTAGAGTGAATAATTTTATTTTTACACTGCATTAATAAAAATAAATTAAAATCTAGTTAAATGTTACTTTTCAGTTTAATTCATTGCTTTTATTTTTTTTTTAAATTATACCTGTGTTGCCATATTAATTGAACCCAATGAGGTCTTTCTAAATTTTCATTTTAAGAAAATTAAATTAACGAAATTGCTATTAAAAATGGAGACTAGAGTTATTGAATTGATAGCATTAATTCATTGCTTTCATTTTGATTTCTATCAAAGTAAATTGTCAAAAATTTATAGATAACTCCAAAAAACAATGCAAACTTAAGTTAACTTAAAGAAAACAATGCTACAGAGATGTAAAAAAAAAAAAAATAATAATAATAATAATAATCAGGGATTAATTGAATAGTTATATCTCGATTACATTTTCAGTATTCAATTTATGAATAAAATTTACATTTATTTTATTTTCTTAGAAAACTTTGTAGTATTTCCAGGTCAGTTACAACCCCCTCTAATTAGTCAATAGCATCCAAATAATGCCTTTATTTTTATTTTGCCCCTAATATTGTGATCGTTACAAAGAAATTTATTAAATAGTAGAAAGTGGAATAATATGCATGGCATTCAAGAACTTTGTTATTACCATCCTTCCCCCAGTCACCGCATATTTTCTTTTGGAAAAAAAAAAATGAAAGAAAAAATTTAAAATGTTCACACTCGAAATGGCATTAGAGAAGAAATCTTTTTAAACATTTACGAAAAATCAGAATTGAAATTTTCAGCTTTTATTCATTAATGAATAGACTTTGAATTTTTTTTTTTTTTTTGTATTGTTGAAGTTTTTTTTGCGCGTCGGTTATATCACTAACTCGTGGCCAGTCTGTACAAGTGAATTTTGGATGTTCCTAATTTTTATAAAGCTAAATCTCTAAAGGTGCTACATAGTTAAAAATAAATATGGAGCGTAAACACATAGAAAATATGGTCCAAAATCTTAAGAGAATTCAAGAAATGTCAAAAATTATTTTGTGGAGTGGATGATTAACTTTAATAAAATATTAGGTATATTTTTTGTTTCCCCAGAAAAGCTTCTCTGATGCAAGTCTTTCAGATGTTAGCCGTTGCTGATAAAGTTGATTTAAAAAAAAAAAAAAAAAGTTTCGAGAAATAAAAAGAATTTAATTTGACATTGAGTGTGAAAAATTATTAAATTAAAAAAAAAATCTACGAAAGATCAAAAAGTAAAATTAAATTTTTGATGCATTTTAAACTTTAGGTATAGCATTGTTTTGGAAGTATTTTACATTTTTTTTAACAATCCAATATTTGTTACTAGAAAAATAACTTCAAAGATTCATTTTTAAAGTTTTTGATGGCCCTGAAAAAGAATCGTTACAAATGCATTAAAAATGAAGCTGAAGTATTTTAGTTTTAATTCCACGCTAATAAATTAATCTATTATTGTTTATTGGAAATAAACTTAAGTTTATTTCCAATAGGCAAACCAAAATACTTTGCTGTATTTCAAACCGAATTTAAATTGATTGGAATCGCTAAAATCGGCCATATTGACGAATCTATCAACAATATAATTCTCTTAGTAAACTTTCCAAAATAAAATATGCTTTCTGATTGAATTAAAAATGATTACTTTTAGTTTAAAATATCACAGAAGCATTTTTAACACGGAGGTAGGAGTTTTTATGGTGTTGGTTGACTGTGTAGCCTAATGTTTGAGAGATTATTTCTTTCTATGGAAGACATCTGTAAAAAAATTATAACGCGAGTCTTTTATAATTTTTTTTTTAACTGCACAGTAATTAAAAAAAAAAATTAGGAAAATAATTTCAAGTAATCAAGCTATTGAATTTTTAGGTACGTTGGCTTTACGATAAGACGCTTGTTGAGGAAAATGTTAGAAAATTACCAATAAATTTTAAATTCTCATTTCCCGACGTCTGTATTTACAAAAAAGTTTAAAATAATGGAGTCATTGATTTGCCATTTATTAGGTTTTTTTTTTTTTTAAAACGTCATCTTATAAATTAATAAATTTAAAACTTTATAAATTGTTAGAACAAAATTATTCATCGATTTTTTTCCAAGACAAGCGTCCATATTAAGAGCTTTTGTAACGAAATGTCTTATTGCATTTATGATTTAAAAGTCCTTAATTTTGTTTTGACGATAAAAACAAAACTATGAAGTTTTAGGCATTCTTTCATTATATGCTCATAGGTACTTCGTTTTGTTTTTAACACTTTTTTTGGCCAGTGTCCGTCAAATTTGGTTATCAAACTGGGCGAAGTCCGTTTGCATTTAAAAAAAAAAAAAAAAAGCACTTCTCCACAATTTAAACTCAGTTCAAAAACATTTGATTAAAATGCGTTTTTCATATACGTAGTGGTACCTAGCCTTAAATTTTAAGATTCAAAGTTTTAACAGCAACGGAAAGAACTTGAAAATCATACTGAAAAATTACAAATTAAAAAGAAAATTCAGTGTATGTTATGGTTCTGGACAGATACAGAATGTTCGCACTGAAAATTATTTAAATCGGGTGATTTACATTTTTTGGTTTTAATGAAAGCAATAAATATTTCTAACCCCAGTTGCGTGCAAACATTTTGGTGACATGAAATTCACAACTGAAGTTTGCTTTTAACGTTAAATTTGGAGGCAGAGTTAACTGCTAAACTGAAAGTATCACTAAGTGTATGATAGTTGTTTTGGATACTCGATGTCGATAGTTTTCAGTAGTAGACTCAGGTCAACAATGAGTAGTGTGAACAAAGAGTTCATTTCCCTTGAGAGAGTATTACATTTTTTTGTCGAAACAAAATTCAAGTTACGGTTTTAATTTTATTTCGAAAGGTATTTACAAATAAAGAAATAAAATCCGGATTCAAAATACAGAATTATAAATTTAGTTATTTTCGTAATTAAAAGAGTGAGGTCGCCAAAGATTTTTATGCCTACTCGAGGTAAAATATTGGTCTTTTTGAAGTGATTGTTAAAAGGTCGCACGTTAGTTGCTTTTTAGATTCAATTAAGCGATAGTAAGACTTATGGAAACCAAGTCTTCAGAATTCAGTTTTTCGAAAATTTTACCAATATCAGAGTGAACCGTCGAGAAATAAAGTGATATTCAATAGTTTAAAATTGATTGCGCCCCAAGTAACAGCCCACTGCTAATTTGGGTGGATAACGATTTCTATACGATGCAGTAATATAAAAAAAACACCTTAAAAGGGAAGGGTTGTAGAAGTCGTCTTAAAGTAAGTTTCAAAGTAGTTTGCAAATACAGATTAGGACTTTTGTAACATGATAATCAGTCGCTAACTTGCAGTGAAAATGCAACTTTACGCTTCAGGGAGATAATTTACACTACACTTACACTACAGTATGCAAAGTTAAGAGTACAATGGCATTACAATAGTTTTTATATTACAGTATTGCATTTTTTCAGATGTAATCAGAAATACAATCGACACAGTGGAAGAGGCCCTGAAAAGGGCCGTTTTAGAATTTAAAATTAAATGTGGAGAACAAAATTAAGCTCTTTCCCCACGTATACGGCGAGCAAGCTGGATGTCCTTGGGCATGATGGTGACTCGCTTAGCGTGGATGGCGCACAAGTTAGTGTCTTCAAAAAGACCAACCAAATAAGCTTCACTGGCCTCTTGCAAAGCCATCACGGCAGAACTCTGGAAACGGAGATCGGTCTTGAAGTCCTGAGCGATTTCACGAACCAGACGCTGGAATGGAAGCTTCCTGATAAGAAGCTCGGTGGATTTTTGGTAACGTCTGATCTCACGAAGAGCCACGGTGCCGGGCCTGTAACGATGGGGCTTCTTCACTCCACCAGTAGCAGGAGCGCTCTTGCGAGCGGCCTTTGTGGCTAGCTGCTTACGAGGAGCTTTTCCGCCGGTGGATTTACGAGCAGTTTGCTTAGTACGAGCCATTCTAATGCTAGTTTAAAAAATGTGTCTATGTTTTCAGTTAGAGCTTTTATATTTAATTATAGCAGCAGCTGTTCCTGCTGCTGATTCTGTGTAAAGTGCGCGCTCAGGTTTGAAATATTTTTCCATAGTTTCATTGGTCACAAGTAGTCAGGTGGTATGCTCTCCACTACGTCCGCATCAATTGGTAGGCGGATTTATATATAGAATGTATACCTACAACGAAGTGGCAATACTGTCGTGATTTATTTTATAGGTGCTGAAAAGTTCTCGGCCTGACCTGCTTATCCCCCTACCCACACACAGCGAGTTTTTTATTAGCGTTATAACTGTCAAGTATTTTATATTTTGTATATTCTAAACTGCCACTTTAAGAAGATCCTTGTTTTTATTTTTGAATCTGTTTCAGATCATTGATTTTGTTTGAACCATGTCTAAAGAAAGTGTGGAATTTTCAAGTGTTGAGCTCCGAGCAGTCATGAAACTCATGTTCTTACAGAAGAAAACTCCGAAGAAAATCCATGAATGTATGATGCAAACATTGGGTGTTAAATGTCCATCATATTCAACTGTGAAAAAATGGTGTGCCAACTTTCAGCGTGGGGATTTTGAGACTCAAGATGCAGCACGATCCGGGAGACCTTCAACAGTGTCATCTCCTGAAATTGTTGATCATGTTCATGATCTAATTTTGGCCGATCGAAGAATTTCTGCCAAAAGAATTGCCGAGACCCTACACATATCTAGGGAACGCGTTGGATTTATAATTCATGAGCAGCTGGGTATGCAGAAGTTGTCAGCTAAGTGGGTACCAAAATGTCTGAATGCCGATCAGAAACGACATCGAGTCGATACCTCTAAGATGATTTTGCAACATTTTCAACGGTCTAGTGATGTTTTTTTGGAAAGACTTCTCATTGCGGATGAAACCTGGTTGCATCATTATGACCCGGAAATCCCGCAGCAATCAGATTCTCCAAGACCGAAAAAAATGAAAATCCAAAAGTCAGTCGGAAAAGTTATGGCGACGGTTTTTTGGGATAAAGATGGTATTTTAATGACTGACTATCTCCAGAAAGGCCAAACGCTTAATGCAGATTACTACTGTAATTTACTGTACCAATTAAAGGATACATTGTCAGACAGACGGGAAGAGAAACTAAAGAAAGGTGTTTTGTTTTTACAGAACAATACACCTGCTCACAATGCTGGCAAGACGATGGATGTTTTGAGGAATTTGGGGTTTGAGTACATAGACAGTCCCCCTTACTCCCCAGATCTTGCGCCATCTGATTACTTTCTGTTTCCGAACCTTAAAAGGAGTTTGAAAGGAAGGAAATTTGCAAGTGATGCGGAGGTGATAGCAGCAGCAGAGCAGTATTTCAGTGACCAAACATCAGAATTTTTTTTGGAAGGTTTAAAGAAACTTGACAAACAATGTACCAAATGTATTGAAATGCGGGGTGAATATGTGGAATAAATTGCATCTGCACTTGCTTTCTTGGCTGGGCCGAGAACTTTTCAGTACTTCGTAGAAGACACCAAGTCGTCATTGTAAGGTGATTGATGATAATCTTGAAGGGCCTCACCAACATCTGACAGCATACGAAATCTGATGTTATTTTCATTGAAAACATCAAGAAAACTCCCCGTCAGGGATCTAACCCTCCTGGTTTTGGAACACCCATTCTTTGCTAATGATAACGGCCCTTTTTAGGGCCACTTATTTTCTGTGAATGGTGTTTTCTCCGTTGTGATATGCATTATTTTTATTTTATATTTTACTTTTTAAATGAAAATGTTTCAATTGTGTAGTAAATTATTATCAATAATTAAACTTCGTTAACTTACAAAAATTAAACATTGAATAAATGTAATTAAATTCTCAACAACTGGTAAGAAATCAACTTTCCTTGACCATACCTGCGGTCTGAATTTGCCTTTATCCTTAAACTTTTCGGTGATTGGCATCTGTTTGTAATTAACTTTTTTTTAGTGTTACTTTTAAAAACTAATTAAAGGGAAATAACTCTTGCGTGGATTTTTACGAACGGGCTTTGAAACATTTGATTGAGAATGAAAACGTTCTTAATTTACAAACATTTGTCGAAATAATGACCAGTATAGTTTGTTTGGGGTTTTATGGTATATCAACCACTATGGGTTATTTAATTCCAGATCCAGTATTTACTAGATATATCAAAAACGTATCTGACCAGTATAGATAAAGATGTAATTTTAATCTCTATCGACAAGTTGAAGGATTCTGAATGGAGTTAGAGAGAACAACTTTATTTATATTTTTTTTAGTGCACGGTTTGTTGTGTAAACTATTATTCCTTCTTTTGCTCATGTCCAACACAACCAAGATAGTGTTCTGTTGTCACATCTCACTTTCCAAGCAGTTGCAAAACTATTTAATAATTTATTTTAAACTTTTAGGTACAACTACACACAGGATAACGGTCTACTACACGTTTTTCGATAATTATTGAATTTATTTATGAAAAGAGAATTTCGTAAGGAAATTAAAGGCAATCGTAATAATTTATATACAAGACAAAAAACTCAGGAATCATTTAATATTAAACTGCGTAAATTTTTTTTTTTAATATCCTGACTTGCTCAATAATTACGTCTAAATTGAGAAATGAAAAGGAAATTTCTACATTTGTTGCCATAAAGGAAACTCAATTTTAATCCGCTTGGTATGCACGCTATTAGTATTCTGCATTATCAACTTTCATTACTGATAAGTACTTGGTGTATATTTCAAAAAATTATTGTAGCCTGACTTTTTTTTTTGTCAGGTTTACAATTAATTTACATAGCAATTTTTTTTTTAAATTAATGTTTTGTTTCTTTTTTAGTCCTATATTAATTCAGAAAAAAATACCTAAACCTCGGATTCTGAATTCACTAAACAAACCAATCAAATCGCCTTGAAAGATGGACAATTTTGTAGAATTATAATTAACAATGTAAAAAAAAAAAAAAAATCCCCAAATAGAGAATTTATCCAATTTCATTGAAATTTGCAGCCCCACTTCATTAATTTTTTTTCTCTCCTGGTCAGTTACTTCACTGAATTTTGGTTGTTCCTAATTTATACTTCTTATAATGCTAAATTCGATTATAACAAGTCGAATATAAAAATCTTTTGGAGAGTTGCTGTTAACTAATTTTAATAAAAGTACTTTTTTTTTTCCACAGGAAAAAAAGTTTGTCTATTTGAAAAAAATTACATGTATTTTTACAGTACCATTTTAAAACTTTTTCAGAGTCGTTGATAATAAAAATGTACTTGAAGAATCAAAAAATGCCTTTTTTTAAAATTTAAAATGAACAGAACAAAAATCCAACTTCAGCGAATGCGTTTTTTCTTTAATCATTTAAAAAAAGATTTTGACCGTCGACTGAAACATTTAATGTTTCAGTCGACGGCAAGCAACTTTTTTTAAAATTTGGAATTAACATTTTTTTCAATTTGAAAAAGCCAAAGGCAGTTCGAAAAGTAGAGTTTTAAAAAAAAAGTACAATTTTTTAAAAGTTGTGCTCATCTGCGAAATTAGTAAGCTTAGAGGAAAAAAAACATTACATTTATTTATCTATGTACCGTAGCAAAATATACGATAATTATTTTTCTTTTCCAAAACATAATTTCGAGATTTTCCGGAGACATCAAGGCTTTAGGTTTACGTTGTGGGGTTTTAAATAGACGAGGAAAAAAAAAATAAACTGCAAAAGGCCTTTGCGTGAATCATTATGCTTTCACACCATAAAAATAAAATCATACTTACTTAACTAACACCTCATTTAGTAAGTCTTTGTCTCACAACATAAGCAATTAACGGACGTGCGAAATAATGAACATTAAAACCTTGTTGCTAAAATTAAGGACTTATTACAAACAAAAATCAGACTTAATGTTGGCGAAAAAAGGAGTTCAGGTAGGATAATTTGATCAAACTTGCTTCGTACATATTTATGAAGGAAGGAAGACTTTGTTGAAAATATTGGTGGCCCTGAAAAGGGCCGTTATATTTTTCTTTTTACGACATTTATTTAGTGCTAGCACTCTTTTGGGCCTTTTTGGGTAGAAGAACAGCCTGGATGTTGGGCAGAACACCACCCTGAGCAATTGTGACTCCGGACAAAAGTTTGTTCAATTCTTCGTCATTACGGATGGCCAGTTGCAAGTGACGGGGGATGATTCTGGATTTTTTGTTATCTCTGGCAGCATTTCCTGCCAACTCGAGAACCTCAGCGGCCAAATATTCCATAACAGCTGCTAAGTAGACTGGAGCACCGGCACCGACTCTCTGGGCATAGTTTCCTTTACGCAGGAGACGATGGATACGACCGACAGGGAACTGAAGTCCGGCACGGGATGAGCGTGTCTTGCTCTTTCCCTTAGCTTTACCTCCCTTACCACGACCAGACATTTTGGCAATAGTGTTTTACAAAAGTGAGCGACTAGCCTTATAAATCTCTAAACCGGCTCCCAGCAGCCACATCCTTTTGGCGCTCTTTTCTCAAACGGTCGTTTTTATTTTTCGTCCAATCAGAATGAAATAAAATTAATATTTCTGACAGCTTCCACAGGAGCCGGTCTGTATGGTATATATACTTACGATTTTTTTCTCTACCATAGTTTGATTCGTAACGAATTGAAAATGCCTCCTAAAGTTAGCTCTAAAGGCGCAAAGAAAGCCGGCCAAGCTAAGGCTGCCCGTGATGGCAAGAAGAAGAGAAAGAAGAGGAAGGAAAGCTATTCCATCTACATTTACAAAGTACTGAAGCAGGTCCATCCCGATACTGGTGTCTCCAGCAAAGCTATGTCTATCATGAACAGCTTTGTCAACGATCTTTTTGAGAGGATTGCTGCCGAAGCTAGCCGTCTGGCCCACTACAACAAACGTTCAACACTCTCCAGCCGTGAAGTACAGACCGCTGTCCGTCTTCTTTTGCCCGGAGAATTGGCCAAACATGCTGTGTCTGAGGGAACCAAGGCTGTCACCAAATATACTAGCACCAAGTAAATTAACTATATTGAAAAAAATTAAAACGGCCCTTTTCAGGGCCACTAAAATTTTCACGTTGGTTTTTTCTCAACTTCATGTGCTTCAGTTCACGTAAGAATACTTAGTAAAAAAATCCATTCTCATGTTCATCCCCATTAATGAATGATTGTCCAATATTCCTTATATTGAGAAAACAAGTTGGCTTCTCAGAATGACTAACTGGCCTATTCTATTATCTGATTCACTTTCAACTGATGTCTCTTTAAAAAAGCTATCCTGTAAATTTCCCCTAAACTGCTCTCAAATATTCCAAACTCCATCTTTTATAACTGAATTTAATATTTTGGTTTTGCTTCCTTTCTTTTAAAACGTTGCTTGGATGCAGCAGAAATACTGAATTTAAACTCTCAACACGATTTCCTAGGGTCAGTAACAAAGATGTTATTTCTTTGTAAGCACCTCCACCTTGTTGAAAAAAAACCCAACCCCAAACGGTTTTATCGTCAAAATGTTTGAAGATCAAAGTATTTTTCATTATTTTATTTTTAAAAGTTCTAGCGCGTTCGAAATTTTGATTAAAAAATCTTTTTTTTTTTTTACGTCAGCGGTCGACGATTAGTTTTTTGCGCCTTTTTTTCTTCAGGTGAAAAACATTTTGAGATTTGAAGAAATTTAATTTCTGTAAAGTGGGAATAACATGTAAAAAATTTTTTATTAATATTTTCTAAAAATATTTTCCTTCATTTGTGAATAAGTCGTGAAATTATTTTTGAATCTATCGAAAAGAAAATTTTTTTAGTTAAAAACAGGATTCCTCTGAGAAAAAACTGGACCCTCACTTACCGAAAATCTGGTCTGAATCGTAATATAAAAACTGGCAATTAGAAAAGCTTTTTTATAAATGAGATTTTTAAGGACACTTGTTTTTAAAAAAATTCTATGAATAACGAATCTTTTTTTTTTTTTTTTTTTTTCTTTTTTAAATCGTTTAAAATTTTGCATTACTTCAATCTGGTTTAATTTAACTGATAGTTATTAATGAAAACTACATTTACGAATAAAAAATTAGAACAATAAAAGTCGTTTGCCCCGATATTTTTAATTTTTTTTTTTTTTTTTTTAGCGGAGAGAAACATTCTAAATATAGATGTCTGTCGCGTGTTTTAATAGTTGTCCTCCCTAAAAATCTAGCCGTTTGCAATTCTTTCAATGTTTCATAGTGTTTTACGTTTCAACAGGATTTGTGAATCATCTTAAACTTTAAAATTTCAAGTAATTAATTAATGCTTACATTTTTTTAAATTCCTATTTCACTGAATACTTTTATTTTACGTATTTATTTCAGTATGGGTTAAGTAGCAAGGAGATGAAACCCAATTCTACTAAAAAAAAATCTTATTCAATTTTTTTATTGGGTTTTTTAATTTGCGTGTCATTTTGAAATTTCCTTTCAAATTATTTTTACTTTAACTCCCTGGACTCCCATTTCATAAAAATGTTTTTTGTTACTAAGTACTAAACCTTTTGCTTTTTTATTCTTTTTTTGTGAGTTATTAAAAACGTAAGGCTAAAAACTAAAGTTTAGTTACTAAACTAACTAAAATTCAATAAAATATTAAATAATTGCTGAAAATTTTACGTTAATTAAAAAGAAATTACTAGATAGTTAAAAAACAAAATTCAAACCGTTCACTTGGATTTCGTAAATTTATGCCAATTTTTGGTTAACCATACTTAGCTTTTCAACACCCCAATCAATTATTACTAACACGTCAGAAAAACAAACGTTTTTATGCTATAAGTAAATAATATTTGTTTTACTTTAAATTTGCTAATTTTCCTCAAATAACATGTCACATATTTTTTATTTTTGGAAGATTTTTAAAAACGAGAATTAACTTTTGTTTACAAATCTATCAAAATGGCTGTTATTTATCGATTTTCTGAAAGCTAACAAAGTTGACTATTTTGAGTCTTTTCATTTTTAAAATCCCTATGTTAGGTATCGAAAATTTAGTGGCGGCAACTACTTTATAAAATAAACAGTTACCCTGCATATTACATTTTTTGTGGGTTTTTTTTTATGGACATATAAACAATCTGCGTGTATGTAGGAGATAACGCTTATCAAGAACAATATTAGGGAAATTGTATGACAAAGTGGAAAAAGTTTACTTGTGACACGTTTCGTCCTTCAGGATTGATCGGACAGTTTGATGAAGTTCTGAAGGATGAAACCGTTGAAACGCATTACAACTACTTTGTTTTTTCTAAAAAGAACATAGCATAATGAAAATGGCAACAAACTTGATAAAAGTAAAGTCAAAATTATTAAGAGGAAAAAAGAAATTGATTATTCTTTTTTTTTTTTTATCCTTTCTAGCACGTTCAAAATTTTGGTTAAAAATCTCATTTTTTCATGCGTCAGCGGTGGGTCAAAGATGAGAAATTTAGTATCTTTTTTGCGGTTAAAGAAAAACAAAACACATCGTTTTGGAAATTCTTGCAGAAATCAAATTGTCGGATTTTAATGAAATTTTCAGGATTTATTCACAAGTGATTTTTACATCTCTTCCCCCTCCTTAATTTTATGAAATTTAAAGAAATTAAAATTCTATTCTTCATATCATGTTAGCAAAAGCAGGGATGTTTGGAGAATTTAAATCAATTTGTTTTTGTCAAACAAAAACACCATTTACTAAATATCTGCTCTGAATCATAAAATAAATGCAATAAACCTATGACATTATTAGGAAAGCTTTTTTTAATTGCTTTTATAAATAACATAGTAAAGGACACTATTGTTTTAAATAAAACAAAAAAATGTTTCTATGAATAATGAAGTTTTTATGTTTAAATTACATTTTAAAAAATTTAACATCTTTCTTGATTATTTTTGTTTTAATTCCAACCTAATAGATTAAATTTAATATTTCCAATAAGCAAAATACTTTGCTGTATTTCAAACTGAATTTAAATTTGTTTTTTCTGATTATCAATAAAATCATCCCGTTTTTTAATTTTTTTTTTTAACTTCCCAGTAATATTTTAAACATTCTATTAATATTTTATTGAATTTTAGGTTCATTGGCTTTATAGTCTTACAAAGACATTTGTTGAGGAAATGTTAAAAAATTACCAATAAATTTTAAATTCACTTGTTAACACGCTTTATGGCAATGGGAGAAATAATTGTATATGTATTATAAATAGATGAAAATTTTTACTTGACATTAAATTTGATTTGGGGGGGGGGGAAAAAAATTTAAGTTGTAAAGTAAGAGTGACCTGAATAGCAGAACTATTCAACTAAATTCTTGATTATGGCATATTATTCCAAGAATAATCAAGTATTTTATTAATACAGAATTTTATAATGAATGAAAACCATTTTGTTCAAACAATATATTAACACCGCCAATCTTTAAAAAAAATGTTGTAAAGAAAAAAAAACGATTAGTGTATCAAAAAGCCTCTTCAGAATATTTTAAGGCTTTTAAAATATTGTGAAAAACAAATTAAATACATTTTGTCAAAAAAAAAATCTCCAGCAGAATAGCAATGTTTAGAACTGAATATTTAAACAAAAATTACATTTTAACAGCCATAATTGATTTCATCATTTATATCAATAGTTTGGGCTACAAAACAAATTACACAAATTGCCAAGTCTCTAGTTTAAATATCACAGTTATTGTTTATTTGTTTGAATGGATGCGAGATTCAAGAATATTATCAGAACTTAAAGTAAATGTAATTTTGCAATATGATGCCTTCATATACTAACTAAATACAAGCCTGACATTTTCTCTTTATGAGCAAAAGGAATGAATAGGAATAAAATTGCTTTTTATTTTTATTTTAAATATAAAAAATAATTTATAAAATAAATTTAACAATTTTTAAAAAATTGTAAATTTTTTCTCAAGTTCTTACAGAATCCTCGCTCTTCCAAGCTCGTCGCTTTTTGGCACATCTTTCAACTCTGTTAGAATCAGAATTCACTGGCATCATATCAAAATTAAATCGGCAAAGTTTACGCACCTTGTCCATTGGAGGAATTTTATTGCCAGCATCCTTGGACGGAATACTCAATGTTTCTGGTTTGACACTTTCTTTTTGGCATTGTTTTGCTTGGATATCATTTAAAGAGGATGCTTTTGAAGATGAAGTCCTGGACATATTTTGATTTGAATTCATCTGTGGTAGCAAAAAACTTGTTTTCCTATGGCAGTCAATCAAAGAGGTATCTTCTACAGTCTGAGGTGGACTATTAAAAACAATCCTTGTTGGAGCCTTCTTCTTGGGTAGGGTATCCACATGATTATTGCATTTTGAAGTAGATGGATGATCTTGTTCAAGCCTGGCCATCTCCTTCCCAGCAGTAATGAGGCTTGATGTCTTCTTTAACCGAATTATTCCTGTCTTTTTTAGATCAGACCCTGATGACAGATCAATACATGATTGATTTGATGTATAGCTTGAACTCCTGGCCAACTGCTGTAGTCTGAGTTCAGCTTGAGTGAGGAGGAAATTCTGGAGATGAGTGGGAATCTGTAAAGAACAAACCATGTTTAAAAATTTGCCTCTGGCATGCTTATGATGCAGTATGTCCCACAATTTGTGTCGGCAAAGATCCAGAAGTTTGTGAGGGTTAGAAATTTGAGAGAGGAGGAGTTGTCTGATTTTCTCACATTCCTTGTTAGCCATCACTTTGCTTGACAGCAGTTCAGCATCATTCCAAAGATTGTAGCCATTCTTTACCAACAGCAATACAAATTTTGGTACATCTACTTCCTCTCTCATTACAACTTCAGGACGCAACAGCAGAGAAATTATACTTTTGGGCGTCTGTAATAACAAAAATAATAATACAGACAGTTTAATAAATTGCTATACATAATACTAGTATAACATCCATGAAAAATAATGGGATTATTTATGTATGGATCAACACTATTATGTTCAGAGTGTTAATAAAAAAAATAATATATACATACACATGAGCAAGTGGCAAAAAATTCTTAGCACAAATGTTTTTGTTTTTTTTAAACTCCTTTCTAGTTTGATCATGAACTTCTTTTTCAGCAGTACTTTACATTGAGATACAGTTTAAATAGCAGGGTAGCTTTGGTTGGCAATTTGTCCATGAGAAGGAAAATTGAATTAAAACTCGAAGAGGGCTGTTTGGCACATTGTGCACCAGTTCTCTGTTATTAGTTCTTCCAAAAAGTGTGGCTGGTTTTACACAAACCTTTACCACTATAGTGCGGGTAGTCTGGCAGTTGAGACAAAACTGAACTGTTAAGTCTTCATGCATCAAAATTAACGAGAGATTCCTATATATATATATATATATATATTATTGTGAGAGTAAAAGTGTAAGTAGTCGTTTTTGCATGTGGGTTTACGATATACTGTGAATTCTAGTTTGTTATTATTTCTGGTGAGTAGTATGTCTAGAAAAGGTAGAGAATTATTCGATTCAAGTTCATGGGTAAATTTTATAGTAGGTTCTACTCTATTCAATCTATCGGTGATTTTGTTTAGATCATGTTTCTGTGGGTAAATGAATAAAATGTCATCGATGTAACGGAAATAATGTGTATCATCAGGGATTATATATTTGAAAGGTCCAGACTCGAGAAATTCTAGAAATATGCATGCTAGGAACCCACAATGATACTAGGACTAAGAGAGGTGTTATTATCGGATTTTACTTGAGAGCTCTGCGAATCTGTTCAGCAAAATATTTAGATGACGAATTTGGTTATATCGAGGATACCTTCTCCAGCCTTTCGTATCCGAGACAACTAATACTCAGCGCTAAACATAAAGCCTTGAAAATCCACAGAGTTCGTCCATCAGTACATAACAACATACCGACTACTACTACTACATCAAAGGTGGAGAGAGGCACACTCTCAGCTGCCCCTGATAATCCCATTGGCCGCATCTTTCTACCGAATAACCCTCTGACCGAACACATCTCCAACAATCTAAACGCGCTAAAAATTAAAACTACTACATTACCCACTAAATCTATACGTAACATATTGAGTAATACGAGCAGACAACATATTACATCCGATGCTTGCGTCTATTAGGTGCCCTGCAGAGACTGCAACCTGAGTTATGTAGGCGAGACAGGTAGATCATTGAAATCTCACATTTCCGAACATAAACGTGACATTCGCCTCGGTAATCTAAGCAGTGCTTTAGTTATACACATAGCCAAATCTGATCACAATTTTGATTTCGACTCTGTGAAGATCTTAAAATATATCCACAATAAGAACCTTAGACAGATTTATGAGGCTGGCATGATAGCCACCTCACATACAGTAAATAATAGACCTGGTTTCTTTCAGATCGCGACCTCTGTGGCGAGATTAATGCGTGACAAACGTACCGATAAGCTATAGTCCCCCTCACCTTCCACTTAGGACACAATCTTCTTCCCTGTGCGCAGGTCTTCGTAGTTGCCGCCCACGCGACGCCAGCATATCCGACTCTAAGAAAGAATACTTGACTTTAGAATTTCAGTTTTTCTGTTTCTGACCAGTCCTGTATATATCGTCTCTCCATCAAACTTAAATCTAATATAATTATGTCTCCATTAACCATGTCCCGAAGAAGGTCTATTTGACCGAAACGTCTGACGTCGACAGAATAACAAAAACAAAAACATAATAAAAACAGTAAACTCATATATTCGGATTTTGCTTTGTCTTTTCCACATTTTCATCATACCGTCGGATCTACATCCACACATTTGCTTACATATATATATATATATATATATATGAGATTGTTTTGCTACTATTCCATTTGCTATTGAAACCAGTGTTTTCATTTTGACTTTTTATTACATACATCAGATAAGATAAACATGAGAATGAGAAGACTGGTTTGAATAACTCCTGTAATAATATCAATAGTTCATTTCAGAACACTTTTTCAATTTATTATTTATCATTTTCTATTTCTTCATCATAATCAGCCTTTAAAGTTTATTGTTTGACATTGGCCTTCCCCACCACTAAGGTTTGTTTCAATACAGCAAGTGTGCAATAATCGACCTTATTCTACCATGCAGACCCATGTTTTCTTAGTAGAAATGGAGTAATCTAAGTTTAGCGATTTCATCTTGTATTCAGGATAGTATTTTTGATTACATCTGTTAAATGTTTTCAACAATGATGTCCAGACTCCAAATAAATAAGTGCAAGGGGGTTCAGAAAAGTCCTCAAAATCAATACTTCAATGTCCAAACATTAAAAACACTAATTTTGGAAAGTGTATAAGATCTCATGAGAACTTGGAATAAGAAATCTTCCATTGCTTGACATTATAATTTTAAGTAAATTAAAAATAAACAAAAATTACATTTAAAATCTTTACAAACATAAAATATTAAAAAAAAAAAAACTGATTTTATATATATATATATATATATATATATATATATATATATATATATATACACATACACACACAGCTTAGTTTTGGCACAAGTCCCATTATATAATCCAGATATTTCAAACAATGAGTAGGGCCGGGGCATACTACCCTTGGGATTCAACTGTTGCCAAGTTAGATTGGAGACCCTGGGCAGTGCTTTGTGACCCTCACTATCTTATCAATATTTGCTTCTTTCTATCCATATTTGTATATGTTACAAATTAAACTAAACACAACTCATTATTAAAGGATGAAAAATTTTCAGATTTTGAGATCATTTCTAATTTCTGTTTAGATACATTGTATTGATTTTCATTTTTTTCAAGTTGAATTGTTCACCTATATTGCATATGATCCATTATTGTACATAATTAAGTTACAATAAAATTTGTACTTTATATGAATACTACCTTATGAAAATTGAGATGAGATGTAATTGGGCTTCGCATCATAGATGGGGGTGGGTACAAGACCCTGGCAATGAGATAATGTAAATGAATCTTTTTATTACTTTCTTATTCCAAAAACATAAAGGATTTGAATTTTTTCTCACAGAAGAAACAAAGGTAAATATATTCCTTTCATTCATATATTTCCTGAGAATAAAATATTAATTTTTTTTTTCAAGTAAAATGTTTATGGTACTCACATCCTCATGATTTTTCTTCTTAAAAGAAAAAATTTATTCAAAAGTAAAGCAAAGGGCAAATATTCCAATGCAGCAAATGATTTTACAGAACAGAACTTGAAAAAAATGATCGCTCTCTTAAAGGATTTCATTGATGTCAAGTGATTTGGTATTTGTTAAAAGTATATTATAATTGTTTGCATATAAATAGTATTTATAAGATAGTTAATATGATCTCCCTTGGAAAAGGAGATCACTTGGGGGGGGGGCACAAATGTAGATTCTACATTATTAAGTTGCAAATTAAACTAAAAATTGCTTTAAGTTCAAGCATTTTAACAGTTTCTTGCTATGATTTGCTTTATTACAGAAATATATATATCAAATTAGATATAACATTCAATACTTATCAAAGGTAGACATGAAATTCAAAATTTTTCAATCTGAACTTTTTAAAATGACATTGAGTGACTGAAAAATTATGAAACTCTAGTTGACCTTTGATAAGTATTGAACATTGTAGTGTAATCTAAATTACGTCCCTTGGACCCTTAAAAAAATATACTCTCCTAGCTAGGAAAATACGCAAAGCCCCTTTTTTTAGGCCATGTGGGAACTTTTGTAATGGTAGTCAATTAGTAAACAACATATCCTATCTTCACTTGTTGTTCTCCGTTTTATCATTACTAACCTTTCAAAACAACACAAACATTACATTTAATTTAATATTGAGCACTTTATTAGCAAAAATTCTTTTAAATTTTATTTTGTTTATATTAATAGCTAGAATTATCATTATTATATAAAGAAATATAGTTTTAAGTTGGGTTATATTTATGGGATAAAGTGTTCAATATCAGAGATAGAGCGTATGTAAATATAAAAGTGAACATTGAAGTTAACTCTCAGAGGCAACAGACTGTTTCATGATAAATGCAATAATCAAACCTCTGTGTGTGTGTGCGAATGAATAAAGATTTTTACCTCCCCACCAAAAGAAAAAAAAAAAATAGAATTGCCAGAAAACTGGAACAGAATGAGAAAGTCTTTACATATCCTACATGACTAGTAACTTTCTTATGTGAATCTGGATTTACCTTTTTGGTATCATTGATTGTTCGAACACCTGCACCCATGAACAGCATGTACTTTGCGATGGGAAAGCAACAAATCTCCACGGACAAAGTAAAAGGTGTCAGTAATGACTAAGAAAAAAAGAAGAAAAAACATAAAAGAGGAAATTGTTACATTATATTAAAATACTGGCAAGGAATTACTAAGTTCAGTTTAACATTGTGCAATTAGCAATAGTGTGTGAGCTAACCATTTGTGGGTTGATATTTATAGTTTGATATATCATCACAATAATAGATCACCCAGGAAAGATTAAATTATACCCATTATATCAATAATAGGTTGATTTAATGGTAGACATTATTTATATGCTGGTAATCAAATGTAAAAATAATTATGGAAATTTCTTAGCTTATTTTCTACTCAAAGATGTCATTTTCAAACAATAGAGGAAGGAAATCTCAAATGAAAATACCATTAAAAATTGATAAATAATTTACTGTCATTTAACCAGGTCTCAGGCCTTCTGCTTTTAATTAGCATCAGAACTTATAAAGGAAAATTGATAGGTACATAACTTAATGGTGAAAAAAGGCAATTTTTCAAAACAAATATTTGTAACATAATCACCTTCCTTGTCAATGCACTTAATTTGGTGGTGAATATTAATCACACAGATAATTTAAAATCAAAATTTAACCAATAATTATGTTGGCTTACAGTCATCAATACACCCTCATCACATTTAGCAAAGTTGACAAGATTCATTACATTAAACCTTTTTTTGTTTAAGCTAAAATTTTAAATATTTGTTAAAGTAACCAATGCAAGTAAAAATGTTCTTTTCAGTAAAAAGATCAGATCATAAGGCTCATTATCACACATTTATTCAAGTGAGATTCTAGTATCAAGAAAACTGACAAAATTCAATAATAATGATAACAATTTTAATATGTTCAAGTATGAAACTCCTGTGTAGAAACAGGACTATCAATTCCATAATTTTGTTTTTAAAAATACAGGTTGGGGGAGAATTACTCAAGTGCAACATTTTAAAATTTTTTAACAAGAGATTCAACAGCCCTGCACCAAGAATAAACTTCAGACTTTATAACTTCCAGCTTGCTTTTTTATCAGTAAACTAAAACTCAAAATGGTGTAGATATTTGTACCCTATGGGCATTACAAATTTTGAAAGTAATCAACTGATTACAAAAAGATAGAAGCACTTGCTATGATCTGAAGTCAATAGTCTTCTAGACGAACTTATATCAATAAGAAAGAATACCAAAATATAGACCAATAAGCATTAGATTGTTTTAAAACCTGCAGTTTTACCGAGAGATGGTTAAAGAGAATCAACTTTGACAAAATTTAAAGATCATTTTTAATTTATTTCCATTGATATTATTGCTCCAATGAGACATTTACTAGCTTTTACAAAACACAAAAGTATACCAAAAAATACTACACCTTATTGACAATATCCATGTTAGCACCATTTTCAACCAACAGCTTAACAAGGTCCAAATTACGGCTCTGAACACCCCAGTGAAGTGGAGTCCAGTGATCCTGTTAAGAAAATAACCATCAGATATCAATATAAAAGGTTTTAAAATGTCAACCTCAAACTGTTTTTTAATGCCCACAGTGATTCAACTTTTTCATTTAAATTTTAGTTGTGTTTTGAGTCCGAAACTTTTTCTGAAACAAGATCTTGTTATTATACAATAATCTTTTCACAATAATTTCTTTGTTTTCATCACAATGACTGCCATGCATTGACATCTGTTTAGTAACCTTCTTGTAATGAGAGAATGGAATTCTTCATTTCATTAACAGGCTATGTTCTCATTCCTAAACATGACAAATTCAACATCCTTCCAAGGGAATTTCAAAATGTGTAAATATCAATTCTTCCTTATGATGCTCTATAAAGTAGTAGGTGTGTATATTCATACACTGCCTGACACAGGTATTTTAACTTGAGCTTCTAAAAATCAAGGTGATCTTGATCAGTATGTTTATCCACTAAGATTTTTTGGGAAGTATTTTTTTTAAAATCTAGTGCAAGTTCCTTTCTAATTAAAACTTTTCATCTATGCTATGGCTAATGATTAAATGATTTTAGTGTACATTACCAATTCTTTCAATTATCTTATTCTCTCTCCAATGTTGTTTTACATTATTTCTCTACACAAGTATCCAGTTTCTACCAAATATTTGCTCATTATTTACATTATTCAGACTATTGTCCTCATCTTTGTCGCCATATTTATTACAACATTTCAGCCATTATACACTCCGGCCTTCTTCAGGTGGTTGGAATGTCAAATTGAACCCTTTATTTCGCTCACTGGGATAGACTGTTCTGTGCCATGTTTTAATGGATGTCAATTATCAGTTATCTCCTGTTAATTTTTCCCTCTGAAAGTTCTCCACTGCCTTGGATCTAACCAACACCTTTATCCACTGTGCCATATGTTCTTGAGGACATCTGTGTATGAATTTCTGGGTATTATAAACCTAATGTCTGCAGCAACCATTTTTACCAGTGCTCATATTGCAATTTTTGCTGTTATCATATAAAGTTTTTACCAGAGCTCATATTGCAACTTTGTTGTTATTATCACTTTTTTCTGGCACTCCTTATTACTGGTTCCCATATTATATTAATTTCTATGCTTTATCGGCTCAGGAGATTTTTGTGGCCTAGGATATGTGCTGATTCCTTAAGTTTACGAATTTTCCAATGGTGATCTCAACCTGATCCCACAGAGGGCGGTGATCTCCCTTCTCTCTCCATATGTGAAAGCTGTAACATGAGGGGAAGTGGAAAAATCAGGCATGGCTGACCACATATGGAGAGAGAAGGGAGATCACCATTGGAAAATTCGTAAACTTAAGGAATCAGCACATATCCTAGGCCACAAAAATCTCCTGAGCCGACAAAGCATAGAAATTAATACAATATGGGAACCAGTAATAAGGAGTGCCAGAAAAAAGTGATAATAACAACAAAGTTGCAATATGAGCTCTGGTAAAAATGGTTGCTGAAGACATTAGATTTATAATACCCAGAAATTCATACACAGATGTCCTCAAGGACACATGGCACAGTGGATGAAGGCGTTGGCTAGATCCACTGACATGACCCAAAGAATGTGAGTTCAATCCCCAGTTAAGGCAGTGGAGAACTTTCAACAGGAGATAACTGATAACTGACATCCATTAAACATCGCACAGAACAGTCTACCCCAGTGAGCGAAATAAAGGGTTCAGTTCGACATTCCAACCACCTGAAGAAGGCCGAAACATTGTAATAAATATGGCGACAAAGATGAGGACAATAGTCCAAATAATGTACATAATACCTCATCTCAGAAATATAGACAGATATCAAATATTTGCTCTTATGACGAAAAGTAATGATTGGACAATCAAAATTCATGGGACATTCTATAATGTTCAGCTTAGTACAGTCTTTTATAAAATCATTCATATTATGCATATATATGCTTTATGTATATAAAGATGATTATTTGGTTGTCTTGAAGGAAATTCAAACAAGGTCTTCAACAAGTAAAAAGTTGACACCAACATAAATTCTTAAATCATTTATCCAATTCATTGAATTTCCGGGTTTATTTGATATATTTCTTGATTAGACAAAATTAAAAAAAAGAAGGTTTTGACACAATGAAAAATTTAACAAAATCTATTTTTACCCCAATATTGAATTGCTTCTTTGTTTTATTTCCATAGTTTTGTTTGTGCTATATAAAGAAAATTATGCTGTAATTAGAATTTAACAGTTTTACAATTTTTTTGGAAGATTTACTTCCCCTGAAATGTTTTTACCTCTTTGAACATACATAAAAAAATAAATATTGAGCATTATTATTAATTTTTATTTTATCTTATTTTGTTGTTGTTGCTGTTTTACTTCTTCTCACAACTCTTGGGTTATTTATTCTAAAATGTCATGATGATAAAGAATGCGAGTTCAAATTTTGCCAGAAACTTATACTTTACTTTTGATGTTTGCCCTGATGGGCATAGGATAAATGTAAAAATCACCTTATAGTTATGACAAAATAAAGAAATAATAATGATGATGATAATAATGCTTCATGTAAACATTTTGAACAATTTAAGACTTGGGCATTGTTTACAAGATTCAAAATTTCTCTCATCAGCAGCCAGATTATGTTAAAGGCTTCAAGTTCTGAACAATAGCCTAGTGGATTAAAGCATTGATTTGCAAATTTGGTAACATTGTAATTGTTAGTTCAACCCCTGGCAAACAATAACTGAGCAGTATTAAGATCTAGATGAGGTATTCCTAAACAGCATAATTAAAATAATCTACTCTCATAGATTAAATAAAGTGTTTAGTTAAAAATTCACTGAAGTTTACATTGATTGACAAGCCAAAATGTGTCAATAGTTTGCTTGTAAATAATGATAACTCCTTATCCCAGAAATTCATATAGAATAAGGCTGTTCACAGATGAGCAACTTTGTACTGGTAATTTCCTACTTTTCACTGATGATTTGTTGTTACACAGGCAGTTTTGAAATAATGGAATTTTTCCAAATATCTGGGAATAGTGTCTCAAGTGGCTAGGTGTCAGGGTTCAGTTTTCTCAAAGTGAAAATATGCTGTTAAAAAATAGAATTAGATTAATCTTTTCATTTTATACTCACTTGATCTTGAAGATTAGGGTTTGCACCTGCTTTTATCAATCTTGCCACAACCTGGGATTTATTTTTCCACATGGCTAAATGCAGAGAAGTTGTACCATCCTGAAGTTGATAAAAATGTATAATTAATATTGTCATTTAAAGATCAGTTGTTCCAAGTCAAACATTTTTTTAACAGAAGAAAATATTGGATTGTTTAGTAAAGTTCTCACTTGTCACTGAGAGATAAAAAGCCAACATTTCAAATGTTACTTTTCAAGAGAGGTAGGCAATCCCCATTTGTCAGACAGGCATAAAGCAATCTTTTAACACCTTGTTCAACTAATCTTAATAAATATTTAATAAATAAAATACTAAGATTTTGAAGGCAGATTTTTAAAGCCAGTAAGATCTTTCCCCTTAGAATATTGACAATCTTTCTATACTCCTTTCCCAATCAAACTGGTCTTAGCAAATATCAAAAGAAAAAAACATTTTACATGTTTTCACTCTAGCACAAACTTCTTCATCCATAGTTTGTTCTTGAAGAAATGCAGTTGATTGAAATTAGGATTGTCTAATAATTTTAAAGCAAACATCCCATCATTATTTTACTGAATCATTGATAAAATTTTACAATATAATTTGATTTAGATATAGTCTCTGGTCTCTAAAAACTATCAAAGATTTTGTTTGCCTTATAAGCACTATCAATCAAATCTTTTATAAATAGTTGAGTGCAGTAATTGAAATGTGCATTCCATCTTTATTTTAATGGTTAAAGTAACTACATTAGAATAAACTCTTAGATTATAATTCTTAATACCTCAATAGTCAATATGTGTTAATTAACACTTTAATTCCACTTATCTCAATCTACATTCCTTTGTCCATGATAAAGATATATGAATTAATAATGAGAAATTACTACTGGCCTAAGTTGTTTAATGATGTTGTGAACCATGTAAAAAAATGTGTAACATGCCAAGTACAGAGTCAAAGGAGTAGGGTTGCCCCAGTATTAGAAACGGATGTTCTGAATTATCCATTTCAGAAAGTAAGCATGGATATTTCCAGGCCCTATGGAGAAACACATAGAGGTAATCTTTACATAGTGAGTTTTGTGGACTGGTTGACGAATTGGCTTGAGGCATTTGCCATACCAGATAAGGCGGCATGAATGGTGTCGGATATAATACTGAACGAAATATTCCCTAGGTATGTGGCCCCCGAACAGTTGGTTACCGATAATGGATCGGAGAATGTGAATCAGATTATGAGAGAGACGTTGGGAGAATTAAACATACAGCACACAACCACCTCTCCATATCACCCCCAAAGTAACGCTAAGGTAGAGAGATTTCATAAGACCCTTGCTGATGCGTTAGCTAAACTAACAGAGAATAATAGGGAAAATTGGGATTTATTCGTAACCCAAGCGTTAGTAGCTGTGAGATTCTCGATGAACGAGACGACAAAATTTTCCCCTTATTACTTGATATATGACAGGGATGTAGTCTTACCTATAGACAATATGTTACGACCTGGTAGGAAGTATTTAAGAGAGGATCCTCACCAAATAATTTTAGAACAACAGAATAAAATTGTTACGCAGGTGAGGAGGAGGATTCAAAGAGCCCAGAAAAGGCGAAACGATAGAGTAAATAAAAATAGAGAAGTTTCCTTCCAAATAGGTGATCCAGTGTATAATAAAATACACCCGAGAGAAGGTAAATTGGACCAGAGATGGAGTCCATACTATAGGATCGTGGAGCAGACGGATCCGGTTTCCTTTGTGATCTGGGACCAATTGACAGGACAGGTAAAGAGAGTGCATGCGAATGATATAAAGCTAGCTGAAATAGGAGAATGGAAAGGATCCGAAACAAAAACTCAACAGAAAAGGCTGAGGAAAACTATGTTGGTAGAACCTGAAGGGTTAGAGACTGAAAGTGAAGGGAGTGAGGAGATTGAAATTAGCCCAACTACCCTTCGAAGACTGAAGGAGGTAAATCAGACCCCAGCGGGACATTCTGAGGAAGGGATTGAGCCTAACCTTAGGGAAGAAGAACTGAGTGAATGGGAAGAGGAGGATGAAATTCCGTTAGCTCAATTGCACCTAGTGTTAATGAGAAATTACCACTAAAACTGTGATTTAGGGGGGCCCAAAGATTAAGTGAAACCAGTACAGTGCCTGTGGTGAATGAGTAACGGTCTGGGACTAACTGTGCATTTATCATCAGTGCTGGTGAACTGTGTGGACGGGCCCCATGCATGCACACCGCTGATGGTGGTGTGGGTCGGTGCTTGAGGTATCACTCTAAGATTTAACCACCTGATAAAAACAATAAGAGAATGATTGAGTAAGACGAATTATTCTCTCCATCTCTTTGCAGACGTGGACGAGAGGAGGCTCGTGGTACTGATGATGCTAGGTGTGGTAGCTAATACCTGGGAACACAGTGAGAATACTGTATTTAAGAAGACTAGCAAAGTGATTATAACTAGATCAAAGTGGTTGATAACTTTGGTGATAGACCTGCAGTTGTATGATAAGTTACTGGGTCAGTTGAAGACTGAAGTGAACAAACTAGATTCAGCCAGGACCCAAGTTGCCGGAGACTATTTACAGACGCCGGAGTAACAATGTATATTATACCCCTTAGCTCAGGAATCCCTGATACTTGAGAGACAATGGAAGGATATGAGTTACTATTTGAAAGGAATAAAGTTGTTACAGACCAGGCAAAAGAGGGCAGTATTACCTATGAAAGGCATTAAGTGTGTTGTTTGGTACAGTCTCCGAAGGCGAAGTGAGAGCAATTAAGAGGAAATTAAAGGCGGTAGAACAGAGACAACAAGCAATGGCTCAGTCAGTTAGAGAGAGCGTATCTATACTCAATGTTACTAGGCTGGAATTGGCTAAGAATAGAGGGAGTATCAAAAGAGTATTTTAGAAAAGAAGTGATAAATGTAACCATGTCTGTAACAACCGAATTACAGAAATTAGAGGTGTTTTTGCAAAGGTATTTTCAATTATTAGCTATAATGAGTAAGGTACATCAAACAAGTCATTCTTTAACGGTGTTGTTAGAGCATGTGAGAGCACAATTAGACATGCTGTCGCTGGGACACCTGTCTCCGAGTATAATAACTCCAGAATGATTAAGGAAAGTACATACTACCCCATCACCTTAGATTACCTGTAGACCCCACCCAGCAGTTATGGAGGTATTATAGTGCCTTGGGATGTACTACCTTGTTGGAAGATGATAAATTGCTAGTGCTAGTGTCGGTTCCATTACTGGACAGAGATAGTACCTTTGAAATTTATCAGGTAATAAATCCTCCCCTTCCCTATCCAAAACTAAGGCCGAAGATATGAGCAGTGGCTAGGTACAAGGTAGAGACGGAATTTGTTGCCCTAAACCTAGCCAGGACAGAGTTTATGCTATTAACAAAGGGAGAAGCAGAAAAATGCAAGAATGATGCTTTAGGTATCTGTGGGTCTGTAAGTCCAATTTACGTGACAGGTAGTCATAATCTGTGTGTACTAGATTTATTTAAGAAAAATAAGAAGGGAATTAGAGATAACTGTCAGGTAGAGGTGTTGGCTAGTGTAATGTTAACTAAAGCAAC
The DNA here is from genome assembly GCA_964036315.1 of Acanthosepion esculentum. Lineage (NCBI taxonomy): Eukaryota > Metazoa > Mollusca > Cephalopoda > Sepiida > Sepiidae > Acanthosepion > Acanthosepion esculentum. The sequence goes on along the minus strand of OZ038492.1, from coordinate 54,545,256 downwards.
CAGTGTCTCTGATGGAATTTGGGCAGTGGCCACACAAGAAGAGATCGATTTATCTAAGGTGTGTGAAGGGAAGCCCACCACTAAGATAAGACTTATTCCCCCTTTGTTTTTGTAGAGCTACCCATTGGTTGTGGAACTCATGGTCCATCTATCTCTTTACCTCCCTACTACCAAGCAGAAGAGAAGTTTGAAGAGAATGAGGCTTTGTTAGAGCTGGTAGGAATGAATACCAGTGGATGGACAGGATTGTGGGAACCCATTGTAAGAGAGATTCCTAAGATGTCGCTAGAAAAGATGCCGGCGTTGTTAAAGCCAATCGATAAGATTGATCTTGGACGGTTGAAGTCAGAGTTAGATAAGATAGGTATGCCGAATTCGGGCTGGAGAGAGAACTTGGTTGCTATAATAACCTGGCTGACCGTTGTGGGAATTATACTAACGATAGTCGTGGCCTTGCTGGTTTGGTAGTGTTTGAAGAGGCGTGCGGTGTTGTTGACCAGACAGAATACTGGCAAGGGAGTGCATGAGTGAAGGAGAGATTCCAGTTAGTGCACTTTACCAAGGTAGGCCCAACCCGAGTGCATCGGGACCCCTAACTGATTTTTTATTTTTAGTAATGTAAATGGGCATAATGAGCCCTAAGAAGAACTGAGGACTCTACCTTTGCATGCTGGAAGAGACGTATGTTTTAGTAGACCCCTAGTAAGAAGCATGTTAACTGAGTTTTCTCATATTTTGTTGATAAGAAAGCTTGTGTGTCATTTACTAGTAAATGACAGATGGGTAGGGGAGGAACTGTGACAAAGAGAGAGTCTGGGAAACACACACACGCATATATTTTTTTTAGTGAAATTGGAGTATATTTGAATAGCGAAATTAAATCAGAGCATTTTGTTTACTGATGGGGAAATGTGATCTAGGGCAGAAGTTCTACCCATTGAATCTGGGTCATCAGAAGACAATGGAAATGGTCGAAATAATTTTTATCGATTAAAAATTGAAATAGAGCTGAGTAAGCTAGAAGGAACTTTGGAATTCACTTGATTTTGGTTGAAGCAGCCAGAACCCTGTGATAATCGCGTGCGAAGTAGTAGGGCTGAGGGTCAGTTATAACCAGCCGGGTTTATCTATATAAACGTGTAGTTATGCTGAAAAAGGCAGACTGGAGAAAATTCTTGGAGAATTGGTCCGGGCAAGCGCTGGGAGGAGAAACGCCACTATAACTTTAAGCCCAGCACAGAAATCTTTATCCCTCCATCGCAAGAGTCATATATCGTGCTGAGACAATTTAACAACAAATTAATCATATACACTCTCTGTCTAAAATCCAGTGTATGAGTTTTTACGTTAAATACTTTTCTTTTCTGTAACCCGTTTCTCTACTATTCTTTTTTGCTATATAAAATACATTAACAATTCAACCATTGAATAGTTGTTTGTCCGGCTTTCTGCAGATATTAATTTTTTTTTGCTGCATTCTAAATTACTTAGCGCAGACTCCCCAGCCGTGTCTGCATCTTCAGTCGACCGTGAATGGACGGACATCACTTCTGCTTTCTGGATCAAACAAATCACTGAGAAAAATAAATTGCAATGGGATATGGCAACTCAACTGTTCTAAGCAAAATAAGTCATTTTCACAAAATCGTTGACAGTGATGAAATTTTATTCCAAATCATTTATTTTTTAACTTAACAATAGCAGGGGCAGCTCAGTTGCTGCTTTTTAAATGCAGCATTCACTACTAAATGGGAATTTTCATCATTCTCATTGAGTTACATAGTTGTGTGACAGGAATTTCAATCATTTACAGTTGAACTGAAATTCCTAAATCTATAGTTAATATAGGTTAATTCTAACAAATCTCATATTTTGTATATAAGAAAACTTGGAATAAGATTTTGCCTCTTTTTTTTTTTTAAAATGGGTGTTTTTTACTTTGTTTTTCTTTTTGTTCAGTTAAAATGAAATGAAGACAAGTTTCATATCAGGTTCCTTACCAAGTGCATAAAATATACCTTCAGTTTTTATTTTCTAGAGAGAAGTGTAGCTGTTCAAAAAGATTCATTTACTTGAAACACAGCAACATTTTAGGATGTCTATATTTTCTTCCCAGAAAAATTTATATGAACATTTCAGCAATTTTACCCTGAATTTTTTTAGCTTAGAAATTATAATTTGTCTGAATACCCAGGATGCGATGTTGTAACAATATGTCTTTCATTGATTTTTTTTATTTTAAAGTTCCAGCTGGTGTATTCTTTAGCTTTCCCTTAGCTAATGTCAAATCCTGTAATCTTTGAGGATTTTAAAATGGAACCACAATATTTATGAAAATGAAGATGATAATCTAAAAAATACATAGAGTAATAATAAACATAGAGTTTGAATATTGTTTGATATTAGAATATGTAATTCCTCAATTCAAGGAATAATGAAAAGAGAATCTTAGAGCTTCAAATGATACTAAAAACAAAAAAAACACAAAGAATACAGAAGCTGAAACAGGTGAAAAAAACAACAAAGATGAAAACTATCATCCCCCAAAACTGCTGCATTGACTATGAAAGATTCACTCGATAGTGCTTATAAGGCAAACAAAATCTTTGATAGAGACCAGAGACTATATATAAATTGAATTATATTGTGGAATATTGAAAATATTTCATCTTAACAAAAATGGAGGGCCAAACAATATAGAAAAAAAATTATTTTAAAAATAATACTGAAGACATGAGTCCAAATAATAATGACTTAAAACAGTTTTCATTCTAGCTTCTTGAAATAATTTTAACTTCTAATGTGGATGTTAGTTAGAAATACTTATAAGACACCAGTTAAAATGATTGAAAAATACTTACAAGACATTGTGTGTCAGTACGTGCTCCAGCTTCAAGCAAAAGGGATACAATGTTGAGAGAACCTGCCCTGGAGGCTATGTGTAAGGCTGTTTTGCCATCCTGCAAAACAATTGTCAACAGAATAAAACACTTTCTTTCAAGGTACAACTCAATTTTCCAACATACACTTAATCTAGTGACACATTGGCAAACTTTATTTATATAACAACTGACTTTTGAATCAAATGTTAACTTTGTAATAAGTAATTTCACTCTTAAATCATTTTTTTCATTTTTGTAAAGTTTTTTATGGTTGTTTTCATTTTTATAAAACTAAAAGGAAAAAAGTTTTGTCATTTAGTTGCATCAATCAACCAGCAATTGAGAATGGCTTTTTACCTGAACATACCAGTTGTAATCTGTAAGGACCAACACTGATGAAAAGGACACACTGGGTGGTGGACCCAAAGCTCTTTTTTATGGGTTTCTAATTCTCAAAGAGGCCAGTATAATTCAACTTCAACACTGACATCTGACAGAAGCTATAACTAAATCAGATTGATTGATTGATTGATTTTCTACAGCTTATCAACCCTTTGCAGGTTATTGAATGCCAGAAAATATTTTTTGATTGTAAGAATTAACCCATAGCATGGCAGAGAATATGTGGATTCATACCTTTCCCAAGGGTATTTGTATGTAAGTGAATATAACTCAACAGGAATTGGAACTCAGCTATCCGATTAATGATTCTGAGCCATTTTCTATTACACCACTTGCACATCCAAGCTTACAGTACCTGGTATTTCCAAACAGTCACCCATCAAGTTACTGACCAGGCTCAGTGTTGCTTAACTTTGGTAATCATACAGGAACAGGTGTTTCAACATGATGTGGCTGCAAGCTGTGTGTGTGTGTGTGTGTGTGTGTGTGTGTGTGTGTGTGTGTGTGTGTGTGTGTTCAAATAGCTTTTCTTGCACTTCTTGCCTGTGGAACTCTTCTAGTTTCTTGGTTCCCAGCCACATACATTCTGAAAAAATTAAAATGCATGTCAATCCCCATCTGTCTTTTTGAACCCTGTTCTTTTATTGTCCTTTCTACTCACTAAAGTCTTATCATTCTCTTTCTCTCTCAGTAACCTCTTGCATCTTAGCAGAATTATCGCCTTGCTTGGGATGAATTAAAAAAAAAATGTGTCTATTGTATATGAATGCAAGATAATGCTCTAGAAAATGTGGTCCACCATTAAATTAAAAGGCCTCCACCAGTCATCAATGACCATGGATTTGATCCTGCCTATCTGCTCCTCTAGAGCATCACCACCTGTGGCTGAACAGGCCGATGCACAAGTAGCAGTCTCTGTGACACCTGTGAATTGTCTGTGTGTTGTCTATGCTGCAGTGTTCTTTTCTGTTTGTCTTCTGCTGCATTGTTCAGTTTCTCCTCTCCTGACATTAACTATTTAGTCAGGGTGCTTCTCCACCCAGAACAGTCAGCACTAAGGTCCCCCCAGTGATTACTATTGATCCCAAGGGCCATCATGTCCCTCTTACAGACATACCTGTAGTGCAACTGAGGGCAACCGGTGTCTACTCTTGCCATTTGCAAGTTCTCCATATAGGATGTCTTCGGGAATTCAGCCATCTTCCATACGACAAACATGACCCAGCCATCAGAGCCTATGCTGTCTGAGCAGAGTGAACATGGTTGTTAGGCCAGTGTTAGACAGAACTTCATTGTTGGGCACTTTGTCCTTTCACGATATGCCCAGGATGTAGCGATACACCTCAAGTGAAAAGTGTTCAGTCTCTTCTGCTTGACATATGTCATCTATGTCTTGCTCCCATAGAGAAGTGTGCTTATGACACAGGCACTGTAGACTGCCATCTTTGTCTTGACAGAGAGCTTGGAGTTCTTAGTGAGGCGAGTGAATGTGGTTGCTGCTTTCCCAATCCTCTTGTTTATTTCTGTGTCCAGGGTGAGGTTGCTGACTGTAGACCCGAAATACGTAAACTGGTTCACAACTTCCAACTCATAGTTATCAATGGTGATGATTGGTGGTACATCTACATTCATCTTTTTTAGGCTGATAGTCAATCTGAAGTCTCTGCAGGCCTCAGAGAAGCAATTCATCAGAGTCTAAAGCTCCTCTTGTGTGTGGGTTTGTGACTGCAGCATCATTCGCAAACAGCATGTCTCTGATCAGAGCTTCCCATACTTTTGTTTTGGACTTGAGGCATATGAGATTAAACAGCCTGCCATCCAATCTGGTGTGAAAGTAGACCTCCTCGGTTGTTGTGTTGAAGGCATGCTTCAAGAGCAAGATGAAAAAGGTCCCAAAGTGTGTCGAGTCAAGGATGCAGCCTTGTTTGACGTCACAGTGTATGTCAAACAGCCCCAATGTGCTTCTGCCATACTGTACTGTCCCCTTCATGTTGATGTGGAAAGATTCAATGAGGCTCTGCAATTTTGGTGGGTGTCCTATCTTAGGTAGGATCTTGAATAGACCCTCTCTGCTAACCAAATCAAATGCCTTCATGAGATCAATAAAGGTGATGTACAGGGGCATGTTCTGTTCCCTGCATTTTTCCTGTAATTGGCAGTGAATATCATGTTTACTGTTAATCTGTTGGTGTAAAAGCTGCACTGTGATTTGGGGCAGACATATTCTGGGAGTTTCTGCAATCAAATGAGAATGACTTGTGCATATATTTTACCAACAATGCTGAGGAGAGATCTCTTTTTGGTTGTAACCATAGAACATGAGGGACACCAAGATCAACACCCTCTACAAAAACAAGAGTGAGAGAAGAGACTGCAACAGCTATAGATATAATTGACCCGTTAATAGTAAAGACATCACCATATGTCCGGAACTCTGCCCACTTTGTGGAAATAATTAAAGATGCTCCCATCCAATCCAACCAGATGGTGAGCCTGAACATGGTGAGTTTGTTCATCAAAGTACCCATGGAGGAGGCACTCTTGGTATTCCTGGATGTACTAATATCTCAAACAGAGCCTGGGTTCAAGACATTCATATATTGCAAGCCGATATTCACCAGCCAATACCTCAACTTCAACTCCCACCACCCATACAGTGTAAAGAAAGGTTTGGTTTGATTCAGTTTGTCTTACGGCATATCAACCTCAATGGGCAATTTTTATTGCTAGTAATTTTTTTTTTTTTCAAAAATGTATTGCTGGTAATATTTTTTTTTCAAAAATGTATTGCTGGTAATATTTTATTTTTTCAAAAATGTATTGCTGGTAATATTTTATTTTTTCAAAAATGTATTGCTGGAAATAATGTAGTGCTGGTAATATTTTTTTTTTTTTTTTACAAAGTTAAAATCTATTTTTAAACTTTCATAGTGTTTTGACCCCAGTTTGGGGGTTAACTATTTGCCTATAGCTGGGACACTAACAGGTGCTACCACCCCAGGTTAGAGTGGACCTGGGAACACCTGCAATTAAGAGATGGTTCCATGCTCCTCAAAACCTCCTGATCAGAGGCCTTGCTGTTGGAAGTAGTTCATTGTCTTACCCAGGACATGGATGTCGTTTATCATCATACCCAGGATGATGTAAAGAAAGGGATCATCCACTGCTTACAACATTGAGAAAAAGTCATAAGTGGTTACCCAGAGATGTATGAACAAGAAATGGACAGTATAAGCAGTACCCTACAACCTAACAACTACCCTGGGTACATGACAACAGTGCCAACAAACTGGGATATTGTACAAGAGGATAACAACACTCAGAAAACAGCTTCAGTCTGTCTACCTTATGTGACGGGATTATCGGAGGAAATACAAAAGATCTGTGGTCTATATAGCATCAAAACAATCTTCAAAAGTGGTTCAACACTTTGCAGACACCTCTTCCAAGTAACACGCCCCCCCATAGAGGAGAACATAACTAAGAACTGTGTGTATGCCATCCTGTGCAGCTGTGGTAAGAAATATAAAGGAGAAACAGGCTGCCCCCTTAAGGTAAGACTGCAGGAACATCGTAAAGTGGTAACACAAGAGGAAATAGAAAAATCAGGCGTAGCTGAACACATATAGAGGGAAAAGGAGATCACTGTCCCCTGTTGGATGAGGTTGAAATAATAGACAGAGAACATCAATGGAAAGTATGAAAACTTAAGGAATCAGCACATGTGCTAGGCCACAAAAATCTCCTGAGGTGACCAAGCATAGAAATGAATACAATATGGGAACCAGTAATAAGGAGTGCTAAAGAAAAGCAATTGCAACACAACACAAAATTGCAAGATCTGGTAAAAAGTATGCAATAATAATAGTAATGGAAAAATTGCAATAATTATGGCCTGCATAATAACTGCATGGAAAATTTAAAGTAATAAAAATGATGGCCAATTGTAATTAATTAAAATTCATTATGAGGAGTTAAGTCCAGTATAAAAAAAAATAAGCATAATATTTCTGACCATACATTAAATGTTGACAATTAAAATTTGGAGAAATTGAAAGCCTGTGTGAATTGTTGAGAAGAGCTGTCAATCTAAAAGGTGGCTGGCTTGTTGTTGATTGAAAAATTTTGTAAGCAAAGTAAGAGTCATTTAAGCTCTTGGCCTGTCATTGAGATTAAATGACAGTGGTAGGGAAAAGAAAAAGGAGAAAATATTTTTTATGTGTAAGATTAACTTAAATCCAAGTTGAAGGCTTGCCAAAAATTGCATCAAAGAAAAAGTTGGCCAGATTCCTGATTCAAGAAGCAAAGTTAGGACCAGCTGAACTTTCTGGACCAAGTCTGAAGCTGAAGGAAGTGCTGACCCCTTATGACTGAAGGCTTGACATCTGATTCTAACAATACCACTCTCATTTATCTTTGACCATAGGCAGTTTTGGCTGTGGACACATCTGAGTAGCTAGTATCAGTAGAAAGAAGAAACTAATAATTGTAACTCAATTGATTTAACAAAAATCTTTTACGCTTGTTAATCTCTCAACCAAATGATATTTCTATATTTGAAAATGCCAACATTACAGGTGATTTTGCTTTGGGGGTTGCAACTAGCTTTGTTTACATACCTTCTTTGAACAAAGTGTGATTGTAAGTGTAGGGGTTGTGGAGTGAGATTAATCTGTGCTGGTTGGGCCGTGTCACAACCGCTAAAGATGTGTTCTCAAATACCTGGCACATTGTATTTATCAACTAAAAACAAAAAAACTTTAAGTGTAAAATTGATGTATCATTTTTGAACAAAAAGAAAATTTTTTCCTTACGTTATTTTGTGCATTCACATCTGCTTCACCATATTCAATGAGGGATTTAACCATATCCTCATCACTAAGTGTGACACATTCCTGTAGTAATGTGCGACCATACTGAAAGACATTAAAACAAATGTATCAGGTGATAGAAATGTGTTTTTACATGTTTTTCTATAAAAAAGAAGTCCTTATTTCCTAAAGTTTGTCCAGAACTCACTCTTTACTGTTACTCTGATGATTTTATTCTAAATATAAAATATGCAAGCAAGCCTAAGAATTGAATGGAGAATGAAATCAGCCAAATTTGGTCAGGGTTTAACTCCATTTCAGGGCAGGATGCCAAATTGTGAACAGATACAGTAGACTCCCTTCCACCTGGATATCTTACATTGGTATATGTTAGATTACTGTTAAGGAGTTCAACTTGGTCCATATAAGGATCGGTTTTACTGTTTCTTACAAACCTTTTTAATGGTATGGAACCTGGCGATGAGCGGTATGGGAATGCAAGGAAACATTCATTAGGGATGGAATTTGTTGAGATACACAGCAATGATCTGATGGAGTGGAACACTTCAGGAAGCACGAATTCCCAGTATTTTTCGAGTATGTTAGGCGACCTAACGGCTAGATGAATCGCTTTCCATATAATACCATTAAATCATTCAACCTGTGCATTCCTGGTTGGATGGTATGGAGTGGTTTTACTTGTTGCAACCCTTTTTTGGGAGAGAGAGTTTCTCATTTCCTCAGACAGGAAGCACAACTCTCTGTCTGAGTGTATATAGCCAGGCATCCTGGCTAAGCTGAACAATAGGTCTAGGGATTTAATTACTGATGCCATGTGCATGTTTGAACATGGGAAGACAAATGGAAACCATGAGTATTCATCAATTATTACAAGTAAATACGTGTTATGTGTGACAGAAGGCACAGTTCCCTTGAAGTCAATACTTGGTCATTCTATGGGTCTGGTCACCTTGGTAAGAATGCCTTCTGGTGGGCAATAAAAACAAGGTTTAATTTCTGCACAGACTATACAAGAAGTGCACATTTCTTTTTACTGCCTCCATAGAAAAAGGAATTTTTTTTTGCTCTAACAAAATGCAGGAGTCGAGTAATTCCCAGGTGGCATAGTCCAATGTGAATGTTGGTGAGGGCTGAAGTGGTAATGGCTGAACAAACGTAACTTCTGTGGAAAGAACAGGAATTATGAAAAAAAAAAACAAACAAAACTGTCACACACGGCGATGCTACACCCGATTGAACACCTTCTTGCGAACCCGAAATGAACACACGACTCTTCCAAACGAACACATTATGGCAGCGAACGAGCAAACGGCACCCACGACAATGTAAAGACTCCAAACGAATACTTTACGACAGCGAACGAACAAACGGCATCCACGACTGCTGCTGACAAACAGACGACCGCAACGTCTTTTGCCACCCAAAAAACTGCAAACGACTCGCGTGTCTTCTTCTTGTAGTCCTCAGTTGTGTCTATTATGGTACTCCAAAGTGTGCCTGGCGAAAACACACACACGCAGTTCGAGGTCACTTTCGCGCATGCTCGTTACACTCCTCCCTGATCTCAAGATCACACAAATAGCAATGTGGGGCAGGCCGTTTCTGCCTGGTGCTCTGTCTCAGTGGTATGGTCTCAGGTGCTTCCTCAGTGGTGTTCTCTTCAGACGTCTCACTGAGCTCATCCCGCATAGGTTCATCAGGTGCGCTACTCTCTGAGGTGTGCACTTCCTGTGATTTTATATATACCAATGGGGCTTCGTCATTATCTGAAGAATTAACGTGGTTGCTGATGGAATAATCCTTCCCGCACGCTGGACGCACATCTTTTATGTGGCGCGGTATTTCATCACCAGAGACGGAGTGTGGACTATTGTGTCACCATACCCTTGTTGAACAGTGTCATACACCTTCCGTGCAGATTTTTCACCCAGACAGTCTCTCCTACTGCATAAGGACTGGCAACTGTGTCGTCATGCATCAAAGTTGCGTCAATATCCTTAAAGCGGACCTTGTAGGTTGCATTCAACGGTGCGGTTGAAGCTGTTTTATTGTCCTTTGGAGTAATGTTGTGCCAATATACAGCTTCCAAAACTGAACACCGTGTTCTCGACACAATGTGCTTTATTGTACGATGGGATCTCTCAACTATTCCATTCCCGATGGTACATGAACACAGCGAAATCGTACTTGTACATTCCACATCTTTGCAAAAGCGGCAAACCTCTCTTCACAAAACGCTGCGCCATTATCCATAAGCAGCTCAATCGGCAGCCCTCTTTCACAAAACACTACTCCCAACTGCTTGATGATGCTAGCAGCGTCTTGGCAGTGCAAGGGCTTCCAAATGGCAAAACGACTGGGGCCGCAGTCTATCAGCGTCAGGTATAGTTGATGTCTGAAATGGGTTACATCCATCGCAACCCTGTGCCAATTTTCCGCGACATCAAGCATGCCCAGCTTCCAATGCACTGGGGCTGGATCGATTGACTGGCATTCCCTGCATCCCCTAACCACCGCTCGCACCTCGACTTTTGTTACACTTGGGTCGATCAACTTCACAAAATAGAGTGTTCTCTTCACACCAGGGTGTCCGCTGGATTGATGAATGGCTCATACTTGAGCAACATCTCGCTCTTCAGCCACAGTGCACATAGGTTCTCTGGGTTCCGTCATTTTGCGCATTTCATGTAACCATCGCTGCAGTACTCTAGTAAGTTGGTCGGCTCGATTATTGTAAGACTTAACAAGCTCTACATCAATGTCCAGCTCATATTCCAAGGCCAACTCTTGGAGTGTGGCTAGCCGATGTCTGATTAACATCTCGGAAGCTGCCTTGGTGCGCACTCTCGTCCATCCGGACAGGGTGTCAGCTACCCAGCGATGCACACATGCCAAGTCTGTCCGTAAATGAATGGTTTTAGCCTTCCATTGTAATGCAAGGTTGACACCTCATAACACAGCATCGAGCTCAGCCAAGTTGAAGTGCTTGTCTTTGTGCACCGGTTGGAGCCAGATTGTGTCTTCTGCCACGGTGCCATTGCTCTCCACAACCACACCGGTGTCTAAGGAGCTTGCATCCACCCACACGGTTACATTTTGCTCACTGATACACTGGCTCGTCCTGGGCTAGTCTCTTAAAAATGTCATCAATCATCTGGGCTAGAAAAGGGTCCTGCACTTCATCGTCCCATCCCATGGTAACAGTGTTTGCCCTCTGCTTCACAAATGCCATGGCGACACGTAACCAGCCGCATACCAGAAAATGGCCAGTCAACTTCTCGCACAGTGAGAAGACAATTCAGCGGGTAAGTTTATCGGGGACTACCGGAAGTTCACATCCACGACGCCATCGCAGTTTTCCTTTTTCCTCCCAGACATGCAATCCCAACATGCGTGTGCCAATTCTTAGCCATTCCGGGGTCTTACTTGACAGACCAAACTGCTCCAAATGTTCCTTGACGCGGACCACAGAACACACACTCTCATTTACAAAAACACCGTCAATATAAGAGGAGGAGGCTGCGCTGACGATCTCGTCCTGGCTCAAGACGGTATTAACGATGGCCCTCATGATTAAAGGGGCAACATTGAGCCCAAATCCTAAGCGGGTGAGACAATACCTTTGTCTCTTAATCTCCACTGTTTGGAATGGACAAAGGGACTTGTCGATGTGTACCAGCAGATAGGCCCGGCGTAGGTCCAGCACTGCAGCATTTTGTCCTTGCTGTCGCCATTCCCATAATTTTTGAGAACAAACATCTGCGTCGGCCGCATACACGTCAACGTACTCATTGAGTTCCCGATTGTTTTCCTGCAGAACAGCCATGAGGGGGATTAAACCCTTTGGGGGTCCAAGCTCCTCCTCCGGGTAAGGAAGCAGCCAGCCGTTATCTATCCACATCTGGAGTTCCCGATCATACTCCTCCCAAATTTGTGCAGGAGCTGAATATTCTGCCAGTCTATTTCTTAACGTACCCAGAGGTTGGTTGCTAGCCCATTTCCAAGATGCGGTCCACCTCCGAGTGGTCTCATCGTATTCTACTTTACGGTTGGGCTCGGTAATGGTGATGGCAGCAATGACTGGTTTGACACACTGCGGAAACTTTACCTCACTGGCGCCAGTTATAGATATTCCACCCAACTGTTTGATGGCGTCTAGTCCGAGCAGCAAGTCGAATCCAAGCAGGTCTCCATCCACGACTAGGACTTCCATAGCGATGGACGGCTTTGCACCAACGCTAACTTGTACCACTCTGATTCCGCAACAGTCAAGTGCGCCTCCGTCTACTGTAAGCACACGTGTTGATTTTCTTGTCCATGCTCGACAGCATTACTTACGGACTAGTGACTGTGTGCGTCCTGTATTCACCAGAGCTGTACATGGTATTCCATCGATATGAAACGTCACTACAGGCAACTATTGGCGCTGAATTCTCGCCCCTTTGCACGTTTCCCGGACAACAAGTAGCAAGTGATGGTCCGTCGGTACTTGGTACCAGCACCCTTGGATGGTTCACGACCCAGGAGACAATAGCTCACCCTATGATTGGGCCCATCACATTTATAGCACCTCGTGTGCGCATCTGTTTCCTTCAACTGTGCAGCCACTGCGGCCTGCTCTGTAGAACCAGTGCATTTCTTCAAGATAGTGCGAGCTCGTGCCAGCATGTGCGACAAATCCAGGTCTTCCATCTGGAATGACGCTCTTAAGAGCTCCTCTACATGCTCAGGCAATCCAGCAATGAATTCGCACTACAAACACTTTTCTAATACACCACCAAACAGAACCGTGAGTCTGCGCAATTCTGCCAAAAAAACATTGACTGTTTCCCCTGGCTGAAGGCGACGTGCTGCAAACTGCTTCCACGCGAAGAAGGGGTCTAAGGCGAAGGCCGTGTATAACGCTTTCTTAATGCAATTGAAGTCTGCGCGCTTCTCCTCACTCCATTGCTGGTGCACAGCATATGCGCCACCTGACAAACGCATTGGGATAACACACTCAATTCGCTTCACACCGCTCAACTGACATATCAGTTCCGCCTTCTCCAACCATTCCACTACCGACTGTCCAGAATCGCTTCCGTCGAACAGTGGTATCAGCTTCAGGTCGAAGGCCATAATGCCGAAATAGCTTGTGGAAAGAACGGGAATTAGGGGAAAAGAAACAAAAAAACTGTCACACACAGCGATGCTACACCCGATCGAATGCCTTCTTGTGAACCCGAAACGAACGCACGACTCTTCCAAACAAACACTTTACAATAGCAAATGAGCAAACGGCACCCACGACAACACAAGACTCTTCCAAACAAACACCCACAACTGCTGCCGACAAACGGACCACCGACCGCAACGGCTTTTGCCGCCCAAAAGACTGCAAACGACTCGCGCTTCTTCTTCTTCTTCTTGTAGTCCTCGGTCGAGTCCATTATGGTACTCCAAGGTGTGCCCGGCGAAAACACACACACACACACACAATTCGAGGTCGCTTCCGTGCATGCTCGTTACATCTTCAGCTAAATGTGTCAGGAACCACATTCTCCTTGCCATGACAATATTCTATCGTGTAGTCAAATGCTGCAACATGAAGGCCACCGATCTTTGGTTAATAACTAGGGTGAAATGTTGTCATGCTAAATGGTGTTTCCACTTATGAACCACCTCAATAATTGCTGTTGCCTCCTTCTCTATTATGCGATATTTTAATTCACTCCCTTGTAGTGTTTTTGACATGAATGCTACTTGGTTGCGTACTGTAGAAATGGAGACGTCTGATGCATTGCCCTCAACTTCAAGGTAAGCCTTCATCTACTGGTTGTAGTGCAGCCTGCCCTAGTTCTTTTTTTAATTGACTGAAAGATTTTCTCTAGTGGGAATTTTTTAGTTTCTAGTAAAGGCTGAATTTTATTAGAAAATTAATTTATCCATTTCACATAATATGTGAACATACCCAGCACCCTTTTAATGATTTTGTGCTTTCTGGTCAGGCTTAATAATTCCACTGACAACACAGTATCCCAACACATTAATGGAGCATACTGAATCCATAGATTTCAATTTGTTACGGGTAAGTTTAGCTTTCGTAATAGCCTCCAGGAACTTTTTTATGTTTTGGTCGTGTTCTGTTTGTGTGCACCCTGTAATTATGATATCGTCGATGTAAGGGAATGCACCACATAGGTTTTCTTTCTTTATTATTCTGTTAACAGCTCTCTGGAATGAGGCAGCCCCATTTTAGACCCTAAACAGAATTCTGCAGAACTGAAAAAAACAATTATTCACCTTAAAAGCAGTGTATTTTTTATCCAATTCTTTAAGCAGCACCTGGTGGTAGGCACTTTTGAGGTCGAATTGAGAAAAAATGCTGTATCTCGTGAGGTCATTAATCATTTTATCAATTCTTGGTAGGGGATAAGCATACAGTTCTGTGTATAGATTTATTATTTTTTATGACATTGGTTAAGGTTCTTCACTACTAGCTGGGCTCACCATGGTGAAATGCTTTCTTCAATTACACCTTTAGAAAGCAAGTTCTGATTTTCTTTAGTGATGACGGCCTGATCTTCTTTGTTAAAGTGTCTCAACTTGGCAGCAATTGGCTTACAGTTCAGTGATAAATTAGGAAATAGTGAAGGGTCTTCTATCTATGCCACATTTAATGCACAGAATTTACAAGTATTGACCACAATTAATTCGGGCAGGAACCCACCATATTTGAACGTTGCACTCTGATGATGACACACAAAATCCTGGCCGAATATCAAGCCAGAACACAAATTCTTCAAAACACCCAAACAGGCAGCAATATATGATGGTTGTTATGGCAAAGGGTTAGATTTACAACTACATAGCCCCTTGAATTAGTGTTTAAAGTTGCCTGTGTCATGGTGATATCTTTACTAGATGGGTGAACTTTCAAGTTTAGTTCCCACACGACTCCTTCACTGAGATAACTGTCTGTGCTACAAGAATCGAGTAGAGCACTTAGTTTTTTTCCAATTAACAATTACGTGCGTCGCAGAGGGGTAGACTTCCTGTGGTATGTTAGTAAGCGTGAACAGTATATGAGGACCAGCCACGGTTGTTAATGAATTTGACAAAGGTTTGGACCGACATGCACAAGCGGAATGTCTTTACTTTGAGCATTTTATACAAGTTGTATATGGACCAATGGACCTGCATACAACATCCCTGAACTTCCAGCTACTCATTGGTCCCTACTTTTGGTATCAATATCGCGACCTAACTCACTTGGTTGATTGGCATTAATGGACCTGCTTGCAACAGCCTTGAACTTTCAGCTACACTCAGCTTCCAACTTTCTTGTCAATCTAACTCTTTTAGGAAATTGCTGCATCTCTTCCAGACTTCAAATAACTTATTCTGTACACTTCGGTTATAATACTATGGAAGGTTCACATTGGACTTGACCAGTAACTATGCAACACCAGCACTGGACATTTAAACTGAACTTTCTTCTTCTTAGCTATATTCCCCAGACTTCAAATGACCTACTCAGTACACTTCGGTTAAATACTACGGAAAGTTCATCATTGAGCTTAACCAGCAACATTTCAACACCTTCACCAGACATGTGAACTTAACCTAACTGTGGACTTACATGCTAATTTAACTTACAAGGACTGGTCTATACTCTAAATAAATTTTATATTAATTTTAAATATCCTCGTTCTGTTGTCCATTTTTGTTCCACCAGTCAGATTTCACGTCTTTAAATTTATAAACGTTAGCGGGCCTCCTGTGACTATCTTTAGGCGTGTACAGTACAGGTCATTTTATATCCTCCACACACACACACTCCAGGGGTTCACTACATAGTACTCTAAAGGTTGTCAAACAAACCAGCTGAAATATATTTAAAAAAATAACAAATAGTATTTGCGTTTTTGCCACTATATCAGTGAGGTTTTGATGTACGTTAACTAATTTGCGATAGGAGGATTCGGTTTTTAATATTATTTTTTTAGCCTTTGCTCGTTTTATGGTAAACTTGAAAGATAATTTAAAGAGAAACGTGAAAATTAATTATTTCTAAATAAGATGCTTTTAGTTTTCAAGTAATTATTCTCATCAAAAACTTGTTTTTATCAGTTGACTTAAATTAAAAACACCTGAAAACGGTCGGAGAATGGACCTAACTTTAAAAAGTAAAAAAAAAAAAGTGACCATTATTGCGGAATTAAACGATTTTCCAGACGAAAAACAATAAACAAATATAGTTGTTTTTTCTCGGGTGGTGAAAAAAAAATTCTTAATTTTGTAAATGTAATTTTAATTAATAAGTGATTTGAAAACGTTATTTTTTTCAATTTTTTTGGAGGTTTCAAAAAAATAGTAATAAACTAAACAGGATTATTTTTATTTTTTAACAACAGCGCACAAAATCAATTTTAGATTGTTCAGGGATAGATAATTCAAAAATCAAAATGCATGTTCTGATATTTTCTTTTATAAAAGGAAATATGCTGAAACTAATAATGTAAACAACGGCAGAACGCATAAAAAACGAGTTAGTTAACAGAACTAACAAACAGTCGAGTCGCAAAGCATCATTATTCGTTAGATTCACATATAGGAACTAAGTATGATATGTTTACGCTTGAAGATCATGAAACTCACCCATAACCTTTCGTCTACACAGACTCCTCCCTTAACCAATCGCTTGACCAAAGAAATATTAGATGTACGAACAGCTTCTCTCAGCGCTCCGACGTTGGCCATAGCGTCACCGATAACGAGAGTAGACAAATTAAAAAAAAAAAAGAAACTTCCGTTTACACAAGCGAACTTCCGGCAAACCAAACCGGATAATAATCGTGCAATGAGGATTCGCTTGATACATGGCTGAAATAGTTACGTATTTTATATTTGTGTTCGAGCCAAGGTAAAAGTCAGAACTTCAGATACTGATTTTCAATGTAGAAAAACATTCCCACTACTTACTAACGTAACGCAATCTCACCCCTTCTAACATTGCACTCCATATGGCATTTTCATTGTGTAGTAGTAGTTTTTACTACTCGGCTTCAGAATAAGATAGCTGTAGTCTTGATACAACATTTAATAATAATAAATAAAACTTCACATCTCTTGTCGTAAGTTTACAAAAATAAAATTATATTCTTGATATTTACTAAATCTAGAATGGCATAAGACACTGTGGTATGGGAAAAATATTGTTTTATCAATCTTCTGGGTGAATAGTCTGTCCAACTTAATTAGTTTTTCTTTACTCTTTTAGTTTTTAAAACGTTAACTTTTGCCTGGATATGAACATTGATATCTGACATGGGTGGGAAAATGGCTATACCATCACTCCAGAAAAAATTTTGTGATATTTTTACCTATGACACAAGAAGACCAAATAGTGGGAAATGTAAATGGTACACTGTATTACAATAATCACTCAGTCAGATAGTACCTGTTTACATTGAAAATCAGCATACAAAATTATAGATTTTACCTGGGCCAGTAGGAAATGCAGGGTTATTTCATCCAAGTGACAAATTACAGACAGGTGTAAAAATCCTCCACTGCAACAAAACACCCTCATAAATGATTATACAACAAAACATCCTCACAAAAAATACAGATAATATACAGAATTTTTAAATAAAATTATAAATATTAATTTTCTTTAAATGCAGAATTATCATTGTATGCTTTGCTCTACCAACACACAACAGGAGATGATCAGCATTAAAAATATCATTCAGTTTTCACAAGCAGAAACAAGAGTTGAGCACAACAATAAAAACATCTGCCATGGTCTGTCTACCATACATAAGGGATACTGCTGAAAAGATTCAAAGGAGCTGTGGTCCATACAATATCAGGAATGTTATTTAAAAGCAATTCAACCCTTTGGGTATATCTCGCCTGAAACTCAGCCCTTTAGAAGAAAACTACCAATAACTTGTATCCTATGCCATTATGCTAAGAAATACAAAAGAGAGATCAGTCTCTTCCTAAGTAAAGGTGGAGGAACATCAAAAAACTGTTGTCCAAAGAGAGACACTATATATGGAGAGAAAAAGATGGTCATCAACCTCTGTGAAACAAAGTCAACACTAGAGGATAAGTTAACTTAAAGAATCAATGCACATCTCAGGCAATGACAACCTCTTCAGTAGAAATGAATACCATGAATGGGGGTGCTAGGAAAGAGAATATTTCCTGTTGCCTCATTATATACATTAGCAAAAATCTATAATAGACTAACACCATAACTCTGCAGACAAAAGGACTAGTATAGCTGAAAAAAATGAATAACAAACATGCATTGTTCTCAAAGAGATTTTTATACCACTATGTCATACAAGAAATTATATACAAATATATATATATATATATATATATATATATATATATATATATATATATATATATATATATATATAAAAATCAAATACAGACTGATCGTAATGCATCCCAAATGAGAACATCAACATGTAATTGCAGGACAGGATCAGATTGCCCAGTTGAAGAAGTATGCATGGCTGAAAATGTAATATATGAAGCAACAATTTTCCCCAAAGAGAATATGAAACAGAAGAAAAGATACATAGGAATATCGGCGGGAAGTTGGAAAAATCGATTTTATAACCATCACCAGTCCTTCAAAGATAAATGTAAAAAGAACCAAACGGCACTGTCAAAGCATTATTGGGATTTGTTGGAGGGTGGCTTAACCCCACAAATAAAGTGGAAGATCATCTCGAGAGCCAGAACTCCAATAAATTTCAGAGACAGATGCGACTTATGTCTAAAAGAAAAGATCCTCGTTATAAAGCATAAAGATCCGGATGTATTACTAAACAGACATAATGAACTAATTTTTAAATGCCGACATAAGAACAACCTCAACCTAACGAAATATATTTAAAAGTAACTATATAGGAAGACTAATATTACTTGATCTTTATTTTTTGCTTTTGAAATGTTGTTATGCACATATGAATGTGAACACATAACTGTATGTATACAGTAATATGTAATTGAACTGAAACATTGATACGTCTTTTGACATGTATATGTATATGTTTTTATATAGAAAAATAGGCATGCTTTGGTGTAATTGTGTATTGTGAACACTTATCTGTAGTTGGCCGGTATGAATATTGATATGTATATATATACGTGTAAGTATATAGGTAGGCTTTTGTTTTTTTTTTGTTTTTTTTTAAATATTTGTAGTTGCATGTATATATGGGTATGTGAGTACTTGTATATGTGTGGATGCATGTATGTATATGTATATGTGTGTGTATATGTACATGTATATGTGTATATATATGTATATGTATAATATGTGTGTGTATGTAGGTGTATGTATATATGGGTATATGTGTGTCATACCACGGATATGTGATTACGGGTAATCTGTGTATGTATATATGTATAAATATATGAATTTGTGAGTTCGTATATATAATATGGGTGAATATTGGTGAAATATAATAATGTAGATACGTTTGAATATTGACATATTTTCTGCATGTACGGACATGTGGGTGTAGGTATATATGTGTATGTGTATGTATGTATATATGTTTATGTGTGTATATATGTATTTATATGTGTATGTATGTATATGTATGAATGAATAATGTATTTATATGTATATGTGGAAAGGTGTGTGTATGTATATGTGTGTATATGTGTATACATGTGTATGTATATGTGTGTATATGTATGTATGTGAATATATATGTGTGTGTGTATGTGTGTATGTATGTACGTGTGTACATGTGTGTATCTACATGTGTATGTGTGTAGGTATGAGCATATACATATATGTATATGTGTGTGTGTGTATATGTGTATGGGTGTCTAGATATAAGGATATATGTGTATATATGTATGTGTATATATGTGTATGTGTGCATATGTAGATATATATATGTATGTGTGCTGATGTGTGTATATGTATGGCTGTTTGCAAAAAATGTTTTTAAAAAAAAGGACTTACAGGTATGTTATTGATGTTTTTTACTCCACTTACAATACGTTGAAATTTTTTTTTTTTTTTTTAAATGAATTACCCTTTAATAATCATTATTAATGATAAAATATTTAGATTTTTGATAATGGCATACTAAAGTCATTACCTAATATTTTTTTAGAGAAGCTTTTTTAGGGAATTCTAAGGGCACACCTATATATATATATATATATGTGTAAGTATGTGGAAATATTTAAAAAGATATATGTAGATATTAATACATGAAATTACCCATGTATATCGGTACATGTGTACCTGTATGAGTGACTGCAGATGTAAAAGAACATATGTATATGAAATTTACATGGATGTGTTTACAATATATGATAGAGCAAGATCTCTAATATTACATTCAAATATCACTCCATATTAACTTAAAACTAAATTTTAAGTAAGAGAAATTACCAATCTAAAAATAGTCGCTAATTGAACTCATGAATAAAATTCAAACTGATAGAGATATCACCTTAATAATCAATTACAACTAGAAGTAAACTTATATTTGAAAATAAAATTTTTAGTGTTTTAATGTAAATTCTATGAATATTTTTCTAATCGACTATTTCATATTAAATCCCCAAAATGTTTGTAATAAAGTTTTTTAAAAAACTTTAACTAACATATAATTAAATTCCTTAGACTGTTTAAACATTCAAACTTATATAAAAAATTATAATATTTATGAACTCTCAAAGTAAAGCAAAAAACAGCGTCCATTCCAAAGAAAGTTAATGACACTTTATCGCAACTTCTTTCTCTCTCTTTCTCATTATGCCTTTTTGTCCTATCCCCCTCCCATATCAATATATAACTTCCGTTAACAGATTTAATGTGTCAATGTCTGGATTTCCTCTAAAAATTTAAATTTGAAAGAATAGAAATGTTACATCTAACTCAATCATGTCTCTCTACCCCCTTCACTCCCTCACTCCCTCATTGCGTTAATTTACTTATTACTGCCCATCATAAATGTGTAAATTTCTTTTCATTTTTCGTTTCAACCTTTGGAAATAAAATCTGATGATCTGCTGTCATTTAAAAGGGCTATGGTGAAATAATTTATTATATGGAACCTTAAAGTGGTCTGTTTTTATTTAAATTATTAGCTCTGATTTACATTGAGCTCTCTGGATTTTATCTTCCTTGGGTCTACCCATACGGATTACCTAGTTTTTCGTAAACTAAATATATATATATATATATATATATATATATATATATATATATATATATATATATATATATATATACCTGTCACTGTCCCACACAAAGAAATTATAACATGAAAACAACAAGCAAAGGAAAAAAAGAGGAATTTACTTGTAATATTTCCGAAGGGAAAACTGCAAGGCCAATAGTGTCCTCTATGTTCTTGGTGGATCTGTGTGGGCTCCTCTTTTTGTTCTATCACTGTGGGCTTGTGATGACATCTATCTTCCTAGCAGTCTATATTGCAACTGGGGTTCATCATCCCTCGAACTGATATCATTCACCAGCTGTTATATGTCCCTTGTGAATTGAAAGGAACATAATCGACATTTGCATCCCTAAAAACAGGTTCTAGAATCTGCCACAAATAGTTACTTTTAGTCTGCTTGTTTTCATATGATGAAATAAAAAGGTGGACACATTATTTGTGAAACTACAATGTAGAAAAGGAACATGCATACAAAGAGTGTACATTAAAGAATAATAGAATGTTTTAATAATGTTTATTTGCTAGAACAAAATGTACTTGCCATATTAGTGTCATGCAATGCTCCATGTGAAAAAATGTCCTGCAAAGAGAGAAAGCAAGTTAAGAAACACCTGTGTTATTTAACATGATGCCCAGACCTAGTCACTGTTTGACTTGGCAAATCTGGTGCTGCTGGAGATGGTGTAGTGACTGGTGTGTCTACATTCAGCCATGTAGGATCCAGAATGGCTATTCAAACTAATATTTGATTAATGTGCACCATAAAAAAATTTAGGATGTCTCCTCAAGATCTTAAATGGTCCTCTGTATGGTGGCTGTAATAAATTTTATTGGTTAGTTGGTTGATTTTGTTTAGTGGTATATCAACCATTATGGGTTATTTAATGCTGAAATCTAAATATTTTGAATGCAATTTTATAGCTTCAACTACATATTTTGTATACAATTTTATGCTTCCAGGGTAAATGTATGCTTTATAGTTTGTAGATTGCCTAGTGTGAGTGTTATGTTTTGATATAAGCCTATTTCTTTAAGGTAAGACAATATTTTGACAGTTTCAGTATTTTCAAATAGTTTTCTCATATTTTCCTTGTAGTATTTATGCCTTATAGATACTAAGTGATTTGGTTTGGTTGTTTTTGTTTAGCAGCACATCAACCCGTATAGGTTATTTAATGCTGAAATCTAAATATGAAATTTCAAACTTTATAATTAATTCAAGAGAATGACATTATTTCATGATTAAATTATAATTACTTGGCTTCATTTATTTTTACCAAGTAATCCTACAAAAACAAACAAGGTGTGAAAACTTGTTTCTCCTTACAAGAAATGAGACTAATCATAGGAAATACATTTTTTTTTGACAATGTATGATATATCTTCAATTTTGCTATAAAAATGTATTGTTGGTTAATATTTTACCATATATTGGGTATGGCATGTAGGGCATTGGTGGTTCTTCTTTCAGTACCAATTCATTCTTACTGAAACAAGAAGAACCACCCATGTCCTACATGCCAAACCCAATATAAACATTTTCTAATTGAATGCATTGACTTTACTTCAAGAAACACAATTTCTTCAAGGCAAACAGCCTAAAAGAATGATTTGATTTGAAAATATTAAAATAAATAGAATTATAACATTCCTGAAATTAATTGAATTATATCTGAAAATATAAAAAAAGAAAAAATGATTGTCTATTTTCCCTAAATATAAACTGACTTTAGTGTCATTTTATGCCAAAACTGCAACAGCACTGAGTAAGCTTCAAAATATAATTGTTTGATAGTTTAAATGGATTTTAATGGTATATCAACTCTTTAGAATCCCATTTAAATCCACTTAAACTATCAAACAATTATATTTTGAATCCTACTCAGTGCTGCTGCATGACCAACTGAGGTAATTTATATCATGGCTGCTACATAATGATATATATATATATATATATATATATATATATAAAAACAAAAGATCAAAACTCATTTCCAAATACACACATGAAAACAAATTCCTTCTACTCTACCTATAATCATATGACCAAAAAGACTAAATGAAAATCCCATAACTTAATTCTAATAAACTTTATTCCTGATACAATTGAAAAGCATCTTTCCAATATGCTTTGAACATAGTGTATAATAAAAGTATGGTATATGATTACAAAACATAGAAATTAACAAAATCACTAAAAAACAATGCTAGAAAAAAGTCAATAGAAAAAACAATGCTAAAAATAATACTAAATGATAAAAAAATGTTCAAAATGAATCAAAAGCTATCGTGTGGCTAAATCATCAGTCAACTTTGTTCAGGTAAAGATCTGAAAATAGTGATAATAATAGTGAAAATAGCCATTTCCATGCAGGAAATATTCCTCACTCATTGACTGAAGAGCTAGTGTTACTTTCAATTGGAATTTATAAAACCTTCCTCTTAAAACAGTTTTTCACAAAATTAGATGTCTCAAGTTCACTGTTATCACTCTTCCTAGTATTCATTAAAAAAGATTTTCTTAATTTTGTACTTTAGGTAGTGTGGAAAGTCAACACCTTGATTATATCATTATTTTCTATTCCAGTTACCCACTTTTGTTGTTGCTGCTGTTAGAAGTGTTGAAATGATGTGGTTTTTGTTATTTATTAACACTCTTTTTAATTCTATAGTAACAGTCTATAAGATCTGATGATGGATTGTCTTCTTTAAGACATTGAGATTTCATTCACTTGAAGCTGTTTTTAATCATTGATCTAAGAAAACTGTTGTATATAGCTGATAGTTTAGACATTTCTGAACAAGTTGGGTTCCATGCATGACATCCATATGAGAGTCTAGATTTGACAAAACCAACTCCAATGTATCATTCAAACAAGCCAATAATTGCTCATTATAGCATTGTGCAGTAATAGTTTGCCTAAGTTTCAGTAACTCATAAAGTTTCTCTTTGAATCCTAAAAATCAATTCTTTAGGTTAAAATACTAAAGACTGAATTGGATCTAACCAAGAATTTTTTATTTTGCTGTTCTTGTAATGAATAAATTTTTCATTGCCAGTGATTACATTGGCCTACATTTTTCTTAACTAATTTTGTGATGCTGAGTTAAATAAGGTCCATTTTTACTGGTTAGTGCCACATTTGTTGTACAAAATTAATATTTTTCAAAAAATGATAATTTATATCCAAATTTCCCATCATGCTCAAATTAATTCTGAATGCCTCCTACAAAAACTATGAATGTTATTGAATTTTTGATTGCTGAAACACCTGGTTTTTATATTATAATTAGGGCTAGATTATGACTTTTGAAGCCACTAGGCTAATGAAGTAATGGGACCGTCTTCAGATGAAGCCACCTTCTAACTTGCCTGCACCAGTCTTGAATATCTTTTACTCATGATATATTTTAGTGACATTTACATAGCTTGAAGTAAACTTAATGCAAATTCTTTAAATAAACTAGAATAGCTATCTTTTGTTTGTCAATAAAAATATTCTTTAAGAAACACCACTATTTTACTATTTGTTGTAAATCAAATTTTTCAACTCAGCTGTATTAAAATAACATATCTTTTATAACAATAAAACAATCAAAATAAATATTAAATAAAAAAGTTTGTTATATTTATATCATTTTAGTTTATGAAACTATTTAGAAGTTATAAGATCTAGAAATTAAAATCACTGCTTTATAAAAAATTTTAAGATTTAAACATTTTGAACTAAAATCAAACATAGTACTTACTTGAAACACAGTGACACATACTAAAACATTCTTTTCCTTGCTTTGCTTTGTGGAAGTCACCAATGTTGCGGTTATGTAGGGTTTATGTATATAAGTATCTCTTTGAGAGTAGTAATCCTTTTAACTCTCTGTGAGGTTTTTAGTTGTTGAAAAATGTAGACATGGGAGAATGGATGAAATTCTTTCATTGACTATCTGGATCCTCTGCCTGGTCATCTCACTCTGTTTTAACACAAAGGAATTCATTTCAGAATTGTCTCTTGATTTTTTATTGGTTCACAGGATGCATTTGACCGCTCCATTTAGTTCACCTCTATTTAGGAATGATGACCTTTTGGCCTATTTTATTTATTTATTTCTTTATGGAAAATCAAAATGATTTACCAAATTTTAGTTTTCTATTTTTTTTTTTTTAAATAGTGAACTTTTTATTTTTCTATCACTACACACACTTCCCACCCTAGTAAACAGAGTTTGTAACAATTATTTGTTCACTGTTAGTGTTATTTAATTTTCTTTGTTTGAATCCATAACTTTAATTAATAGCAAAAGTATGTGTTTTCCTTTTTCCATTTAATCCTTCTTCCAGATTTGGTTTTAACCGTTTTATTTTGTTATTCATGTTCATTAGTTCCTTTTGAATTTGAGAGAATGTTATTTCTTTCTGGTTGGCATTCAATGGAACTGTTGTGGGCCCGATAAGGATGTCGCCCCTGTAAGTTTATCGAAGAAACAGCTAAGACAATGAGAGGACAAAGGCAAAGGTTTATGAAACAATAAATGTTGAATTTATTTATCCAAAGTGTACAAGAGTGTACTTTGGAGAAGTGTGTTGTATTGGTGTCAGGTCCGGTAAAACTGGTTTCCTTCAGGGAAGTTGGTTTGGTTGTATCGGCGACACGAGTGTAGAGTTGATCACGGTGGTAGCTGGTCGATTGCCAGATGGGAGAGTTGGTTGTCGACAGTAGCTGGTTGACTGCCGGATGGGTAGAGCTGACAGTGGCTGGTTGGTCAAAGATGTACGAAGGTTCAGCAGGGTCGGTTAGGATGAGTCCCTAAACAGGGCTGAGTCGGAGCAGTGATACGACTTCCAGGGCAGATCAACCGCGGTGACGGGATCGTGCCGAAGTGTAACACTTGACGAAAGTGGAATCCCTAAACAGAGCCGAGTCAGAGCAGTGATACGTCTTCCAGGGCGGATCGACAGCGGAAACGGGATCACGCCGAAGAGTATTCTCTCAATGAAGGCACCGGAGGTTCACAAAGGTAGCGTACTACATTTCCTAGCCCCCGGGCCGAGCAGCCTACCTTTGGACGAAAAAAGGAGCTAATAATATGTAAAATGATTTATTCAAGTACTCCCTGGCTAAAGGGAGTAGAAAACTGTAAATATTAAATTAATCCCAATGTTGTTCGATGTTTGAGAAGCACTGCCTAATCCGAGGCTCACGAGGCACTGTTTTGGAGTCAACAATATTGGCCGGTCGTCCAGTTTCTCGCAGGCTGCTTGACTTAAATCAGCAAGATCAGGGGTTGTGAAAGGTCAAGGTTGTTTATCTAAGGAGAGGCTAATGGCAGCCACAACAGAACTTCTGTCAATCTTAATTTCTGGAATTAATGCAGGTTTCAACCTGTCAATTGACACAGTATTATTCACATCATCAGAAATTTTTATACTAAAATATTTTTGACTGCGATGTAATACCTTAAATGGACCCATATACAGAACATCCAGAGGTTTTCGCACACTGTCAGTCCATAACCACACACATTTACTAGTTCTTAAGTTTTTGGTGATATATGAATTTGGTAAAGAATTCAGATGACCGTTAGATAGTTTGTCAGACTCAGATTTCTGCATATCTTTAACCAAATTCTTTACTTGTAAATTTGTTATTTCAGAGTAATTCAATTCATTGGGTGTTATTCTCATTTCAAGTAGGATAATAGGTAGAGCTGATAACCATGATTCTTCCTGGCAATAATTGCAGTTTTTAGAGTCCTATGTGCATGTTCAACTAATCCATTTGTTTGTGGATGATAGGATGTCATTCTCAGTCTGTTGAAGCCTATTATTTTTGAGAGTTCTGAAAACAATTCCGATTTGAACTGACTACCTCTGTCTGTAACAACATGGAGGGAGACCCTGAATCTGGATATCCACATGTTGACAAAAGCTATTGAAATTGATTGTGCTGAAATTTCTTTCAGAGGATACGCTTCTATCCCTGGAGTACTTCTATTGATACATGTTAGCAAATATTGATAAGGTGAAAAACAGGGTTCAGTAAGATTTTACTGGTTTTAAGGGAACCACTATATTCAGGTACACTATTTGGAAATGACTAGAAGGCAATTCAAATGGGTGAACCTCACTCTTTATGCTTAATTATTTTTGCTTCCTGACAATGCAGAAATTCTTTACACCATGTTTTTATTGATTTGCTCATTTTGGACCAGTAGTACCTTGATCTGATCATTATTATCAAAGCTGATATTCTGGGGTGTGACAAAGTATGTAGACTGTCAAATACTGATTTCCTGAGCTCTTGTATCACAAAAAGTCATAGGAAGGGTAATGACATGTTGCACAGGATGTTTTCATGCTCATTTACAAAATATGGCTTCAGCTGATCATGAAAGAGCTTAATTTCTTCATCAGTAGTTTGGTGTGTCACCATCTCCTGCAAATTGCATATATCAATAGTAACTACATTAGCTGCTGATGACCTTTTAGATGTGAAATATCAGTAACATATTCACTTATAAAACAGAGGTGATGTTGTCTATCAGATTTCCATGGAATTTGGCTTGTAAAACCATGTCAAAGAGGTTTGTGGTCAGCTAATAATAATATATTCCTGCCTTCTGTTTGGTGTTTAAAATGCAAGACTACCAGGTAAGCAGCTAGTAATTCCCTGTCAAAGATAAAATATTTTTGTTGCATCAGCAATAATTTCTTCAATAGGAATTGGTTGGTCATTTACTGTTTGGTGTAATGTTGCATCTACAACATAATTAGAACTGCTTGTAACAAGATGAAAGTTATTAGCTTTTGAGTTACAGTAGGGGAAAGCAGTTATGCTTGACAAAGTCTCCTTTATATTTTTGAAAGACTCAATTCCTTCTGTTTTTAGTATTAAGTCTTTCGATTTTGGGTTTACACATATACATTCTGTGAGTGGTAATATTTTATCGCTAAAACATGGAACCAATTTCTTATAAAAACTGGCCATTCCAAAACATTGGTGCAATGACTTGGAGTCACTTGGTGGAGAAAATTCATTTAACTCAGCAAGTTTCCTAGCGCTGGGTTTAATACCACCACCAGATGTGCTGAATCCCAAAAATTCAAGCTTGCAAACACTGAACAAACATTTAGAAAGAGAAATTTTGAGATTGTACTCACTAAGTTTTTGTAAGACTTGATCGAGGTACCTGGAATATATTTCTTTGTCGTCTGAAAAAATGAGGATGTCAGTGATGTATATGAACATATAACTGAAATCACAGAAGATGTTGTCCATCATCCCCTGAAATGTAATTGATGCATTCTGTAGTCTGAAATACATGTAGTTGTACTTGAACAAACCAAAATGTTGCAATGGCTGTTTTACATACATTGTCCAGATGGAGTGGCACTTAATGGTAAGCTGGTGATAAATCGACTTTTGAAAAGATTTTCTTACTATGCGGCTTAGATGCCAGTGAATTTATATTTGGCATTTGGTATCGATCGGTTTTCGTCATTGTATTCAGTTGGTCCGTATGCGTCATCTGACTTTGGTACCATATGTAAAGCTGAATTCCATTCCAGTTTCAAAGAGGATATTCCTGCATTTTGGAGTTTCCTAAATTCCTCCTTTGCTATGTTGAATTTCTGGGCTGATAGCTGTTGTGGTTTAGAAAATGCAAGAGGATTGCTACCTGTCTCAATTCTATGAAAAACATTTGTTTTGTTGTTTGTTTTTTTTTTTGCATTAGGATTGCAGTGGGGTGATATTAGGTTTGGGTATTTTTCCATGATTTTTCATACCACCATGTTGGTAGAATTAACCTGGTCCACTGTGATGTTCATAATTTCTGGTGTTGGTGTAGTGTTAGACTACCTATTAATCATTGTATCAATTAGTCTATTATTAGGGTAGTCGATTATCAGACCAAAATGATTTAAGAAATCATAACCCAAGAGAGATTTTGTGGTATCAGCAATCACAAATGTTCAGATAAATTCATGTCTGAAGTTGTGCAACACTAAATTTAATGTGGCTTGTCCTGTGCATTTGATATTTTGACTATTAACTGATACAACAGAGACATTTGTAAGGTAGATCACTACACCACATGAATGTCTCCTTGGAATGATTGATATAGCAGCTCCTGTGTCCACAACAAAATTAATTTTTCTAGCACCTAGTCAAGCAGCAACTTCAAGAAGCAGCAGATGAGTGGAGGCTAACACTTCCCACTGATTTAGTTTTTCCACCATCATACTAGGTGCAGGTGAATGAGGGCAGGAACTAGGCTGCACTTTAACATTATTTTTATCTGGCCACTTGCACCATGGCTTGCAGAACGTCACGCGCTCTGCAGAGTATAAATGGGCACTACATATCTTTGGTTTCTGATCCTTACTGAATGGCTGAACACTGGGTGAGCAGTTTATATTCTTCAGAAACAGAACTTTGGTCTTCTTGTTTATTCCTTGTATTTGGGATACTTGTAGGTATTGGACACTCTCTTGTTGTCTAAAAGAAAGGTCATCTGCTATTTTTCTCAATTTATTTGTGTCAAGGTTGATTTGAGCGGCTACCACTGGTTTGATCGATGCTGGTAGTGTCTGTAGGAATTTATGCCAAACTACATCATCACCAACATCAATTTGACTTGCTAGAGACATCAGTTCACTTAAATATATAGACAGACAACCTGTCATGACTGAGATTGATATCAATTTGTCCATCATTTCTGGTTTAGATTTTTCATACGAGGTAATGACGGCTTTCTTCAGTGTCTCATAATCAGTTTCTTGTAATACTGCTGGTTGCAGTTTCCCGACAATATCTGGGGGTAGAGAAGCCAATCTTTATTTTGTCTCCTTTATGCGTATGATGTTAATGAATGCAGGTGGTCTGATTGATATTGCCTGTATGGAAAAATACTGGTTCTACTTCACTGTCAGCCATTGTACTTTTTTATGTGTCTATATATGCATCAGGTACTTTGGAGTTTATCAATATGGAGGTTATGTGGGGTTTATGTATGTAAATATCTCTTTGATAGTAGACTTTTGACTCTGTGTGATTTTTAGTTGTCTGAAAATGTAGGTATGGGAGAAAGAATGAAATTCTTTCATTGACTCTCTGGTTCCTCCGCTTGGTCATTTCAGTCTGCTTTAATACATTTCCGAGACAAAGGAATTCATTTCAGAATTGTCTCTTGATTTCTGATTGGTTTACAGGACTCATTTGACCATCCCTTTTAATTCAACTCCATTTAGGAATGATTACCTTTTGGACTAATTTATTAATTTATTTTTTCTTTTTATTTCTTTATAGCAAATCAAAATGATTTGTCAGATTTTAGTTTTCTATTTATTTTTAAATAGCGAACTTTCTTTTTTTCTATCACTACAGCTTCCTGTAAAGTCAAATAAATATGAGTTTGTCATATTGATATCATTTCAGCTTATGAAACTATTTAGAAGTCATGACATCTCGAAAAATAAAATCATTGCTTTATAAAAGCTTGAAGTGCCCCAGACTGTAGGCTATACTAGCCTAAAGGATAATTCAGATATGTTTATTATGATGCATGAAGATAATGACAGAGCAATTGTATTGTTCTAAATTATAAATGGAAACAATATAAAGTCTTTGGAGATAATCATTTTATATAGTTTGCATCAAACATTTATAAAAACTTGAGTATGTCAGTGATAAATTTAATTTGGGTTATGTTAGTAACAAGCAAGGTGAAAGATTCCATCAGGACTTTTAATGTTATGGTAGAATAGTATCAAGGAAGAGGGACAAAAAATGATGGCTGACTACTGTTGGAACTTAAAATGGGACAACTGTACTAAGAATTCATGAAAATCAAATAAGTGAAAGTTCTTGACATGACAACCAGTTGTTCTCAATATTCAATTTTTTTATCACTTATTGTGTTATATTTCTTTTATATTTCAGAAGTTGTGTTTTATTTCACATTAAGATTGTTTTTAAGAGTCAAGCAAACATTTATTTTTCTTCACATTTACAGTGACCTAATCCAATCATAAGCATTTTTTATGTAGGATGTGGTATTCTGGATTCAACAGCCCCAAATTGCTTAAAATAGCCAAAACAACCCATGCATCTTTGTCTGAATTTCTGGGATGAGGAATTATTATTTGCATGCATTTTATGCATCATTTAAAAAAATTATATGCCTGTGTTATATGCTCCGAAAGGACATCTTTTTGTATTAAACCAGAAGAAAAATTCCCTAGTATTTAAATGCTTACCATTGCCTTAATACAGTCTTCAAACAAGCTTGCATTAAAACATGAACCTGACAATTACCATGCAGTGTTGATTCCTCAATAATAACCACTCTTCCCTTATAATTATAGATAACTTTAAACAATGATTCCTCATGGCCCTAAACACAGTGCACGACTCAATTAAGTTTGACTATGAAAAATCCAAAACATCGGTAACATTTTTAGACACCCGCATTTACATAGATGAAAACTGGAAACTACAAACGACACTACACACTAAAATCACCGACATCCACAACTATCTACACTTTAAGTCTTCCCACCCTAAACACCTCAAAGAGAACCTTCCCTATTCACAAGCACTTAGACTCAGAAGGATATGTTCCCACAATGAAGAATTAAACAAACACATTGAAAATTTGGAGCATCAATTCACAATACGTGGCTATAAACAACACCTAATCAGGGAACAAATAAATAAAGCAATTTCCACACCTAGAGAAGACACCCTAATGTACAAGATTAAAAATAAATCTAGCCGCATTCCTCTAGTAACCACTTTCAACCCCACTCTGCCTCTACTATCCCAAATAATCAAAAGTCGATGGGAAATACTACATCTTAAACCAGACCTAAAAAAATTGTTTAAGGAACCTGGCCTTCTAGCATATCGTAGACCTAAGAACCTAAAAGAAATCATAGGTAGTAACCACATTTCAGGGGACAAGGTAATCCATAATAAACTAACAACAAAAACAACAGGATTTTCCCAACCATGTAACAACAAAAGAAGTTTATGCTGCAACCACATTAGACACACGAATTCATTCACTAGCTCAGTCACTAAATCTACTTTCAAAATCTACCATGACTCTAACTGTAGAAGTCATAACATAATTAACTTACTAGAATGCAGACTATGCCAGAAACAATATGTAGGAAAATCTGAATGGCCCTTTCACTACAGAATTAATAATTATCGCAAATGAATTAAGTCGACTCCCCATGAAAAGTTATTACCTTTAGAACAACATTTCCGCCTAGAAAAACACAATTTCAAAACCCATGCCAAATTCACTATAATTGAGAGAATAGAAAAGTCCAGAGCAAATAACATTAGAAAGATTTTAGAGTTCCATGAAAATAAGTGGATATGACATTTAAAAACACACTATCCAGCCAGGCTAAACCATAAATTTAACAATATAGATAGTAGTAATACATAACCTTACAAATCAAAACCTACCCACATTTCTCACCCACACAAGACAGACATGCTTACGGGGAGGGGGGTGTTGAAGCCTCACACTTATACACACACCCACACGAATATACACACTTACACACATCATACTCACTCACTCCCTAATGAGCCAAATGATAACACACCCACAGCAATATACACACTTACACATATCATACTCACTCACTCCCTAAGAACCAAATAACACACACACACTTAACAGAGACAGATCCCCTCTCCAGGAACCAATAAAACTGCCAAACTGACCAAAGCATTTCAAAGCAGCATGAATCCATCCAGCTCTTATCTCAAATAACAACTTAAAAGAGACTGTTTGACCAACACAAGGAATGTTAAAAAATTCATGATAAAAAGATAAAAAAACAAATGAAAACTACAGACAAAAGTTGATTTTTCTCCATCAAGACATTCATTTCTGTAGTTCACTGCTACAAGCAAGCAGAAATATTTTTTTCTCCTGATGATGGCCATGTTGGCCGAAACTAGTCGAGGAATCTAAATGAAATGGACAAATTAGAATTATGATACACATACATACGATTGCTGCTTGACAAGACAAATGCATGTCCATTTTCAAGAAAAGTCACTACTATTTACATCTGAAGTTACAACTCTAGCATCATTCCTTTATAATCAGCCTATGAACTTTTCAGCCCACCATCATAGATTGCATTATATAAATCTATACATTGTTCCCTTACATAAATATTCATGGTCATTTATTCCATTTTGGTTAAACAATCTGGTATAGAATTTGATTTTTTTCTTTAACATTGTTTTGCAAAAACAGTGCCAGTGTAAGAGAAATTAGATGATAACTCAATTTAATTTTCTATCATATTACAAATTTATACAGCTGCATGAGCAAATGGAAATCCATAAACAGAAAGTTTTCTGAAAAAGAAAGCAATGCCAGAAAATAAAATAATTTTAGCCAATCAAAATAATTAACACAGACTTTACAAGGTTTCAATCAGTAGTCTGGGAGCCTGGTCAAAAGGACAGCTCTAAACCAGACAAGGAGAAAGGACATGAGAAACCTGGAAGAGACACAACTGCCAGAAAAGTCAACCATGCATGACGCATGAAGAAGTTTAAGAGGTCATCTGCTAATTATATTTTCTGCCCTTCTTAGGGCTGAGAAATACACAGTAGATTGATACTAACCCATTTCTAAGATGACTACTACCAAGTTCTGACTTTTAAACTGTCGAATACTGAGCCGAAACAGACTTTTTCCCAACTGCTACCAAGACTGGACTTAAGAACAAACTTTTGTTACCCCAAATTACAAAGGACTCACTCCAATGTAAATCAATATATATTATTTATTTTATACCCTTGAGTCAGTTCATTTTATTTCCAAAGTTCCAATAAATAATACTAAGAACTCTCTGGTATACACCACACATCATCAGGGATATTTTATCTTTGCTATCTGGTTCTGTGATAACACTCAATGAATGAATGAGTGTGTGTATGTGTGTGCAGGTGGTATTAAGCTCAAGTTAATTAATGCCACACAAAAAAAAAACATCACATCACATATACCCATTTGTTTGAGAAGAGAAGCTTGGAACCCTTAAATAAAACTTGAAACACTACAACTAAATCCAACCTTTCCACCTACACACTAGTGAGGGTATCACTAATATTTCCTACCTCTTTTCATATTTGTCACAAAAAATCACATAAAAATCGGTAAAAATAATCACAGTAATAAAGACTTGGGAATCCAAAATTTTAGAAATGTGGGTCCAGATCCAACCCAGAATATTTTTAATTCACTGACAGAGTTGGCCTGATTCCAAAATGGTATGATATATTGGTCTACAACCTCTGGGAATAAAGTTGAAAATATGGACAATTTCAATTTGAAACACTAATTTGAGAACAGTAATTTTTTCATTTGAATTTGAGCTATTGAAAGTTAGAGAGTTGTGTTCCTTTTAATTATTTTTATCAGTAGAAGCCAAGATGGCAGAATCCAAAAACAAACACAGTTTTGAAAACTTTGGAATCTAAAATTTCAGGATTGCATGTCCAGATATGGTCCGGAATGTTTTTAATTTGCTCATGGAGTTGGCCTGATTCCAAACTGGTATGATGTTTTGGGCTAAGGTCTCTAGGAATAAAGTTAAAAAACTGCGACACACTGGCATTCGCATTTATTATATAGATGATGGATTTGATGCAATGAGACAGATGACTGGATCAATATATTAAGGCAGAAAGAGGGGGTTAGATGTTTATCTGGCTGTGATAGTAGAGTTATGTTTAATTGGTTCTAAGGAAAACAATAGTTTATTTGGTCCCTTAATAGTTCTACTTTGTAGTAATGAGAAGACTCAAGTATGTTTCATCATTGCTGAAAATAGATGAAAATTCAGGATTGCTAGGCCATGTTTCCATGAACCAATCAGAAACAAAATCAGCTTCTAATAAGTATGTGATGTCACAGCCTAGTGAATCAATCAGAAGCCAAATAGCAATTTCAAAATGGATTTTCTTGTATGGTAACATAAAAAGATAGAGGGCCCAATCAGTTGGAATGGATGGATTATTTTTATCAGTTCTTTGATGCTGGTTGTCATTGTTAAACACAGGGCCAAAATACTATACATATACAGGGTAAATTGTTGCCATATTATATTTTGAATTATGTGCACACACATTGTTTGTTTTTGATTTTGTCACCTGCACAGGATCAGTTGGGCATTGTTTTTGAGAAAAAGAGCACAATGACACAATTCACTCCACCAGAAATTTGGAAACAGCCTGCTGTACTGCTTGGAATTTACATCGGAAGCTCTAATACTGACATTTCAGCATGTTTGGGTATCAATCTGTGGA
This sequence comes from Acanthosepion esculentum, assembly GCA_964036315.1. Taxonomy (NCBI): domain Eukaryota; kingdom Metazoa; phylum Mollusca; class Cephalopoda; order Sepiida; family Sepiidae; genus Acanthosepion; species Acanthosepion esculentum. The sequence goes on along the minus strand of OZ038492.1, from coordinate 54,509,563 downwards.
CAGTGAAGAGGATTTGGAAAGAGTTGGATGAGTCTAATGGTGATTACAAAGGTACAGCAGCTCAGAAAGATTACTCTGATTATTCTGATAAGAAAAGAACTAAATTTGTTAGTGAGGACCTCAGACTCAACACGGAGGCCTACATCAAGTGCCTTGAGGAGGTAGTGCTGCCCTGGGTCAAGAGGGTGGCTGCTGGAAGACCCTATGTCTAGCAATGGGACTCTGCACCATGTCACACAAGCAGTCATAGATGTCAGACAATTTCTGCAATCACATCATCCCTTACATCTAGCCACCTAACTCCCCAGACTGTAACTTCCTTGATTATGTATGGGGCACAATTGAGCGAGAGATCAACAAAACTACTTGTAACACTAAAGATGAACTGAAGGCAAGGATTATGGCAGCATTCACCAACAAGGAGATCATCCAGAAGAGTTGCAGGAGATTCCAAAGTATTTCAAGATATTTTTTGTGTAATTTTGGTAAATATATTGATTAAAATGAGATGTCAGTATTATTTTCATTTTTGTGTAATTTAGATGACAATTTATTCCTTGCACTCTGCATGTAACACCCACACTTCTGTATTGACACAGAATACAATGGATTTAATGGTTAGTGGTTCAGAATGAAAAATTAGAGAGATGATTTCAAAATCCAATTGGTTTCATTGCATTCACTTATGTGCAAAAATGTTTGGGAAAGGTATGAATCCATTTACTCACCCAGCTAGGGGTTAAATAGTCAGACTTGTATCTGGAAAAATCATTCTCATTTTCAAAAAATTGTTAATGCAGTATTCACTCACAAAGAAAAATTTATTCTTGCGATTAAATAAAATAATTAAATAAATGAATCAAATGCATAGGTACTCAGATATGTTCATCTTAACTCATCTTCAACAATTTACATGAATGACCAAGATATGACTTTATACATACATGTTTGCACATATACACCAGAACTTTGTATATATAAGAATTTTAATCTTTAAACACTTGAGACTCATAACTTAATTGCTCTTTCCTTCTATAAATATATTACACTATATAAAAATAGTTGCAAAGGAAAGAACAAATAAGGATCAAAATTTAAACAGTATGTATTGACCAATTTTCAGAATATATACATAATGCTCAATGCCAGCTTATGTAATCATGTGAAAAGGTAACAAAATTGTTGATATGTATTTCTTTAGTTTCTGTTGATAATGGAAGTGATTAGGTGTAAGAGTGTTATTGTTAATGCTGAGAATTGATAGATTTGTTGGGTTGGTTGAGCAAAGTCATGGCAATGATGATGAGGGAGGCCTAGAGTGGAAGTGATGTTTGATTGGATGGAATGTCTCTGTTGGATTCTGGTCAAATGGAAGATCAAATGAAAATGAGGTTGTGATGGTCATGATAGAGAAGCCTGGAGTGTGAGAGTGAAGCTATTGTGGGGTTAGAAATCATGATGGTGACATTGGGGTGGGGAGGCCTGGTGATGACAGCATTCTGTGTGTGAAGAATCAGGTGAATCAGAAGTCTGGTTGCTGTTACATTGGATTGACTGATCATCATTTTTGGGAGACAACATTCGTGATTGGCTATTGTATTTTAGATTTTTGCAGGGATTTGTTTTGTGGCCCAAATGTGATGTTCAGAGTTCCTGTGCAGAAGACAACTTTTTTATTTGGGGTTTTGCTTTCTTAGTGCTCACATCTAGCTGACATCTAGAGTGAATCAGGAGATTTAATTGCAGCAGATTATAACATTTATTTTGGTCATATTAACTTTTCCTTTTGATCTTCCTTCAATCTTTACAAAAGGCCTTTTTATATATGGTGAAATATTAGGTCATTGAAAATTAACTCACATTCCCACCATAAATTTCATTTGGTAATCAGTGTAAGAGATGATCTTATATATGACAAGCATAAATTATTTTACCTGTTAGCAGAGGATAATATAACAATAATGTACCAATATATTGTTAGCAATAGAGGATAATATAATCACAACCTAACCTATCATTCACTGTAATGCAGGATTCATTTTAACATATGTATCAACATGGTAATTTTCTCTCTTTAATAATAACACCAAAAAGCTTGTCTGTGTATATGAAAGGATCCAATTGAAAATAAGTAGACAAAACTTGTCTAAATTATTCAATGAAACATCTGTCAATAAAAACATGCTGCCAAAATATACACAATATATATATATATTTTGGCAGTATGTTTATATATATATATATATATATATATATATATATATATATATGTATATATATATATGTGTATATCCAATGCAATGAGAATGAAAATAATATATAAATTCTAACATTCACAGCATTAAGCCAAAAAAGGGCTTGGTACTGATAGTAGAGCGATATTACTACTATAACTATTGCTAGAATTTATTCCTCCTACCTCTTCCATCATATTACTATCTCCTATTCCCATCTTTCCTTCCCCACCCCTCACTCTTAGGATGCTTGTGAGATGCTGTGCCTAAACATTTGACCATGGTTATCAGCAAGGAATCTTCCCAAACTAGCCAGCATTCAACATCCCACCTATTCTTCGCCAAACTGCTATCAACAAGTACTATTGTTTCACACCGTCACCTTTTTGCGTTATGTATATTTTTTCTCAAACAAATGGAAAAAAGGAAGTGACATTTCACATACGGCTTGCCTACAAGCAGAATTGTTCACATAACCATTTTTGGTTCTCACCGTCGGGGTGCAATTGAAATGCACTGAAACAAAGTTGCATCTTTGTAGTGAGTAAACTGTTTTTGTCTATATGATAGAATTATAATATATATATATATATATATATATATATATATATATATATATATATATACTAATGATTATACATAATATCCAACATTAATAGCATGACTCAAAGATTCACGCAATTCTTGCAATCTTCAGGTGCAAATATGTTCTTATATGAAACTCTGAGATGTGCTATTGATGTTGGATATTATATTATGTTCATTATTATATACTTATAGCTCTGTTTAATAACATTGAGCACTGTAGTTATAACACCTGAGGAAGAAATATATTTATATGTATGTGCAAGTATATGTATGTGTATGTAGATTTTTTATCCTACTCATTCTTATGATTATATATATATAGTATATATATATATAGTATATCCTTAACAAATTCAGTGATGTCAACAAGAATTCTAATACCTCTCCTGCTTGTAATTGTAGAAATAGCAACCTTTGCCCAATTGAGGAAAAATGTAGAGCATCTAATGTTATTTATCAAGCCACCATTTACTCTAAAGAAAATAAATCAAACTACCAAGTTTATGTTGGGATTTCTGCAGGGGGAATGGAAAAAAGATTTTATAACCACAAACACACTTTTTCCAACCCACAACTAAAACACCAAACTACTCTCTCCCAAAATTTTGGGAATTGAGGGAGAAAAACCTGAACCTTTAAATTGACTGGGAATTTATAGGTTTTGCTCAGACTCCAAATAGCTTTAAGGGTAGATGTAATTTATATTTGGAGGAGAAAATTAAAATCATTAAACTTAAAAATCAAGATATTCTACTAAACAACAGGAAAGAATTGGTATCCAAGGGTCACCACAGGAAAAAATTTCAACTAACATAGTATCAGCCAAACCTAGCACTCTTCTCTTTCATTTATATTTTTATATGTGAATGTTTTTCTATTGTGACATCTTCCCTACATGTAAAATTTTTTCTGTATGTGAAATTGTTTTCAAGATGTGGAATTTTCTTCTATATCAAAATATTTCTCTCCCCATTACATGTTTTCTATATGTGGAATTTTCTTCTATATTTAATTTTTTTTATAATATGAATTTTTTTTTATATATTGAATTTAAATTTAACCCTTTACAGAATTTTTAAATAATTAGTATAAGTAAGATATAATTTAAATTATAAACTTAGTATTCGAAAATTTATTAATATTATATTGATATAATGAGATTGGTTATATTTAAATGAAATTAATATATTAATAATTTACTTAAATGTTTTTAACTGTAACTTTTACTATATAGTTAAAGATGTAGTATTGAATGGATTAATATTAACATCTTTTTATAAAAGTATTAATTTTAAATTCTTACTCCCATTGTATAATAATTTTAAGCTCCCCCTCTAAAATGTTTCATAGCCTTTTTTTGTTCATTCTTCTTCCTTGCACAGGTGTTGATAGGTTACATTTATGTCAGTGTCCATTTTTAACCATGAGTTTATCTGTACCCAACTCCACCACAACCACTTTAGGTCCCTTAACCATCTTTATCTATATAAGTCCCTCCTCTATTATAGACCAATTCTTACTCCCTCTCCTTTTTTTCCCTTCTTTCTTTCCCTTACTTTTCAGATTTCCTGTGAAGAAACGTTTTATTCACTTTAGTAAATGTATTTGCATTGATAAGTTCAGGGAAAAACTACTTTCCTATGGACGAAATGATCATCTGCATGAGGTAATTCATTTGGATCTCATTAATTGTAATTTACACACACACACACACACATATATATATATATGATGATCATGTAGCTGGTGGTTAGAACATTCACTTTCCAACCATGTGACCTGGGTTCAAGTCTAAGCATGGTCAATTTGTCAAGGTTATTTCTTGATGTTATCAGAGCCAATTCCAGCATACAACACCTTTGGAAAGTGCCTGTAAATTATAACATGGGTTGAACCAAGCCGTGTGAGTCACAAAACTGTTGAAGGTGGACGATGATTGTAGCATGCAGTCACAATTATTGTATCTGAGGGCTTGAACTTGGTCTTGTTCAAATTGTTGATCATGCAAGAAGATGATGTGTTCTATTCCAGAAACTATAACTACAGTCTGCTCAGCATAGTTTAGTAAAAATCAGACAGGCTCTGTGGATATTGAACAAACACAATGTACTTGTGTAGACATCTGCAACAGAGATTGGCTAACCATCTTCTTAGCAGATGGATGTGCTCGGAAATGAGTATCTGTTCATTATATATATATATATATATATATATATATATATATATATATATATACATACATGTTGGACTAAATTCAACTGACAAGGTCTGTCTTTTCAATTTTTATTGTAGATAAATTACTGTTGCGATCTTAACAAGAAAGATGAAATTTTAGTAATAATGAAGTTAGACGTTTTAAATTTTTTAAATCTAAGTTGTTTATTGAAATCATTATGCACTAGTGAATATTTTTAATGATTTTTTCGTCTTGTTTATAGTTAGGGTGCATCTGGTTACAGTTTAAACAGTAGAATAAGTTAATAATTTTCTTTATCAAGCAAGATGGTTGTGTTATTTATTCTTTAAGCAAATTTTATTTACGTGACAACATGGTTGGGGAAATTATTGTTGTGTGTTTAAAAATAAAGTTGAAAAAGTACATAAAAGTTTAATAAATCCCTTCCCCACCACAAAAATAATAATTTTTAATTGTCATAGACCTTTTAACACTACATAACCAAATTTTAAAATTTATTTTTTAAATCATACTTTAAAAAAAAAGCATGTGTTTTAAAGTACTGAGGTGAAATGTTATTATTAGAATTAGATGAATAGCTGTGACCAATATTTCCATCAGTGTGATCTCCAGTAATAAAAAAGTCCTTTAATCGCCATTTCCTCACTGGTCCTACCAATAACATTTTTGTCTGGCAAATGAAATATAATGATCAAAATAACATGTGATTTTGAAAAATTTATTTTTTAATTAATTTTTATGTTAAAGAAATGAAACCATTTATTTTTATTGGAATAAAAAGGAAAATGCCATCAAAAGTATAAGAAACATTAAAAAGAAAGTAGTAATTCATTTAATGAGTGAAAGTTGAAAGAGGATGTGTCGCGTTTTTTGTATGAAAGTAAAAAAAAATGTCCTCTGGAAAATATGAAGCTGAAGGTAAAAAACTAAAAATGTAAGATAAAAATAAAGATAAATTATTTTTCAAGCAATTTTTAATAAATAAATTACCTCAGCAAATCATGCTGACAGCACCGAAAAAGGCGATAGATGACCAGTGACCACTTCAATTCAAAAAGTGTGTTTTTTAGAGCGACATGTAGTAACACGCTGGGGTCTGAGAAAATCCAGTAGTAAAGTTTTAAACGATAATTTAAGGTTTTTAGCTATTGCATATATTGGGGTAGGAGTAGTTTTCATAAAGTGACGTGAATAAAAGCTTAAATAGCAAATAATGTATCCCTAATGTTGTTATGTGCACGTGGCACTTTACAATGAGATGTGAAAATGAAGAATGAATTGTTACTCATTTTGACTTGAATCAGAATTTATGCAATATCTATGCTGATTGGTCTACTTGATTGATTTTGTTGCGCCAATCAACATCGTGCTTACGTTATACTTGTGTGTGGGGGGGACACTGACCGGAACTTATGCAACCGAATCGTCTCGTCTTTTCTTCTTTGAAATTCTAGAAAAATGTACAGCAAATGTTCATTTTTTTTATGAATTAAAGAATCTAGGGGATTTGATAAAGGTATAAGTTTAAGAAATTTAGAAAAACGGTATTGAAGAAGAAAAATAATTTTTCCGTTTTTTTTTGTTTTTTTTTCATTTTTTGAAAAAAAAATATTTAGCGAAATCAGCAATTTATTTGATGTTAAACAATATTTAAAAAGATTTTTGTCAGTTTTTTCTAAAGAAAATAATAAACATTAATTAAATTGATTCAGGTTGCCTGTCAGAATTTTTAATTTTAAAATATTCTACAAAAAATTGTGCTAGTAAAAAATGTTAACTAAAATTAAAAAAAAAAAAATTTTTTTTAAAACTTAGGAACTTTTATCAGTAAATCAAAAAATTTTCTCCTGTCTAATTTTTTTTTTAATTCTTACTTAACCATTTTTTATTTTATTTTAAATATTGTTTTTAGTTATCCAATGATGCATTTCTGGAAGTTCGAGGGAAAACACCACAAAAAAAATTACAGAATATTAAAATACTATTTTTTGACTTTTTTTATTTGGTAATGGGACAAAAATAGATAAATCAAAAAAAAAAAATTTATTTTATTGGAATAAAAGAAAAAATGTCTACAAAAGTATAAGAAAATAAAAAAATAATCAATTTAAGGAAGAGTAAATGAATGAAGAAAACAAATGCAGCATTAGCGGTAAAAATAAATAAACTGATAAAAGAGAACTGTGAACGCGAAAAAATATTGTTCATAATAAATCTCAAATTAGAAAACTGAATGAAACAGTGATATTGAAAGTGTATGAGAAAAGTAGGAGGGTGATAGAAGATGCTAGAAGTTATTTAGAGGGGAGGCAAAACTGAAGTGATATTATGAAAATAATTATGACAATACAAAACATAAGGTTTGTCTTAAAGAGTGAATAAGAAAACATGGCAATGATTTTCTTGGTAGAGGTAAATAAAATAGATAGGTAATTAAGAAAGGATGGTAACAACAACAGACAAAGAAAGACAGTTCATTTAAAGAGAGGGGTTTTGTTGATAAGGAAAGGGGGAGAATGAATGGAAAGAAAATAAGAAAGATTAAACAGAGTGAGAAAAAGAAATATTGATACATGGAGTGGGGGATGAATAGGAGGAAGAGAAAAGCGAGTCATTAAAGGGAGATAATCACTGTAGTAGTCAGTAGCAGGTTTGACGCAAGGCTGGAAGGTTATATATTCTAGTCTCTTATCAAATTATACCCACTTCTGTACTTATCTGTATAATAATTTTAAGGATGACAGCCGATCAGTAAGTAAAAGAAAACAATAATTACTTTTCCAGAACTAAAATAATATATTTTAAAGAAATCATTTTTTTACAAAATATTGGCGTCTTCATTTGATGCTTTGAATTGCATTTTTTCATTCTTGTAAAAAGCCAAAAGGACAAAAAAGTCAATGTTTTTTAGACTAATAAATTGACTTATTGCTTCATTTACTTCTTTTTATAAATCAAAATTTTAAAACCAATTTAAAAAAAACAAAAACTTTTTCTAATTTTTTACAATGCCTACTGAAATGATGGAATTATTTTCTCCTTTTAAATTAGAAGCAAAACAAAAAAAGATTTTAATTTTTAAATGACAACTTGAAAAATATGTGTTGCATATGTTAGTTTTTTTTTGTTTTTTTTTAGTCTAATACAGAATATTTTAATTTCTTCTTAGCTTAGGTTATTTTCTCATAATTGAACAACTATTTTATTCATTCTAGATGTCTTACTTTATTTATTTTTATTATTTAAACATCTGGGTGTGGTTAATATTAAAGAACAGATAGCTTCAAGTTATTTCCAAAATAAATTCTTTCTTTCTTTTTATTGATGCTAGTATCAATAAGTGAAGTGTTATTTATTGCCACATGTAAAAAAAAAAAAAAAAAAAAAAAATTCCCACGTAAACCTACACCGTTTTTTATTCATTCCCTTTTTTCCTGAAATATTATAAATTATTAATCTTTTTTTTTCTTTTTGTAGTTTGTTAAATAGTTTCCAAATCATGAAATTATCTTTGTTTTAATTAAATAATAAAAAATTTAAAAATTCTATTTTAAATTAAAAATGAATAAATAAATCTGTAGTTCGTCGTCCATTAAGTAAAAATAATCTCTAGTCTATTGCTAATGGCTGGTGTTGACTGACTGCTTGTTTCTGTTATTATGCACGAAATTTATTTAATTCTTATCCATTGCAGTCGTTTTGTTCAATAAGACAAGTAATCTGTTGAGGCTTTGTTAATAGCAGTCTTGGTCCATTATACAACCAAATAACTATACTATTTTTTGTCAGTCAGATCTGATAGTGCTTCTTCTTTAAGAACCAGCCTTGCCTAGTGATGGTAGCAGGGAGAGATGATGAAATCACATGGAAGCTACTAGAAGCTTGCCACCTCCGATTCTAGCCTTTACGAACACTTGGCATTTTTGTTATATACTACACACAAACCACCACCTTTTTGAATTACTTCTCAACCCGCTTTTAATATATGTAATTGTAATTTCTAACACGAGTATCATTATTCTAGATGATCATTTGCATAGTCATAGATCATAATTGTTTTTTTTTCTCTTTGATGTTCATTGTTCACCTAATCATTCAGTTTTTGGCTATACGAAAGAACCTCTCATATTGAGCCGAGAAAGAAAAGATCCGTTTTTTTATTCCACTTTAATAAAAAAAAAAAAAGAAGTAAAATATAAAAATAAAAACTTAGTACTAGTAGAGATGTTATCTTTTTTAACGTTATTATAATTTGTATGTTTTACAAACAGTGGCTAAATAAGAAGAGTGTCTGACTCTAAAAAAAATACTTGCTTTTTAAAGCGCTATTCTCGCTTTTCTTTAATTAAAGTTTCCGAAATATGTAGATCTCTAAATTTTTTAAATTTATTTTTTGTTACGATTTACAACTACATAGTTTGATTGAGAGTTTAAAATTTTAATTTTTTCTTTAAAGGTTATCAGGTCTTTTCTATAAAGAAATTTTACTTTATGGTAAAACTAAAAGTAAAGATAATTATAAAGTATTTTATAATTTAAAAAAAATTTTTTTCAATACGCGTATGTTTCGGGTTGTCTCAGCTTTTTTTTTTTTCTTTAAAATTCTTCGTAAATGAAATGAGTATGCAAATGACAATCATGAATATTCATTAGCCGCAATCTGATTTATTGTCCTTTTTCCGATCAAGGAAACCTATAAAAAAAATAATTGCTATATTTTTGCTCAACTGAAAATATTAACTTTCTCGATTGTGTAAAGTTAAAACAACTATCATTTCGTACCATAAAAATTCTAGAGTTATCATTTATTTTTAAAAAGCTTTTTTTTTATCCTACATGTTATTTTTTTTTTTTTTTAAACGTTTTACTTTTAGAAAAAAATGTAGCCCGGCTAAAATGCGAACAAATTCGTGACGGTGTGGAATTGAATGTCCTCTTAAAATACTAAAAAAATACTTTTTCTCCTTCAATCCGTGGGAGAAAATATTTTAGTGGAAAAATCAACCTCACATAAAAAATCCTTTCGTTATCTTTCCTCCTTCGTTCGAGAAAAGAAACAATCATTTTTCTCAATTTTCTGATATGAAAAGCACCTTGTTTATTAACTTTCACCTTAAAAATGTTTAACCAAAACTTTGCTTTATAAGCAATAATTTACAAATGTACGTATATAATAATTATTTAATGCTGTCACTTAGTGTTTATATGGCATGACCATAAAATTCAAATCTTTATCATTCTACTAAATCTAATCGTACTGCATCGATAAATAAATGAATCTGACCTTTATTCAGTTTTTGAAATGACACGCTTTCAAGAATTTATATTTCCCAAATATTATAATTAAAGAAAAAAACATAATCCAATTCCAAAGTAATGAGATAAAAATCTGAAAAAAATCTTTAAAAATAGAAATATTTCTGGAAGGTTTTCTATCTATTTTATTTTTCTGATTACAACAAAGACTGGTTGTTTATTTGTACTTGAATCACCGTACTTTTTGTCTTTAACGTCTTTCCACTTTAAAGATGCAGATTATTTTGCTCACGAAACTTTATTTTTCTTTAATTAAAAAAAAAAGGATACTTTAGTTTCGGTAGTGGATTTTGTAATTTATTTAGGTTATGTATTGTAAGGAAGTTGTAAATTGGTTACTATGGTAGTGAAAAAAATAAAATGCAACAATGATTGCGTGGGTCGAGTTTAAAATTCGACATTTTCTCATTTTCCAACAGATTATGAGCGAATATGGTTTTTATTTTACGTCCTGTCCCACCCAATCACTCTAAAAAATTTTAATGCAACGTATATTGACTTTTTCTCTTTCTCTCATTAGGTTTTTAACGGGTTTAATTTAAAAAAATAGTGTTATATTCGCGACCTGTAGGAATTAGGATTTTTTATGGGAGTTTTTCTTCGATGGAAGGTAAAGAAGTGCATTGAATTAAAAATCAAAATGTATTTTTGTTTTCTTATGAGTATGACCTTTTATTTTTGTTATTTTTGCAACTCGAATTATTTTATCGGCACAAAATCGAGAAAGATCTATTTGAAAATAAAAAAAAATATATATTTAGATTGTTCTAGTGTTCTCGTTCTTCACTGCCATTGATTTTTGTAAGCAATGCTGATGAATCTTCTAACAAAAGAAAGTTAACTGATTCTCTATTCTGAATGACTATAATAGTGAAATTCCACTAAAAACTGATATTGGTTAAAAAAAATAAATAAATAAAACCCCAAACAACAAGCAGTATGATGCTGTCATTTGTCTAAAAACTTATCCGAGACTGATCCATTTCATTTAACGATGTAATTTCACAATTGGATCAGGAAGCCCCCCTCCCCCAATGTTAAAATGATCAGAAAATTTAAACAACTTCAGACATTTTTTTCATTAGGTCAACTGATAAGTAAAATGCTAACCTAATGCAAAATCCACACGTTAAACGTGTGTAAGAATTGGATACACATTTTTAACTTAATTTTAACAATAAAGTTGCCTAACACACAGGCTGAAGTTTAAATACAGCCATTTTGTGAGCCAACATCTGCTCTATGGTTGGGACAGAAATTTAAAAATGTATGCACTTTGTTAAAAATGCAGAAATTATTAAAATAAATAAAAACTATCAAACATTTTTCTGCAAAAGAAAGAACCAAGTTTTTAGCATACCTCTTTATTTTGACTCTTATTGCTACTGCAGTTATCACTTGTTATTGGGGGGGGGGGGCAATGCGATTTCTGCACTTGAGAAACAGTGTCATTCAGGAACTAAATGGAGAAATGATTTATTAAAAATTTTCAATTATACAAGTCACTCACATTGCAGGCTCACCAAATTTGAGAAACAAATACTAACAAGTTTTAAATTTTATACAATTTATCATTAATCACAAAGTAATAAAGATTTATTTCATGTTAATGGAGGTTGGTTTCAGTGTCAGATGTGAGGGTTTCTCAAAAATGGCAGGCCATTGATTTGCACAGTTGACTGTCTTATTTCCTACTGTTCACTATGTGACTTATGTATTTGAAGTAAAATACAAAAGTTTTCTAACATGGCTTGAAGAATCAGTACTCTTGTCAAATTAACAAGTTCTGATATTTTAAAATGGAAAAGATTTTAAATTTCCTTGTATACTTTGATTGGGATTACTTTAAGAACAAACTTTAATATTTGTTCATTGAACTGCTTTCTTACATTAAAAGTTTGGTGCAGAAGATAAATGTGCATATAAAATTCTTATTAGTATTTTGCTATAACTAATTTCACTCTTTTCTGAATTAGGTTTACTGTTTAGTTTCAGCTGTATTAGTATTAGTAATTGGTGGATATTTCTATTGTCAGAGCCCACTTTAATTAAACTAACTTTTAAAAAAAAAAAGTTATATCTACTAGGCATAAACTGTACTTCAATTATTGAAATGGCTTGATTGTATGATTTATCTTTAAAAGACCTTGTTAAACCCTTGGGAAAAGTCTTTTGCATTAAGTTTTTAAAATTTTTGTCTGTCAAAATCAGTCCAAAACTGCTTGTCTACCTTTCTGATTCAGCAATATTTCATCTTTAATGATTTTTCAACAGCCAAAAACTTATAAAGCCAATATAATTAAAGCAAATTTCCAGCATTATATTTTGTTATAGACTAAAATTATCATGAAATCATGTCTATATTCCATCATGAGAAACTTGGGGATAGGTTCATAATATAAAGATGATAGTTTTGCTTTGTACATCTAAATTTGAGTGATATTTGCTTTTTTAATCTTTATTTATTCATGGTGTATTTCTAAGAAAAAAATTTATTAGCCATGATTGTTACACTATTTTTGCAGCTTCAAATTATGATCTTTCCTCATTGACCTATTGTGAATGTGATTTATTTATGGAAATATTCAAAATATATACAGGGTATGGACATAGGATACATTGACTAAATTTTAAAATGTACTTGAAATTTTTTTTGAAAAAAAAATATTAGTTAGAATGTAAGTTTTTTACTGATTTAAAATTATTTTCACCATTATTTATAACTTTATACCATTGACATGTTTTTATTTCAAGAAAAATTAGTGATTGCATTTATCCACATTATTATTCAGTCTTGAAAATTAATGAAAGAATTTGTATTAAATATTCTAGAAAATTGAATTATCTGACAACTTGATATAGTCATTACAAAAAAGGATAGAGAATATTTCTGTTGACAGTTTCCATCACAATGTTCTTTGAATTTTGGCCGTTCGTACTTAACAAATGTCCACTGTCTTTATAAGCTACCATACTACTAAAAGGTTATTTCCTATAGGATTGGCAATGTGTACACAAGAAAAATATCTTGAATATTTGCGTGTTGGTTAATGTTAATTTATTAAAGCAAATTTACTCTGGATAATGTTAAAATATTTAAAACTTCTGTAACTTTACTTTTCCATTTACCATTAAGCTAAATATCATTTAAAAATACTATTTTCTTAAATGTTGAAATTTAAATACATTAGTTGTGCATTTTTAACATTTCATTTGATTTTTCTGTACATAACAAAACTACAAAATAATTCCTACAGTTCTTTACTCTCTCCCCCCTCCACTAATTTCCTTTGTAATAAGCTTAAAAACCGGTTTCTATTTGGTGACTAGAATGTTGTAAAAATACTCCCCAGACATTTTATTTCTTTTTGTTAAATTAGCATTGATTTCAAGGCCTGAAGAGAAAGGTCAGAATATGCAAAATTAAATGATTTTATATTTAAAATGTTTTTAAAAGGGTTAAAACAATCTGTATAAAGATATTTTTCAATCATCTACAGTTTTAATGGCTACTACATTTTTACCTTTAACAAATGACATGGTTTAATCAGTTGACTTGAACCGCCAAAAAATTGACAAATTAGTTTTAATTTTGTCATATATGAAATGATTTATTCCAGTAAGTAACATTTTAGTTTCATATTTCTGAGAATGGTAGTTTATATCTATTTGTGGATTACTTGAATACATGTGGGGTGCACCAGGTATTTGAGAACACATAAATGGAAAACTACTTAATATTATACAGTATCCACAAAATGTGAACAGGGAGAATGACGGATGGGCCGTATGTATGCTCCATGGAGGTACCTACAGTAATGCACAAAATTAACATTGCTTATGATGGTAGTTGTTGTAGGTGTGTGGAGTCATAAAGAATGAAGGCCATTTTTATTGCTTTCCATCTTTTCACTGAGCTTCAGAGTCAATTCTACTATTTACATGAAGGAACTGGGTACTTTGATTAAGCCTTGGATAAAATTGGATTAGCTGTACATGTTCCAACAGGACTCTGCTCCTTTCCACATGCCCCAGGATTAGCTGGCTGAAAATTTTCACTATCCTATCTGAATCTCTTGAACTATTAGTACATCTGTGGCAGTGTTGAGAAGTAGACCAACTAGCATCTCCACAAAATCAAGGATTTGTTGAATATTGCTATTGTGGACATGATGGCTAATATGAATGAGAACAATCTAGACTGGGTATGCAGTTGTTTTCAAGGATGCATAAAGGCTGTCTTTGAGGATGAGGGTGTTTTTATTGAATGAGCTTTTCCAGTTGAAATATATCTACAAACTTTAAAAAATATATTGAATTTTTTCTTGTTTTTTTTCTTTATGCTATAACTTGTTTTTAATTACTTGGTACTCTATGTATATTGTCTAACTCTACTTTTCACCACAAACTCATTAGCTTACACCACTCTATCCTCCTTTAATGAGCTTTGATAACTCTTTAACAATTTTTCTATTTCTCTCATATTTTTTTTTTTTGTACAGGAAAGAAGCTACTGCTGAAATTGCAGAGAAGAGAAAAGAAGAAGGCAACTCATTTTTTAAGACTGCTGCCTATCCAGATGCTCTGCTTTGTTATGAAGATGCAATACGTAAGTTGTGTTTGGGTTAAACTATTGATCATCAATTAAAAACTGTTTAGATACTGTTTGATTCTCTACAAACTATATATTGCTCTATTTTAATAGAGTAATATATTGCTTGTAAAGAATCTCTATATATTATTTTGAATTAGATTTTTTACTGAAATTAGAATTTAAATTTTATTTCAAGTTAAATTTTAATAAATGAAAAATTTAGTCCAGTTTATTAAATAAATTTCTACTTAATAAGTGAATGTTTTGACTATCCCAATATATACGTTAGTGTTACTTTTATAAGAACCTTTCAGACATTAGACAAATGTTGAATAATGTATTTAATTGTATTGTGTAAAGATATTAACTTTTGATTAGATTTTAAATTGGTATATTATTGAATGACCATTTAAAGCAATTTAATGAAAAACTTGATTATGATTAGCTAAAACTCAAATAATCCTGTTGACCTTTGAGCTAATCTGATCTAAGTTCTTAAATTGTGTGACATTATGCTACCTTCTACCAATTGCCTTCTCCACATATGCTGTGCAATTTTAAGATCTGAAAGACTTCAGATAGTGGTGGTGGAAGTGACAGGTGAATTTCATGCCACAAAAAGAAAATTCTTGCTACAGACGGGAGGTGAGGAGCTATATAAAGTATTGCAATTATTTTCACAATATGTTAAACTGTCTTATTAAATCTTTCTAATCAAAGACAATGTGACTTTTAACAATAGGTTGGGCTGAGTTTCTTACCGAGACAAAAGTCTGTAGTAGTGAAGGAAAACTGAATTGTGGCAAGGCCTTGTATTGCAGTGTTTGGTTTTCTCTCAAGAAGTAATTTCTTCAGTTTCTGGAACTTATTGGAATTTGTCACAAATTCCAAAAAGTGAAATTTTTCCTCTTCTATTTCATCACAGTTGGTATTCCTTCTGTGAGAGCTCAGGGTGATCTCTCTGAAGTGGGGCAATGCTGGTCTCAATGAGATGAAAAATGACACTATTAGAATTTTGGTTTTATTGTTAGGGTGTAGATGGTTCCTGGGGCAAGATTAATTACGTGATAGGTTCTCATTACTCTCCACAAAGGTCATTTATATTCCAAATTTAATAAATTCTTTCTGCCTTTCCAGCATAGTACCAGCCTTTTGATACTGCTCTGTAATTTCATTAGTTTAAGTTTAAGAATTATTACCACTCATGCAGATGTCATCTGGGCATCCATCTCCAGCCAATTGTGAAATTTCAGCCAGAAAATTCTTGTTAGCATTGTTTTTACAGTTCCCCCTTTTTTTGTGTAAGGGAAGTTTAAAATATCAAAATTAATGGAAATCTGTCCCAAGGTAAAAACCAAATGCCTGAAGATATTTTGAAATGATGACAATAAAAACGTTCCTCTGATGGTCTAAAATAAAGTTACCAGCAAAAAGAGTTTCTTTGTAATCTTGGGCCATGTGTCCTAAGAAAAATAGATAGCTCATAATGTAATCAGTTGTTTGTAAAAACAACCTCTGTTTAAAATTTCAAATTCATATCCTCCCAACTCTTATTGCTGTTCTGTTCTTTACCAAGGAAAAGAATTTGCCAGGAAAAATAACTGCTATCAACTGTACTCTAACAAAGTATTAATGAACAAAATACATTTTACAGTATCTTTTACTTTCTCAAAGTCTACACCATTCATAGTGTCATATTGTGAGCAATGGTGGATTTTATTTTGCATATTGATATTTTTTCTCTCTCCAGTGGATGCATTCTGGGAGGAAAAGAATATGAAAACAGTGTAGATTTTCACCTTGATGGCATTAACTTTCTGGTTTAAGATTTCTGAAGGTTTTAAGGAAATGTCTTGTCTCCATATAAACATCAAAGTTTATTTTCAAAAGCAGAAAGATTCTCTTCATTAAAGAGGCTAGATTGTTGGTTATTTTGTGCTAAGTCTATAAAGTTATCAACAAAGTAAAATAGTTTCTTGTGTTCGTTTATTGGAAAATAATGTTGAAAATAAAACCTGCTTTTAGTTCAGGCTAGAATTAGATACTAAAATGCATTTGAAATTATTTCAAAGTCTTGATAATAGAAATTAAAATGTAATAATTTCTCCTTTTAAGTGATTACAAAATAGATGTTAAATTTCTTTGCTATTTCTTTGTCCAGTGTTTTAATTTTAATGCAGCAAGAATTAAATTTTTGCCAGTTGTTAATTCCTCATTGTATTCAAAGTGGCTATATTAGAGAAGATGGACATCTCTGTGAAACTTCTAAACATTGAAAAAAAATTTTTGCATCATCTGTTTATTTTGGATTAAAGCTGTATTTCACAAAATTAAAGCATTTAAATGATACATTACTTGTTTCTGAATTTTTTCACATGATTTTTATTGCCTGGTAATATAATTTTTCAAAAATTTTATTTTAAGATCTTACTTTTAATGAGCATTTTGAAAAATGGAAAAAAAATCTTTAGCATAGCAAAATTGCTAATTAAAAATGCCGTGGTAAATTTGAAACATTAATAGTTAATAAAATTATACATGTACAAATCAATGAATTTGTACATAAGAAATATGTTAGTTAAAATGTAAATTTGGTGATTAGGAAAATAAAGTTATGGTGAAAAAAATAATGAAAATAGTAAATACTTATAATTAAAATATAATTCATGATTTAGGTGTTAAGGAAAGTATAGAATTTAATTTTTTTAAGATTTTTAATCAGTATCTGTTTTAATATCTGTATCTGTTTGTATTATCTTAGCTATAAAAAAGATGTTATAAAAGTCTACTTTGTGATTAATCAAATTGAATCATGATATAGTTGATTCAATAATTCTAGATGATTTATGAAAAAACTAACCATTTTGGCATTTTTTAATACATGGCATTATATACATGCGCATGCACATTTTAATTTTTTTTTTTTCTATTATGGTGTATGGGGTTAAGACAATTTTAATTCCAAAGTCTATCACCAATTATTTGAGTAGATAAATTTATGGGTAAAGATAGATATTGGGCATAGATTCTTCAGGAGAATCTCTTTCATGTTTACTATTGATCTGTATGATTAGAATTTTCTTTTAGCAGCATGAAGTAAATTGTAATGTTTTGGATGGGTTTTCAATGAATTTAGGTTCTTCATTTAGATACTAGCTGCTACATATTTTAAATGTTGATATAAAAACCAATTTATATCAGGTTTTAGTTTTATGCAAGTGTGGTGTCATTCTTATTTGTTGATTTTTCAATACACTTTAATATTATTGGACCAACCTCGCTGAAACTTAATATTTTTTATATCAATGTTTTTGCTCAAGACAGCATGGATATATCTGAGGTAAAGTTTGTGTGTTGTTTTTTTTTTTTGTTTTTCTTTTTTAATGTATTGAAATGATCCTAATTTCCAAATTTTTATTTCTATAAGGTAACCAAAACGTCCTTGCTGTTTTTTTTTTTACAAATGAGTGTGTCACATGCTGAGAAAGCAATGGAGGCATTGCTCTTGACCATAACACTAATTAAGGATTTTCTGTAAGATAACAAGAATATCTTGGAAAATAGTTGAACATATAGTTGTGCCTAATACATGTTTTGGGTTTCCTTGAAGTATTTGTACATGTACTGTACTTGATCTCCACTTGCATATAAACACCTTCCTGCTAAAGCTATCAATTTGTAATTCAAAATATTACCATTTTCTTTCAGTTTTTATAAGTTGTGTGTGTTTTTTTTTTTTTTTTTTTTTTTTTTTTTTTATATAAAAAAATTCATGTCAAACTCTAATCTGAAACAATGCAACAGGAGATTTAATTTTGTAAAATGTTTTATATTATCTTGTCTTCAGAGTTTCAGGCTGGGTTACAAGTAGTGATTTTAAGCTGTATTTGCAAGTCTGGTGGTGCTAAATTTTAAAAGTAGCCTAATCAAGCATTTCCACTTTTCTCTAAGAGAGATGTATTGCATGTTCTGGATTTGTAAGGCTTTATTTAGCTATACTTGTTTCTAATTATGTAATAAACTGTTAGCTACTTTTTTGTCTGTCACTAATGCTTCATTTGTTGTCACTCCTCTTTTTGTTTGATGAGGATACTTAGACTTGTTTTGTACTGTAGAAATATTAGCCATTAGAAAATCACTAATCTTGTGTAGATGCTGTTTATTTTTAGAAATAATTCTTTTCTTTTTTTTTGCTTTTTGTGGGAAATTTTCTGGAACATCTGTTCAAGTGTAAACAATCCTTTTCATATTCAATTACTTAGAACTCTAGCAAACTTAAGTGGAAATTTTGATTATTCTGATTTGGTATTTTCTGGCAATATAAGGTATTGCATTTAAAATATTTACTTTAGCATGGTGGTTACTATTAAAATAAGGAATTATAATTTCACTTGTTAAAATATTTTCAATTTTGTGTTAGATTATAAGCAAAATTGACATAAGACCTACATATGAATTGGATTTTTTTAACTAAAGAATAAACTTAATAAATATTTCAGTTTTGTAACTAATATAACATTTGAAAATTGTCTTAAAAGGCAGTAAGCAGTGTGCCTCCTGGTGGATTTCAAATTATGCATTTTCAATTTGTTTGTATTACAAATTTTGAAGTTAACCATAAAGAACATTTTTTTTAAAAATTTCTTTAAATTTTTAAACCACCTTAAATGAAGTAATCTTGTTTTTATAGTTTCACTTATTTTAATGTTAACAGAAAAAAATTTGTAAAATTGAATCAAATTTTAAGCCTTATTGATGTTTTTTTTTTGTTTTTTTTTCTTCTTCTTAGTCTACATCAGTGTTTACAAATTGTCAGCACTTGACTGACAAGGAAATAATTCTAATTGTGTGGGTCATAAATATAATGAAGGAAAATTATTACATGGCAATTCAAAATAGATGAGTAAACCTGAGATGCAAGGGAAAGAATGTGACCTTGGACTCTAAGAATCATTTCAAAATCTGAAGTACATCTAATCTAAACTTTGAACTTTAAATAATTACTGTTGATTTTATCACTGAAACTTATCCTGGCTTTTTAACTGGTTTGTTTACATTTTATTTTTATTCTACTAATAAATAAATGTGCATTGAATGATTTTTAAATCAAAAAAAGTCTGTTAAAATTGTTGGTTTTGAAATTTTTACTTTGTGTAACAGTTACTGGTGTAGATTTTACCAGTAAGTGAAGTTATACCTGGTGGACAGATGGAATGAGAATTGCTGTAATTGTAATTTACCATGTAGAGTAAGTAAATGGTTGTGTAACAAAGTTACTGATATGGATTTTACAAGTTGGTCAATCTATATTTGGTGATCAGTTGGAACAGGAATTGAAGTTGTGTGAATGACCAAGCTAGGTAATTTGGATTTTTACTAGTATATCAGAAGTACTCAGAGCTCTGTTTTTTCTAACTGTTGGGGAAACAAAAAGCATTAAATTACAAGAAGTTGAATTAGCATCTGGATTTGTCTGGATTTTAACCAGACTTAACAAGGTTTGAACTATTAGTAAGTATCCTAAACTGCCTTAATTTACAATGCAAAGACATTAAAATAATGAAATCTCTTTCCATTTCAACTGCTGATATCTTGTTTATTTTTGAGGATATGGTGATAAAATTAGTCTAACCAAAATTTAATCTTTTCTTTTTAAAGTTACAATTTTTTCTCATGTGTGTTTATTAGTTTTTATTCCTTGTCTCTTTAAATTGTTGCTATTTCAATGGCAGCACTTTTTCTGCATTTTTGAAGCTGATAATTTAATAATGGTATTTTTCAAATTTGTTGCACTCCAGGTTGTCTCCTTACATCTCAAAATAGTTCCATCTTAGAGAAAAATGATGCTCATTAATTTGGTGGGTTTATGGTTGCCCTTCACAAAAAAAATTAATTAAAAAAGTTCAGTAAATGAAATACCAGAGAAATTCAACTCTTACGGAAAAATGAAAATTACTCCTTCAATAATCAGTTGGTTTCCATTTTCTGTGCCCATACAACCTTAGGCACGTGCAAATCAGACTATACAGGTATACCTCACCCTACGTCATTAATTGGCTCCAGAGATCACAACTCTGGTTGAAATAACCACACTATATACCGCAAATAAGCGCTCCCCATTGCCTATTATAGTATTTATGATATGTATGTACAATATTCTAAATAAAATAATTAATTTCTAGCTTAGCATTAGCACTTGCACTGGGACTTCAGGTTCATGAGCAAAAATGTATTCTAAATCACAATTGAAATGTAACTGTGCAGAGCACATATGGAAACAAGTCTGAATTCAAAATTGGTGTTGGGTCAGAAAACAACATGAGTGCCACCTGTCGGTAGGAATTTGAAATAAGAGCATCTGCTGAACATACTTTATTATGCTAATTTTTTTGTTTTTGATGATTTTATGTTATATAGTATGCATAATATTTTTTAATTTATTTAAATGATTTTATGTGTTTATTTTAGTGTTTTGACATTTTTGATATGTTTAATCCTCTATGTAAACTTGAGTAAAATGACGTAAGGGGAGTTTTATTTTTCCATATAATATTTAAGAAAAACTGACATATCTTTGAAAATGACTTCACTCTAAACGACTTAAGTTGAGGTATCACTGTACTGTGTTCATTTTGTGCAATACTGTTTGGTCTGATGCATTAATATTTGTATTGCTGATCAAAGTAATTAATTACCTCATTTTAAATATGACTTGTTTCATTGATGGATATTACAGTTTAAATCTTTTTATATTTTCTTTAATGGTATGTTTTAAAGCTGTATAAAGTACTTTGCACAAACTTATGCTTGAGTCACTTTCAGCTTGGCTGCTGTTTTTTATGCATTTTCTTAACTCATTAAACAGAATTCATATTCTAAAATAGAAAACTAAATATATAAACTGAACATATTCTTATTTCTTTACATTTCACACTCTTGTTTGTACATAAAAAAAAAAATTAAAATAGAATTTTAAAGTGTCCAGTTTTCCTTTTAATGGTTATTCATTTTGATTACATTTATGGCTAGTAATGTTTACTCAAATTCTTAGGACTTGGGATTAAATTGAAAATTTATTTACAGTTTCGTTTTAAAAAAAAAAATGAACTGGATAAACTTAAATTTGGCACAAGGCTTCATAGAAAAGTGAAATGTAGTTAGGTAATTTTCAGTGTAACCTGTTTCAGGGTGTGTATTAGTGTATTCTACACTAGAGACCCCCTACACAGGTGATTAATAAAATTTTAATTTAATCCTCTATTCAGTGGATGATAAACTGAGTAGTTTTTTTTTTTTGTTTTTTTTTGTTTGTTTTTTTAAGTGGAAGGAGCAGGCCTTAAGAAGATAGCAAATTCATTGCAATATATGCTGATAAATTTAACTGATTATGGGAATAGACATTTCACTCATAACTTTTAATGGAACTTCATCTCCACCTAAAGGAACAAAGGAAAGGCCCTCAATAAATCTGAGTATTCAAACAACTCTAGCATTTCTGTAAAAGAACAACTTCAAATGACCTTCAGTTACAAGTGCCAAGGCCAATGAGTTGCAGTACACAATTACTCCAACTTTTACATTGACCATGTCATTAATATAGAGATGTTCACAAATTTGCCAAAAAAATGGCCTATGATGAAATGAAAAAATGGATTTACATACTTTTATAGGGGTAAAATATTGAAAAATGACTGTTTTATCATCACCTTTGTTTAGGTGATGATAAAACTAATATCAAGGAAACTTTTGATCTTTTTGATAATTAAAATTTTTAAAAATAAAAAAGAATTGTAAAAATTCATTAGTCATCAAAAAAAATTTTTCTTAAGAGAATAGTGTCCTTAATATATCTTTTATTTATAAAAACAATTAAAAACTTTCCCAATTAAATTATGTCATAGTTTTATTGCATTTTTTATTTTACAATTTGGAGCAGATTTTTGGTAAATAATTTTTTGAAAAAAAAAATTTTTTAAATAATTTAATTCATTTATGGATAAGTCCTGAAAATCTCATTAAAATCTGACAATTTCATTTTTGCAATAATTTCTAAATGTGTTTTTTACTGCAAAAAAGATACTAAATTTCCCACAGTAATCTTTGGCCAATGCAAAAAAAAAAAAAAAATTTCGAACATACTAAAAAGTATTAAAAAATGAAAACAAAAAAAAACTTTGGTCTTTCTTCTTAATAATATTTATTTTCTTGATTTGGAAATTCTTGCAAAAATCAAATAATTACCATATTTTAATGAAACTTTCAAGAATTATTCACAAATGAATAAAATTATTTTAGAAAGGTTTGGTTTTCCTCAAATAAGCTTTGAAAAAAGTATTTTTGCAGGGTTTTTTAAAATGGAAAATTAGCTTTTGTTTAAAATGATGGGCATCTTCGATTTTACTGAAAACGAAACAAATCTATTCCAATCAATTTGGTTTTAAATACACCAAAGTATTTTGCTTACTGGGTATAGTAAATTTTATTCTTTTATCTTTTGAATTAAAGCTAAAAAGAAAGCTTCAAGATTTTAGTCATTTCAGTGTTTTTAATTTGAAGATAAGTGAGTTTAAAGCTTTACAATAAGCATTTGTTTGAAGAATTAATTAGCCAATGATTGCTTTCAAAGTTTGTCATATACCTAAAATGGATACTTTTTTTACGCAAATTCAGGTTGGTATACTTTTCACCTGTTTTTGCCCCACTGTCAAGAAGTTGCAAGGCATTAACTGTTAAAATGTAACATGCACACACACACACACACACACTAAAATATATATAGTCAAAATTGCCTTTCTATGTCACATCTTAACTATTTTATTTTTGAGAGCACAATTTTTCCCAATGTTTAGGCTGGTCTGATCTAATAATTATTGATTCCACTAGTATTATATAGTTACCTACACAAATTCACTAAATAATTACCATGCCATGATAAAAAAAAAAAATGATCCAAACTTAATGAAAAAAAGATTTATCATCAAAATCTTTGTTATTAAGAGGAAAGATCAAAATATTTAAATATTTAATTAATTTTTATTTTTTTTTTATTTTTATTTTTTTTTAGAACATTTGAAATTTTGATTAAAAAGCTCTTTTTTTTTATTTTTTGCATCAGTGAATGGACTATAAATTAGCACAGCATATTTAGTGTCTTTATTTCACTGTTAATTTGGAAATTCTTGCAAAAATTAAAGTCCCAGATTTTAATAAAATATTATTTTACAATTACTTTTTTAAATTTTTTTTTTTACCTGTTTCATCCCATTTACTTAATTTTATGGAAACTTGAGAAATTCAAGATAATTTTTGATGACTATATTAGTTAAAAGCAGAACTCTTTGGTGAACTTAAATATCAAATTATTAAATATTTTTTGTTTTTTGTATCATCTTAACAAAAATCTGCTCTGAATTGTAAAATGAAATTGTAATAAAGCTAAGGCTTTATTTAATTACGAAAGCTGATTTTTTTTGTTTTATTAAAAATAAAAATTTAGTTTGGGATACCTACTATTAGAAACTGGCAATCCTGCTAGAAAAATGACAATTGGGATAAACCAGCTAATCGGTTAGATCTTGACCCAAATTTGTTATGGAATTTTATTTCTTTTAATGCTATCCACCATTTTTCCTTGATTTGTCTATAGGGGTTGAAAATTTGTCAGACCCTTACTGTATGTGACAAGAGGGTGAATCCACTTAGCTACTTCCTCCTGATCCTGTTGCTAGTACATGTGCATTTGTAACCCAATATTTAAAAAGCCCTATTCTCCATAAATATAGGGACCCACCAGTAATAGTGGGCAGTCATCCATGAGCAGTTAGGGTGCAATATACTGCCTAAGAATAGTTTCATCAAATTAAGAAATATTACTTTAGCCTAAGTGATTTTTGTCTTCAGAGTGGAATAGCTGGGGGCCAAATTTAAGAAACTAACTTTGTCTGCTGGTTTGAGATCAAAGTTTGAATTATTGAGTTGACTATCACAAATCTTGGGCAATGTTGTTTGTGATATAACTAACAAACTGGACATGGTTAAATCAAATACAGCACCACAGAATTGGGAAGAATTAAACTTGATGTAACTCGTATATATAATTTAGATCAAAGGGAGGATGAACAAGATATAACCCAGTCCCTACCTTAACTACATCTCTGGGACACATAGGCTTTGGTCCTGGGCTGTAGTCAAGGATGTACTACATTGGTGCCACAGAAGGAACATTTAAGCAATGTAGTACATGGTAGTGTTGTTTGCATTTACCTTGGCTTTACATACTATGTTTGTTTGCAGGCAATTTCCTTGTAGTGGGCATGTGGTTTTATTTCTGCAGTTGCATTGGTGGGGGGGTCTTTGAAGTGCTATTGCAAGTTATTACTTTTTTGTTGTGGCTTTTTATTATTTATGTTTTTAGTGTAGTTGTAGCTAACTTTTATGTTTTTGCTAAGGAGTTTAAGGGAAGTGTTTTCTATTAAGTTTAGAAATGTCCTGCTGATGTTTGTTTTGACAGTTTTGTTGTATGATGTGTTAAACCAAATTGTTTCTTTTTCTGTTTTGACAGTTTTGTTGTATGATGTGTTAAACCAAATTGTTTCTTTTTCTGTTTTGACAGTTTTGTTGTATGATGTGTTAAACCAAATTGTTTCTTTTTCTGTTTTTCCATTTTGGTTGTGGTAGTGTGTATTGTAGTTGTTGCATATGTCCACTTTTATTTAGTGCATTGTTATATGGCATTTTTCCATTGTTAAAATGTCTGTTGGATGAGTTGTCTGATAGTCTAAAACAAAAAAATAAGCTGGGAAATCATGAAAACTTCACCTGCATACAATAATATATCAAAGAGATGTCTATACAAAAAATTGGCAATAATCTCCCATACTCAACAAATGGAATTACTAAACCAAAGATCAGAAATAATTTTGAAATGGAGACACTAAAATAAATATCTAATATCACAGTTCATACCAAATGGATAATACCTACAACAAGTCTGATCACAACAAGAGGGCGCAGGCACACCAAACCCACAAAAACATAACCATCAACACCTATTGTTAACCCTACCTACTCTGTTACAACACTATCACCACGCCCACAACCACCACCATAGCAAGTAACACAGATCGATGGAGCTACCAGCACTGTTATCTACACTGCCATCACCCCCTACACTATCACCTCTATGAACACTGCCATCACCATGACAGTTGGTACAGCCATCAGAGGGGATAAACCACTAACACTTCAATAATCATAATTGCCATTGTCATTATTGTCATATTTTTTTACCCTTATACTTTCATTTCCATCAACATTAGGGCTAAATTTACTGTTAACACATCAATAACTATTATTACTAATTATATCAACCATAATATGTAGACCTGTGTGTCCTCCCAAAATGGAAACACAGGAGAATCCCCCCCTCCACGCACACACACCAAACATAATCAAACACAAACAGGCATAGTTTCAATTTTAAAAAATAAACTAGTTTGATAATCGCAAAAGCGCAATTCCCAAACTCATATCCCTACAACTGAATACGTTAGCTCTAATACTGATATTGAGCACTTTCCAATAAGTACCGCACATACATACGTGTTGGTGGTGGACTCTCCCGTTGTTTTACACATGTGAGAGTCAAGCAGTTCAGTTCTTAGGAACCGATAGCCAGACACCAGCACATATGATTTGATTATAGTGGTGAAAACTTTGTGCAGAACCAACCACACTTTTTGAAGTGCTGAATACAGAGACCTGGTGCACTACATACTACAAGGTCCCTAAACAACCCTCCGCAAGTTTTGAATTCAAAGTTGTCCTTCTAGAGCAGTTGCCATCCAAGGCTATAGAACTCAGTCTGTCCTGCTATTTACCCATAGCTGGAGGGAGAAGAGGATTAATACCTTTCCCCAAGGGTATTAGCACATAAGTGATTGTAATGGATTTGACTGAAATTCGAACTCGGCTCTCCGATTGCTCAATCTGAGCCTCTATACACTACTCCACTGATAAGTACTGCACACACACACACACACACACACACACACGTATATGTGTGTGTGTGTGTGTATATATATATATATATATATATATATATAATAAAATTCTCAATGTGTGTGTTTATGTGTTTCCACAGTTTTCATCCAATTTCGATGAAATCTTTTTTGTTTGATTAATTCTTCAGTGCCATTTTTGAGTCCAAATTTACATTGCATAAAGCCTACTACTACAGTTTTAACGTGTTGCTTTCATTGTCGTTTATACCCATTCCCAATTTAAATTTTTTTATTGTCCTACCAGTTTTTGCATTGCATTCACTGTAGTGATAAGTAAGCGTACTTTTTTTATTATTCAACATTTATTCTTCAAAACTTTCCTAAAGTTTTTAGTGCTTTGTGATCCCTGTAGCTTTACAGCATTTTCTTCTGGTATTTGCCCACATATTCCATTTGACAATTCATACTTGCCTAAGATATGCCACCAAAGAAAGAAAAAATCTTGCTTAGGTCGCAAAACTGCTGCTGCCAGGTCCACCATTAGAATAAGAGATAATGAATCATCTTTAGCACGTTCAGTTTGCCTGTCTCAAAATGCCTCTCAGAATGCTTTAATCGGAGCCACTGAGTCCGAAGATCAACATAGCCATTGGCTTTCCAGAAGAGAATACCTGAATGCTTCTGCGCACAAGACTGAAAATGATGATCATAGGATTCAACGGCTGAGGAGAAATGCCTCTTCAACTGCTGCTGTGCATGAGGCCCTTTACAGCCCCCTAATATGGGAACCAATAATGAGTGCCAGAGAAAAGCAATAATACCAACAAAAATTGCAATATGAGCTCTGGCAGAAAAAAACATGCAATGATAACAGCAAAAAGTGCAATATGAGCACTGTTAAAAAATGGTTGCTGAAGAAATTAGGTTTATAATAACCAGAAATTCATACACAGATGTCCTCAAGTACACATGGCACAGTGGATAAAGGCGTTATCAAGTGACAGGACCCAAAGAATACGAGTTCAATACCTGATCAAGGCGGTGGAGAACTTGGAGAGGGGAATTAACAGGAGATGACTGACATCCATTAGACATGGCACGTGGAACTAGAACAGTCTACCCCTGCGAGCGAAATAAAGGGTTCGGTTTGACATTCCAAACACCTGAAGAAGGCCAGAGCACACAATGGCTGAAACGTGATAAATATGGCAACAAAGATGAGGATGATAGTTTGAACAATGTAAATAGTAAAAATAAATGCTTCATATACTTAGCGACTTTTCAGTGTTGTTTCTTGAAATGTCTGTCATTAAGGAGTCAATATTTGGTTTTAAGCAAGCAAGGGTAATAAAAATTTATAGACCTGCGTTAAAGACCACTGCAATTGAAAATGTATACCCCCCCTTCTCAGACCAATCTTAATTGTTTTATTACTCTTCAAGCAGAAGAACTTTATCACTGCCAGTTCAAGAAAGACATTTGTGTCACTACCACACGAAGAGAATGTTTAATATCGAAATACAGAACAAAAATTAATTCATTTTAATGTGGAAATATCCACTCTTTGTCTGAAGAAGGTCACGAGACCCAAAACGTGTATTGTAAAATTATGGAAAATAAAGCATAATATATATTTAAAAAAAAAAAAAAAAAAAAAAAATCCACATTACAACCAAAAACGTTTGTAGTTTCTCTCTTTTTTTTAAATTTTTATATATATATATATATATATATATATATATATATATTCCCTGAAGTTGATATTTTGTGCATTGATGTCTGTAAAAGTTTTTTTCTTCTTCTTCAGGGATGTGCCCAACCCATGCTCCATATTATGGTAACCGTTCTGCTACATATATCATGATGTCCAAGTATTCAGAAGCCCTTGCAGATGCAAGAATTGCAGTCTCTTTAGATGATACTTTTGTCAAGGTTTGTGTGCTTTTGTCAAGAACTGTTACAAACACTATAGTAAATATTTCAGAAGTGTGTTATATATATATATATATATATTCATTCTCTTTATCTAAATGTTCACGTATCTTCTCTTATTTTAATTGTATTCTTTAAATTTTGTTTCATCTTTAAACTTTATTATTTTCTTTCAGTCATTTTGTAATTTATCAGTTATCATTAATACTGATTTTACTTGATAAGCATTTGTTCAATTTGTATTTATGATTTAGGGACACTTAAGAGAAGCCAAATGTCATCTTATGCTTGGTGAGTCCAGTGCAGCCATCCGCAGTTATGAAACTGTTTTGCAGCTGGAACCTTCTAATTTAATTGCATTAAAAGAGGTAAGGTATTTTCATTTTATTTAAGGATATTTTTTGCATCTAATTATGTGTAACAATTATTATTTTTGCTCCAATAAAAATGTTTTTTGTTAATTTGTTTCTTTATTGCAGACTTTATAATCTTACAATTACATCCATTTTAAGCTAGATTTGTATCTTGTTGCAATAAGTACTTATGCTATGACAACTAATCATTGACATATGCTTGTATAATTATATGTGAGGTTTGAAATACTTGAAATTTTCCATAGTTACAACATGGCACATTTTACCTGAAGGAAATGTATTTTCTCGTGTTTTTATGTTCATAAGTTAGTTATTACAGATGTTTGTCTAATTTTGCATGTTTATTATTCTCTTTAATGCTGGTGAATATTAATTAACCTTAATAACCAATCTTTTTACTGGCCAATTTCCATATTCTGAATTTTTTAAAAAATTGTCTTTAGGAATTTCCAAAAATTTCAAAACCTCGTTAGTGAAATGTGATATTAAAAACATTTCTTTTGTTGTGCAAATAGACTACTCTCTACTTAAACAGCAATTCTTAGGCAGATTCTGGTTTTAAATTAATAAGATATCTTAGGAAATTGTACTTGCTAAATTTGGTAGACAATTGCTTTGTCATCATAGCAACAGGTGCAAGCAGCATTGCATTAGCTAAGTCAAATGACTGACTAAAAGGATTAGCAGCCAATACCTTATATTAAACTTTTTTCTTTTCAAAAGTGATTGTAAGTAGAGGCTTGGTAGTTGTTAGTCATAGCTTTTGCATGAATGTTGATTTACAAGATTTTCCTGTAAACTACAAAATTATTTTTAGAAATCTTAACAATTGAAAAAAATTTTATAATTAAGGATTATTTTAAACTTTTATATTCATTTCTCCAGATAAAATTTGCCCAGCAGATGCAAGAATTTGAAAATATGGCAGAAGGTGATTTTATTAAACAAGATTACAGGAGGGTAAGACTTTTTTCTTTTTTATGAGAGGAATGTTTTATCATCCTGATCTTTATTTCATGCTTTCCTGAATAGCTTGACCAAGAAGTTTTGCTTTTTAGCTATTTTAATCCCTCCCCCCGTCTTTTTTGTTGCTCCCTTAATTTTATATAGAGAATGGGAAAGGTTGATTTATTTTTTTTTGTTATCTATTAAATATTGACAAGTTAGCAAATTCTTTCCTCTATCTTACAAACTAAGCTAGAAATAAACTAACCTCCAAATGTCAGGCAGATAGTCACAAGAAAGTCATTTCAAAATACAAAACTGAATATTTAAAGTAAAACCATTTGTTATGACTGACTTGATGCTATTGTCATTTGGAATTCCAGGCCATGTATTCAGAACTTGCTCCAATACTCGTGGTTCTTCAGCCAGATCCAATGTTATGAGGAGAATTCCAGTTCACTAAATAAATAAAATTAAAAAAATCTTGTTTCTCCTAAAAGGATGAGAATATATCAAAAATATCTGCCCATTTCATATGGTGAGTCCTTGTACTACAGATTTTTTCATTTTTTTTTTTTTGTGTGTGTATAGTGTTTTCTATCTAACATAATTATGATTTTAATCGCTTAGTATAGTATTTAATTTATTTACTTTTTTTTTTTTTTTTTTTTCATCCAGCTTGGAAATTAGGTCACAAATCTTAAAATTAATTTTATGGTTTGAATTTTACTAAGTTGATACAATTTCTTTTTCATTACTAAAACAAAGTTGATTTCTACAACATCAAATTGGCTAAACAATGTATTATCTCGAATAAAGCTTCTTCCTAAGCTCTGCTTTGGTCAGTATTGTGTTAAATTCTAAATGTCCACAATTTAAAAAAAAATACTCTTTTACTTATCAAAATGATTCAGCTGATATATTAATGTTCTTCAACCACAATTTTGTTTTAATAAAAAATAACAACCTGAGTAACTTGGCAATTAACATTGAAATGAAAATATTCTAGGAATTTTTTTTTTTTGTCTCCCATTTGTCAACATTAACTCATCTATACACATACTTTTTTAATAGCAATAACATTTTGTGGCTGGCTCCTGTAAAGTCTTCTGATATTGCTAAATGTTTTGTCTATCAGCTGGAAAATCAACTTTGATATTTTCAGTATAATTACAAAAAATATATAGTTATCTACTAATTTTAGTTTTAAAGCTAGTTAATTTATATTTGGCTGCATTAAATTACATAAATTTAAGATTTTTTTTCTCACATAATTCAATGACTGAAATGTAATTTAACAAAGGACTATGAACTTGTTCTTTTAAATATAAAAACAGTTATTCTGGTAACTCTGTTATATTCAATATCATTTGAAGTTTGTACAAATTAAGTCAACAGATTTTGGCAAATGTTTCAATATTTTAGTTAAAAATATCTTTACTGACTGGACAGTGCACACAAATGAGTGAAAATATTTTCCATTTCTTGAAAAGGATTTTTGCTTGGTAGAGAATACATGAAGGATTTTGGAAATGTTATGACAATTTCCTTCTCATCAAATTTTTTCACTTATTCATATCAACATTTTTTTTTTCATTTAGATAATTTGTAAGTATATCAATTTTCCTAGGCTTTGTCTGATTTTTTTTTTATTTGAAATGTTATAGGCAACAAGTTGCCATTAAATATTCAATACAACCATGCATTAATTTTTTTTGCGTGTAAATGAAAAACAAATTCCTTTTTAATTACTCTCACTACTTTAAATTTGTCACTAAGATTGCCAAAATTTATAAAAGAAAACTGTTTATTTACCTAATCAATTTAAGAACCAAGATGCATGTTTCTGTTCAGATAAATTGGAAACTATTTGCTGCTCTTATTGTAGCTGTTTGTGTGTGTGTGTGTGTGTGTGTGTAACTCTCACATGCACACACATACATACACACTCACACATATGTATTATGGCTTAGATTCTAAAACTGATTTATGGTATTTGACTTTAATAAATTTTTTTTTCATTATTGTAGGCAGTCTATTGTATTGACAGATGCTTGGATTTATCTTCAAGTTGTCTAAAATTCAAAATAAAAAAAGCTGAGGCTCTTTGTCTTCTTGGTAGACTTCAGGAATCACAGGAGTTAGCAAAGTAAGTTAAAGTTGGTACTTCATGAAATCTTTAATCTTGTTAATCTATTCCTCTGCAATTTTAAAAAAATTTTATATAATGAGGTGTTGAAACTTCTTCCCTGACAAAAAAAAAAAACCCTTAATAGAGACAAGGATTTTTCAGCATTTATATATCATACTTCAAAGCAATTCTGCTTTTCCTTATACCTGGCTTAAATTCTTTATAATGCATATACATAACCAGAAATTTCAATATTCACAAATTTAATATTAAATTTTTAATTAATGGTAATATCACTTTCTTTTAGTGATGTCTTACAACGGGATAATATGAATGCTGACGCTTTGTTTGTGCGTGGCATGTGTCTGTATTACCAAGATAGCATTGAGAAAGCATTCCAACATTTCCAGCAGGTCTTGAAGTTGGTACCAGATCATCACAAATCTAAAGAAGTATACAAAGTAAGTATCTATTATTTACCATTTATTCACCAAGGTTTTTCTTTCAGACAGATCTTTAATATAGATTGATCATTTATAAGAATATACTGTTAACTCTTTATCGTATAAGGATAGATGTTTACTAAGAGCATTATTGCTTGAACAAAGCTATTTCAGAGAGAGGAAGACAGAATACATACTAAAGGGAATTCCCTGTAATCAAGATACAAGCTGCATTTTTGTAAGAAGTTTCTGTATGTCTTCTCCCAAATCTTAATTATAATTTAAGATCACAAAAGTGGGTTGATGCTTTTTAAGTGCTACAGTTTAATTTAAAACTTACCTTATAGGAATTTGAAAGTTTTAAAAGCAAGTGTGTGTGTGTATATAATATATATTCTCTTTGAAGTTGATAATTTGTGCATATTCCCAGAATAATTTTTAAAGTTTTTGCTAGTGCACAGCTGGTAGACAGTATAAATTTCGGGGGAGGGGCGTCTATTCAAACATGAAGTATCCCCTAAAAATGTTTGAAGTAATAAAAATGTTAGAAATAAATTCATTAATTCTTTAGAAATGTTTGCATGTGCATGCAACCGACTGAGCAAAACTGGAGAGTTTTAACATGTAAAGATATTTTTTTTATTTTATATATACTTTCTTTAAGAATATGGACATTTTGTAGTTGTGAAGAAAGTGATATTAAACAGCAACAATTAAGATACTGTATACATTTGGAGATATATATCTCCAAGACATTGCTTTGTAAATATTTCTTCACTATAATTAATTTTATATTTTTCTTTCAGCGAGCAAAATCCATGCTGAGTAAAAAGGAGGAGGGGAATCAAGCATTCCGATTTGGGAATTTAGAAGAAGCATATAAACTTTATTCAGACGCATTACTCATTGATCCCCATAATAAGTACACAAACTCTAAATTATACTTTAATCGAGCAACTGTTTGTTCAAAGGTTAGTCTTTCAAAGTTGTTTTGTTTTACAAATATGTAAATATCAATTTCCCATATTCACCAGACATTTTGCTAAACACCATGATCTAAGAATTAAAAATCCTAATTTTATTTTGAATTTTAGTCTTTCAAAATTTCTTGAAATTAAAAATTTTATATTTTTTTCTAGCTTAACAAATTAGAAGAATCTGTTTGTGATTGTACAAAAGCTATTGAGTTAGATGACTCTTATATAAAGGCATATCTCAGACGAGCAAAATGGTAAGTATCAGTATAAACACATTTTCTTGTTTATTCCTTCAGCACTCTGGGAATTCAGCATTTTATACAATTTTAGTTTGTTCAATATGCAATGAGAAATCTTGTATCAGAATCGAAAATAACAACTTTGGGTGTTATATTACATGTGTAATGCAACACCCTAGTGTAGTACATAACAATATTTTTTTATTTTTATAAATGAAGTAACAACTATGTGCAGTTATCCTACTCGATTAGGAACCTCTCATAATTCATATTGGTTGTTAGAACAAAATCTTTTGATTCTTCTGAAATATTAGCACAATTTCAAATAACTTTTCTTTTTCTTTCTCTTTTTTTCTTAACTGCAAATAGTAACTTTTCTAAACTTTCTTATAGCTACACAGACTTGGAAAAATATGAAGAAGCTGTCAGAGACTATGAGCAAGTTTACAAATTAGATAAAAGCAAAGGTAACACTACATTTTTTGGATCTTTACTTTCTTTCTTCGCTCATCATTTTTTTCTTCATTAACCCTACATTATGATAGTAACAATGGCCTAAATATTTTTTTTGTTTTTTGTTTTTTCGTTTGTCACCACAGAAAATAAACAGATATTACTAGAAGCAAAGCGAATGCTGAAGAAAAGTAAGAGAAAAGACTACTACAAAATTTTGGGAGTCAACAAGTCTGCATCAGAAGAGGAGATAAAAAAAGCTTATAAGAAACGTGCTTTGGTTCATCATCCAGGTAAGCTTTCAATTGAGCATAACTTAATATGTTATAAGGTCAATTTTCCCAGTAGGAAGGCTAAAATGGAAAATGGGTGTTGAAATATTATTTTCATTTGGTGCCTGTTCAGAAATAGATAATTGTCACCAGGCAATTCAATTTTACAAAGCTTCATTCTCTGTGACAAAATTAATTTCTTGTAAGATTCTCTGATGTAAATCTAATTAATATTGTAATATTAGTTATTTAAGTTCTTGATAGATACATATAGCTTTAATTTGTTGAAGCATTAATTTGCTAAATATTTGTTGAATGAAATTTCCATTATAAAATGAGAACGCTTAAGTAATTTTTATGAATTTTCTTTTGTCTTCCAGTGTGTAATTGCAATTAAAACATGAAATTTTCTGTTGTGTCCATTTTGTTTTTTTATGTCTATCAATAACAATTGTATTTTTCTTTTTCTTCTCAAAGATCGCCATTCTCATGATCCTCCCGAAGTTCAGAAGAGTGAAGAGGCTAAATTTAAAGAAGTCGGTGAGGCCTTCAATGTACTTTCAGATGTTAAGAAGCGAGCAAGATATGACAATGGCTTTGATATGGATGATAATGATATTGCCTTCGGTGAGTCTGCAAAACTTGATTCATGCCTATAATTTCTTAAAGTTGTGCAAACCCCACCCACCCCATGCACACACACAATTTATTTAACTATAGAAAATAAGTAATATTCCTGTTGGGTTTGGTTTACAATTCTCCTTTTGATTTTTTTAGTATCATTCTTTGAATTGTTTTGCATGCATATAATTTCAAATAGGGCAGGAGTACTTAACCTCCTTATGGCTTGAGAGAAACAGTATTTTGAAATACCTTTTCTATCTTGTGTCAAAACTGGGTGCAAAAATTTATGTTGAAAAAAAATTCCATAGGTATACTAATGGTGCATGATATAAATGCAGATGGACAACTCTCCAGCCACACTTCTATCAAAAAATTTATTATACTCTCTTATAAGTAAATATTTTAATCTTTATGTACATGTCATTATCGTTAGACTTCTTTTAAAGTGTTAACTGAAAAAAAAATATTTCCTTGCAAGCTAACAAAGAGTCAAATATATAAAATTTGTGATGCATGTCTAAAAAAAAAATAAAATTTGTCAATTTTTAAATCCTGTGAATGTCCATCTCAGTAAAGAAAGCTTACATTTACTGACCTCTATATATATATATATATATATATATATATTTCAGTGATGACTGTTTTTTGCAAATGAAATGAACATAATAGAAGCATTTTTTGTGATGTAGGTAACAAGGAATTTGATTTTATGCATAGATTAAACCAATGTTTAATATGGTGGGGAGAAGTTTCAATTTTATGAGACTGGCTCACATTGTTAATTACTTGTCTTAATTTCTTAGTTCTTTGCTGGTCTGTATTTTTAATTAACACGCTTTTTCTTTTTTTTTTTCTTTAATTATGTCTGCAATGAATAAGTTAAGATTTGTACTTAAGTGTCTAATGGATAAAAAAAAGTCTCTATCAAATGACAATTTTCTATTACATCAAAAAGCATAGTTCGAAATAAACTGGCCTTGTAAGCTTGAGTTTTAAATTGGTTTTGTTTGCATATAGTAATTTTTAAGTACAACCCTTTCATACAAGCTTTTAATTTCCTTCTGTATTTGAATAAATATTGCCAAAAAATCTTTTGAATGAACTGTATATTTCCAATTACTGTTTTGTTTTTTTTTGTTGTTGTTTTTTAGGTACTTTTCTCTTCTTTTATCATCCCTCTCTTTTGGTAAGCTACTCCTAATCAATTTTCTTGTTTCTTTTTTTCTTTAGATCAAATTGATCCCACTCAAATATTTGCCACTTTCTTTGGCAACCAAGGCTGTGCATTCCGTGGAGCTACTGGAGGTTTTCCTGGTGGCCAGGGTTTCTCTGGTTTCACTTTCCAGTTTGGATGAATTTATATTTGCAACACAAGAGCAAGGTGACTTGCTTGAAAACTTATTATAACTGGAAATTTGAGAAAATAAATAAGCTATACAAATAACAGAATTGAATCACATCTTATAAAATATATATATATAATTTTTAAAAACTGTACCCCTCCCCCCAAAAAAAAACTTGGCTGTGGGAGAAAAAGGAAAGAGTGACCCAACATTTTTTATCATTTACTCCCTAAATACTACAAAAAGCAAAAGTTAAGCTGAGAAATAAAAGGATATTATGTGGTGAGAAAAAGATCAGAGAAAATGTCATGCTTTTGTTTGTTTGCATTTTTTTCCCTCCCCCATCCCTAAATTATCTTTGTTCTGATTGTTATATGAACTGAACAAAACAATATCACTCTTGTCATGGGTCACATTTCTCCTCTCACTCCCCAGTGTCATTTGTATAGTACACACACACACACAAACACACATATATATATATATATATATATATATATATATATATATATGTGTGTGTATACACCCCCACAAAAAAAAAGAGCGTTTTTTTTTTGTTTTTTGTTTTTTTCCTTCTTGCCTTCTCATTGA
Organism: Acanthosepion esculentum; assembly: GCA_964036315.1. Taxonomy (NCBI): domain Eukaryota; kingdom Metazoa; phylum Mollusca; class Cephalopoda; order Sepiida; family Sepiidae; genus Acanthosepion; species Acanthosepion esculentum. The sequence goes on along the minus strand of OZ038492.1, from coordinate 54,472,308 downwards.
TCATTGAAAAATAACAAATGCTGTAAAGTAATAAGTAGTTTCACATTATCTGTATAATAAAAAAACAAAACATTTTTTTCCACCTCCTTTATGAAGTGTTTAGAAGTTTTACTTCCTGATTTTCTTTTTATCGGAATGTCACTGCAGATTTCCGAATGTGCTGTGTATTTAAAAAAAATGTAAGCAGTAAAAATGGCATAGCAAAACAAATTTCTTGGTTTTTCTTTTTTCTTTTACTCTACATCAACACCTCTTATTTCTATTAGAAAATGTCTTAAATCTATTACTACTTACTCCTTCCACCCCCGCTCTTGTGCTATAAGAGTTGTGCTAGCTTTGTACTGAGATAATAGGAGAGGTCTTGTGTTTAATGTGTATATAGTTGCTCTTATAAATAGTAATAAATCTGTATCTTTGTGCATGTCATCTTTACTGTATATATATATGGAGTCACTCAAATTGCACATATTACGAAAAAGAGAATCATTTGTCTTTCTCTCCAATCACTGCCATGTGTAGTTACATTTTCTTTTTTTTTTCCCCACTGAGTGGTTAGCAAGTGCTATATTATAAACTTGTCTGAGATCATTTCTGCATTATTTGGCAGCTAAGGAGGATGTGAAATATTTAAAATATTGACATTTGTAGTCTTAACATATCAAATATATCAGTTTTATTGTGGAAATATTTAAAATTCCACGTAGTTTCTACAGTTTTTTGTTTGTTTTTTTTTTTTTTGTTTTTTTTTTTTTTCCTCCCTTCATTCAATTTGGTTTATTAAATTCTTTGCTCAGGACTGGTGAAATTCCTTGTTTTAACATGCATCGCTCCAATTCTTATAATTCTTATTTTGTTTAAAACTTTTGATTTGCTTGACCTGTTCAAGGTCAACAACAAAGAAGATATAATGCAATTTTCTTTGTGTGTGTCTGTGTATCCCTCCCTCACTAGAGTATGCCATTGGGGAAGACAACTGCAAATTCTTTTTACTTGCAATCATTATAGAACATGTTAAATAATTAACAGAGAAGGAACTGAATGCTATTTTGAGTTTCTAGTATTAATTTTATAAACTTGTTTCTGCTATGCCTGATTTGTTCAGAGGGGTTATTCAGTTGAACCATGAAGAGATTTATGAAGTGAAAATGTTAAGTGTTCTTCCTCTCCCTTTTATTCAAGTTATATTGCTTGTGTCAAGCAATAATGTTGATTGGATATGTTGAACAGCTAGTAGAAAAAAGCTACAGAAAATACTATTCCTTTAACAAAATACCCATCAAAAATAATAAAATTTGTGTATGGATTGGAATTTCTGTTTAGCCTCTTTTTAAATATAGCATGCATCCTTTTTTTTTATATATATGGATATATATCTACATATAAAAAAGTATGCATGTGCACACAACTTTCACAGATACTGATCCTAAGCAGAAGTGTACATATGTAATTTTTTTTCATGTTTGTATACACGTGCATGAGTGCTGAAAAGTTTTTTTTGGCTATACTCACTTTCCATAATTTGACCATATTGCAGGAGATATATATATATATATATATATATATATATATATACGCACACACACAACATGGAAGATAAGTTGTAATTTCATGGTTCTTTGCATTGCTTAAGAGCATGCAGGTGATTTGGTTAAGATTTCTTTTTAAAAAAAAAAATACAAAAATATTTACCTTGCCATAATAAAATTAAAAAAGATGCATTGAAAAAATAAAGCAAGGCAGATAGTGATAATTCAAAAGTGATTGGGACTTTGAAAAAAGGGTCAGTTCTATTCAAATAAGACTAATCATAATATTCACATAATTTTTTTTTTTTTACATTCAATTTTTTTGAGAATTGTTTTTGTCTAGTGTAATGCATAGGTGTAAATACTACCTGACTAATGATACAGGTTAATTACAAAGGCAAAATAGATTTTTCAGTCTAAAATTAATGTAGCTATTAACAACGATAGGACCAATAAACTGATTTGGGCAACACTTCAAAATTTGATTTACTTGGGTTAAATATCATTTGTAGGCCTTTTAACAGACTGTTGACATTATTTTTCAAAGGCATTACTGACAATTTTTATAAAATTATTTGATAATTAAAGAGTGTGTTCTGAATGATATTAAAATGACTAGTAGATAAAAACTTGAAAATGTGTATGATTTGTAGCGGGGATTCATCTATCCTAATTCGTGACAACTTGAGAAAAAGTTCTCAACAGCATCTTACTGAAAATAACTATACTTCATAATAATTTATGGATATCTAAAAAAAACTCAAGTAAAAATTATTAAAGGTTCATCAGTTATTATTTGCTGAAAGTAGATAAATGTTTCTGCGGGAATGTAAAATGCCAATAATACCATTTTTATATATATATATATATATATATATATATATATATATATATAATGTATATTTGGTTGGATTGATGTGAGTTTGTGACCCTGTGTTTCACGCTTTTGTGATCGGCAGACAATCTGATTAATTTTTTTAAATTTTGGATTTATGTAGATTGCATTTATTGGTGTTATGGAAGTACTGCGCGCATATATATATATATATTGAATTTTTTATTTTTTTTTTTTATTTTGGTACAGCCAATAATGGAATCCAAAAGAACTTTTGGTCATGAACTTTTCAGCACTCTTTGCATGTTATATTAGTTGTGTAACAGAAGAATAAGCCTACTCTGTATGTGCAGAACCCCCACCATGACCAACATGCTCCAAGTGGGAATTTAATTTTTAAAATGGAGTTTTAAAAGCTGGTGATTGCTATAGGCAAATTGTAAGATTTAAGTTTAAAATTAAGTTAATGCCCGTTACTTGGAAGGTTTGAATAATTTTTCTCTTTCACCTCCTTTTTTTTTTTTTCAAACTTCAGGAATGAATGTTGCTTGCTTAAGTCATCTCCCCACCCACATTCCTTAGCTTAAATTAAGGAGGAGTGCAATTGGTGTGGCTGAAAGAATTGCGATGAGTGGTTCAATTTATGACTGGAACAAACAATACTTGTCATGGACTTTATTCATCTCATTTATAAACAGATTTGTAAACTTTGAATTTTTTTTTTTTTTTCTAATCAACTTGTTTTTGTAGCACCTCTTCCGGTGACTTACATTCACACGCACACACATAAACATTTTACTGAAGTCAATGATTACAAATTCATATTACAAATATGACTTCTCACAAATAAATGAATTTTAATTACTTCATTTGTTTTTGTTTTGTATTTTTTGTTTTCCCTCACCAATTAGAAAATTTTAATTTAAATCTGTCTATTGCGTTGCTCCTTTAAAGGCAGATGCATTTGAGATGGATACCTGTCAAAATGCTTTAAGATTTTTGCAAACTTTTACTTCTCCTTTACTTGTCTGACAAAATATTTCAATGCAAATGTTTTGCTTATTCTATTTATTGCAAGTCTTTCTTGGCTGTAGAATATTCACGAAACCAGTACATTTGAAAAGTATACTGCTTCTAGAGTACATCTTGTAGACTGGTAAGAAATCAGGTTTGATTTTATAATAAACCAACAATAAAAAAAAAAATTTAATGTTTGATCTTAAGACTTCAGAGGGGAAAATAAGTCATATTCATTATCTCCCTCTTCCTTTAGATATAAAATACAAATATTTATTCTACTCTATAAATACCTTTTCTTAATTGAATTTACTTAATGAAAAGTTCTAGTCAAAGCTTCAGTTTTTACCATTAACTCTTTCTATTCTGAACAAATTTTTAAAAAATTTTTCCCTTAAGCATACACAGTCGTACCTCTAACACTTTTGCCCCAGGCCCTCAACCTCTGACGTCTTACTCTCTGGGTTGAAGTGTCTACTCGGTCTTAACTAAAATTAAGGGAGTGGCTGTAGGTCCACTGAGCATCTGTAGATCATTCAACTGGTCCACTGATTTAATACTGCTTCCTTGCCGACGTGTTTGGTTTGATCCAGGAAGCAGAAGTGATGTACATCCATTCACGGTCGACTAAAGATGTAGACATGGCTGGAGAGTCTGTGCTAAGAAATTTAGAATGCACCCAAAAAAAAATATATATATATATATATATATATATATATATATATATATATATGCAAAAATCCGGACAAACAACTATTCAATGGTTGAATTGTTAATGTCTTTTATATAGCAGAAAAGAAACGGGTTACAGAAGAAAATAATTGATGTAAAAACTCATACACTGGATTCTAGACAGAGAGTGGGTTGTGATTAGCTTGTGAAATTGTCTCAGAAAGATAAGACTCTTGCGATGGAGAGATAAAGAATTCTGTGCGCCGCTTAAAGTTTATAGTTGTGTTCCTTCTTGGCGGTAGTAACAGTAGTAGTAATCTTCGTGGTAGCAGAAGTATCGGCACTTATATTAACAGTGAATGTTAGCGAGGGTTTTGTTCCAATCCCTGACGTCACTTCCAGTCTCCGATATCTCTCCACCCAGCTCGACGACAGACGAGCCCAAAAACAACCTTTTGATTATTGTAGCTTGTTCGACGTTTCTGTTTCCACTGGTAGTAATAATAGCAGCAGTCTTAGATCGTTGGAGTAATTCTCTTCGTACTTATATCAACAAAATATGTTAGCGGGCATTTGGTTCCAATCTCTGACGTCACTTCCAGTCTCCGACCTCTCTACCCAGCTCGACGGCAGACGAGCCAACCACTCTGTCAACAGATTTCTGTGCGTGTTTATATAGATAAACCTGGCTGATCATAAATCGACCCTTGGCCCGCACGTGCTTATCATGAGTGCTGCCTTCAACCCAAAATCATGTGGATTTTAAAGTTCCTCATAGCCTTAGTAAACGCTATTTCAAATTTTAACCGATAAAAATTATCTCAACCATCTTCCATTGTCTTCCTAATGACCCAATTTCAAATGGGCTAGATCAGATTCCCATCAGTAAACAAAATTGTTCTGATCTAATTTCGCTGTTCAAATCTACTCCAATTTTAATAAAAAAAAAAATATTTGTGTGTGGTTCCCAAACTCTCTCTGTTACATTTTTTTTATTGTTGGAGTTCGCAACACTCCTTACCAATTATTTCAGTCTCATTACAAAAAAGAAAAAAAAATTTGATTTATTTCGTAAATCTGTCCCTCCGATTTTGTCTCGCCTTCACAACAGGCTTTGATGAAATTTTTGTTGTTTCAGGTCCTTCCACGACAACCGTGGACTCTTCTTCAATATCAGTTAGGGGTCCCAATGCACTTGGGTCGGACGTACCTTGGTAAAGTGCACTAACTGGAATCCCTCCTTCACTCATGCATTCCCGTGCCAGTTTATTCTGCCCGGTCGACAACACCGCACGCCTCTTCAATCACCACCAAACCAACAAGGCCACGACTATCATTAGTATAATTCCCACAACGGTCAGCCAGGTTATTATAGCAACCCAATTCTCTTTCCAGACCGAATTCAGCGTACCTATCTTATCTAACTCTGACTTCAACCGTCCAAGATCACTCTTATCGATTTGCCTTAGCAACGTCGGCATCTTTTCTAGCGACATCTTAGGAATCTCTCTTACAATGGGTTCCCACAATCCTGTCCATCCACTGGTATTCATTCCTACCAGCTCTAACAAAGCCTCATTCTCTTCAAACTTCTCTTCTGCTTGGTAGTAGGGAGGTAAAGAGATAGATGGACCATGAGTTCCACAACCAATGGGTAGCTCTACAAAAGCAAAGGGGGAATAAGTCTTATCTTAGTGGTGGGCTTCCCTTCACACATTTTAGATAATTCGATCTCTTCTTTGTGTGGCCACTGCCCAAATTCCGTCAGAGACACTGGTTGCTTTAGGTAATATTACACTAGCCAACACCTCTACCTGACAATGATCTCTAATTCCCTTCTTATTTTTCTTAAATAAATCTAGTACACACAGATTATGACTACCTGTCACGCAAATTGGACTTACAGACCCACAGATACCTAAAGCATCATTCTTGCATTTTTCTGCTCCTCCCTTTGTTAATAGCATAAACTCTATGCTGGTTAGGTTTAGGGCAACAAATGCCGTCTCTACTTTGTACCTAGCCACCGCTCTTCGGCCTTAGTTTTGGATAGGGAAGGGGAAGATTCGTTACCTGATAAATTTCAAAGGCACTAGCATGTCTAATTGTGCTCTCACATTCTCTAACAACACCGTTAAAGAGTGACTTGTTTGACATACCTTACTCATTATAGCTAATAATTGAAAATACCTTTGAAAAAACACCTCTAATTTCTGTAATTCGGTTGTTACAGACGTGGTTACATTTATCACTTCTTTTCTAAAAACCTGTAGGTGAGAAATCAACCAATTGATACTCCCTCTATTCTTAGCCAATTCCAAACTAGTAACATTGAGTATAGATGCGCTCTCTTTAACCGACTGGGCCATTGCTTGCTGTCTCTGTTCTAACGCCTCCAATTTCTTATCGCTTACTCTCACTTCGCCTTCGGAAACTGTATCAAACAACACGTTTAATGCCTTTCCCATTATAAGTAATACTGCCCTCTTTTGCCTGGTCCGTAACAACTTAATTCCTTTCAAATAGTAACATATCCTTCCATTGTCTCTCAAGTATTAGGGATTCTTGAGCTAAGGGGTATAATATACGGTGGTATTCCGGAGCCTGTAAATAGTCTCCAGCGACTTATGTCCTGTCTGTATCTAGTTTGTCCACTTCGGTCTTCAACTGAGCCAGTAACTTATCATACGACTGCAGGTCTATCACCCACTTTGATCTAGTTGTAATCACTTCGATAGTCTTCTTAAATACAGTATTCTCACTGTGTTCCCAGGTATTAGCTACCACACCTAGCATCATCAGTACCACGAGCCTCCTCTCGTCCACGTCTGCAAAGAGATGGAGAGAATAATTCGTCTTATTCAATCATTCTCTTATTGTTTTTAGCGGGTGGTTACATCTTAGAGCGGTACCTCAAGCACCGACCCACACCACCATCAGCGGTGTGCATGCATGGGGCCCGTCCACACAGTTCACCAGTACTGATGATAAATGCACAGTTAGTCCCAGACCGTTACTCATTCACCACAGGCACTGTACTGGTTTCGCTTAATCTTTGGGCTCGACCTGCACAGCTCCCCTCAATCACCGTTTTAGTGGTAATTCCTCCTTAACACTCGGTGCTTTTTCAGCCCCCAATTAACTCTGCAATTGAGCTAACGGAATTTCATCCTCTTCTTCCCATTCACTCAGTTCTTCTTCCCTAAGGTTAGGCTCAATCCCTGCTTCCTCAGAATGTCCCGCTAGGGTCCGACTTACCTCCCTCAGCCTTCGAAGGGTAGTTGGACTAATTTCAATCTCCTCACTCCCTTCACTTTCACTCTCAGTCTCTAACCCTTCAGGTTCTACCAACGTAGTTTTCCTCAGCCTTTTCTGTTGAGTTTTTGTTTTGGCTCCTTTCCATTCTCCTATTTCAGCTTGCTTTATATCATTCGCATGCACTCTCTTTGCCTGTCCGGTCAATTGGTCCCAGATCACAAAGGAAACCGGATCCGTCTGCTCCACGATCCTATAGTATGGACTCCATCTCTGGTTCAATTTACCTTCTCTCAGGTGTATTTTATAATACACTGGATCACCTATTTGGAAGGAAACTTCTCTATTTTTATTTACTCTATCGTTTCGCCTTTTCTGGGCTCTTTGAATCCTCCTCCTCACCTGCGTAACAATTTTATTCTGTTGTTCTAAAATTATTTGGTGATGATCCTCTCTTAAATACTTCCTCCCAGGTCGTAACATATTGTCTATAGGTAAGACTACATCCCTGTCATATATCAACTAATAAGGGGAAAATTTTGTCGTCTCGTTCATCGAGAATCTCACAGTTATTAACGCTTGGGTTACGAATAAATCCCAATTTTCCCTATTATTCTCTGTTAGTTTAGCTAACACATCAGCGAGGGTCTTATGAAATCTCTCTACCTTAGCGTTACTTTGGAGGTGATATGGAGAGGTGGTTATGTGCTGTATGTTTAATTCTCCCAACGTCTCTCTCATAATCTGATTCACATTCTCCGATCCATTATCGGTAACCAACTGTTCGGGGGCCCCATACCTAGGGAATATTTCGTTCAGTATTATATCCGACACCATTCATGCCGCCTTATCTGGTATGGCAAATGCCTCAAGCCAATTCGTCAACCAGTCTACAAAACTCAGTATGTAAAGATTACCTCTATGGACCCGGAAATATCCATGCCTACTTTCTGAAATGGATAATTCAGAACATCCGTTTCTAATATTGGGGCAACCTTACTCCTTCGCCTCTGTACTTGGCATGTTACACATTTTTTTACATGGTTCACATCATTAAACAATTTAGGCCAGTAGTAATTTCTCATTATTAATCCATACGTCTTATAAATTCCCAGGTGTCCTAACCTCCTATCTCATTGGTCTAGAATTTCAGCTCTCAACTTCTCAGGTATCACCATTTTTAAACTTACTTCCTCATCTCTTCCTGAAAGGTAATACAACACTCCGTCGCGCACCATATATTTGGAGGTACGCCCTGCCTCTACCCTGGACCTGATAGTTGCTATCTCGATATCCTCTTGGCTTTGCCTAATAATATCTCTCCAATGGGGGTCGGAAACAATCTCCGTTTCACTTGTTTCCTGATCTTCCCAACCAAGTCTCTCCTTCAATGCCTTTGAATTGATCATATTAATTTGGAATGCTTTATCATCCACACCCGGCTCCAACCTGACAGATTCGGTCTCTAATTGCTTCGGAATCCTCGATAACAGGTCAGCACAGGTATTATCCTTCCCTGCCAAATATTCTATTCTGCAGTTATACCCACTTAACTTCAATGCCCACTGCTGTATCTTCTTATTCGTCCACTCCGCCTCTAGAAATATTTGAGGGGTTGGTGGTATGTTTTAATGGTAAACACAGCCCTACTCAAATAATTATCTAATTTCTGCACAGCATACAGAATGGCGAATGCCTCTTTTTCTATCACTGGCCACCTTTGTTGAGTCTCGGAGAGCCGATGATACAGAAAATAGATCGGCACTTCCTCAGGCACACCCGGTACTGGTCCATCCTTATCGGGACATGATTGTGTAAGAACCGCCACATACCAAACAAACTAATTCTTTGTTTTCTTTCTCTATAATCCTTTTCTTTTCTTCTTCAACTGTATCAGCTGCTGCTTCTACAGTCAAAACCTTTGCTGATAGGCCTTCTCTTGTTTGAGGGCATAAGTGACATACATTCAAGCTGAATCCTTCTACTAATTTTGGACACCCGTCCCCATTGTAAAGAGTAGGGGGAGGTAAGGTATAAATTCTGTGTAGCCTCTTTACAAAGTCCAGTGTGTGTCTTTGTCTAGTGGTTTTGAGATATGTTAAATTGGGTGTTTGCTAAGACTTAAAATGTTAAATTTGAAGGAACTGCTATCAATTGCCATTCAGGTATAGAGGTTTACTGCCAAATATATAGATCTCCATGAGTTGACAGATTTTTTGTGCTCACGTTGACTCAAGTGATTATGATCAGCTTTAATATAAAAACTGTCTTTATAAAGAATAGACTATTATTTCTACAGTAAAGATTAAACACTACAAAGTGAGACACTCACAAATATAATGATAGGGAGGAAAATAAAATTAAATAAATTTAGTATTTGTAAGAAAGAAAACCTGGCCCATACCCTATCATTGTGTCTGGTTTTGTTCTTTAACTTAAATAGGTACCACCATGGACTTACTAAAAAAATTAAATTGTATATGAAATTTCGGTTTTATTTGAAAGATAACCTCATGTACTCCGTAAAATAAAAATAATTTTATGTACTGAAGGTTTAAAAAAATTTTTTCTTAAATAACACCTTAGGAATATAAGGTTTTGCAAATCCCCCACCCCACCTTTCGCCCCTAATTTAAAAGCATGCACTACATATCAAAATAAGGAAGGTTTGAAATTGGTCCTTAAAAATAATTTTAAAACCTTTTTCTAAAACAATGACCTATTGAACATGAAGTTACTTTATTAATGAGTAACTGAAATTTCATTTAAATAGGATTTTTTTCTTGTGACTTTCATTGTTTGTATGGAGAAATTATGTGTGGGTGTGGTAAGTGTTCGTACGTACGTGTATTGTTCTTAGCGCATTCCCGGAATTTGGGAAACGCTGTATCTGTGAGAGGTCACATATTGGTGTAAGTGGAAAAAGAACGATTTTACCTCGTCCCCGTACGAGGTAGCGGCCCAAGGCCTGAGTCGGAAAAGAGAGAGAGAGAGAAGGGTCAGCCAGTATTTATAGCCAGGGGAGAGAGACCACTGTTGAAGGATTTAGGAAACTGAGGAGAACCTAACTCCGACAAACTTTCTTCGGCCCACAAAGTTATTCCTTAAGTTAAGTTTTTCGTTAAGATTTATTTTTCTTTCTTTCATTTCTTTTGTTTGAATTATTTTTTTTTTGGCTTTGGCCAACATTTTTATTTTTAGTCCGGTTTGACAAAGTCTTACCGGACTACTGCCTTTTTGTTTTCTTTCTGTTTATTTCTTTTCAGTTCTCGTTTTGAAAAGTAAGTACTTTTTAAGAAAAGAAAAGAGAAAAAGAAAGAAAGTTTTTTTTTCCCACCTTTTTAGTTTATACCCTCCCCTGTTTTTTATTTTATTTTTGAATTAATTTATTTTTCTTTCTTTAGCGACTTTGGCCGTAAACCTTTATTTTTTTTAGTTTGGTTTGACTAGTTTCAAACCAGATTTTGTATTTCTTTTCTTTTTCTTCTACATTTTACATTTTAAGTTAATTGTTGACGGAAAAAAGAGGAATTTCTTTTATTGATTTTTAAAATTTTTTCTTCTCTTTCTTGTCTAATTTTTTTCGTTTTTTTTTTCTCGGCAGCTTGTAGGCGCCATTTTGAATTTTTAAAGTCTTACCAGACTATTTATTTTATATTCTTTCTTTTATTTACTTATTTGAGCTAGTTTGTTTTATTTATTTCTAATTTGGGTTAACTTTAGTTTTCCCAGTTTTTTATTTACCAGTCTTTATTTTAAAGTTCATTGCTTTTTGTTTTTGGTATAATTTCTTTCTTTTAAATTAGTATTTATATATAGTTTATCGTTTATTTACTGGTGTATCCAGGCTTTCTGTTTTTCTTTCTTTATTTGTTTAACTACTTCTATTTTTAGAAGAATCTAATTTTTGTGCTTTTGCGTTTTTTCTATTATTTTCTTTTTTTCTCCTTATCCCAACTCCTTTCCTTTTTGAACAAAAACACATTAGACCCGCTTGATGAAGTTTTTCTTTTTTAAAAATGGCCGACGAGGTGAGTCAAAAAAGGACCTTTTTGGGGCTGCTGCTAAGGCTGACCCCACCCCCAGATAAAATTAAATCAAAGAAACGGGGAAAGGCTACCCCTAATCCACCAGACAAGGCGAGTGTGAAAGATGCTATTAGCACTGAAAAGGGAGAGACCATGCCGGTCTCAAGCAAAAGTCTTGATAACAAGGTGCCGAAGGTGGCATAAGCTAAGGAGACAGCTGGGGAATCGCCCTCTTGCTGGAAGTCCCCGCCGAGTTGTATTGTGAATATTGCGGAGTTCTTGGGAAAGGCTAAGCGCTACGCTCATCTTGTAAAAGAAGATGGGCTCCTTGAAGACGTCCAAGAACTGAAGGTATTCGAAAAGAGAATGGTGTCGGTCTTCGTGGTGAACAAGCTTACACGCAAAATTTGTCGCTCCACTAAAGACACAGTGATCAAATCACTTTTGTCCCTGGGGATTAAACCCCAAAGAGTAATTAAAGGTCCCAGGTTTTTCATGTGGGACATACTGCTGCTCACAGCCGAAGATTGCCTAGAAATGGCTAAAAAAAAGAACTTATCACAAAGGACTCTCCTCCTCCTGCCCAGGGAAGAAAGCCCCTGGAGTTCCGGCCGCTGGCGACCAAAATCCCCCTCTGACCGAGACTGTTAAATCCGCGGCGCCTGTAACGGGCCTACTTGTGACACGGACCGGTGAGGAAAATCCCTCAGTTGGGTCTTCGCCCACATTACCTCCCAATCCGACGCCTCCCACAAGTGTGGATAAGGAGAAGGAAGAGGGGGGAATGGCGTGTCGTAGGTAGGGGCAGAGGGAAGAACCGAACAGCGGGGCCTCTGTCCCAGCATGACCTCAGGGATAATAACACCTACAGTCCCATTCCCTCCACCAGCTCTGAGGGCGACGCCTCGGCGTCTTATGGCAAAACTACTTCCGTCACTCAAAAAATGAACGAAGCTGGTAGAAAATATTGGATCTGAAAAAATTGAAGAAGAAATTGGACGCAAAGCGGGTAAAGAATTAAAAGTCGCTGAGAGCGCCTTGCCCCTCATCCTCTGGCCCGTCTTCCCCTTCATCTACCAAAAAATCATTTACAAAACCACCTCGGCCCAAATCATTGTCAAATTCACCGACCAAACAAAAATTACAGACAGCCCTTCAACTAAGCCTTCCCCTTTCAAGACCACATCTGGCATCACACCCTCCTACACTCCCATAAGCACTCCTACTCTGACACCTTCACAATCTCCTCAAAAGAAGAAGAACAGAAGCCCCGAGTTTCAAGTCGCAGCAGATAGGAGAAAGAAAAAAATCAAACCGCCATATCTCCCAGGGAAAGACGTCTGTCGCGTATCCCTGGAACAAGCAGAAAGGGTTTTCGGGCAGACGCGGAATCCGAAGCCGTTGAGAGTGCTGCGGAATTTCCGGCATATCAATGGAGTCGACGCTGAAGTGCCCGAAAACTTCAAAGAAGCAAGAAGAGTCGTGACCGTCGTTCGATCTGGCCCGGGTACGCGGGAGATTTGGGGCATGATAAAGGAGGCAAACGCGTCCCTGAAATTGGTGCCCCCAGCGGCCTATTTACTTGAACCTGAGTTGGATGAAACAAAAGAACATTGTAAAGGAAGGGTCCCTGTTTTTGTTCACCCATCCCTTTATAGAGCCCTTAAACTAACGTAACCTGCGTTCATCGGCGGCTCTCATGATGATACCGTCGAAATTGAGATGGCGTTTGGTTCAATGGGACGGGCTGTCGGTGTCCTCACCCCGGCCATGTTCTATTCTGATGGACAACCCTAATTGGTTTGATAATGTCTCTCTGGTTGGCAAGTGTGAATGCCCGAGACCTGAGGTCGGAGTCTCGAAGGGTGAGGCTCTCTCGCGACCTTCAGCGCTTATGAGTGAATATATGTTGTGTGCAAGAGACACGTTTTTCTTCTCGCGATTATGAAGGCCTTCTGTCTAAGCGGTTTTCTATTTATTCAGCATGTTTTGATGGACGCTCGAGGGGTGTCTCTTGGCTGGTGAGCAAATCTTTGAAGGCTGCGTGTGCTCTTGTCTTCGCAGATCCGGCGGACAGACTTTGCGTACTGGATGTTACCATAAAGGATAAGGCTCTGCGTCTAATTGGGGTTTATGGGCCCAATATCCAGGCTGAGAAGCCTGCTTTGTTTCGGCAGATCGGGCCGTTTATGATGACATCATGTCGGGTAGTTTTAGCGGGGGATTAGAATGCCATCCTTGACCCCGACATAGATGGTATAGGGTCAAATTTAAATTCGGGTACTAATAACTGGGACGTGAAACCTTTTCGCGACTTTGTCGACGAGTTTGATCTTGTTGACAAATACCGGAATGAGCACCCTCAGGTGGTAGTTTGGACTTGGACAAATAGTGGCAGCTCGGCTGTAGGGGTGCGTGCTAGCTACCTCGACCGAATTTTAGTTAGGAGAGTCGATGTAGGGTGTCCAAGTTTCCATTATATAGTTTATTCGGATCATAGGCTTGTCCGGGTCCGTGTAAACGAAGATAAGCCTAAGGTTAGGATGGCTGATAACTGGAAATTCAACTGCTCGTTATTTGGCGAGCAGGATTTCCGGGACCAGCTGCTACTAATGTTACAAAGGGACCTGACGAGGGCTGTGGTGGGAAATGCCTGGTGGGACAAATTAAAATCTAAAATTCGAACGTTTGTTGTCGATTTTAGTTGTCGACTCAATCTAGATAGATTAGCGGCGCAAACAGCTTGTGAGAAAAGAGTTGATCGGGCATTTAAATCCCGTGATAGTGGGGAAGTAGCCTTAGCTAAGGCAGAGTTGCTCTCCTTGCTTATCAAAAAGGATCAAGCTCTGGTAGATAGGGCTAGGTTAAAAAGAATGTCCTCTGAGGCGACGAATATGGCCACAGAACTGCGTGCAGAGGAAAGTAGAAATGCATCACGGCGGCATATTGCGTGCGTCACATTGCCAGATAAGCGGGCCGAGACTACAAACTCGGGTATAGCTGAGGCTTTTCGGGTTTATTTTAGGGATCTTTTTACCAGGGAGCCCGGTCTGAGCCCTGCTCAGTTCGACGCCTATTTAGCCGACATTCTCTGCCTTGAGGCAGCTGAAACGGCTGGGTGTGAGGGTCCCATCACGGAGTCGGAAATCTGGGAAGCGTTGAAACAGGTTGGCCTGGAGAAATCTCCGGGATTAGATGGTCTGCCCTACGAAGTCTACTTGAGGCAGTCGCTCGTTTTTGTTCCTTTGCTGGAACTGATTTTCAACCACTGGATGAAGCAGGGGTCTATACCTCAACGCTTCACCAGGGGTGTGATCAAGTTGCTGCGTAAGGACAAAAACGGTAGGGATGGGATAGGTAATTTTCACCCTTTAACTATGTTAAACACAGAGTTAAAGATTTTGGAAAAGATCTTAGCCAACCGTTTGCAGCTTGTCCTGTCTAGTCTGATTGGCTCCGAACAGACTTGTATTGTGAAGGGCAGGACTATTCAGGACAATTTTCATATGGTCCGCTTGATCATAGAGAAAGTCGACAGTGAAGCCGCGCTGATCAATTTGAATCAGTCCAAGGCTTTTGATAGGGTTGACCATCGATTCCTGGAGGCTGTTCTTTCGGCTGCCGGTTTCGGGCCGGACTTTTGCTCCTGGATGCGTCTTTTGTATATGACTCTCGGTGCGCTGGTGGAAGTGAACGGGGTAAGATCGGAACCTTTCGTATTGTCTCGATCTATTCGTCAGGGTTGTCCGCTTTCGCTTATGCTTTATGTTCTTGCGTTGGAACCTTTCCTTCGCAATTTAAAGGCGAATCCGGTCCTACACGGAATTTCCCTACCTGGTGCTATCACCTCAGCCAGGTATTCTGCCTATGCTGACGACATTTCGGTTCTTGTGTCGAGCAGATCCGAGATTAAAGAAGTCAGCAAAGAAATCAGTGGTTATGAGATGGTGACAGGGGCCAAGATTAACCGCGATAAGTCTGTTGGCTTGCGGTTGGGTGCGTGGAAGGGAGTTTCTCTTCCCAGACCTTTCCACTGGACGGATGGGCCGGTCAAGATACTCGGCGTCTGGTTCGGTCCTGATATCCAGTTGGGAATGAATTGGTCGGCGGTACAAGGGAAGGCCGAGACCACAATTAATTTGTGGTCTCAGAGGAATCTTTCCTTGAAGGGGAGGGCGGAAGTATGTGTTTCACAGATCTACCCGATTCTCCTTTACCGACTCTCGGTACTTCCACTTCCGTCTGCCACACCAATTTCATTAGTAAGGCTCTTGTTCTCTTTCTTGTTCTGTTGCCTTCATCCATCTGAAGGCGGTCTAGATATGTTTAGCATTGGGATTCGTCTTGATATGCTTCGCATCGGGTTCCTAGATCGTTTGTGTCGTGAATCGGATGAGGAGGGCGCCTTTTGGAAGGAAGACGCTCGTAGAAATTTCCCATCCTTGAGAAGAGTGTACTCATGCGAGGAGGAGGCCCACCGTTTACCCCGAGCCGAATGCTCCTTCTACCATGAATGTCGTCTTGCTCTGAAACGCCTCTTATGGGCGTCGGATGGCCTCTCCAACGTCCAGGCGTTGTCTCGTAGGGCATTATATCAAGTGTTAGTCAGGGGGTCCGTTCATGATGATCTGATTGACGAGCTCGGTATTACGTAGCGGGAGACTCGCTCAATCTGGCCTTGGGCGCCCGGATTGAAATGTCTCAATAACTATGAGGCATCCCTCACCTGGATGGTGATGCGTGGAGCCCTCTGGGTCGCCCACAAACTTTGCACAGCGGGCTTGGAGAAATCTACAAACTGCCGACGCTGTGATGGGGAAGTCGAGACCCTTGGTCACGTCTTCTTTCATTGCAAGTTGGTAGCACCGTTGTGTAAGTTTGTTGAAGGCCTCATGGTTCGCATGCTGCAAGGAAAGTTCTTTGTCCTTGAGGCCACTTCTGTTTGTAGCAATGTGGCACCGCCGTTGACGAAGGCTGAACTTTGTGTTCCACTGCTTGCTATGTGTTATGAGACTCGTGATTTGGTCGACACGTCAGAAGGGATTCTATGGAGGTGAGAAGTTCACTTCTTCTCAACTGATCTTGTACTTTAAGCATCAGTTTAAAGTCAAGATTAGGACGGAAAGGCGGCGACTCTCTTCATCAGAATTCGGCAAAAGGTAGGTAAATCTTGCGCGACTGTGTAGAGAGAAAGGGGTTGAACTGGAATGGTACTTTGATGACGGTTAGGTACAGGATTCTGTCCTTCCTGGGTTGAACAGAGGCTACCCGTCCCGATATTAGGCTAGTTTAGGTTTAGTTTGAATTTTTAGTTTCCTGTTTTCGGTTAACTTAGCTAGGGTATGTATGCTCATTGGCCCATTTTATTTCTGTCCCTATTTTTCTTTAGTTTAATTCAACACCCCCCTCCCTCGTTAGGTGGTCAGTGATGTCAGTTCTTTGGTAGTTGCGGGATGTCTTTCGTTTCGCGTGTGTGTCTTCGTATTTGTCGTTGTGACTAAATGAATGCGTATTTGTGTGTGTGTTTTTTGGATGGATGATTGTTTTTTATCCTATTACAATCCCGCATTTTTTTCGTCCAGTTAACTGATGATTCTGCCACATTTAGGGATTGTGGGTTTTTTTTATTACTAACCTTATTTTGTTTTGTTTTCATGTAAATAGTATTAATTCATATTGTAAATAATCATTGTCTTTTTTTAAATTGTTGTTTTTATTCCTCTCCCACACAGACTTTGAAATGTACATATGGGGACTAGTTAGGATTTCATAGAGAATTTGATGTATTATGGTGGATGTAGTAAGAAAAGTAGGAGAGAATGTGTTGTTTTGGTGATAGGACTATTGTTGGTATGTTTGGGTCAGTGTTTGTGACTAGCTAAGTTTAGAATTAAGACAGAAGAAGACTGTCCTTTTTTCCCAACCCCCTTTTTGGCCTTGTGCCACGTTTTGTACACAAGTACGAATAAATATCTATTCCAATAAGACGTTTACAAGACACATGTTGTACAGATCATAAAAGATATAATAAAGTTTTTATAGGCTCGCGTTCTTTTTTCCTATTATTTTTCGTTTAATTGTAATAATGGCTTCTTTAACCAAAATAACACCTCATAAATATAGCCTAGGCTGTACCATTTGCAAATAATTTGACTAATTACTAATTTTTTCTTGATTTGCCCTGTTGAAATTGGGGTGCATCTTATATGCCGTCAAAACATTCAACACTTGAAGAGTTAGAGGGGAGTGAATATTATGGAAATATAGTAAGTTAAACCTATATTATGGAAATTTGCATTTGTTTTTATGTCGACATTTTAATTGAATCAGAGGAATGAATTATAGTGTCATATACCAACGGATTTGTTACCTTTATACATATATAATGTACGTTTTATTGATTGATTGATTGATTGAACGTATTAACCATTTGCTGTTTATTTAAAGCCAGAAAATATTTTTTGAGATTGTTGTAAAAAGAGTTTGAGAGGAAGTGAAACAAGGCTGAGTCCATATAGCTTGAGTGAAGCTTTATTCCACTAGAAATCTACCCCGGTAGCGAACCGTAAGAAGAAAATGGCCGACTACCTCTTAAAGAGAGAAAGACGAAAACAGGGGGAAATCAATCAGTCCTGGAAAGTCAGGGAAAGATTAGAGAGTTCCTTTATTTTCACCACAGAGATGGTAACTTTCTCAAGGGTATTTGCGCATAAATGAATATAACGAACCCAACAGAAATTGAAACCCGGCTCTTCAATTAACAATTCCGAGTAATTATCCATTACACCATTGGCACATCCAATTTTAGAGCACCTGGTATTCCCAAGCGGTTACCCATCTAGATACTGACCAGGCTCGACATTACTTAACTTCGGTGATCGTACAGGAACCAATGTTTCAACATGATGTGGCTGTAAGCCTTTTATTATAAAAGATATACTTTTATACTAAAAGGACACATGGCACAGTGGATAAAGGCGTTGGTTAGATCCAGTGACAGACCCAAAGTGTGTGAGTTCAATACCCGGTTAAGGCAGTGGAGAACTTTCAGAGGGAAAATTAGCAGGAGATAACTGATAACTGACATCCAAACATGGCTCGTGGAACTAGAACAGTCTATCCCAGTGATCGAAATAAAGGGTTCAGTTCGAAATTCCAACCACCTGAAGAAGGCCGGAGCGTACAACGGCCGAAACTTGTGACAAATATGGCGACAAAGATGAGGACAATAGTCCGACTAATGTAAATACTGTACATAATACCTCATCTCAGAAATATAGACAGACACTAAAAGTTTTATATGTTAGTTTGATTACATTTTAGTAATAATATGCCATAGTTTAGGCTAAAACTTAGTCTGACACAATAGACATTTAATAAAGGAATATTGGACTCATTCATTATGGTTTGCATTATGGGCTTTCTAACCAAACCAACTCTGCGAGCATCTCCTTGAAATTAACTTGGTTTCTTACTCCTAAGTTGGGTGCACCCACTTAGCCAATACTAGTAATTGTCGATAAATTTAACATTGCTTCCCGATGAGGTGCCCTAAAGTTCATTAGTTCGGTCAGGTACAAAACCAAAAAAATAGAACAGTTCTGTGATAATGCACTGTTCTACATCACAGTCACTGTGATCGAAATAGTTGCATATTTTCCAGAGGCCAGGATTTCAAATACTGATTTTTCTAGACAGACAGGCAGGCCTTCTTAAAGATTGGCGTAACAACATTTTTCGTCTAATTTCCCCTATTTGCATGCTAAGTTTTTAGCTTATAACAACGAGCAGGCAAGGGGAGCGTCTTGTTTCCATAGCAACTGTACGCATTGTCCATAACAACGTATCAGCGAAGACAAAATGGATGCTACGAAACGGCCGATGTCGTTACCACCTGATTTTGCTAATTATGCAGAAACACACAAGTTATTTGACATGTTTAAGGCAAGTAAACGATTAAATTGAAGGCAGATTATGATTTGTTTATTTTCTATTATAATGAGTTATTTCAGTCTGTGGTTGTTGGTAAGAGAAAAGAAAAGAAGAAATAATAATAATCGACTTGAAAGTGAACTACACTCGACTCACAGTTCTCTTATTAATTTTTGATTTTTTTCACCCCCACCCAGAACTCATTAGGACCCTCCACTTATTAATTTATGACTATTTATAATCAACCTCCTCTACTATTGCTGCAAAATTACTATTACTTCCTGTCCTTCTCAGAACGTTATAGTCAAACAATACAAACAGACTATCTATCCCTTGCTTTTTGTTAGTTACTGACTGTCTGATTTTACTTGTTTTTCACTTATAGACTGCCGCCACCTTATTATTCTCCTTTTTCTTCTTGTATGTGCAGTATCCCTTCATGACATTAGCGATCATGGCTCTCCATAATTTGCTGTCTTTTGTAGTTCTTAATAAAATTTGTCTTTTTGTTCTCTCTCCTAGTTCTCTAAACATTGTTCCACCATTCATCAAGCTCACTAGGTAGATTATGCGTTGTTTTCCTCTCTCTCTCTCTTTCTTGCCTTCAGTGATTGAAGGCAAGAGAGACAGAAGAAAGCAACGGCAATCTGTCCTGTGAATATCAAATTTTCAAAGACCTCTTTTATATGCTCTAAAAATTTCAACTATCTTCCTGATGTTAAGTAAATGGCCTTTTTTTCGTTTCCATTAAAACTTCGTCGTTCATAGTCATGTGTTCGGTTTATTCTCAGCGTCCTTCTGTAGAACCATATTTCTATTGCTTCGTCTCTTCTTCATCTTTCATATAGGAAGACTGATAATATTACGTAAAAGTTCAGTACTCTTTTTCTTTGTTTTCAACGAAATTTTCCTAACGTGATCAAGCCTCTCCTTCTGGAGTGGGCTCTGGGTCATTAGCTGGCGTCTGAAGTATCCCCCGCCCAAAAAAGAAAAGTACTGACGGGATTTGAACAAATGTTGTCCCTTGTCCACGGAACAACCCATTTAATTCGTTAAATTTGCTTTTTAACACCTGCGCTAAATATCTCTTAAAATTTTCCAAAATCGTCATAATTCCGTATAAATGTACATGCTGAACTAGAATTAACAATTAAATTATGAAAAAACCTACTGTTTTGGAGTTACCGACAAGAAAAAATCGGACTTCTTGTTGGTCATTCGTCCCCCAATACTGCCATACTGTTTAGTAATTTACTGCGGCCAATTTACTTCTCTTACAGACTTTCGGTGCAAAAAATCACTACGCATTACCGTAGAGCAATGACAACTTAAAAGAACAAATTAAATAAAGTTTAGGGTTAGTTGTTAGGGTTAGGGGTTGTGTTTGGCTACTTTCTGTGTAGAAAAGGGGACAAATTAAAAAAAAAAAATGAAATAATACAATAAACCGGGATAACTTTAGGGTTGGGGTTGTTTGGCTTCATTGTATGAAAGGGGACAAATTAAAAAAAAAAATACAGCAGTCATTGTAAATAATAGATCCTGGTCGGATATGGTGCATTATTAGTGGAACAATTGTATTTGCATTCCTGGATTCTCCTTCCCCGCAATCTGCTGTTAAATGGAACCAAAAATGTCTTCTTTGAAACTCTTTCAATTCCGCCAAAAAGCCAGACCGTTTTAAATCTACGTCCCCGGTTATATTTGCGTTTGGAGATAATGGTCTCATCAATTTCTACCTCGACACCTGGTCCACCCAACTTTTCCTGCACATGTTCTAGCCAAAATTGGCACACCTCACTGCAGAAGGAGCGCCATTCGACTGAAGTGTGTTTTCCAATGCCCAAGTTTTCAAACATAATTCGATCAAGGAAATGGGTTACAAAAAGTAGCAATTTTCACACAGGCAAGCGGGACTTCTCCAAATGTGTATTTTTTCTATTACTCACACTGAAGCCACATTCTGTTTTCCGGTGGTTCGGGCTGGTAGGACGGGAGACAGAATTTCTGTAACGCCATATTTTCCGTTCGTTCAGCACGCAACAAGCAAGGTAAATGCATTGAAGGCATTCCACGGAAGACGGTAATAATGTCAGAAACTGTCAGAAAATTTACCTTTTCAGTTTTATTGAATTATTATTGGTAAGATTTACAACAAATGTTCACTTTTTACTTTTCAGTATGTTCACACTTGTATTATATTAAATTTATTTAATAAAATAACATCTACATGGATTTTTCTTTAAGTTAAACAATTAAACAACTGTAAAAAAAATTCATAAACAGCCTCTTCAAAATAAGAAAAAGTCCACATGAGATATGGAAAATGATGGGCTGAACCAGACCTCGCCAAAATATATCCACAAAGTTTTCTAATAAAATAACACATTCAAACAATTCATTGGCACTGAAAATTTTGTTTGTGTCGGATAATTCCCTGATTTTAAAACAGGGTAATTAGTGGTACCTAAATAAATAAAGTCTTTTTTATCTTCAGATTCAGTAAATATGGTGAGATGAGAATCAATTTTCCTTCAAATTTAATATTTTTCTGCACACATGATATAATGAAAATGTATAAAAATAAATAACGAAAAACTAAATTAAATTTAATTGTACACAAAAACTATAAATATTCTTGTGAATACTGTGAATTATTTTCTTTAAAAGCCAAGGAATAAGTCTATTATTAAACTACATTAATATTGTCACAGAGATTCTATGAAACACAGTATGTTTCATGAGCCAGTCCATACATATTCTCTCCCTATAATCTATATATATATATATTATTTCCATTCATGATGCATGCAAACATTGTTCTTCACAACTTCCTGTTTTTGAAGAAGCTGTGGAGAACCATGATTGTGGTTCTCAACAATATTCTCCTTTGTAGACCTTCTTTCTATTTATGGTACTTGTTCTTCCATCCGTTTGCACAAATTTGTTAAGTAGGTTACTGACTTCTTTCTTTTGCTTTTGTTACCTTCAATGTGTTCTGTGAGTATTAAATTTGACAAGCTTTTCCTCATTATGAGTTATAAAAATTTCAGATGTCTCTTTCTGATTGTTAGTAACAATTTCTTAGTAGTTTCAATTCAACACATATTCTGTCTATAGTATTTTCACTGTCAGTAAAACTACTTGTTGCTTGCTTCAATTGTTATTTATTTTATTTGTGATGAAATTGTCCATCTTTCACTACCACATAGGAGGGAAGACATCACATAGCAGTCCAATACTCTTTTCTTCATTTCTAAAGTTATTGTTAGGTTAACTTTCCTAATGCTTCCCAAATTAGGATGCACTGTGCTTTTCCAGTCATGTAACCCTTAACAGCCAGTAAGTGAAGCCTGCTCTGTACAGAGGACAATTTGGGGGTAGATGGTGCAAGAAAATGTTTTATTGATATGTGAGTGAAACTCAGCCTTTTGCAACTTGTGATGGATTCATGAGTAAAGATAATTTTTGTAAAATCCACTAGCTTTACTTTTTAAGGTTGGAGAAAAGGCATATAACACATTTCTATACTTTATTTGCCTTTCTAGAAAATAAAATCTTAATTTATATATTTCCACCTTCTCTCTAGCTGTCTTTATTTTTTATTTTAGATGTTTGGTTAAATATTGATAGCAGATATTACTGAGGCTGCCAACATATATTTGGCAAATTTATATCTTCAGTTTCTGAAAAGTATATTTCACTATTTTTATGTTCAGTCAAGTCTCTCTGTCATGCTTTTCATTATCTGTTATTACACTTCCCAGATAGTTGTATTTTAGCACTTGTTTCATGCTAATGTTCTTAATGTCTAACTCCCATCTTAGATTGGCTCTTTGTTCGCCATCATGTATTCCATCTTCTTACAATTAATGATGACTCCTTATTTCTTGTTTTTCTTGAACATTTTATCTAATAGGTCTTTCATTTTTGCTTTTCTAAGGTTAAGTTTGTTGATGATAAATCTTGGTAGGACTTGATCATTATGCAGCTTTAAAATTACAACTTTATCTTTTTCATCATTATCAATAAAATCCTTTGTAGTTCTGAAAACTTATCCTTGTAAACATACAATAGGGCCCTCTATCAGTCTTTCACCGACTAGACAAATTACCCTATGTTGTGTCTTGATTCTCATTTGCATTGGTGTGCACAAAAACTGGGAAAGGTCCAGAGTAAATTCACAAGAGAAATGCAAGGTGGAATAAAACCATGGGGAAAATAAAAATATGACCCTGTTTCACATATATTTAGTTATTTAGAAATTAACTTACACTGACTGGAGATAGGTAGATGACACTTGAAACATCTGCTACTTCTGTTGCAATAGATGGGTGAGATTTTCCTTTAGGCCAGTGAAAACTCTGACTCACATCTCTGACCATTTCTACCTCATAACTCCCTAGCAAGAAATCCAGAACTCTTTTGATGGATAGTCAAACAGGTATGCATCAGAACTACTCTCAATTCTAACTGACTGTTTATATAAGCCTATGAGTTAAACTTTCTAACTTCTACTCAGGTGGCACTTGTTCCCAAAAGTTTTCATTTGTAGCAGATTCTTTTAAGAAAATAAAGAAAAGGGGAAAATGGTCTCTTTCACAGCATTGCTGTAACCAGTATGTAACAAATCCTTTGATTGGTCAATAGACTCACCTTTGATGACTGACTCTGGACCAGTGAAAATGTGCCAAGTTCTCTTCTGACCGCCAACAACATGCAAATGTCAACATACATGTATGTACCATTTGAATAAATAAATATCTTTAATTATATATATATATATATATATATATATATATATATATATATATATATATATATATATATATATATTTGATATCTCATGTTATTTTAATTTTATGTGTTTTTTGTTGTTGCCTGTTATTTGAACTGGAACCATATTTTGTATCATTGTAATGGTGTCTGCAATACATTCATTTATTTCCTTTTGGTCAGTGGGTTGCTGCTGTGAAATCATGCTTTGTAGGTTTTACTGCTGAACTCTGTTAAAATCATTTAGGGCCAATTTGACTTTTGGGGTGTGCTAATGACAGTCAGGTCCATAACATCACATACTATTAACATTAAGACAGTTAGACAAGTTATCCTGTTGTCTATTTTTATGTCCCATGAAATGAAATTCTTCTGATTTCAAAGCTTTAAATCATATCCTTTGAAAGTTTTTTCAATGATAGATTCTCTTTTCTTTTAACTTCAGTTCTTACAAGAGCAGCTTCTCATTAAACAACCTGAAAATCCAATTGAATTCTTGATTAACCTTTTAAAAATGGAATTTAAAGAAGGTAAATTCTTTCTATGTACACTTTATGTTCATCTTCATTTTTCTGCTTTGATTAAAATTTGTCTCATAATTCTGTTTCTTTTACTTGTAAAAGAAAACAACTTTGAAAATATAGCACAGCTGTGAGCAAGCTTGTCTCAAAGACCAATTTTATATATATATATATATATGTATATATATATGTGTGTGTGTGTGTGTGTGTGTATACATACATATATATATATATATGTATACATATATATGTATATATATATATATATATATATATGTATGTGTGTGTATATATATATATATATATATATATATATATATATATATATATATATATACACATACATATATATATATATATACATATATATGTATACATATACACATACCATATATATATATATATATATAAGCATTCCCAGTTATAACGTTTTGTTTCGTTTTTACTACTAGTCAATTTGTTTTAATATTTATCTTTCAAATATTTTTAAACAACAACAACAATAATAAAATAATAATGAAATTTTGTCTTAAGTTATACTTTATAATAATTTTATACTTTAGTGTGTATAGAAATATATTGGCATATTGATGACGATCTATTTACTCCAACATCCAATGTAAAATATGTTTTATGCATGTAGGGGGCAGTGGGTAGAAGTAGTACCTTTGCTGTTCAGCTGTGGCACCTTTTTATTAAGCTGGATGGGCAGCACAGGTTTTCACCCATCACCTAAATATCCATATCCTGTAAACTGCTTCAGCAGGCAGGCTAAATCATAAGGGTAGTGTTTACACCACATTACTAAGTGGATGATCTGTACAAGCGGACAATGGCTGGACAATTCAACAACCAATATACATATATACATACATATACATTTACATACATAAATATATATATGTATATAGCATTGAAAAACCAGATCCCCTACTACCTTGTGGGTTAAGGTTCTTGAACCAAAGGCTAAGGGTGAGGTAATCCAGACAGAAACCTCCAGAGGAGCTTAGGCTCTGTTAACTGTGGCATGCATGACTCACACGTGTGCAGATTATGCTCTGGTACCCAGTAACCTAAGTCCCAGACATGGGTAAATGACATAATGAGGTAGAAGGGGCTCCAGTAAGCCATGGTGAAGGCAACCCATCTAGGAGAAGGAAATCTCTGATGCAAAAACCACCCAGCGGATGACCATTTCCCGCATCTTATTGGTCTATCGTTTGATCTGTTGCCAGCTATCTTTCCTTTGCTTGTTGCTGGATCTCAACTTTTTGAACTGAGAGAGGGACCTAGCTGTCATAGAAAGTTATGTCTCTATATTAACCATCTATGTATAGATGCTTCTTCAAACAATGACATCTCTCTGTTCCCAAAAGTTCTTTTGGCAATGAAAATGTGGTAATGCATGTAAGCTTGAAAGGTTGGAATCATGTAGTCACTGATCTGCACGTAGGCAACCTAAGGCTTATCCTAACATTGCTTCTCACAACAATACATTGGCAGTTGTGTATTCGCTGGAGCCTTTTGTGACAGAGAAACCTCTTCAGGATAGCACTGCTCACCAAATAAATTTGGGAGGGGATTAGAAAATGTGAACTGAACGAAGCTGCCTTTGATCTGCTGGTTAGCTTCCTGTGGCTGACGGCTTTCCATATCCGCAGGAACAAGAGATATTATGCAAAACGACACTCACTTCAGCTCTGTTGCTGGAATGTGAGAACACTTTTTGACAATGGGAAAAGACTTGAATGCAAGGCTGCAATTCTAGCCATGGAATTGCAGAGGTACAATGTGGACATAGCTGCACTTTCTGAAACCTGTTTTGCTGGGGAGGATCAACTTGCTGAGCATGATGCAGCCTACACTATCTTCTGGTCTGCTAAATCTGAAAAAGAGAGGCATGAAGTTGGTGTGGGCTTTGCCATTAAGAATACCTTAGTTGACAAGATCGAACTGCCAGTTGGCATTAATGACTGTATCATGACATTGAGAATTCCTCTTGCAGCTTGTCAATACATGACAGTTCTGTCTATGCACCCACTCTTGTTTCACCCGAAGATGACATTACAACCTTCTCCCATACACTCAAATCAAGTGTCACCAGTATACCAAGTGCTGAGACTTTAGTAATCTTTGGTGATTTGAATGCACGGGTTGGCTCATTACTGAAACTTGGTCTCTTCTAGGTCATTATGGTGTAAAATCAATCTGAATGGTCTATTGCTCCTTCAGCTCTCTACTGAATTAAATCTAGTTATCACCAACACATTCTCCAACCAGAAGAATAAGGCAACTTGGTGCAGTCCTCAGTCTAAACAGGGTCATGTACTTGATTACATAATTTGTAGACATGGTGATCTAAGAAACTTCTGCAAATTCAGAGTGATGCGTGTTGCCGACTGTGACACTGATCATTTCATGGTGAGGGCTAAGCTAAAAATTACTATTCATTGGAAAAGTCACTTCATTGGAGTCAAAGTTCCTAAGCTGATTGATGTCTTGAAGTTGAAAGATCCAGTCCTCAGAAACTCCTTCAAATCTGCTTATGATCAAGTGGATTTCTCAGAATGCGATTGGGAGAGAGTAAGAGATATCATCTATGAAAAAGGTGTTGAGATTTTTGGATTGAAAGTTCCCCGGCATCTAGATAGGTTTGCTGACAATTCCAGTGAAATCAACCTTTTCATTGACAAAAGTGGAAGGCTCATTTGAAACTCATCAACTCTTTGTCTGCCAGCAGGTTAGCTTTTGCTGCTCACTTCTACTCTGTAAAAAGTGAGGTTCAGTGTCACATGCGTGGTCTGATCTATCGAAGGAGATACAGACAGCTTATGATAAGAAAGGCATCAAGGCATTTTATGGCCTGCTTCATCAGGCATATGGTCCAAAATCTACCTCAACTACACTACTCTTGACAAAGGACAGAACCATCTTACTGAAGACTTCAGATTAAATTATGAGCTGTTCGTGGATGTTGCTGCAATAGATAGTGTCCCTCAGTGTGCCTTCCAGCCTGAACTTGACATGGAACCAACTCTTGAAGAAACAATTGCTTGCATAGGACAGATCAACACAAGCAAAGCTCCTGGACTAGATGGTATTCCTGTTGAGCTATTGAATGTCCACTGTGCGGTCCACTCTTTAATGTTAACTGTATGTAGGGTTGACCCAGTTGCTCAAGACTGGATAGATGCCACTCTGATTATGCTGTACAAAGGGAAGGGGAAGAAGTCAAACTGTGGTAATTATTGTGGTATTTCACTGCTAGAAGCAGTTGGAAAAGTGTTTGCAAGACTCTTGCTAAACCGTTTGGAGAAGCATATTTGTCCTGATGTCCTTCCTGAGTCCGAAGCTGGTGTTAGAGGTGAAAGAGGGACTGTAGACATGATATTCTCTGCTAAACAGATTGTAGAAAAATGTATTGAATAGCATCTGCCACTTTGTCAGATTTTTATTGACCTAACTAAAGCTTTCACACAGTGAATCATGAGGCTCTCTGGAAGGTGCTCAGAAAATTTGGCTGTACACACATATATATATATATATATATATATATGCAGAAATATAGTCTTAAAGTGTGCTATATTTATGGGGTAAAGTGCTCAATACATTGTGGATTTGATATATATATATGTATATTCCAATATATATATATATATATATATATATATATATATATACATAATACATACATACATATATATATACATAATACATACATACATACATATATATATATATATATATATATATATATTCCAATATATATATATATATATATATATATACACATACATATATATATATATATATATATATATATATATATATATATACATACATACATACATACATACATATATATATATATATATATATATATATATATATATATCCCAAAGACACATAGTGGTAGAACTTGACAGCCAACCATGCTGGCCAACATGGGCAGGGCTGTTTTGGTTGATGGCCTTCCTACTGAGACATTCTGTTACGGTAGAACACATTTAAGTCAACTCATGCATATCTTATTGTAAAGGTTTAGAGAGATGGAGAAGTACCAAAAGATTGGAGGGATGCAACAATGATACCTATATATAAGGGCAAAGGTGACCATAAACTATGTGGTAATTATAGGGGAATTGCTCTCCTTTCTTTGGCAGGTAAGATCTTAGCCTCTGTTCTCCTATTAAAATTAAATCAGAGCATAGTTGACAATATAATGTGTATAAACTCCTCCCTTGAGGGGTTTGTAACACATGATTTATCATCTCTCAGTTGCATCTCTGTCTTTGGGCAGAGTGCACTCAGTGGTGACTCCGTTAAAGGATAGAGTCGCAACTGAGAAAAATTATACTGAGATGTGTCCAGCCCTGGGGAACTGCTGCCTTAGGCCACGCCCTCTCATTGCACTAGAGAGAGGGATCAGTGTTTGCACCAAGGCCAGTGAACTGATGGTTGCTGGGGCTGCGGGCAATTTTTGTTTCTTGCTCAGGTGTATGCACTTGGGTACCCCACCTTAAAAAATGACCTTGTGTCACAACTCATCTTAGTGGGGAGACAGAGTAAATACCTAGTTGACAATATACTGCCTGTGTCACAGTGTGGTTTCTACCAACACAGAGTGGCTGCAGATATGATTTTCACAGCACAACAAATCCAGGAAAAGAGCTGTGAACAACAAATGGACCTTTATCAAATATTTGTAGATCTGAGGAAGGCTTTTGACACTGTTAATTGTGTTGGTCTCTGGAAAATCCTCTCAAGATTGGTCTGCAAACATATTTTCTCAAGATTGTGAGGTCCTTCCATGACAGTATGAAAGCCTGTGACAGTTTTAGCAGTATGCTTATGGGGCCCATCAAGGTTGAAAATGCAGTCAAGCAGGGAGATCTTCTGGCTCCTACACTGTTTTCTATCTACTTTGCAATTGTACTGCTTGATGTGTTTGAGGACTGCCATGATGATATTATGATAAGGTACAGGTCAACTGGCAAGCTTTTCAACATATATAGGTTTGCAGCAAGGACAAAAGTCTTTTTGAGTTTAGTGCGCAACCTTCTCTATGCTGATGACTGTGACCTGGTCGCACACACAATTCAGCATGCACAGGAGTTCATGGATCGACTATCGGGGTTGTGTAAGGCTTTTGGACTGTCTATCAGCCTTGACAAGACAGTAGTTATGTATCAACTTGCCCGAGGAATTCAGTATATAGAGCCATCAATTTATGTTGATGGTAGTCAACTTGGTGTAGTAGGCAAATTTGTATACCTTGGTAGCACCCTCAACCACCACTGCTCCCTTGATGATGTTACTGATTATGAAGGTCTCATTCACAGCATTCAAGGTCCACGTCTGGAGTCAGAAGGGCATAAAAAGCAGACAAAAATTAAAATATATAATGCCTGTGTTATGTCATCTCTATTCATGTGAAACAAGGGTAGTCTATCGCAGACATCTGAAGATACTGGAACGTTTTCATCAATGATGCCTTCTGTCTGTGCTTGAAATCCACTAAATGACTCACACCCCTGATACTGTTGTTCTACAAAGGGACAATTCACTCTCTATGGAAGCAATTATACACAAATACAGATTGCGATGGAGGGGCCATGTTGTCTTTGTGGCGGATGACAGAATGCCAAAACAATTAATATATGGAGAATTGGAAATGTCAAAAAAGACCACAGCACAGGCTGAAGCTTCATTATAAAGATTGCCTTAAAAAGTCACTGTACAATTGCAATATTGGTCTGGATAACTGGGAGACTTTAGCTGAAGACTGGGTTTCTTGGAGAGCTGGTATTACTGATGGCATCAAGATCTTCCATGAGGTATCACAAAAATATGCAGAACTGAAGATAGGGGTTCGGAAGAGATTCCTGAATTAACATGAAGTGCCAACCTGGCCATGTGCCCAATGCAATCGGATATGTCTACCCAGGGCGGGTCTGCTCAGTCACCAGAAATCACACCAACAGTCTACTATATATTTTGATTTCGTAATGGCATGCTTTGTATGTGCAATGTACACTAGGGTAGGTAAGTCTAGGTTGTGCCAACAAGGCATATGAAAATGCACATTGAAAGTGAGGATGATCAAAGTCAACTTCCACCACCAGGAGATTATTTGATATGCCACAAGACAAGAAATTCAGATTGATGGCTGACTTTATGAGCCACAACTGATGAATGCAGTGTTGTTGCTGGGGAGTTTAACTGAAGGGCTGGACATGTCAGTGATGGTCATACTCACTTTGTGAATCGACAACCACTATATATATATATATATATATATATATATATATATATATATAGGAGGCACTGTGGAGTAATGGATAACGGCTCAGATTGAGGAATCAGAGAGCCAAGTTTGAATTCCATTTGAATCCATTACATTCACTTATGTGCTAATACCCTTGGGAATGGTATGAATCCTCATCTTTTCCCCCCCAGCTATGGGTAAATAGCAGGACATTAAAATATATAATGCCTGTGTTATGTCATCTCTATTCATGTGAAACAAGGGTAGTCTATCGCAGACATCTGAAGATACTGGAACGTTTTCATCAATGATGCCTTCTGTCTGTGCTTGAAATCCACTAAATGACTCACACCCCTGATACTGTTGTTCTACAAAGGGACAATTCACTCTCTATGGAAGCAATTATACACAAATACAGATTGCGATGGAGGGGCCATGTTGTCTTTGTGGCGGATGACAGAATGCCAAAACAATTAATATATGGAGAATTGGAAATGTCAAAAAAGACCACAGCACAGGCTGAAGCTTCATTATAAAGATTGCCTTAAAAAGTCACTGTACAATTGCAATATTGGTCTGGATAACTGGGAGACTTTAGCTGAAGACTGGGTTTCTTGGAGAGCTGGTATTACTGATGGCATCAAGATCTTCCATGAGGTATCACAAAAATATGCAGAACTGAAGATAGGGGTTCGGAAGAGATTCCTGAATTAACATGAAGTGCCAACCTGGCCATGTGCCCAATGCAATCGGATATGTCTACCCAGGGCGGGTCTGCTCAGTCACCAGAAATCACACCAACAGTCTACTATATATTTTGATTTCGTAATGGCATGCTTTGTATGTGCAATGTACACTAGGGTAGGTAAGTCTAGGTTGTGCCAACAAGGCATATGAAAATGCACATTGAAAGTGAGGATGATCAAAGTCAACTTCCACCACCAGGAGATTATTTGATATGCCACAAGACAAGAAATTCAGATTGATGGCTGACTTTATGAGCCACAACTGATGAATGCAGTGTTGTTGCTGGGGAGTTTAACTGAAGGGCT
The DNA here is from genome assembly GCA_964036315.1 of Acanthosepion esculentum. Taxonomy (NCBI): domain Eukaryota; kingdom Metazoa; phylum Mollusca; class Cephalopoda; order Sepiida; family Sepiidae; genus Acanthosepion; species Acanthosepion esculentum. Next base: position 54,440,426 of record OZ038492.1, on the reverse strand, counting down.
GGACATGTCAGTGATGGTCATACTCACTTTGTGAATCGACAACCACTATATATATATATATATATATATATATATATATATATATATAGGAGGCACTGTGGAGTAATGGATAACGGCTCAGATTGAGGAATCAGAGAGCCAAGTTTGAATTCCATTTGAATCCATTACATTCACTTATGTGCTAATACCCTTGGGAATGGTATGAATCCTCATCTTTTCCCCCCCAGCTATGGGTAAATAGCAGGACAGACTGGGTTCTATAACCTTGGATAGCAACTGGTCTGCCACAGAAAGAAATGCCTACCTACTGCAGGAAAAAATCTGCCATGTCAGTCATGTATGGAAAGATACATGATCGCCTAAGTGTGTATCATGCATGGCACATATACTGACTGATATGTATTTATGTATATATATGCTGCACGAAGTTACAAGTCAGTGTGGCCGAAGGCTTGAGTGTATTGTCCTTATTCAAATTGTTGATCATGCTAGATCATACGCTCTTTCCCAGAAACTGTAACTAAGGTCTGCTCAGTATAGTTGCAGTATAAACTACAGGTGGGTGTTGAATAAACACAAATGTGCCTGAGCAAGCGTTCGCTATAGAAATTGATTAGCCACCCTAGGAGACAGGCATCCTCAAAACGAGTGGGCCAGCTATACAATATATATGTATGTATATATTGTATGTATATGTGTGTGTGTGTGTGTGGGTGTGTGTGTGTATTTAGTGTATTGGGGCAGCAGATCATTATTTAAACATATATTGTTAAATATAACAGACAGTGAATGGCTGTTATGTCTGATCATGAACCATTCTAGTGTTCGTATGTTTTCATTAATTTCAGGTGAAAATAAAGACAAAAATTGTCCAACATTTGGATATTTTTTTATTAAGTTGGTCTTTGATCTAAACTTTCAGCTCACATGAGCCATTATCAAAGTGGTTATACAGAAATAATAAATTTAAAATGTTAACCAAAAACACCACAAAAAACATATCAATAAACTTATTACTGCTAACAATGCTGACACAGGATCTTATAAACTTCAAAAGATTATAGGGGATTATCAACCTGGCTACCTTTTTGGAAATGTAAAAATCCATAAATCTGACCTATCATTTCACAGATATGTACACCAGTATATTACCTTTCTAAAACCCTTAACGAATTAATTACTCTCTACCTTCCAAATAAATGTTGTATTAACTCCACTAATGGATTTATACAAATTCTTCATTCTGTAAAACTAAACAACCAAATAATAGCATCTTTGGACGTACAAAATTTATTTATTAATGCCCCATCCATGAAACGATTGACATCATTATCTGTTATGTATACAGTCACACTTCTCTCCCACCCATCAATATTAAACCCACTACTTTAAAAAAAATTATTATTAGTATGTCCCACTCAAGTACCTTTTCAGGTAATATTTATTACTCAAATAGACAGTATTGCAATGGGATCTCCTTTAGGTCCCCTTTTTTCTAATTATTATATGACACATTTAGAAAATAAAATACTTAATGACACTAATAAACCCCCTATATATGTAAGATACATAGATGACATTTTCATTTTAGCTAAAAATATTGATCAAATTACACAGCTTAAAAACAAATTTGAAAGTCACTCCATCCTCAAATTTACATTAAAACTTAATATTAATAATAAAATTCTATTCCTTGATGTATTTATTGATTCCAGTACACATAAATTTACTACTTCTCTATATAGGAAACCCACTAACATTAACTCATGTTAGCTGTTATAAAAAATTTATTCCAATGCACACAAATGATATCTTCTTCCAAAACCATATTCTATAAAGGATTTCATAACATTAAACAAACACTTGTTAATAATGGATTTCCTAATTCCATCATTGATCAACAAATTAAAATGTAAATCAATAAACTTAATAATACTTCTAACAAAATTGATAATATTAATAATAATAGTGTACATCAAAATAAACATAAGACTATTAACTTATACTATTGTAACAAAATGCATTACAAACATAATGAAACAACACTCAAAAACATAATAGGTAGAAATGTTAAACTCATTAATAATAATAAACAAGTTAAGCTCATCATAAATATTGCTAGTTTATATTTTACTATTTACTTGGTTGGGGAATAAGTAACTATTAGTCATTTATATTTGAGTTTAATCTGCAAGCATTTACTTTGTAGGTGGCCCTTTTTGGTAGAGTCTTACTTACTCCTTTCTAAAGAATGCAATCACTGTATTGTGTGCCCCCCCACTCCCGGTAGAATGTAATATGGATACTTATGATCAGTTACAACATTTTTCAGCATAACTTGCAGATCATTACAACTGGAGTGAGTTCAATCTTCACTGCGTGCTCCACACTTGTGGTCTTGTGCCAGACTAAGCTCTGCATAGTCAGAAACAAGACCACAAGTATCTTATGGAGCAGTAGCAAAATTTGAAAGTTCAAAATGTTGTAAATTTTTATTAGTGAACCATAACTCTTCTTTCACATTCAACCTTATTTTTAATGTTTTCGCTTTTATACTAGATATATTCACTGTCTTTCCAAATCTTCACTTTCTAATATTCTTCTGTAGTTCTTCGAGTCATCATTATTGGACCTCCTGCTTCAGGGAAATCAACTATTGCTAAAATGATATCTAATAAGTTAAACTTGGTCTGCATGAATTTGGATAATATTCTTGTTGATACTGCTGCTCATCTACAGGAAGAAGCTTTTACTTATCAAAGAGAAAGAAGAGTAAGTCATATACATTTTTTTTTCATCTGATTTTCATTAATTTGGCTGTAAATCAGAATCACACAATTTTTATTAGAAATACACTGTCACATTTCATGTTTTATCAAAGTATAAAATAAATACTTACTGATTTCTAAAAGTTTATTTGCTAAATGATGTCAATATATAAGTTGGTTTGCTCTGCATAGATGTAAACAAATGACAGCCATTTGTATGAAATATCCTGACTTTTGAAGTCTTAAATTAATAAACATTAATATTTAACATTGATTGTAAGACAGATTTGATGTCTATAGAGAAATGTTTAATAACTTTAGTGTTTACAAAAAGTAAAAAAATGCTGTAAACTGTAAGATGATGAGCAGATATCATTGAACAGTGAAGAAATTTGTTGAAAGGGGGAATGGTGAGGACCTTATCTTTAGCTGTGTCCTGTATCAAGAAAGAAGTTATATAAAATTTCTTATTCCTGATTATTTCTCATATGCAAATTCTCTCTCTCTCTCTCTCTCTCTATATATATATATATATATGGGGATTTAAAACAATATTTGTACTTTGTATTCAATTATTTAGATTCTAAAGTCCTGTGACATACACAAGTGCTTAAAAAACATGTAGGAAAAGGATTTATTGAAGGATTTTTAAAACAAATTTGTTGCTATTTGCAGGAATTACCCGAGGATCTATTGTTGAAGATTATTATTGATAAGATTGATGGCGCTAAAATAGCGTGTCGCATGAGGGGCTGGGTAATGGAGGGGTTATTGAAGTCCAAGTCAAGTATTCTGCAGCTGCAACAGAGAGGTATATATCCAAGCCATTGCAGTGAGTACTTTTGCTTTTAAAGTGGACATAATGAAGTTGAAAAAATTGTATGTAAAAATAAATTTTAAAATAACTGTGCAATGTTTTTGATGTTGAAAATAAATCTTGAATTTTCAATATAATATTTTTTCCTTTTATGAATGTTTTCTCTTTTTCTTGGATAGGATGTGGAACTAAAAAGATTTGTTGCTCTTAATATTAAATAATTATGATTTCTGACCACTATAGTTCTTCTCTTTTTTATTCCAATTATTCTTCATGTCCATTCACCTTTTGCTTTTGTTATAAGGATCATTTTCCTAACATTTTTGTGTTGTGTATAATAGGGTGTCTGCTGTTGAGTCATACTATCAGCACAAATATTAGGAATAGTGCAGATAATCTATCTTTACTATTTTTTTATCAATTCAGATGTCACTATCACAACTCTTATGATATAATTGACAGGAAGCTGTGGACATATGAAAGATTACAGTAAAGTTCTTGATCCAACCAAGAAGAGTTCCTCTCTACAAAAAGTTATTTGATCAGATTTTAGGAAGTAACTTTAGCCAATAACTTTTCAGTACTCCCTGATATTTACATTATTCGGACTATTGTCCTCATCTTTGTCGCCATATTTATTACAACGTTTTGGCCGTTGTACGCTCCAGCCTTTTTCAGATGGTTAGATCTAGTGACAGGACCCAAAGAGTGTGAGTTCAATACCCGGTTAAGGCAGTGGAGAACTTGGAGAGGGGAATTAACAGGAGAACTGATATCCATTAAACATGGCACTCGGAACAAGAACAGTCTACCCCAGTGAGCAAAATAAAGGGTTCAGTTCAACATTCCAACCACCTGAAGAAGGCTGGAGTGTACAATGGCTGAAAGTTGTAATAAATATTGCGACAAAGATGAGGACAATAGTCTGAATAATGTAAATAGTGTACATAATACCTCATCTCAGAAATATAGACAGATTCCTGATATTTATCAGTCTATACATTTGTGGTATGCACTTCCCAAAAGCATGTGCAGGAAAGCAGTTTCACTTCTCAATGTCTTAATTACTACTTTACTCCTTGGCCACATAATTAAGTATATGTGAACAAATGAAAATTTCTACTCAGTGAGTGACATGACAGAAATTTAAATAGATACAGACATTTAAACATGATCATAGTGAACTTCATTCCATACACGAGTATGGGAAGGAATGGTAAATTAAGTGAATTTGAACGCAGAATAATCATACTTTCTTATTGGTTAGTCGAACTATGACTTTGTTTGCCAGGCGATTTTTATTATCTAATTTCAGAGATGGAGAAATTTTGGTTCTCTTGTTATTTATTTCTCTATCACCACAAAGTATTTCAGTACAAAAATTCACCTTATTGTTGTTACCGATTTGCTTTTTTCTCTTTGTGTTTCTTTCAAAAAGCTTTTCTTATTTTTCTCAGTTTTTCTCAAGGCTCCAGACACAGTGTTGATTGAGAGGGCAGTTGGTAAACGAGTCGACCCTCGAGATGGAAGTAAGTAATCAATCATTCTTCAAGATAATAATCCCCTTTTCCACTATAAAAAAGATTAACATTTAAAAATGGAGTAAGCTTGGTTTAGTCTGATACTGGTTCATATTAGTAGGGCACCCAGTGAAAATGACCTGTGAGACAAACTTGTTAACTCTCACTTTAAAACAGGCACCCCCAATTGACATAATGTTTAAAGATCCCTAATATATTCTAAGCTTGCATAAGGCCAAATGTGGCTAGAAAGACTGTTTTGTCAGTCCTACAATTGATGAGGGCATGCTGGCCATAAATATTAGTACTTGAAATCCTGACTTTATCTGGGATTGAATACTGATTTCTGGTTCTAGTTGCAAATAAGTAAATATCTCAGTCAGTCACAAGGTATACCTACAGTTCTTCATAGCATTAAAAGTTTAAAAATATTTTATTCAAGATACAAAAATAGAAGAAAGCATCCAATTCATTTCTATGTATTTATAGCATTGACTTTTCTTAGATAAATAACAAGGCTTGGAAAATCTTTTCCATTTTTCAACTGAAATTTGAGAAATTACTTAGTTGAGATTTATCAAATTAACTCTGCATGTGAGTGAGTGAGAGAGAGAGAGAGCATTTTTTATATTTAATGAGCCTTTTGGAATAATTCTTTCTCTTCCCCAGCTATATACCACACCACTTTTGACTGGCCTACAAACTTAGAAATTCAGAGAAATTTGGTTACCATACCTGGTTGCAGTGAACCAGAGATGGTGAGGCAACTACTGAAATATCATCGGACTATTGATGAAATAATTTTTTGCTTCCAACATATAACCAAGAAAATAAATGCAGATCAACCAAAAGCAGACATTTTTTCACAAGGTCAACACAACTTCTATTTATCACTTCTGTTCTTTCTATTTTTGTCTTTTGTTTCAGTATTTATGATAAGTAGTGATTTGATCTTATTGGCATGATTGCATTGGTATTATTGTTTGTGTAAGTCTGACTGAGCAGAATTTATGGATATGAAAAAAGTGTTTTGTTTATAACTTTGAAAATAGTCATTAACATTCTAAATTTTGTTTGGATAATTGAACAATTTATGAAGAGATCTTTTGAAAACATATTAATATAAAAAACAATGAGGAGTTTGACTGTACAAACAACATTTAGAATGCTACTAATAAAGTTGCATCACTTGATATCTATAGTAACAGAAAAAAATGTGTTTATAAAGAAAATTAGCTTATATTTTTAGTTAGTAATAATCTGTCAAAATTTGCATAGAAAGTTTAAATTGTTATTTAAGTATAATGAATATATAAGTTTTCAAAAAAATGAAATTAAGTTTTTAGGTTAAATGAGCCTATAATACATTAGAAATACATTAACACTGTATTATGGAAATATTTTAATTTTTTTTTTGATGCATTAATACTTTTTTGTATTGTTTGCAAAAAGGATTCATTTTTCATTTGTATTTTTTGAAAAATATTTTTAAATAAGGTAAAATTAAAAACTATGTGAATCAAAATAATTATATCTTATTTGTAGTCAAATGTTTTCAGGCATTTAACAATTCTTTTTCTAGTTCCATTACATCTTACAAGGAAAGCAAAGATATATTCATTCAGCCATAATCCTAATATCAAACAATCATGACTGAAGAAATTAATTTAATGAAGATATTTATACAGCCATCCATGATGATTGAATTTTGGCACGAGGCATTTTTTAGCATGGTTTTTGCAGAATAGATGAGGGTGTAAAAATTACCCAAGTAACCAAATAATTTATCTTAAAAACCTGTGACTCTTGAAAAACTATTTGCTATTAATTTTAATTTGATAAATAATTATTAAAATATGACTTGTTTTTCCTCATTTGTTATTTTATCACTTTAATCTCTGACCTTTCTTAGGAGTTTGTTGTGTTTTAGAGTGTCAAACAAGGAGGTTACAAAACAAAAACATCAGAAACAAGGAAATTAGTTGGAAATAAACAAAATAATAAAAATGATTGTAAAATTTGTAATTGAGTTTGCATCCTTAAAATAAAAAACAAAAATTCTTGTCTTATGAATTATTTTTCTACTTTTCTTCTGCAATAGTCTTGTCATTTCTAAGCAGTAGCCCAAGATCAATGGCACCTCATAATCCCCGCATCATCTTGTTAGGTGCAATTGGAAGTGGCAGGAGGACACAAGCTGAATTGTTGGCCAAGAAATATGAATTAATAAATGGTAAATATTTCTCTTGAGCTTAAAAATGCACATTAAAATTAAAACTGAGAAAAAATATAAATATCACAATTTTATGCTTTGTCACATTTTATTGGAGCTTGACTGAATTAGAAAAATATTTTTCCCATTTAAAGGCATTGGTGGGGGTACTTAAGAGAAAAATAATATGTAAAATGAGAAGAGCTCTTCAGAATTTCTCTAAAAAAATTAGAAAGGGTTACTCATGAACATATGACAAACAACTAATATTTGATTTCATGTTTTTTCAAGCCGATACTAATAATTGTAGGAATTCAATCCTTGAAAAACAGAACCAAAATTCCTGCAATAATTTTGCTTGTTTTCATTTGCTATATATTTATTCTGTACATCAAGTTGTATTTTATGGCTTTGTGAATTGTGTAATTCTTGTGATGTCTTTGATTTTCAGTGTCCTGTAGTCAGTTGATAAAAGAGGCAATTGCAAAGGAAACAAAAATGGGTTCAGTGGCCCAAACTTATCTTGACAGACAAATGACAAGTAAGCTATGTTGACGCATTTCTGATCACCTCCAAACTTAATTGTGTGCTTGATGAAATTCTAAGTATTTTTTTAAAACCTTTTCTCCACAGTCCCTGATCTTGCTATCATGAATATTCTCAAAGAACGCCTCACAAAGCTGGATTGCATGACATGTGGATGGGTTCTTCATGGCTTTCCCAGAAACCAGGTACAGGCTGAACAATTGGAAAGAGAAGGTCTTTTCCCTACAAGGTATGTACATTACAGTCTGATAGTTTATATAGCTGAACAAAAAGACTGCATCAAAACATTTATTTGTCATAAACTTACTGAGTAAGAGCCAAGAGATGATTGCATAACCACAGAGAAACATTTTCTACTGATGATTGACAGACTATCATTTTTTTTCTCTCTATTGAAGCTTTGAGCTTTGGTGGACACAGGTTTAGTGTCATTAAATGATCAACAACCAATGCTCATAATCCAAACACAGAATACTCACATATTGTATAATAAGTCATACACTCAAAGATCAATGTGGCTGATATAGTAATTGATTGAAAATTTTCTTTGTATTTTAGGGTGTTCTTTTTGGATGTGCCCCTGGATACAATTCTGGAAAGAATAACAGAGAAACGGACTGACCCTCAAACAGGTCAGCAACATCACTTACATTTTAACCCTCCACTGACAGCTGAGGTAATGAAAAGGCTGTGTATAAATCCTAAACATGAACCAGACGTTGTGAAAGAAAAAGTTGCTGATTTTCGTGCTTATGAGGAGGAGTTGTCAGATTTCTATCATGAAAATGGAGTCCATATCAATGCAGATCAAGATTACTACACAGTGTTTGAAATCATCCAGAGTATTCTTGTTCATCCTGTTGTCAAGAAATTTTCAAACAAAACTTGATGTCTTTGATAAATGACACATGTAGATTTGATATCTACTCTATCCTCCAATCTGTACACAGTGAAAAAGATATTTTATAGAAAAAAAAGTTACCATTCATTATGAAGAATTTGAGTGAAAATTCTGGATTTGAATAAATAAGCCTTTCATGTCAAATAAATAAAAGAAACAGGATTTTGTTTGTTAAATAACAGTTTTAATTAATGGCATTTTATGAATGATTTTATACAAAATAGAATTATGAACATCAGCAAATGTCTTTTTTTTGATTTTGTTTCGTTCAGTATTTTCGTGTGATTTCTTCCCTTGCCCTGCCTGTATTTTTTGGCAGTTTCTTTCCTGAATTATCCTCGAGATCCTTACTCCGATAATAATGAGGAGCCACTTCTAACAGCCACTGGTTTTCTATTTCAATCACCTGATAAAGAGAAAAAAAATAAGTCAGATATAAATCAAAACCTTCATTGACTTATTGATAAATTACAAACTGAATGTTTAGCAAAAAGATATTCAGAAAATCTGTGTATGATATTCTTTCTTTCTTTGGGATTTGGGTTCATAACAAGTTTTCATTTTTCAGGAGAATTAAACAGGCAAAGTAAAGGCTTATTTATTATTATGAAACAGATCAACTTAACTGCTATTAGCATTTCCAAGGCCAAATTAGGGAAGGTGTCGAATCAATCTTCCAAGTGGAAAAAGTTTGCCTACCTGGTTTTTAGCTGGGTTAGAAACAGACAAATGTATGGGTTTCTTTTATGAAATTCTTATAACATTCAGCAAATTATTTGTAAGTAACTTTAGCCAATTCTTTCTTGCATGGCTAAGTTACAAATGTTCATAGGTGACTAGTATTTTTATTTCAAAATAATTTATGATTAAATTTCAATAGTTTTTTCTCTTGCACAATGGCCTTTTCAAGGATTTTTGCAATTTATTCATTTTGATTTTGATAGTCAAGACATTTCAACTTTGTTAACCAAGTGATAACTCTTCAAAATAGAAAGTATCACTGGTTGCTATTTCTGATTTTAGAAGAGACAACTTGTACTTACTTGTCTCATGAATTCCTTGGTTGTTAATACAAGCTCATGATAGATAACCCATCGAGGATGGTTCTCAAACATGCTACTATTTGGATGAATCATCACAGTTTGTTGGTGCTTCACAGTTTTATAAGAGCCTGACTTGCTCAGCCGAGCTGTATGGTAGAAAAATCCAGCTGTGACTGCCTACAATAAACAAAACAATGTTTTCTAAACAAAAGCTATTGCTAACAAATTTCTGATCAAACTATTAAGAATAATCTTTAAAAAATTCTAATTGTTTTAATTTACTTTTTTTCAAGGTATATATCACTGTGTTATGGTGTTGAAACCACAGAAAAATAACACAGACTCGGATATAAACTTAAACGGTATATTATTCACGGAAACGTAGTACAAAGTATGTGGACTGGAGAATACTTCTCTCACTGGTGTCCTGACTCACTCATTCATACACTCTTGGTGATTCACACCTGGTGACTTCCTCCTTACTAGAAATTGGTAGCCACATTATATAAGTGTGGAAGAGTCCATTTGTAGGTATGTCAGGTTCCCACAATACCCCCCTTCCAAGCCTTTTACTTGGTAAAAAGTGTTAATACCTTTTCTTCTTTGGGTTAATTGTCAAAGGTTCGGTGAATTTCCTTTTTCTCCCCGACCTTCGCTGTTCAGGCGTATGTTGTGGGGGTTCGAGGTCAAATGTGTCGTAAATGATCTCAATGGGTTCTTCCACTTCATCCTGTGTGCTGTTAGAATCTATTTCATGCCGTTTTTTGATTTGATTTATATGTCTTTTATGTGTATGTCTTGGTCCTTGTATAATATACACCATTTCGCCGATCCTTCTAGTGATCGTGCTTTCCTCCCAGTATGGCATATTCTTTTGAAAACTTTAAAAAAAAATTTTCTAACCTGGAAGAAATCGTTTTCTTGTTCCTTTTTCAGTGTTACATATTTTTGACTGTTTTGGGATTAGTTTGTCAAAAACAGATCTCACCTTTCTGGCAAACATGATTTCTGCTGGTGAGCTATTTGAGGGTGTATTCGGGTTCGGCGTTATACAATAAACTTGCAGGAACTGCTGTAATGCTATGTCAGTAGGAGTTCCTTGAGCTTTCTTGAATGCTCTTTTCAGCGTGTCAATGAACCTCTCTGCCTGTCCATTAGATTTAGGGTGGTATTGAGGCGTAGTTATGTGCTTGACTTGGAAAATGTCACAAAAGTTCTTAAATTCTGCTGAAGTAAACTGTGTGCCATTGTTGCTGACAACACAGTCCACTACTCCAAATCTTGCAAACAGCTCATATAGGAAACTGATTGTTACAGCCGTTGTCGGCCTCTTGCATCTTAAAACTTCCGGCCACTTGGTGTAACTGTCAACAACGATTAAGTAATAATAATCGTCAATCGGTCCAGCAAAGTTGATATGTATACGTGACCTAGGCTGGTCCATTTTTGGCCAGGGTTTGAAAGTGGTAGGTGGAGCTTTGGCCGCCAAGGCGCATCGTCTGCATGTGTTTATCATTTCCATTATGTCCTTGTCCATCACTGGCCAGTAGATATAACTCCGCATGAGACTCTTCATACGATTTTTACCGGGGTGTCCACCGTGGAAGTCTCTCAAAATTCGTTTCTGTAATTTTTTCGGAATTACAACTCTTTCACTGTAATTCCCGAACGGTATTTTTGCGATTTCCTTGCTCTACTTCTCCCTCTCCTTCCATAGATCTTTTCGTATTTCTGCATATGAGAAACCTTAATTGGTCTTTATCAGACCTTTCATAACTGTTTTGGAAATCTAGATTTTAATCCCTTTCATTTTTATCTGCTTTTGTTTGTATAGGTATATCCTGATTATTTTCCTTATGATCATCTACATCTTCATCTCAGGATCTTATTTGATCATCTCTCGTTTTTTAGTATTATAGCTGTATTATATCTTTTTTGTATTAGGTCATCCCATAAGTTCTGACCGAATTTTAACTTTTTGTTAAAATGAACAAAATTTAAAGAGTATTTTATTATGTCTAATGGAGCTGAACATTATTTTTATGTTTAGATGCATTTAAACTGATCAAATTTTATTTCAGAGAAAAATAAAATAAAATTTTGTTTGATTAAAATCCTGCTAACATGGAAGTACCCAAGAATCATTTGAGGCACATAATGCTTTATGAGTTCAAGAAAGGAAACTCAGTAGCCGAAGTGGCTAGAAACATTCACTCAGTTTATGGAGAGGAATGTGTGAATGAAAGAACTTGCAGAAGATGGTTTGCAAAATTCAGAGGGAGAGATTTCACCCTTGAAGATGAAAATCGAACCGGACGTCCAGTCGAGTTTGATGAAAAGCTCCTTGAAGCAGCCCTTGAAGAAAATCCTGCTTTATCAGTTGAGGAATTGGCAGTGGTTCTCAGTTCAAACCATACAACTGTTCATCATCATCTTCAACAACTTGGAAAAGTTCCTAAATTTGGAAAATGGGTGCCTCATGAATTGTCTGAAAACAACCTCAAATCCCAAGTTGACATCTGCTCTTCTCTCCATTCTCGCCAACTTATTTCACCTTTTTTGGATAGACTTGTGACTGGCGATGAAAAATAGATCTTTTATCGAAATGTTAAGCGTCGTAGACAGTGGCTTGGTAAAGGGGAAGGACCCCAGCCACAGCCGAGAAGGGAACTTCATGGGCAAAAGGTTCTTCTTTTAATCTGGTGGGATTGCCAAGGAATAATCCACTTTGAATTCTTACCACCTAATGCAACAATTAATGCTCAAATATACTGTCAGCAATTAGAGCATTTGAACCAAGCTTTGAGGAAAAAAAGACCTGCTCTAGTGAATCGAAAATGGGAGTTGTTTCATCAGGACAATGTGCGACCACACACAGCAAGAATCACGTCACAAAAGATCGAAGAACTTGGTTGGGAGAAAATTCCTCATCTACCTTATTCTCCCGACCTTGCTCCTTCAGACTACCATTTGTTTTGTAGCTTACAGAATCATTTGGAAGAAACAGCTTTTGTAACACAAGAAGAGGTTAAAACTGACATTTGTGAGTTCTTTGAATCAAAGGCAAAAGAATTTTACAGTAATGGAATTAGTAAGCTTGTTAATAGATGGAAGGAAGTCATAGATAATCAGGGAAAATACATTGTTGATTGAATCTGTAATTAAATGTAACATTTGGTCACTTGTTTTCTTTATTCAGAATTCGGACAGAACTTATGGGACGACCTGATATTGGAAAATTTGCCTTTTCTGAACTTGACTCATTCTTTTTGTACCACATTTTTTCATTGATAGAATATGACATCATTAGGGGAACTTTGATTTGTCTTTCTACCAGTTTTGATGGGTTCTACAGTCTTCCCGTGCATATTTTGATCTTGTCACTTAGAAGCAGACTTGGTAGAAAGATTTCTATTTCCTCTTTTTGCTACAAGCATACTTTTAGGCATGTTTTTATGGTTTATACCATCCTTTCCACCAGATTGAGGCTGATATGGAAGTGTCTTGTAAGACATGTATAATACCAGACATAGACATGAGTTGAGTTCTTCATTGCAAAACAATGGTACATTATCAGTTACCATAAATGTTTGTGAACTCCATTTCTTGAAAAAATGATTCTTAATGTGTTTCACTGTAGAACTTCTTTTGGTTGATACACAAATTACCTCAGGCCATCCTGAAAAGGAATCTCTAATATTAAGGAAAGTCATTCTCCATTGATGTACATGTTATCCATGTGAACTCTGCTCCATGTCTAACTTTTTCTGCCATGAATGTAATTTCCTTTTTGTTAAATTTCTTATTTCTTTAAATTTGGAACATCTTTTTGCATATTCTTCCACATCTGTTGAATATCCTGACCACTATGCTTCTAACTTTAGCCACTTATTTGAATAGTGTCATCATGTACACTCTTTATTAAGATCTCTCTCTTTCTGTTTCTGGGGGTACTATCAAATTGCTGTTGCAAATTACTCCCTTCTCTACTGTCAGTTTGTAGGTTCTTTCTAATTTTCCATTTTATTCTACTCGGTCTTGTATAGTTCACTCAGCCAGTCACTATAATGATAAAACCCAGTGTAGAAATATATCTTCAAATTTTTCAACTCCTTATAAAATCACAATGTTGATAGCATGCCCACATGTGGGATATTAAATTACTCTTGACATATTCTGTCAAAATCAAAGGCTTTAGGCAATGCTTTCCTTAAATTGAATAGAAATTCTAACAGTTTATGATCACATCTTAAATTTTTTACCCAATTAAAAATTAGATGGGTTCTAGTGATTGCCAAAGCTTCATTTACAATGTTTGAATAATTCAATTTGTCAACCTTCCTGATAGATACATTAATGAACGTCCTTATGATAGTATTCCTAATATTGAATACTCACTATCAGCTGTAGTCAATGTTATATCTTTAATTGGATCAAATATTTTAACTATTAGCCTTTTAGCAAGTCTGAATTCTACATTAATTTTTCATAGCTTGGCAAATGGCTCAGTCATTTATGTATACCTTGCTAAGTATTGTCTATAAAAATTAACTAATCCCAAAAAGGATTCCAGTTCTTTCTTATTTTCTTGTACTGATACTTTTATTATTTTTTCTATTAGTGCTTGATCCAGTGACACTTCCTCTTTCAAAATGGAATATCCCAGAAACAATATTTCACTAGTGTTGTGTACACATTTTTTTAATTTATTTTCATTCCTTCATTTCTTAATCTGCTCAACACAATTTCAGTTTTCTTTTATTTAGCCCTATTTCATTTCTGGCTCTTATGCATCTTCATAATACACAATATTTTTTATATTGTTGCCAATTACTTGTTCTATGGGCCTTTGAAAAATAGCACTAAGCTCTTTTTTTTTCAGCATTCTTGTCCACTTCAATAAGCTATTGGTATGTTGATTGTCGTCATCTATAGATATCTGGTGATAAGCTGTTTTCAAGTCTATCTTAATAAAGATTTTCATTTATGCTCAACATTTGGAATTGGGTATGAATCTGAGAAAACTTTATGATTTACACCCATTTTATAATCATCACAAATTCAAAGGTTTCCATCTGCTTTTCTCAAAATGACAATAAGCGATGACCATTTGTTGATACCATGTGGAACATGTTCAAGTAAACCTTCTGTCATTAAATTTCTTAGTTCTGCTATTGCCAGTGAGACCAACTGTACCAAAAACTTCCTTGCTTGGTAGTAGCAGGAAGTGACATTTTCATTTAACATGAATTTTTTAGCATGCCAGTTTCTTCAGCATTCACTGCATTAACTAATTTGTGGAATGAAATTTGAGTACATTATTTCCAAGAGGTCCTTGATGCTTATTGCAGATTGAAACAATTATGGGTATTATTTCAAATCTTTTGTCTTATTCATTGAATCCTTCAAAGTATCCTAGCATTTGTAGAACTGAAACATCAAATTGATGAAACTGTAGATAAGGCTTTCACAATTTTGTCTTTCCTAGTCATTCCCCAAATTTTCTGGGAAGTAATACACTTCATTGCCTGTATCCATCTGCATATCTAAATTGGTTTTGTTTATTTTAACTTGCTTTAAAATGTTCTTTTCTTTTTCTCTCTCATTTTCATGCCCAGACATCGTAGCTCCCCTTAACACTACCAAGTCACCGCCATAGATATTTGACAAACCTCATATAGACCTAACACTAACTAAAAAAAAAAAAACAAAACAAAAAGAAAACACAGATAATGTCATAAATAGAAGCAAGTTTGTCAAATTAAATTGCAAATATTGAGCTGTATATACTGATGGCTCTAAAATCTCAAAGCAGGAGCAATAGCCATAGATTCAGTAAAAACTCAAACAACCAGAAATCCATTATATTCCTGGACTATGTTAAGTCTTGTAGCTGTGAACAAATGAGAATCCATACATCTTAGACATAATAGAAATCTACACTGAAATAGTTAAATCACAAAAATCAGTCAACTTAGGCTGGCTTCCAAGTCATGTTGGCATACCAGGCAATGAAATAATAGACAAACTAGCTAAAGATGCCCTCAATATGACAACAACCAACATAAAGATACTCCATACAGACTTCAGAAACAAAATAAAAGAACATATCAAAAGAAAATGGCAAGCAAGATGGGACTCAAAACCTAACACTATGTATTTAATGAACTATAGGTGAATGGATTCCTGATTTCAGGAAAATAGGAGAAAATAGTTTTTTTATCCAAGCTCCAAATAGAGTATACTCATCTGACACACTTCTACTAAAAACTGTCCATCATGCAACAGATGTGAAGTACCTCCCACAGCTGAACATATTCTCATTAAGTTGCCAAACAAAATATTATCAACCAAACAATACAAGAGAACTCTTTCAAAACACTGAACCAAGCAATAACCTTAATTTCTTGAAGGAAATCAAACTTTATACCAAAATATAAAACTATAAAAACTCCCAAGAAAACTACATAAAACCTTTAATATATTTTGAAAACTGGAAAAAAAAAAGGAAAAAGAACCCTTCAGATTTCATCCTTACTAAAAGCAGGTACCTCCACTGAATTTTCAATACCTAAGTTTTAAAATTAAATTTTAAAAATGAAAAACATTCTTGAAGATTTCATTCTAGTTTTAATTGAAAGCTAAATGATTAAATTTATTATTTCAAGTAAAATATTCTAGTGTATTTCATATAGAAATTATATAGATTGGAATGTCAAATAATTGCTCAATTTTAAAAAATTTTCTTAAAAGCGGCCATTTTCTTAATTTTAAAGAAATTTGTAAACAAAAATTTATTGAGCTTTAAATTCTTTAAAAATTAAATTATAGATTTGTGACATGTTATTTGAGTAAAATTAGAAAATTTAAAGTTAAATTAATCTGATTTGAAATAAATATTACTTAGTTATAACATAAAAAACCAATATACAAGCATTTCTTAACGATGGGTTCCTCATTCTTTGATTTTTATTGATTTATGGAGAAGCTCTTATGGATGACCAGAAATGACATATTTACAAAAACTAAGTGAACACATTTTTTTTTTAGTTTTTAACTACCTAGTAATTTTTACAAATTAACATATTTTCAGCAATTATTTAATATTTTATTGACTTTTAGTTCGGTTTTTAAGAAGCTTTATGAAATTTGCATTTTGTTTCTAGGTTCTTAAGTTTACTATCCTAAACAAGAAATTAATTAAGCATGACCCAAACTAAAATAAATACATAAAATAAAAATATTTAGTGAAATAGCAATTAAGAAAAGTAAAACTTTTTTTTATATTTTGAAAGGATGATTTGCAAAGACATTAATGATGAAACAGAACTGAATTAAAAGTGAAATAATTGCAGTGTGTCAGACGACACTTAAATCACGAGACCTTTTTAAGGATTATGTCATGTACAGATTCCAATAAATATTCGGGTACAAATGATTGTTATGAGCTTTTCAAATTTTGATTCATAAATTTACTTTTCACTTAACAATATCACCAAATTGCATTCTTGAAAGCAATGAAGAGTTTTAAATGATTTTTTAACTATTATTATAATTAAAATTTAAAAAAAAAATGAAAAAATTCTTGTAAAAATTCAGTATTCATCTAAAAATTTTTATTTCTTCAGACAATCATGTCCTTAATATAACTTATTTACAAAAGCAATTAAAAGCTTTTCTAATTAAATAATGTCATAGTTTTTATTGCATTTTTTATTTTACATTTAGGAGTAGATTTTTGATGAAATGGGTAACTGTTTTACAAAAAAAAATTGATGATTTACTTTCTCCAGTGTCCTGTTTTTAACAAATAAAAAAAAATCCCCTCTTAAAAATTTAACTTCTTGAAATTTCATGAAATTATGTAAGTGGGTGGTAACATATGTAAAAATTCTTTTTTTTTTACCAAGATTTCAATAAAAAAAAAAAAAAAATAAAATAAAAAAAATCATTAATTTCTGAATATGTCCTGAAAATTTCATTAAAATCTGACAATTATTTGAATTTTGCAAGAATTTCCAAATCAATGTGCGTTTTCCTCAGAAAAAGTGCAAAATAAAACAAACCTTTTTTTCTCTAGTTTGCTGCTGTTGTAATAAAAAGAAAAGAAAAGGTTTTTAACGTGCTAGAAAGGAGTAAAAATTTTCAAAAAGTAATAAAAAAATACTTTGGTCTTTCCTCTTAATAATAAAATTGTTTTTATTGAGTTAGGGGTCTTTTTTCATCATGCTATGCTGTTTTTTACATGACCTAGTCGAGGTACCTAACTAAAAGTAACAATGCTAACTCTAATAACATGTATCAGAAACTGAATACAAAATAACTCATAGTAGAAACTAAGCTTTACCCAAAATTATCACCGATACATATATAAAACATACCTAAAACACCCACAATTCAAACCTTAATTTGGCCTTAAATATCCCTATAGTGGTTGATTGGCTGTGAAGCAGAAACAAAATCAAACCTATCATTTTCATCTCTATTTGGCTTCTGACTGATAGTCTCAATATCTTTTTGACTTTGCATACAGCTTGGAAGTGGTTCTTTTTTTTTTTTCATTTTTTACATGTTTTTCCAAATGCCAAGCACCTCTTTCTTTCTCTCATGTACATATCCACAATATATTGGCATTTGTCTTTTGGTCTCTTTAATAAATACATAGTGACAATTTCTAAATTTTCCTGTTGACTTTCAGATGTTGAATTTCTCAGTCATTTACAGCTGTTGTATAAATTCCAAAAAAGCATTCAAAGATAGGTTTCCTAATTGAAGTTCCTCAAGCATTTTGTATTGACGCATTTCATAGTGTATTCCTTCAATAAATCTCATCTGTATCAACTCATATTAATATTCTTCATTTCCAAGTTTTGCAAAAATCACTGTACCAGCTAGTCAGTGTAGATATTTAATTACTGGGTTTCTTGTTTTGTGAACATAAATTTAGTCCATTCTGCCATGACTGACCTCTTTTTTGGTTAATATTCCTTAATATAATTTGACCTCCTTAACAGTCAGGTTTTTCTAATTTCAGAGGATGGGCCATTATTGAAACTTATCTAATTGCCTCAACTTCCACAATTGCCATAAAAGTTGTTACCTCATTTTCTCTCTCTTTTGCTTTGTTGTCTTTCAATTTCTTGGTTCTAGTACTTGCATCAAACCACCTCAACCATTTCTCATGAATCAGAGTCTTCTAGGACTAATGGGCTTTCTATTAGCGGTGACATTATCATGCTATGTGATGGTAGTATTCGCAAGTCACTCACAATTGATACTGACAAATTCCTACCCTCCCTCCCGAGTTTATATAGAGTGTCTCTCATTCTTATGCAAATGATCACACTCTTACATTTACATATCATTACAATGATGGTTTTTGTGTAATACTTTTAGCCCCTTTCCCTCTAATATAATTAAAAAATAAACTAGCAAAAAAAAAAAACAACAACAAAGTAGTAACATAATAAAAAAAAATAAAAAAAATAAGTAGCAACCTAATAAATCATGATTTTAACAACATTTACTTCATTAAAATATTATTTATTTCTGTTTACAATTATTTTTTACTATAAATTAAATGAATTAAAATCTTTTATTAATAAATGAAATTCCTTGGAATGTTTTCAACAAAGCTAAATAAAAACTTAAAATAACCAGTACTAGTAATTATCATTTAGTCCAGATTACAGACAAAATATTACTAAAACAAAAATCCTTTATTCAATCAAATTAAAAATAAAAACAAAGGTAAATGTCTAGAATCATAAAAAGGTTTCTAATTCTAATAAGTATTGCTTACACCTCTGAATTTTTTTTTTAATCAACTTTGGATCTGATCCCAGAAATTTGTTGGGATCAGAGTGACTTCACTTCCCGTATCCACTTGTATTGGAAATGTCTTGCCATTTAATTTCATTTTTTCAAAAGAATTCTTTTCTTTAGGTCTTTGTATTGAAAAAAAAACGTCATCAATTTTCTCTTTTTCCACTTTTTATATACTGTCTATTTTCTTTTTAACTTTACATACAGGCTGAAAATGATTTTTTCTTTGGCAGTTATGGCAATTTTTTCAAAAGCAGGGCACTTTTTTCCTGTCAATTTCATTCTCATAATTACAGTATTTGCATTTCTTACATTCCTTTTTTATACTGTATGTTTCTACATTGTCATCAGTAGAATTATATTTTTTATTAACTCTTGTATAACTTTCACACATGCAGTTAGAGACAAATTATTCAATTGTAATTGTTCCAATATCTTATATTCATGAAATGTATCAGCCATACGTTCAAATCAACTGTAATTGAATTGATTCATCCTCAAGAGTTCCAAGATTCTCAGAATCTGATAGCTTCTCTTAATCTGTGAAGAAATTGCATAATTGATGCCTCATGCTTCTGTTTAATGGACAGAAATTTGGTTCTTTCCACTATGACAAGTTTATTTTTAGGTTGTAAACTTCTTTTCATAATTTCTGAAATTTTGATTGGGGTATACCATAACAGAAATTGTTTGGGATATACGATAACAAATTTTCATTATAGCTTCAAAACCTGCTGAAGGTGGTGCCATATTGTTGTATTGTGTCTCTTGATATCTCTTCTACTTAACATATGCAAATAGATACAATTTGCATGACAATGACTTCAAAAAGTACATGTCAAGCAATACAATTTTAGAGATAATCTTCATAAACTGAGTTTCTTGTCTTCTTTGACTAAAACTGTTAAACTCAAAAATCTGTTCCTGGTCATCCCTACAACTTCAATTGTTAATGAAAGAAGTTTCTTAACTTTGGGCAGAATTTGATCATTCTTATGGTTCAAACTGGCTTGCATTTTTGTCAAGGAACAGTTACTTATTGATTTAGAATTAAAAATAAATTACATGACAAGATATTTATGGAATTTGCTATAAAACCAAAACACCTGGAATTCATGTTTGAATGAAATAAGAGTTTATATCTTATAAAATTTTACTTTTAATGTAGTGCAGTGCTTATTCCCTGTAAACCACACTAAATAGTTGTAGTTATTACAGATCACCATATTTTTGTTTGTTAAATAAATATAAATAAAATAGAAATCATGTAAGAAAACCAACATATTCAAAATCATGAAGTCAACCATTTAAAATCATTTGCACAAATTGTCAATGTTAAATGAAAGGCAGATAAATTGTCAAATCTGGGAAATGAGGTTCTTTATTTTGAAAAACATTTTCCAGATAAAGGGAAATAATCATTTTGGTCTTCACGCAATACGTAACCTCGGTGCATGTACACGCAGACAGATTTCTTCGATTGTAATTAAATGTTTAAATTCTACTGAATATGGTATCCTAAATTGTATGGATACTAAATTTTGTTAAATTTTTTTTGTTCATCCTGAGTAACACTGATGAAAGAGTTGCTATTGTAGTCAGGAATGGAGATCATTAATTATAAATTTTTATATAATTAAAAATGTTAGATTTTTCTTAGTATAAATTTTTGTAAATAAATTGTACATTTACATAAAGACTAATTACAATTTAAATATTTTGCCACGTAAATATTTAAAACGGAAGTTCACACACAACAAAATAATATTCTTCAAAGAAAAGAAGAAAAAATAAGATTTCAGGCAATAAGGTCTTCACCAGCAATATTTAATAGTGCCATTTCAAACTGTTATAAAATCAGGTTTTGTGGCAGTACAGTGGAATAATGGATAGCAGCTTAGATTGAGGAATTGGAAAGCTGAGTTCCAATTCCAGTCGAGTTTGTTATATTCATTTATGTGCAAATACACTTGAGAAAAGTATGAATCCATCTCTTCTCCTCCCACCTGTGGGTAAATAGGAGGACAGACAGACAGACTGAGCCTTGAGTAGCAACTGATCTAGGACAACACCGAATTTAAAACCAACTATGGGTTAAATACCCTCACAAACCCGCAATTGGCCAAGTATGGTTTGTACAGCTACATCTCTGAGTGAAGACACAGTCAATCAGGGAGAGATTCCTCCAACAAGAGTGAGAAGGCCTTGGATTTGGATCTGGTGCACTTTTGGTAGCCCTGGGAAGAATAAAATCACACTAGTTTCTTTAGAAATTGAATGCTGGCTTTTATACTGTCCTTAACTAAAAGTAATTTACTATATTTTGATGAGTTAATTAAAAATTACTCTGTATGGATAGCTTTAGTAGATTACTTGAAAGATGAAATTTATGAAATTAAAGTTCATTTCTTGAGGGTCATCAGATGATGAGTAAGCTAGACCATTTTCTAGTATCCTGAGGTTGATTCTCATATGGTGCCCTGTTCTTATGCTCTTGTGTGAAACTGGGCCAAGTTAAGGAAATATATAAGACATGCTTTGTAGCTGAGATAGTTGCATATTTCTCACCGGTGTTAGTAGTCAGTGTTCCAGATCAGGTAGAAAGTACAATGTTGAACCAGGCTGGCCCTTCTGACTAGCATATCACAATCTTCCTACTCCTATTTCATATTAAACTAAACTGAGCCTCATAAATAGTGGTTTATTCAACAAGCGGTTGTAAGAGTGACTTTAAACAAAATATTTTTGTGATGTTGATGGGATAAAAAATAATTTGGATTATTGTGATTATTGGTTTGTTACAATTGCTGGTGAGAAACTTAGAAATTGCTGAGTGGATGAGGCATTTAAAGAGAGTACCGGAATGAAAGAAAAGGACCTTGGAAAAGGTCTTACCTTGCGTATAGCAATATTGTCACCAGGGTTTGAAGTTGGCTCAATCTCAACTCGAGACACCAGTCCTTCAAGCTGTTCTCTAATGTCTCTTGCTCGTTTCATTGATCGATATTGAATAAAGTTATTATAACACCACTGTGTAGAATATTCTGTTTCAGCCCACTGTAAAAAAACATTTGATAAAATTAAAATCTAACAATGAAACAAGAGGTCAAATAATGAGGAAGTATAAAAATGATCAGTATAAAAATATGAGCAAATTTTACCTGATTGTAGATGTTGAGTAAAGTTAGGTGGTCACCTCCTTGGGCAAAGAAGTTTTGACGAGCTGTGTCTGCATGGACAATCTTGTCCTTAGGCCGATAGAAGATAGCATTGTTCACAGACAACATGGCTGTGATAGTGAGGATCTCTTCAGAGCACTTGAACCTAAAAATCATAAAAGTAATTTATTAGTGGAGCAACAACAATTAAAAATCAATGTTGCCTTTAGAAGAATATGTTTTGTAATGATTTTGTCCAGTTTGGGTGCTTAACTTAAGAATGATTGTCAACAAGTTCATCTCACAGACCATTGCTTGTGCAGTTGTGACACTGAAGGCATGAAGTGGTTAATGTTAAGTATAAGCTGGAAGGCTATAAAGTGGTTAATATGGAGCATAAGTTGGAAGATAGAGAGAGAGAGCGAGTGAGAGATAAAAGCAATTTCCCTGGTGATGGGAAGTGAAAAGAGGCCATCTGGGTTGTCTCTACGAATAAATTCTTGGTACATCATTCCAGATGCACCAAGAGTTCTTTTTTATCTATCAAGAATCTAGCATGCAGTGAAACGAACTGAGAAATAATTTTATCTTTTCCTTGAGAATTTAAGAAAAGAAATATTGTTAATGAGGAGAGGGTTATATTTTCATAGATGAAAACAAATTGGGAAATAATTTTATCTCTCACTTGGAAGTTTAAATAAGAACAAACTTTTCTTGTGTGTTGAATGTATGATTAAGACAGAAGTTAGGAAAACAAGTCCTGTTGTATGAGGGCAAGAGAGTGGTTCGGTTTATATGTTTGTTGGACAGAGATAAATCCGGGGAAATAGAAAGGAATCAGAGAATTAAAATCAATGACTAGAATAAAACGTCACCCTTTCACCTACACACTTTAAAAATTAGATTTATCACAAAGACAGTTATGCCTGCCCTGGGAAGTAAGCTGTAGTTGAATGATAAGAAGGTAGGAGGAAGAAGGAAAATTTAGCACCACCTGTATGGAGTGATGGTATGAGATGTAAAGTGAAGCAAGTTGAGAGAGAGGAGTGACTTCTCCCAATGAAAGTAGATAATTCTCCAAATTTGGAAAGTTGATTAAGAAAGCAGAAATAGGGGACAAAGAACCATTGTTGGAAATTGGGGAATCACCAAATCCTCAAAACCCGACAGCCCCATACTGGTTTTGAGCTGGAATGCATATAAGCAGATAGCTTTGAGAGCTTGTGTGATGAATTCCCACACTAGTGCCTATGGAATCCACATCAACTGCTACCAGATCCTGACTCTGAAGAACTTTGAACCCAGCTACTCCAGGATTTTTGATGAGGCCCAGTGACATTGATACAGGAAGGGTCAACTTTTGTTGTACCAAGAACTACATAAGATTAACCTTAATGATTCTTGTTTTTGAAGATATTTTTTCCCTTAATATAGCTTCCACCATGGCTCAAACTAGTGCTTTGTTTACTATGACATGCTATCTTTCACTGCTCTGAGATCAAGAACATAACGTGGGCAGAGTAGGTATGGATCGAAGTGGCTAGCAACCAACAGCCAGCTTGGTCCAGTGTCAGTATTGACCAGTGCAAAGTTAGCCCTGTGGTTAAACGTTGTCCTAATATCCTGAGGACTGGACTGCTAAATGTGGTTACACCATCGGATATAGGCGGTGTGAAGAGGGGTTATACAGTAAGTTTGATTCTCGGTAATGCTAGTGTAGCTTAGTGTTGGACAAAGCTATGATTAGTAAATATCTGTATTTTCAATGTGAGAAAATCCGATTATTGGTGATAAAAAATAGGCTTGTCAAAAACACTTCTGAAAACATTTAAAAGGAGTATTAGAATTAGAGCGCTAATAAGGTAAAATCTGATTTAAAAAAAGACTGAACGGCCCAAGAAAAAATATTTTCTTTCTTTGGGACAGAGTAAATGTTTCAGCAATTAAATTCTTTAGCATAAATTTGTTTATCTTTTGAATCATATTTACGAATGCTAATTTATTTGGGCTGACATTTAAAGAAGGTTAACCCATTGCATCTGAGAATGGCTTCAATAAGCCAACCTTATAGATATTGGAGCAAGAAATTTCAATGACTGCTTAGTTATGTCTTATGTGTTTGTTTTGTCTTTGAACTGGTTTTGGATTGTAATATTTTATTTCAAAGCTTCAACATAAATAACAGTAAATATTTCTTACTTGTTCTTGTAGAACATTCTCATAAGGAAGCAATTGTTTTGTTTTTTTAAAAATCCATTAAAGAAAATATGTTAAATTCTTAACTTACTTTTCTGAGGCCAAAATCATTTTGGATAGCATTGGGTCGACAGGGAATTCAGCCATTCTTCGTCCCAACTTGGTAAGCTCACCCTTGTGGTTGAGAGCCCCAAGTGCATAAAGTTGTTCCAGAGCCAGCACAAGAGTCTCATGTGGAGGGGGATCCATAAAATCAAAATGTATCAAATCATTAATCCCCAAACTTTTCAGTAACAACACCACATTGCCCAGATTTGTTCGTTGAATCTGCAACACAAAATCATAACAAATATTTTCTTTCAATTTATATTTTTTACACAATGTCAAATGATTGGGAAACAACAAAAACATGAGAAATGCTTAAATTTAGGATCAGTGTATAAAATTAAAGAAAGGGAAATGATTCCTGTTAACTTTCATGTTTATTTTAATTGTTTAACACAAGTATAATAATGATAGTTTGACCAAGACACTAAACATAATGACGAGATTATAAAATAAAAAATGCCATCGTATATGTTAGGTTACAATAACCTAGTTGTGTTATCTAGTGTTTACAGCCAGTTTATATAAAGAATTGCAGAAAGTGATGAAATATTTTGTTTTTAAAGTTCAAGGTGAGAATGTAAAATTTGAGAAGAAACTTCTATTTTTTTCATTGTCAATATTTTTTTATATAAAAAAAACAAACACTGTATATCATAGCATCACAAATCTAAGCCTGCAAAATAATTTTGATTAAAAGTCAAAGTGGTCATTGTTTTATTCAATAAATTTGGATTCTGATTAAAATAATAAAACAGTTTTAATCTTGTTTTGTATTAATTAAAACACTTGTTGAATATTGAGTAAGGGTTAGCTAGCTTGTTACTGTAGGGTGTCCAACCCTCATGTGTGTCCCACACTTGTGGCTTAGTGTGAGAGTAAGTTAAGCTTAATATTTTGGATGCTTACAATGGTGTGATCATTAGCAAACTCATCTTATAGACCAATTTGTTAGTGTGGGGAGTTTGATTCTTACTAGTTGCCCCAGACCTGTGGCCTATAATTTCAGATTAACAATTTTTAATAATACTAAAATGAGTTTATGAATTGACTTTTCTAAATAAACTTATTCTCAATACAAGTAAAATATCAGAGAGTAGCTCGCATACATTTCAACAAAATAAAAATGCCCACCTTATTTTAAAATCTGTTTTAATCTCAAAAGTAAATGAGAAAAATAAGACAATTATATTTCCTCAAAATCATCCTACTCACTTCTGGAATGCTGTTGTCTTCCAATTCATTCTTATAAGCCCAAGCTGTGTAAAGACGAAAGCATTTCCCTGCAGCAACACGACCAGCACGTCCTGCTCTCTGATTGGCTGAAGCCTAGAGGAAAAATGGTTTATTAGGGACAAATATATCAAAACACCGCATAAATCCATGGGATTTGGCGGGGAGGGGAGTTATAAAACTAAAAGAAAAAGCAAATATAAATACTTTTTGCTGTATTATATACATAGTTAAATCTGAGTTATTTTAGTGAATAGTGTGTGTATATGTGTTACCTTTCCTCTGACCGACATGGCTTACTCTAAACCACAACTTTGGGCATATAATGCACAAAATGATTTTTAAAGCAAAATTATAAAAAGAAAAAGTCCATGTGAAATATAGTTCATAATTTGCAACAATTTCTCATTTTTCAATCACTTTTTTTCAGATAACATTGATGAAAGAAAAAGTCTGGTTTAATGTAAACAAGAATATAGTTGACTGAAGCATTTTTCTTTATGACCCCCCCCCCTCGCCCATACAACCAATAGGGCAGATATCTTAAAAGAAAGTCAGGAGAATAAGCAAAATGAGACATAAAAAATATGACTAAAAATATCAAAGGACTAAGAAGAGAACAATAACAATTATCAAATTCTTAATCCTACTATGTGAAATAGATTTAAGTCCTTGATACTAATTTATATTTTATAATTTAAGAGATGTGCAGAGTTAATTTACAACATTAGTTTTGATGACACAGGCTAGAAGCAGGCAAAGCTCTCTTTGAGTTTCGGAGGCCTGAGCCTTCAATCAGTGGTAGACTTGGCCCTTCTCCGCATATCTTTCTTCACTTTCTTCAAGTTGTGAATTAATTGATGAGATACTCAGTGGATTGTTTCAATGTTTTCCGGGTAATTTTTTTCGAACAAGCATGCAGTGTCTGGGCGCAAGAATTACTTTCTATCTCACAAGACACATCAAAACAGAAAAGCTGGGATAAAATAAAATTCGAAGCCAATTTTACTAATTTGAGGCTTTTTCTGGATCGGCATTGCCTTGCCTGTCTACTATCTGCTTTACAACCGAGTAGTGGCACCTGGCTCAATGCAATGCCCTCCTCATCTACTAGTACCCTTTTAGATAATGATTACACTGGCATCTTGGGCTCAAATTATGTGAGTGTCACAGATGCAAAGCTTCCATTGATGAGTTTGATTTGCATCTTCTCTCCTCTCATCGTAGTGCAGGCCACTTTCCAAGGCATGCAGCAATAAATGACATCAGAAGAAGAGGTGTGGATGCATCTGGGTTATACTCCCAAATTGAAACTGGAGGCCTCGGCTGTGGTGATGGAAAGCGGCCATATAGGATTACCATTTTCCCTTTTAATGCGGGAAAGATGTTGATTTGAGATGCAACCTGTGCCGATACATTTTCGACCGGTAATTTGATCAGGTCCGCAGTTGAGCTGGGGTCCATCGCACAGGGTATGGAGATAAAAAAAATAGTTAAATATTCTTCTCTTGCAGACAGATTTACTTTTATTCCAGTGGCAGTAGAGACTTCTGGGGTTATTGGCCCCTGTTTGATGGTGTTCCTTCGGAGGGTTGGTGGGATTGCGTCATGATTAAAGCACGAGCCTCCTGAAACGGAGTGGCTCTTGCAGCATGTCTCACTGGTGATGGTGAGAAGATAATGCTTTCTTCATCATTGCAGCTAGCAGAGGATAGCAAAAAAAAAAAACATTTTGTTTTTGTTTATAGATACTTTGTTCATATAACTGATTAGTTTTGCTTCATGAAGAAGAGATGATAAGGCAAGCCATCTTAGTTGTCTTTTCAAATTGGTTCTTCATATTGGAAGTTGAAGTGGGTCATTTTCTCGTCTGCTTCTTAAATTATAAATGATGTGTTTTGTTTAGAAAAGGTGAAGGATTTTAAATAAGAAAAATTCACTGATATTATATGTTATTTAAGAGAACATTTTCTTTTAAAACATTATGTACAGAATATGTCTCATGTACATTATATACACAAGACATTTTATGAAAACTTAGTTAACAAATTGAAGTATTTTAAATAAATAACATTGAATAAATTTAAAACAAAAAATATATGAAGGAGTGCTAAAAGTTTTTGGGCCTGACTAAGTAAGGATAAGTAAATATTTTGATATGTGATCATTTGGTCAGCTTTTGGGAAGTTTTTACAACTTTTTACAAGTTTTCTTCCTTCTCTCTGGATTATAAAATATGGGTTAAAGAGCAGGGCAGACTAGGCCTTCTAGCTGTGGTTGGTAACCAGTCTAGGATTAGGACAACTCTAAATTTAAAACCATATATAGCTCTGGCAAAGACATTAAAAAGATTTTGAAGTTCACAACTGTGGTGCAGGGTAATATGATATCAAATGAGATTGAATAAAAAAATATAAAAATAAAAATGTACAAAATTTACACTGATCAAGAAATGGGGGACAAGTTTGTAATTTGGTTATAATACAAAAATGATCCTCCACTTCATGTCTACATCAAATTGATTTTTTTTAATTGTGAATAATGAGCTTCTATTTTTAAAATTATAATTTTTCACTTTAGTCTAAAAATCTGACTGAGATGCCCTCAAATTCTGCATTTATTAATAAATAATGCAACAATAAAATATCTCTGAGAGGCATTCAGTTTTTGAAAATAGTAAAAGGGAAATAAATAAGCATTAGTGATTAATAATTGACTATGAATTTTTGTGAGAGACAAAAATGCCATTTTGACTATTCAGGCTTAATCAGCAAAATTATTTTGCACTTTTTGGAGTTACATTTTAAAAAAATGTTTACATAATACTATACTACAGGCAGAGAAATTCACTGTCATTTATAATAGTTTGAAGATAATGTGAACAAACAGTAAAACTCACTTCTAAATTATCTTTTAATCACGATTAACTCCAAGCATGTTTTTTCAGAGTTCCTTTCCTCCTTGCTACTATATAGAACTGTAGATAATTTATTATGGTCAAGAAATAGTTGGAGGTGCAGAAGGGTAGTTTATAAGAATGTTTCAGTAGAAATTAATTATTTTTCATTCATACATTATTGTTTCTTAGTTCAGTAATGATTTCCCAACTTACTGTCATCTTTTATGTCTGAAAAGAGAAAAACTTACTTTAGAAATTGGAGTGACAACCAAGGATTCCATTCCAGTACGTGCATTGTAACTTTTTTGCTTACAAAAGCCAGGATCAATAACATAAATAATGCCATCAATAGTCAGTGATGTCTCGGCAATGTTTGTAGCCAGAATAATCTGTCAGCAAAACAAAACAAATACTTTAATATAGAGAAAATATTTCAAAGTTTAAATTTAATTTTAGTTGACAGAAATAGTTGATGCAAGTAAAATAACTTTGCTTACAAACCAAAACAGTTGAGTTTAGAAATTATTGGTGATGATCTAAATATCCCCAATTCAATCCCGAGTTAGTGATATCAAGTCTTGGTCCATATGAATAGTATTTTACTAGCTTGATTTAATGATTCTTTCAAAGGCTGTGATGCAGTTGAATAAAGAAAAGAAATTAGAAACTAAAACATCAAACAAAATAATTCAGCTGGGGGAACAAAGACCTGGAGGTTTTATAGTTATGTATCTTCTTACTATAAACGTTATATTTAGTGGGTACATGTGTTTGAGTAGACACCCTGACTATTATATCTAATCAAATGTGTACCCACGAAATATAATATTTATAGTAATATAAAATAATGTCACATGAAAAATCCATTAATTGCTTTAAAATGAGTTTTGTATGAAACCACTTTTCTAAAATAAATTTGCTTCAAATACACAAATAGGTATTAATATACAAAATAAATAAATCTATATAAACTCCTATTAAAAAAGTTGATAGGATTTAATTAAAACATTTTTGTTATGCATTGTTATTTTAGTTGCAAACTGACAAATATTTTATGATAAAACTTGTTATTCAAGGGAGATAATTAGATTTATTGGTTATCTTGAGAAATTCATACTTATTGGTGAGTTGAACAGTTATGTAACTGCTGTGGATTCACTTACACCTAGTGACTGATTGGAATGGATTCATTTTATAACCCTACCCAGAGATTGAACTATGCCACCAAATTTACAAACCAACACTTTAATCCACTAGGCTTATTATCCTACATGTAGTACAGACCCAAACTCAGTAAAGACAGGACTAGCATTAACTGAGCAGTACTAAAAAAATAAGATGAGATATCTCTAGCCATGGACATTAGAACGAGAACAATCTACACCACCCTCCCACCCTTGTAGACTAATGGGTTCAGTTCAAAATTTCCTGAAAGTTACATGGATTAGGGAACACCTGAAGAAGTCTGGAGGATACAACAGCTGAAATACTGAGATAATAGTACCAAAGATGAAGACATTAGTTTGAATTGTTGAATTGGAAATAATTACTCAAATTTTCTCAATATTTTTAAGTGAGCAATTTTTTCTTTTTTAAAACCTTAACTATACAAATTGTTTCATGCATTTCTCAAGACACAAACTTCAACCTGAGAATAAGAATTTTCTCAGTGAAAACTGATGAGAAGTGATTTTATCGTAAATTGTAGGAAAAGCAAAAAAGGTGTTAAGAAGAAAAAAGCAATGTTTAACTGTTAAGAAAACATTACAGAATAAAGCCTAATCATTTGTTACCTTTCTGGCACCCGGAGGTGTAGGATGAAAGATTTTGGCTTGCATTTCTGATGGCAATGTAGAATAGACAGGCAAGATAATCAGCTCTTTGATCTTGGAACCAAGTTTACGTGTTCGTTCCTGAAAAACTCAGATTGAAAGAAATTGTTCAAAGAAATATTTTAAAGAAATGAAAATAGAACATTAAAACTTTCAATATGAAATCAATTTGTCCAAAAAAAGAATTCCTAATAACACTGGAATATTTGAACTGATTACAGTTTATTTACCAAGAATTAGTTTCCAGAAAGATTTATATTTTACAAGGTTTGTTGAGTGACTTGTTATTGCATTTGACTGTTAATTGTGAGGTGCCTTTTTGGAAACTTTCAGCTAGATAATATCTTCCTTCTTTTTCGACATTTCTATTAATTATTAATTAAACATAACTTAATCAAAATTTATATAAAGCTAAAATTATTTAATATTATATATACAAGGTAACCAAAAAAGTCCTTGCAGATTTTATTTATTAGAAAAAGAAGGTATACAGCAAATTTGACATACTGTTAGTCATCAAAGTAATCCCCACCAGCATCCAGCACTTTTTATGAAAGCACCTTCAGCTGCACAATGCCCTGGCAGTAAAAATCAGGTGTCTTGAATGAAAGTCTATGAGTGCCTGCTGCAAGTCTGCATCATTTGTGAAGGATTTCCCACAAAGATGGTTGTCCAGGGAATGGAAGAGGTGGTAATCTGTTGAAGCAAGGTCTGCAGAGTATGGTGGATGGAACAGTATCTCCCAGTCAAGTTGGCGTATGGTATCTCTGACCACCTGCACCGCATGAGGCCTGACATTGTCATAGAGGAACAGTACACTTTTGCAATAAGCTGTCTCCTTCTGCTTCAGTGCCTGTCGCACACATTTCAACTGCAGTGATTACAGGTCTGCTGTGATGGCGTGGCCCATTGGTAGCAGCTCATAGAGCACCACTTGTTGACTAGTCCCCCAGATACAGAACATGATCTTGTGTGGGTGTAGAAGTGGTCTTGTAGTGTGAGGCACAGGATCCTGTGGTGACAACCAAGGTCTGGCAGGTTTGGGAGTGTCATACAGGACTCACTTTTTGTCACTAGTGAGCATTCTATCAAATATGGGTGTGTTGCGGTTCTGAGAAAACAATGAGAAACCAGCTGTCACTTGTTGCTTGTTAGCTTCTGGCAGTGTGCTGAGTACTCACTTGCTCAACTTGTATGCCCTCTCTATGCGGAAACCTGGAAATGATTGGCAAGCTCACCACAAGTTTGGCTGTTGCCCTCCTCTGTGACCTCTTTCAGGGCTTCATCATCCAGCTCCTGTGGATGGCCACTGCAGGGTTTATCACAAAGGACAGATCTCCCAACCTGAACTTCTGGGTCTCCAAAAGTTTAAAGTATTTGATGACTTGATGTGGCTGTGGACAATCTCACCTTAAAGTCATAAATCAGACAATACTGAACAAGTTGCTTTAACACCACCATGTTTCCTCTCACCAATGCTTAAACTATGAATTGTGTGTGTTTGTGTGCAATGTACCTGCATTGGTTAAGAGCAATGCCCCCACCTCCACTGCTTTCCCGGTACATGACACACTCATTTGTGTAACAGTGACCACTTCTTCCCACATAACGTAAAAGCGGCAAGTACTTTTTTTGGTTACCTTATAATTATAAAGGCTTTATATTCTGCAGAAAATATTAATGTTTAACTTTATCTGTTGCAGCTACATTGCAAATACATTCAATGTAAAAACTGCACAGATTTTGTAATGTCAGATAAACATAAAACAAACTGTATTTGTTGTATATATGTATAGTGTAATGGTTAATAACTGGGAAATTTAAATCAGTGAGCTGGGTTTGAATTCTAGCAGAGTTGGTTACATTCACTTTCACACAAATACTATTGGGAAAACTATGAATCCATTTCTTCTTCTCCTTGTTATGGGTTAAATAACAGGACTGACTGGGCTGTCTTGCCTTGAGGTGCAACCAGCCTAGGAAAAAGAAAACTGAATTCAAATCCCACCTGAAGAGGGATGGGCTCTGTTAAGCTATTTTACCCTAGATACACTACTGCTGCTGTGGTTGCAGTACATGTCATGCTCTTATGACTATAATGGGTTATGGAACTTGTGTTGATCTCACACTCACTCAAGTCCTGTAGACTCTCATCATTATAGATCGTTGCTGCTATGGTTTCCATAGAAAGTAGTCCATTTTTACAGGATGGAGTTTCTAGCCCTATGCCAAACTGGTTTTGAATTCAGAGTTCTTCTGAACCCAGTCTTTCTTACTATTTAATCCATAGCATAGCTGTAGGGAGAAGAGATAGATTGATATCTTTCCCAAGAGTATTTGTATGTAGATGAATGTAATAAACTCGACTGGAATTCAAATTTGACTCTCTGCTTTCTCATTCCAAGTCGCTGTCCATTACACCACCTGCACATCCACATTTGTTGGTTTATTTTTTTAAAAACTCTTACAATTAATACTATAACATAGAATGCAGTACATGCATTTCCTTTTAAACAAGGAAAGTGGCAAATACAGTAGATGTAATAAACTAAACAAAATACAAATATCATGTACAATATTTGTTGGTTCATACAACATGTTTTACAAGTGTGCTTTAAAAAATGTTATTCAGTATAACATTCTGGTTTTTGTTTAAAACCTTTACTTTACACACACACACACACACAATCTTATAGGCAGGGCCATTGACAGCCTGGCTGGGTCCCTGGGACAATAATGCCATCAAGACACCTTTATTTTCAACTTATTCCATTCATAATACCAATGTATTTGTTACAGTGTAATATCTGAATAATTTTTTTTCCAGTGGAGGAGTGCTTTTTTTTATCAGTTAAAAAAATGCATAAAATGAACCAAAATAATAAAAAAAAAAAAAATATCTGCTTGAATATTTAATCGCATTAAATATTGTGAATTGGTTGAAGAAGCAGTCAAAGCAAGTGAACATACCAGAAGTATTTCTTGAGCTGTTTCAATTTCTTCTTGTCCACTGAAGAAGACTAAAATATCTCCAATGGGTTGGGTGACATGAATTTGGAGAATAGTAACAATTGCAGCATCCAGATAATCAGCCTCTGGAGCCTAGAAATTAAACCCAAAAAGATTTTGAACAGAACGAGAAAACAAATTTTCAGTTTAAAAAAATTAAAAAAAATTAAAAAGGATATTAAACGGGAAAGCTAGTAAAAACTTAATGATGAGTAAAGAAACAAATATTCTTGTATTTGTCAAAATTTTAAAGAAGTCTAAAGGGAGATAACCCAACGTGATAGGATGAAAAGAATTATAGAATTTGTTGGCATATGAATCATGCTTATTCAAAAATGTTGAGCTTGAGCCTTTAATACTAGTTTCCAATTTATAATACCAGTGTATTAGATTTAGAAGATTTAACACAATACAAATGAGACACAGCACTATATTCTTTTAAAGTTATCAAAATTTAGAAAAGATTACACAAAATTGTAGCATTTGCTATGTATGTACAATGTACAGTTTTAGAACCCTTAAAAACTAATTTTATGAAGATATTTATAGAATCAAATAAATTTT
Organism: Acanthosepion esculentum; assembly: GCA_964036315.1. Lineage (NCBI taxonomy): Eukaryota > Metazoa > Mollusca > Cephalopoda > Sepiida > Sepiidae > Acanthosepion > Acanthosepion esculentum. Next base: position 54,405,798 of record OZ038492.1, on the reverse strand, counting down.
GAATTTCATAGGTTTGTTCCTTCATAGATAATTCCCTTATAGCACAAAGCCTTTTTTAATGCCTTCCAAGCATTGTCTAATGTCAGAATTAGAATTTACATACTTTTCTTTTAGTAAAGTACATTTTATATGCTGCATAATACAATAATTGAAATAGAATTTAAGATTTTCCTTTAAGGTTAATCATTAGAATTGTGAAAAATTCACAAACATTTTGATGATCAATGTACATAAAAGATAGGGAAAATATTACAATTGCCAATTAATGCCATAAAAACACAGTAAGTAACAAAATTAGACTTTAATTAGAAAGGAATAATAAAAAAATATCCATGAGAAGAATTAGCTGAGATACAAGTATCAGAAAGGATATGGGATTTTTAAATGGAAAATACAAGACAACATGGATATTTTAGTTACAAAAGAATTGTTTCTTAATTGAAAAAATATTTAAAATAATTTCAATCATTCAATTTGAACAAAGATTTCTTTAAACATTCAGTTGTTTTGTACAATCTTGAATCTAAAAAGCAAAATGAAACAAAACACATCTAAAGTAGTCAATAAACTGCATCCATACAACATTGTGATTTCAGTGAACTTACTTTTGTGTAAAAAATGTCCACCGGAAATCGCCTTCCTGGAATTCGGAAAATGGGAGCATCATCAAAGAACTGAAACAAACAAAAGAGATGCGTCAGGTCTTCTAAATTTGGACAGATATTTACTTTTTGAGGTTTGTCAACTCTTGTGTGTCATCTTGATAAAGACATCAATATCTTCTTGATATCAAATCTTTGTATATGAATAAATAAAACCAGATGAAAACTTATTTTGGCAAAGAAATAGAAAAATTGTTTTATAACTTGGTTATAAAAGAAAATGAATCACACCTTTTGTTAATATTGATTACTTGCAAATAAATGCTTAAAGTTACCTTCTTACTTTCTAAGCAAAATTGGATAAGATTTCTTATATATATAAATCAATGGATGTTGCAGCATCTATAAACTATGCATATATTAAATATATTGAAGTAAGAAAATGCAAAGTGAAAATAAAATGGGGATTAATTTTTATTTATAAATGTACAAACTGATCATTAATTTCTGTGGCATGAGATTTTATTATACAACTCAGAATTTGTTTATCATATTGTAAACAATAATAGCATAATAAAGTTAGTGACATTTTTTCCTATCAGACACAAATATTGCCATGAAAAATATAGCCTCAAAATAGAAACAAAATTGTGAAGTCATTGAATGATAGGAACAGAACTTTGAAAATTGCAAAATGAAGAGAAATGAGAGAAAAAACAAAAAGAATAAAAAATTGGTAAAATAAGAGCAAGAAAAAATTTTTTTTTAAAGAATGTCACAGAAAAGAGATTTGAGAAAAATTAAAAGAGTAATAAGAAAGAAAAATTGATTGAAAGCAAGAAAATATTTTAAGAAACTAGTGTTTCAAATGTAACAAATGAGAAAAATAGTGAAGAATATTAAAAACATTAGTTACAGATATGGAAGTGACCAAACTACCACTTTTAAATAAACATCACAAAGTAAAAATATGTAGGTTGGGTGAAGATGTACATGAAAACTAATTTATCAACATTAGTTTATTCTGTTGAATGTAGAGCTACATTAGATGACTGATAGGTTGGGTCCTTCATAGAAATAGTCAACAAACAAGATAATGAGTAATGTTCTTGGCTAGTATTATAAACTTACAGAATTGAAGATGGTATTAAGATAGATGCAGGAATTATTGTCAATTCTTGGACAACACTTTTTTTTTGAGAGATATAAGTCATAGTTAAGAAGATTTAAGCTACATTCTGCAAAACCCACCTTACCAAAATGGTCTCAAAAACATCAAATTAATGAATTGCTCTCCCCATGTCTGTAGATATTAATCCAATTGAAAACCTATATATATATATATTCTGGAAATTTTACCAACATGTGTTGGTTAATATCAATTTATTGTGAAAACACTGTCTTGCATAGTAAAATCTGATATTTTGTAAATATTGGTTACCCCACATACCAGTAACTTTTGTAAAGTTGCCATCATCTTTCATGTCATGTTTGATGAACAAAATATTAAACAAGAACAAGTTTTTTTTTTAAGTCTCATTGAAAGGTCATGACAGAATTTCCTTGTTCCTGACAGAAACTTTAATCATACAAAAAAACAAGCACTAAAACATTCACTCAATCATTAACAATTATTAATAGAAATAAACTAACCTCTGAAAATTTTTGGGCATCAAGGGTGGCACTTGAAATAAGAAGTTTCAAATCAGGTCTGAAACGAGCAACATCTTTAACCAAACCAAACAAGATGTCTGTATGAAGAGTTCGCTCATGAGCTTCATCTACAATTATTACACTGAAAGAGAAAGCAAATAGGTCTTTGTAAAAAGGAAATATCTCGAGTGTTAAGAGATTTCTGTAGGAAGGAAATCAAGGTTTCAGAGAAGCAAGAAAATAAAGGAACTATGTCTTGTGTTCTTTCTGCCTTGTCTTTTAGTTCTCTTATACATATATATATAGATATATATATATATAAAGAAATATAGTCTTAATGTGTTCTATATTTATGGGATAAAGTGCTCACTATCAGAGATAGAGCGTGTGTAAATATAAAAATGAACATAGAAGTCAACACTTAGAGGCGACAGTCTGTTTCATGCTAGATGCAATTGTCAGGCCACAAGTGCTGTTATTTTTCTCGGCTATTTATATATACGGGTCAGTGGTGCATTGTGGGTAGTCTATCTTGGCGGTTATTTTACCGGAAGTCGTTTATTTGTTTGTTTATTTATTTGGGTTAAATTATTTTGCTTGTTTTTATTTATTTATTTATTTTTTATTTTTATTTCTTATCTTATATATTTATTTATTTTTTTATTATTATTTTATTTTTATTTTGATCGATGTTTTTATTAATGTAGTAAAAATTTGTTTATATAGCTTATTTAATAGTTTTGTTTTTGTTTGGGAAGATAAAGCTATTTGTTCAATAGTGTTTGGATAAGGAAGTTTGATTTTTGAGGTGTCTATATCTAAAAGAACATCTATGGTTGAATAGACGCTGCTTCCAATCACCTGCGGATATACCTATATATCTTTTTTTCTGGTTTATATTTTCCTCGGGGAAGATTGTTGCCTCATACACTACATTTTCATACATACATTTACCCCTGATTGGACAAAGGTCTTTATTCCTACAATTGCAGGTAGGGTTACTAGATTAAGTTTCATTACTATGGTAGTTTCTAAGTATTCTACAATTATGGGAAGATATAATTTTCTCCATATTTCTAATGCATGAATAACTAATTTTCAGTGTCTTCCTATTGAAAATTTTATGTAGTGGATGTTTACTATGAAAATGTTTATCTATTAATCTTAGAAAGAAACTTCCTATATCAATGTTAGAGAGCCTGCAATACCATATTACCTTCTTCGTTCTGTTCTTAGTTCTATTATTATTCTGATTTAAAGTTTAATTCTTCTCTAAAACCACTATTTTTGAGGGCCTGGTTGTATATAAATTTATTATCGCTAAAGATTTTTTGGCTAGAAGATAGCCTATTTATTCTCGTATTCACAGTTTTGGGGATGTGATCTATCACAGATTTAGGGTGTTTAGAGTGGACATTGATGTATAGGGGTGTCTCATCAACTTTATGGAAGGGTTTAAAGGTATCATTAGATAGGTTGAGTGTAATATCCAAAAAGTTGACTATTTTCAGGTTGGAAGATATTTCAATCTTAAGGCCTAGGTATTTGAAGGCCCTAACTATCTTCTTATGTAAGCTGGAAGTCAAGGGGCCATTGCTATTGGGGACAAAGATTAGACCGTCATCTCTATAAATTCTGACTTGGTTATATATATATATACGCACACACACATAAATTATACCCTGAATCGGCTAATATTCCTCAAATAAAGATTCAGTAAAGTATATTTTATTTTTTAAGATTTATTTTAATAAAAACAATTCCATTGTGATGAAAGGCTACTAAAAAAGGGTTGTATTCAGCAGTTTTAGCAAAAAAAAAAAAAAAAAAAAAAAAAAAAGCAAAGAAAAAAAATTTGATTCTAGTCACTGATTTCAGTTTGAAATACACCACAGTATTTTACTTACTGGAAATAGTAAATTTAATCCTTTAGCTCTCAAAGCTAAAATGAAAGCCTCAAGAAAGCTTTTAAAATCCATTTTAAAGCTTAGGTATCACGAATTTCTGGAGGACCCTAAATAAAAGCCAAATAATTTTTAATATATTTCATCATTTTTTCACACTTACAGCAAAAGCTAGAGATACAGGTCATTATTTCCCAGCAAACTTTAAAAATATCATTCTTCTCACTTTTTCACAGACACATTTTCTGTCCTAAGACATATCAAAGGCGTATTTTCTATTTTATCATCCTTCCTGTTTACAAGTTCTTTGAGCCAAATTTGATTCTCAAACTTGTTACTTTTGGCAACAATTTAAACAAACATATTTCATACATAGATACACATTGATAGGGGATGTTTAAAGTATGTGTTTTTTTCAGCATTAATTCACCCATCACTGACTAGAGATCAAAAGGACATTTTTACTTTTGAAATTGACATGTGAATAAAATTTCTTCAGTTCTTCAAATTTTAAAAAATACTGATAATTTTTTTTGCGATTTATTACTGTAAAATAATTTATTTTCCTTTCAACTACAAATTCAATATGTGAATTAATTTATCTTTGACAGACATGTTTACTTGTCTCTGATGCCTTTTATCTTTGCTTTTCCTCTCTGCCTGTTGAGTGAGGGTAGCAGCTAGAAGACACACCTTCATATTCTTTCTCCCTTTCTTTCTCATCACCTAGATGAGAAAATACAGAAGTAACTCTGAGGTCATGAACTTGTTCTGATCAAGGAAATAAACCACCATTAGCAATAATTGCTATATATTACTAATGACCAAAAAAACATTTTTTTAAAGGACAATTTTAGCTTGAAAAAAGCTAGATTTACGGGATTTGACATTTTGACTTTCATGAATTAAGGAAAAGGATGTGTGGGAAGCCCAATTTAGAAAATTCCAGGATTTTTCAAAGAGATTTTGGGTTATTGCTGTTTTTTCAGAGCTTGAAAACTCCTGGAAAAACACTGTCAATTTTTGAAGACATTTCAAAGTTTCCGGGATCTGTATGAGCTAATATATCATCTGTATTTCTTATATTCTAATTTATTCCTTTCAGCTTAGAAGACTCATGGAGTGTTTATTATCATCATCCAGTTGAACTACTTGTACCAATTCCTGTGACTCCATTGCCATCCAATTCTATTGCTCATCTTAATTAGCAGGTCAGAGGGATTACAGTTTATGTGTTGTGTCAAAAAAATAAAGACATGTCAATATCTATTTGTTTTCTTTAATCAGTATAACTTTATATTTTTAAACCAAAGATGAGCAAATTTTATTTCAAAGATAGAATCTAATGAAGATTGTCTGAGAGTATAGAGACATGGAAAAAGAGGACATTACCTGTAACTGGCCAAGTCAGGTTCACCGAGAAATTCTCGCAGCAACATTCCATCAGTCATATACTTGAGCACAGTCCTCTCAGATGTGCAGTCCTCAAACCTAATACTGTAGCCAACCTAGAAAAAAAATAAAAGAAAGAATACTTGCTGCACTTAATACTTACTGCATATATATATATATATATTTTTTTTTTTTTCTGGCTTTAAATAAGGATTGCAAAGGATTGATAAGCTGTAAAAAAAAAAAAAAAAAAAAAAAATCAATCAAAATTTAAAGGAAAAGGTGAGTCATGCAAAGGATTTTTCCACTGACATTAATTTTCCTTATAACACCTCCTGCCACCATCTGTACTTGGTGATGTAACCACATTTAGTGATCTGATCTTCAGGATGATGCATTAACCACAGGGCTAATGCTAATGCTGGTCAAAGCTAGTTGTTGGTTGCTGGCTGCTTTGATCCACACCAACAATGCCCACGTTGTGTTCTTGACCTCTGAGCAGTAGAAGATTAAATGTGATTACAGCGCTGGTTCAAGCCATGGTGGGTGCTATATTAAGGAAGAAAAATATCTTCACAATGAAAAAATAAAACAAAAGACTCATGAGGTTAATATTCAATTGGTTTATATTGCTCTTGGTACAACAAAAATTAATCTTTCCTGCATCAATCTCTGTAGTGACACTGTGCCACACCTAATAATTTTGGTTCAAAGTTCTTTGGAATCAGGAGATGTGGATTCCAGAAGTACATGATATAGGGTTCTCAGCCCAAGTTTTCTAGCCCCCAAAGCCACTTGCTTATATGCACTTTGACCCAAAACTGGTGTGGGGTCAAAGGGTTCTTGAGATTTGTTGATCCTTTAATTTTCACATTAATTCTAATAATGGCTCTTTGTTCTCTGTTTATGCTTTCTGAATCAACTTTTCAAATTTGGAGAATCATCCACCTTCTTGGGGATAGATTACAGGGATTGCTCCTCCCCTAACTTCCACCTGCTTCACTTCATATCTCACACCACCACTCCATACAGGCAGTACCAAATTCTCCTCCTTCCTCTTACTTTCCTAGCATTCAACCTCAGCCCACTTCCCATTTTTCTGACAAATCTAATTTTTAAAGCAAAAGTGTGGAAAGTGTTTTATTCTAGTCATTAATTTTAATTCTCTGAATCTTTTCTATTTTCCTGGAATTATCTTTGTCCAGCGAATATATAAACCAGACCACCGATGGCAGAAATTGTTTTCATAACACCAGTCTTAATCATACATTTGACCTGTTAAGAGAAATTCGTTCTCATTTAACCTTCTCAGCGAGAGATAAAATTACTGTCTTAATCAACAAAAATATATTTGTTTGCTTAAATTCTCAAAGAAGAGATAAAATTGTTCTCCATCCATGGGCTGATCACTGTTTTTAGCGAAAATACAAACACAATCTCCTGCGTGTCACAACAGAATTGATTTTCATAACCTCGACCAGGTTTGTTGCTTTGTTTTCATTTCTCAATTCGTTTACATCAATGAAAATATATTTGTTTGCCTAAATTCTCAAAGAAGTGATAAAATTGTTCTCAAATCTGTTTTCGTCCACATGCCAGACTCTCAATAGATAAGAAAAATAAACTTTAGGAGAGAAGAAATCCAGATGGTCCCATTTTCACCAAGGAAAATCTCGCTGCTCTATCTTCCAGCATATATTCAATTTTGGGCTTAATCCTTTACTGCTCAGAATCAACATTTAACCACCTCATGGCCTCAGTGTCACATCCTAACATTGTTCTGGTATAGGAATAAATAAGTTCGCCTTTTGTCCAGTTTACACTACTCCCTGGTCTTTTGAACAGGAGTAGAGGTTTATCTCTTATTTTCTACTTAAGATTAGGTTTCCAGTTCCTTCTAGAGTTTTCTCATTCACTTTCACTCCCAGTAGCCCCTTGAGGTGAACTGATTATATAATTGTTGCCGATTTTTAAAAAATATAGAATAATAAAAATTATTTCATGTGAAACAATTAAAATCATGACTAAATTTTTTAAATTTATGTTGGAATTTTAGAGATGAGAACTTATCATTATTATGCCTTACTATTCACACCAACATCTTGGTTGTTATACTCACATTTTCGCTGTTATACCATCCAGCCTTCTTCACATTTGCTATTTAGACCAGCATGCTTCATCTTGCTTACAATGTTTTTGCCATTCTACTCTAAAGCCTTCAGGTGTCTGTAGTAGTTATGCTTGATAACCTTCTCAGAATTACGGACAAAACCCTTTATTTAATCCACAGGTAAATTGTTCTTATTCTGCTTTTCATACTTAGAGGCTATTTCATATCAATGCTCACCTTTGTGTTGCTTATCTGTTCCTTCTACTGATCCAGGGTATATGTCTTTTCCACACTACCAGATGTTTTAACTAATGCTTTAATCCACTCTGTGCTTCTTGTGTAGTTTTTGTTAGTGTAATTCAAGTAGTGGAACTGTATAAGTGTCATAACTATGGTGGTGGCGGGAACTTTCTTCAATGTCCTGACGCATAAATTCTTGGAGAAAATTTTTGAATTTTCATTTTTTTAACCAGAGGTTCTCAGATGGTATTTATCACTGTGCTAGGCCTACTGAAGAGGTTTGTATACCAATGAGACTATATTGGTAGTTCAAGACAAATTAGAATTGAACTCCTCTATAGGAGAGCATACAAGCATCTCAACCGATAACCTGATGGAGATGTTGATATTCTTTGTGCAAACAACATACTCACAATTGGATTCTCATATATACTGACAGGGAAAAGGGTTAACTGTGGGGTTACCATTATCTCAAGTAATGGCAAAAGTATATATAGAATACTTTGGAGAAAAAAAAAACAACTATAGAAATGTCATCATTAAAGCTAAGATTGTAGCTTAGATATGCAGATAACACCTTTGTACTGTGGCTCCACCAAGAAGGTGTGCAAATATTGCTGGACCAAGTGAACCCAATAAGACTGTCCTTACTGTTAACAATGGAAAATGAAGTAAAAGATCAACCGGCTTTCATAGATATACTTGTACAGACTTTGGGTTCAAGACATTTGTATATTGTAAACCAAAATTCATTGGTCAATACCTGAACTTCAATTTTCACCATTCATGCAGTATGGAGAAAAAGATCATCCATTGCCTAAAAGGTCAGGCCAAACTAATTTGTGGTAACCCAGATACATATCAAGAGGAGATGATCAGCATTAGAATTACCATTCAGGTTAACAACTACTCTAAAAGCATAGCATCAGCTTTCACAAACAGGGACAGTCAATTAAAAAAAACTGCCACAATTTGTTTATCATATATATGAAGTATATTTGAAAAGATTCAGAGGATCTACACTCCATACAACAATCAGGACAGTATTCAAAAGCTTGTGAACTGTATCAAAAATAGCATTTATTAGCTTTGTACAGCATTTTTTATTGAACAATAAAATGTTTTCTACTGTGAATTCAGTATATAATTTTAAAAAATAGAAAAAAAAAAAGAAAGAAAAAGAGTGCTTAGAATTTTTTCAAAGATCTAATAAAACCCATGATATTCTGGCATATGTATCAGTAAGTGTGAGATGCTGGTCTCATGACTATTGGCTCAGAAAAAAATTTTGAACTCCAATTGAAACTGCTTATTTCATTTTTACCTGTAGTTACAATAGTAACTGTCTCAAGTAATAAGCATGTGAACTAAGTCTACTTAAGTCAGATAAAGGTGTGTTAGATAATCATATGTCAGTTATGTTTGGTTTTTAGTTGTAAGTGATTTACTCAATTATGCAGTGAACTGTCAATTAATAATGGATTACTCAGTTATCCAGCCTCATTATCAGGTTTTGTGTCTTTATTGAAGTGAAGAAGATATTGTGATAACAGTAATTCTTTGTTCAACAAAAATGATATTTTCTTTTTAGGTAATTTCAAAAGACTGCTATCAAAATAAATGGCTCTCATCACAATATAGCTGCTCCATTATAAAGATAGTCTAAATGGTTCCTTTCCTTGGGTCTTGTTTTTCTGTGAAGATCAAAAACAATAAAGAAAAAAAAATGGTTGTATGCAGATTTCCTATCAGGGGACTGTTTAATTAGAGCCCTAAACTTAGGGATAACTTAACATGAAGTAAATGCTAACAAGCTAATCTGGTTGACCATTACTACTGTGCTGGAGATTGATCCACATTGAGTACTCTATATTTATAGCCTTGTGTCTAACTAAGCTAAATTTAGTAAATTACAACACTAGACTCAGTATATTTGCATTGTTTGGTATGTTTCTGACTGGACAATTAATTTTTTGTGTAGACTTTTGGGAGAATTAAAAGAACATTCTATCCTGAAATGAAAACATTATCTTTTTTTTCAATTCTTTCACATATTTATGCAATGAATTTTCATTTTTTATCAATTCAATATGCTATAAAAATACTGAAATGCTGCTTGTTCACACTCACCTCATTTCCTAACTTAAAGCTCATCTCTTCAGCCACACGAGCAGCTACAGACATGGCAGCAACTCTCCTTGGCTGGGTGCAGCCAATCTTTACTTTATTTTTACAATATCCCTATAGAAAAACAAAAAGAAAAACATTAGTTAGATTCTAATATAAACAGGATGCAATTGAGTGATGGAATTTTATTTTTAACACATTAATTTGGACACATTAAAAACTAGTTTTACAAATTTTCACTGAAAGCGCTATACTGGTGGCCTTGTGTAATTCTAAATAAAGTTTAGTTCATAGTGATTGAATTTCAAGCCAGTTAGAAATTCTTCCATGCTGTCAATACCATTTAACTTAGTACTACCTGCCACAATACTTTGAGAGGGAATGGGCACTGTGGAATAATTAATGTTGCCCTTTGTAATGTTACAAAGAAGAAAAGTTCAGTATTTCAATGCATTCAATGTTTTAGGATCAATCAAAAATAAGTTAATTAGAATTTGATGTATGTTTTTTATGCTCTTTGCAATTTGAATTATAAAATACTGAAATCAAACATAAATGGACTGATGTGTTAAAAATGAATCAATTTATGTCTCCAATAAAGCCTTAATTTCATAATGACTTTAAAGTCAGTCTTAAATATAATTACCATTAACAAAGAGAGTCCTAACAATATGCAAAAATCACCAGAATTTATTGGTTCATTGTCATTGTGAGAATACAAAGCCCCATGCAGATGCAACCTGTGCTTGATCTCAGAGCCTTACTAGTTTTTTTTTCTTTTCCAATATAGTTATAATAATACAAATTTCTGTCATGAGGAATTACCATTTTTATACACTGATTAATATGAACAGGTATCCTTATTTTGGATATTATAGTCATATTTCAGATGAACACTTTATTCGATCCAAAAGTGTAAATTTCTCTCTTTCTGCTGTCCATGCTAGTGAACAGCTTGTATTGGTTAAGTCTTCTGTTAACTTGTCCTTGTGATGCTGTTTCTGTTGAACCAGAGTATATGAATTCCACTGCTTAATGCAAGGATTGAACTCACAATCACTAGGTAAACTGCAACACATAACAAATGATAGTTTAGTGGATAAGCATACTAAACTAAGCTTAATAAATACCTATATGGGGCAGAAGTATAAGAGAGAGAGAGAGAGAGAGGTGGTAGATGCATTGAAAATATCCTTAACAAAATATAAACAAGAGAAAAAGAAACTCATATCTTAACAATACTTACTGTTTCATAAAGATATTGTGGAATCTGTGTTGTTTTTCCTGAACCTGTTTCTCCTTCAATAATAAGTACCTGATGATCTGCAACAGCTTGCATCAAGTCTTCTCGGAATGGATAAATTGGAAGAGATTTGCGTGTTTCGGCTATGGTCATCTTCTTAATTTCAGCTTGAGAAAGAGTGGATTCAATGTCTTCTTCCTAGAATATGAAAGAACAGCTGAGTCAGAGCAATACACTTTGATGGATATTGACTAGCATCTCCATTCATAACTCATTCTTTAAAATAAAATAGCTTTTATTCAATGAATTTTCTGAAAACAAAACCAAATATTATCTGAGATTAACTTCTTTCTTTTTATTATTTTTTTTACTAACAGTGATGTTTTGATTTAATTTATATCAGACTTTATAAAAAATAAAATCAAACTATCACAATGCAAATTAAATACAATTGAAAGCAAAATATATAAAGAGAAAGGAGTAAGTCAGTTGTAAGTAAAACTACAAAACAGTTATAATATTTTATTTTTGATAGGATTCTAATATTCATTAACTGTTTTGTACTATCTTCATCTTTGTTGTTTTACCTGTAAATTTAAGATGAGTTTTTAATATTCAATGAATATTCAATGTTTTTGACTATTTTCACATTCACTAGTGTTTTTGTTTGAGTTGTTAATGTTCAAGGAATTGTTTGGATCCATTGAATATTAACGTCTCATCTCCCAAAAAGGAAAAGAATTCCATGAATTTAAAAAATATATATATAAAGAAGGGTATATTGAAAAAAAGAATTCATTTAGAATAAATAATAATATTTAGAAAAGAACTAATAAAAAAAATCTAAGTTTATAGTCTGCATAATTTAAGAAAAGTTTAATGTCTACAATTACCTTTTTCTCTTTTATTGAACCTGGCATCTTGAGTGCTTGCACAAATTCAATTTCATCATCCATTATGAAATCATAGGTCTTGGCCTGGATAAAAATTAAAAAGAAATTTACTTATAGATGAACTTAATTTCAAACAGATGTAATTATGAACAATACATTTTATAATAACAATACATTTTTATCACCAATACATTTTTTAGTGAAATTACTAGTAACACATTTTTTAAAAAATTACCAATAATACATTTTATCATCTACAAACCATATATCTAAAAAACATGTTTACTCTGAAAATATAAAATTATGTACAAAATATCTATAGTTGAAGGCATAAAATTGCATTCAAAATATATATAGCTGAAGCAAGGCGATCCATAACTCAGGCCTCTACACCGTGTTGACCTGTAAGCAACTGGGGGCAAACAGTTAAAACATAAAAGTTCATTGCTGGAATATGATTAAGAAATTAATTCTTTTTAAAGAAATATTTACTTTTTATCTTTGGATTAACTTATTTAAGATATTGAAGTATAATATTTATTTTATTTGATATTTAAATATTTGCATATTTTATATTTAAACAAACTTTTCAGAGCAAAATTCACAAGTGTCATCAAGAATTCATAACGTTAATTTAAATTTAATATTTTTCTCTATGCTATTGTTCTTCAACAATGAACATATTAAGTATAAAATTAATTTTTATGAATAATTTTCCTTTAATAGAACAAACATGTATTTATTTTTAAAAAAGTATGTTGAATTTTTCTGTCCTTTATGAATAAATAGAAGACATTAATAAAAATGTAAGGTTTTTCACTGCAAAATTAATGAAAAATGAATCTTATTAAAGAATTTATCACAAAGTTAATGTCAAAAATTAAATTCTACCATGATACCGTCCTTGTAAGAAAACAAAAAAAATGAATGTAACTTTTTGCACTGCTAATTTTCCAAAATTACCATGAAAATTTGCACATTTGTAAAAATTTGAATAAAAATGTAATTTAACATTTTTTCTATGACACTATTCTTCATAAAAAACATTGATTTTAAAATAAATATTATTATTTAAAAAATAAAAATGTATGTTGAATTTTACTAGCATTGTTGTTAAAAATGCAAAACATAATTAACCAGTTTAATATTTTAAAAAATATATACTGTAAAAATATTAAACTGAACTGGTTAATTTTGTTTAAATAATCGTATTTTATGGGGGAGGAGGTGATCGCTCTGCACCTGCCATACAGTTATCCAAAAAAAAAAATTTAATGAGGTTCAGTTTGCTATGTAACTTCAATATAAAATGAACCCTAACCAGTGAAATAATTTGGAAATCCTTTGGAAGCACATAAAAGACAACAGAAAGTAATATATGAGAAATTCACACATTCATATAAACTTTTAAATTCTTAATTCTGAATCCCAAACTCTCCAGACCTTAGAATATAAAATTTATACACCTTTTAGAAGCACCATGTAATTTTTACCAAATAATAGTTCAGTTAATATTTTTTAATTTCCGTAACTAAAATCTTTCTCAAAATGGTCAAAAAGTGCTGTGTAACAGGTTGTCATGGTAACTATGATTAACAAAATAAGTTTTGTGTATTTTGTTTTCCAAGATCAGAATGAGCAAGAAAGATGGTTAAAGGCAATGCCTTGAGGCAACATCACTGTTGTTTGTGAAAGGAATTTTCCATCTGATTATGGAACAGTGATTATTACAAGAAAAGTGTAACCCAGAAATCCAATATTTTAATCATTTACCATAAGTATATTACCTAACCAAAACCAACAAATAAAACTTCAACTTCTGTGCAAAATGATAAATTGGCAGTTTCTAGAAAAAACAAAATCCTCACTTTTGAAAATTTGCGTCAGAATATTGTCTTGTGTTAGTAGTTACATGCTATAAATCAAACAATTAGTGGTTCATTCAATTTGTTGATTTTTTTTCCACTGGAAGTAGTCCAATGAAAATTTTTGAAAACTTGAGATTTGAATGTTACCATGCTGATATATATACAACAATTTTTTCTCTGTCAAAAAGTTAAATATCTATGTTTCAGCTCTGATCACAAATCAATGTTGCAATTCATTATCTTAGTAACTTAAAAATTGATAATAAAAAAAAATTTAATAGAGCATATTAATGTTATGACACCACAAAGTATTGGGACAAAACATTATTATTCTGATATTCTTATCAGGGCATTTGAATATTTTGTTACATCTTGGACATTATACAACAGACTTCAGGATGATTTTAAGTTAAAAATGTTTAGCTGGTGGAAAACTTTTTTTTAATTAAGTTGCAAAATTAGAGGCAACTTTTTATATGAAAAATTTTTATATATTGCTGATAAAATCAAAACAATAACAGGACCCATCAATCTTTTTTTCCAAAACTTTGACAGTTTTTAATAAGCCTTATATAACTAAAAATGGCTTGTACTTACTTTTTGATTATGTCCACCTTTTTAAAAATAATTGGATTACTGAACCGACTTCTGAATTATTGTTTTATTTTGAAGGTAAAAAGACAGCAAAATTGTAAAATTTCTTTTTGAGTAAGAAAATATTCAATTTGTTAAGCTATTGAAACTAACTGATGTAGCAGATTACCCAAAACCTGTTGAACAACAAAATGTTTCCCATTGTTTAAAAGTTTTTTGTGATCAAACTGTAGCTGCCATTAAAACACACCCATTATTAAATGGAGAGGATACTGCAGAAACACTTAATTCCATTGAGAAAGTTTTAACATTTTTGGAATATTGTCTGTGTCAAAGAAATATATGGTGACACTAAGTAAAATGATCCACTGAAAAAAGTGATATCAGATTTAGATGATGAACATCTGTTATTTCTTTCTAATTCTGGAAAAACGACTAAAAGAATGGGAGTAAATCAAGGAAAAAGAATGAAATCATTAACAAGAAATACTAGTTTAGCCACTAAACATAAATGCAATGACTTAATTGATGCTTGTATATATTTGCTAAGTAGTGGGTTTAATTTTGTTATGCTTGGTAAATTTACCACAGACTATTTGTAAAATTAAAACAAAGTTCTAGAAGTGCATATTTTATAACAGTTCAAAATGATATTGAAAAAATTAATCTACTTCTTAAATTAAATGTTGATATCAAAGAATACAACTTTGATCCAGGCCATAATTGTTCAAAATGTGGACATTTGCTGAATGAAATGGGACGCCAACCATTGATAACTTACCAGACCTTGAACCTAGGATCCCTAAAGATATTTAATGTAACTTTTGTATATAGCTGGCTATTTTACAGGAAAAGATTGTCCCACAGGAGAGGAAATATTTAATAATATTAGTTTTTATTTTTAAGAATATGAACATTTTTGAAAGAAATTGTGTTAATTTAAAAATTTACCAGATATGTTTTATTTTCAATTTCCCCACTTTTTACATATATTTAATTGGTTAACTCCAAATTATCTTGTTAATTAATTTTGTATTCTTGTTAATGTAATTGATTTTAATTTTTAAAACTATGTGCACTGGTAATATCTATTATTGTATCATAGCGAAATAAGTATTTTCTTCATCTTCTGTGAAACAAATTCTACATGTAACAAAAATCACATTAAATTTTGTAAAGATTATCAAAATTATTGTTTCTCTGAAATTAACATTTTTTATAAAGTATTTTCACACTTTGTTGATACACAATTTTGTAAAAGGCTGTAATTGCTTTCTGATTGTATTATACAATTTCATATTTTCTGTACTCAATTGGCATAAACAAATTAACTCATTATTTTTGCATTATCATCTAAAAATGTCTAATTTATGATGAATAAACTGATTTTTGTGCATTGAGTTATTTTATGCTATTTTTGTACTTTCTAAATACATTTACATTTATGGAAATAAGTCAATAATGGTAAGAAAATGCTTCCTAATATTATATATAGTTTCTAATTAACTGATTACTGGACATTACTGACACGTTCCTTGCTAAAAATGGTCTCAGTAATTGTTATTTACTAGTAATTTAGGTCTCCACATGTCCACCTCAAGTTGTCAACCCCAGTTGCATGTTTCCAGGCTTGGTATAAGGATTGCCTTGAGCTGAAGCCATAAAATTGTTTACAAAATAATTAGATTTTATTAAAGGTTGATATGCCACTAAACCAAATCAACCAACAACACACAATTTTTAAAATTTGTTGGTCTAAGCAATAATAAAAGCAAAAATAAATCCTTCATCAACTCACCTTGTCTTTGTTCTTTTCCTTGGCATCCTTTGCTCCAAATCTCATCATAGCAGCATGTAGATGTTCTTCTTCCCAACGTTTCTGTTCATGGTTAGGACCTTTTTCAGTTGGATCATCCACATAGCTCTCATTTGGTTTCTTAAAAAAAGAAAAAGAAAAGAGAACAATACCATCAAAGTAACTATAAAAATAAGGTTTAACCCTTGAGCCCTGACCACTGCTTTGCTGGTGGTAGAGAAAAATGACATAATACCCAGCCACCAGTTGAACAGTGGTAGAGAAAAATTACTTAATGCCCAGTCACTGGTTGAATGGTGGGTAAACACTTGTTACTATTTTTAAATCTATCATGAAACATTATATACCAATTATTTGCTCAAAGGGTTAATCTCTCTGAATTCATTCACTAATCAACAAAGAAAGAAATGGTGATTAATATCAATACATTTAACACTTTGGATAAGAATTGTACAAACTATGAATGGTAATGACACTTCCCAACATGCCAGAAAGCATCAATTCATTTCTCTTTCAGTTGATAAATTTAAACACTTACCACATCATCTCGTGGCATGTAATAACGATCTACATTTTCTATTTCCCTGGCAGCTCGGTGTTGTTGGGCATATTGCAATACTTTCTTCTTGTATTCAATCTCTGCCTTCTCTCTTTTTGTTAGACTGAAATTTTAAAAATATTTTGAAGTACAAGTCAATATTTGTAATCATTAAGAAATTAATTTTAAAAAATTAAAAAAAAAAAAAAAAATCACTGTTTAAAGAAAAAATTTATTTCTTGCAAGTTTTTAAGTACTGAATTGAAAAAAATTATTTTTTTACTATTTATCTATCTTGGAAAAAATAAGTTAAAACAAATACCCTTCTTTATTGATGAAACAACAATGCTTGTTTGTATTTTTATTCACTTAAGAAATGTCCAATTTTATTTGATGTTAACTTATGTGATCTTAAAACATTGTTTTTTTTATATCATTGGACATTTTTAAAGATTATTGATATCTTCATCTGATAGACACTGTAACATGAGGATTAACAAACTTGTCTACTTGACAACTTTCATTATTGCAGTGAGGTAGAACTTCAATGAGTTTTCAACAACTGTGGCTTTGTGTCAGATTAAGCAAATAATATCTATATCCTTAAATGATAACTTTATTGAAATACTTATCAAATTTAATTTCTGAAATCATGTTGATAATGAGCATTGCTTAGCCAAGCAATCTGGTCGCTGTTGGTCTCTTGGATATCTCTTCTAAATTTAAATATCTTATATTTCTAAGGTTTTTCAGATTTTATACAGGTTGGTAAAATCTTCATTTCTGTGTATAAAATCTGTATGAATTTAGGCTTCTAATGTGCCATTTAATCACAAATTCTGTTGGCATCAATAGATTGAATGCACCATTATAATACAATAGTTGAAATCAATTTACAATTTAAAATGATATAATAAATTTGATTGTTTATTTTTATTAGAAAAAATAAAAAAGGCTTATGTTTATATTCAACATTGCTCATAAGAAAGAATGAGTTTATTAATTGCATTCATTTCTCAAAAAAGATATATGCAGGTAATCAATTTTCCAGTTATTATGAAAAGAAAATGGTTAACTGAATTGCAAATGGGATCTTGGTTGCAACTCTCAATCCTAGATGTAATTTTTCTGTACATAACAAAAGGTCAGTACACATACAGTTGTTCATTGATTATGGATATGTTTTACTAAAATTGATTACTTATATAAGTAAATTTTATATTTTACTTGCCAACAGAGAATTCATGTAAGAAAAACTTAAGTAAACTTTATATTTCTGCATTTAAACTTCACAGAAAAATCATATTTATTCAACTTTTTCCATTTTTGTAGCAATTTTACAACTGCTGCAGTTTTATAATATTTAATCATTTTCTCACAAGTGTAAAATTTGGTTTTAGTTTAGGACACTTCTTTCAAATTTTGAATTTTTAAAAAAGACTATATAAAAATATATTTATTCTAGTGCATATGGAAATGAGAATGACTAAAAAAGTAATTTCCTAACATAATATTTAAATAAATGTATGAAATTTTTAATAAAAAATATTTTTTTCATAAAGCCATTTTCATCTTTCAAAGATTTTCTTGTGAATGAAATTTAACAGATGCTGTGTTCAAGTGACATCCTCTATTTTTTTAAAAACATTTAATGAGCTTTTTTTAAGAATTGAAAGTTTGTCTTAAAGAATAAACTTGGAAAAATGTTACTTACTTTAAATCCCCAAAAAGATATTCTTCATCCTTAATTGCCATGTCCAATTCTTCCAGTTTATCACTTTGTCGCTTCTTTAAGTATTCTCTGCGAGATTTCTTACGCAGTTCTGGTACCATTTTCTGTTTGTCTTGGGTTTCTATCTGTAACCGTTTCTTGGCTTCTTCATAAGCCTGCACAAAGAAAAAAAAAAAAAAAGAAAGAAGTTACATACAACTTTTTTTCTATGAATAAAATGTCAAAAATGAAAAGCATATTGGAACAAGTTCTTTATAAAAGAATAAAGTGAATTGTTGATGGGAACTTCAAGGAGTTATTTTATTAAATTATTGCAATTTAGGTATGGTTGAAAGATTATTAAAATTGCCAAAAATATAGTACATTAAACCTGTAAAACAATGTCATGGTGGAGTAAAGGATAGCAGCTCAGATTGAGGAGCCGGAGGGCTGATTTCGAATTCCAGTCGAATCCATTACATTCACTTACGTGCTAATATATCAGGTCATCCCATAAGTTCTGTCCGTATTTTGAATAAAGAAAACAAGTGACCAAATGTTACATTTAATTACAGATTCAATCAACAATGTATTTTCCCTGATTATCTATGACTTCCTTCCATCTATTAACAAGCTTACTAATTCCATTACTGTAAAATTCTTTTGCCTTTGATTCAAAGAACTCACAAATGTCAGTTTTAACCTCTGTGTTACAAAAGCGGTTTCTTCCAAATGATTCTGTAAGCTACGAAACAAATGGTAGTCTGAAGGAGCAAGGTCGGGAGAATAAGGTGGATGACGAATTTTCTCCCAACGATCTTTTGTGATGTGATTCTTGCTGTGTGTGGTCGCACATTGTCCTGATGAAACAACTCCCGTTTTCGATTCACTAGAGCAGGTCTTTTTTTCCTCAAAGCTTGGTTCAAATGCTCTAATTGCTGACAGTATATTTGAGCATTAATTGTTGCATTAGGTGGTAAGAATTCAAAGTAGAACATTTTGCTCATGAAGTTCCCTTCTCGGCTGTGGCTGGGGTCCTTTACCAAGCCACTGTCTACGACGCTTAACATTTCGATAAAAGATCTATTTTTCATCGCCAGTCACAAGTCTATCCAAAAAAGGTGAAATAAGTTGGCGAGAATGGAGAGAAGAGCAGATGTCAACTCGGGATTTGAGGTTGTTTTCAGACAATTCATGAGACACCCATTTTCCAAGTTTAGGAACTTTTCCAAGTTGTTGAAGATGACGATGAACAGTTGTATGGTTTGAACTGAGAACCACTGCCAATTCCTCAACTGATAAAGCAGGATTTTCTTCAAGGGCTGCTTCAAGAAGCTTTTCATCAAACTGAACTGGATGTCCGGTTCGATCTTCATCTTCAAGGGTGAAATCCCCACCTCTGAATTTTGCAAACCATCTTCTGCAAGTTCTTTCATTCACACATTCCTCTCCATAAACTGAGTGAATGTTTCTAGCCGCTTCGGCTGCTGAGTTTCCTTTCTTGAACTCATAAAGCATTATGTGCCTCAAATGATTCTTGGGTACTTCCATGTTAGCAGGGTTTTAATCAAACAAAATTTAATTTTATTGTTCTCTGAAATAAAATTTGATCAGTTGAAATGCATCTAAACATAAAAATAATGTTCAGCTCCATTAGACATTATAAAATACTTTTTAAATTTCGTTCATTTTAATAAAAATTTAAAATTCAGTCAGAACTTATGGGATGACCTAATACTTGGGAAGGTATAAATCCTCGTCTTCTCCTCCCAGCTATGGGTAAGTAACAGGACAGACCAGGTTCTATAGCCTCGGCTGGCAACTGGTCTACTGCAGAAAGAAATGGCAACCTACTGCGGGAAAAAATCTGCCTTGTTGGTCATTGATCACCTAAGCGTGTATCACGCATGGTGCATAACTGACTGACTAATAATTTTTAAAGGCAACTACCAATATAGATTTAAAAAAGTTAAGATCCTCACAAAACCTGTAATACAACTGAATATTAAAGACATTTAACAAGCACAACTTTTCTGTTAAGGGAAATTTAGAGCAATAATTTAAACTGCTTTTTTATTTCACTTCTATTATCATTCTCCAGTATTTACCCCAACATACAATTAAAATATGTAGACTAATGGTTAGCATAGCAAACCATTATTCACTACATTGAGTCAGAATAACTTAAATTTAGTAAAATACCTAAAGAGTGATGAGTTAGTGTAATGAGGTTGTGGAAATTTGGAAAACTACAAGATGGGGCAATATTTTGAGAAGTGTCTCAAGGGAGATAACTGGGTAGAATGATATAAATTCCTAAAAGCTAGAGAAAGTACTAATTTAATTTTCTATTTTGTTTCTTCACAGGTCTTAAAAAACACTACTATATAATTACAATAAGAATTAAATATATTCTACATCAAATGGCACACAAGATAACTTGTATATCCCAGTGGAATACAAATAAAATACCAGATTGAGTAATGTCCATCTTCAGATTATCTGATAACAAAATGAGACTGAATTTGAGGAATAAATATTTTGAGAATTTAATTAACTTGAGAATTAAAAATGTAAATAATATTTACTTAATTAAAAGTTCAATTATATTCAAATAAAATTTGGGAAAGATATGAATTTACTTCTCACCCTAGTTATCAGTAAGTAGCAGTTGGGAATCTTTAGCTTTGTAAAGCAATCTATCTTAGGCGTTTAATAATAGATTGAGTCAGAGGACCATTCCTAGCCATTGATACCATGCAACCCAGTACAATCTGTTACACATTACTTGCAGAGACGATGGACACCACAAAGTAACACTAAAAGGATTTTTCTTGTTTTATAGATCAGTTAGCCAGTTAAGTGCCATACATGATAAATGCTTGGGTGATCATGTCACTTTCGATTCATGACTGATTAGGCAGAATATTTTCCAATAGTAGATTGCCATTTCTTTCTATGGTAGACTGATTGTTAACCAAGGCTATAGAACCCAGCCTGTCCTGTTATTCAATCCACAGCTGAGGGGAGAAAAATGGATTCATATCTTTCCAAACGGTATTTGCACATAATTTAATGTAATGAACTCAACTGGAATTCAAACTTACATAACACCACAACACATTTTATAGATACGCTTTCTCAATATTAATTTTATTTATACATGCAAAAATATTTTCTGAAAGCAGTCATATTGAAAAAAATGCTACTTTTCAATCTGATAATAATCCTATATTTTTAGTTGCATAAAATTATTTTCAGGATATGTTTTTTTATATACCAGTGTTAAAACTTTTCAAAGATGAATGAGCAAAATTTGTTTAAAAACTGAAAGCAATTTTCTCATTTCTGAAATGTGTAATAATTATGAAAAGGTGTTCTCTATACTGATACTTCTGCAGATGAATGAAACAAAAACTTAATTATTTACTTAAAAAATAAATATTTTGAGGTAAACATATGAAAACATTGCTTCTAAGAATCTATATATAAAATTATTATTTACAAACTTAATGAAAACTAGAAAAATTCTAATTAATTTTGTGTCAATTTATTTTGTTACTCCAGTTTTCTTTACATATTTTTAGGATGTTCAAAAGATTGAAGAAAATAGTAAAGAAATATTTTTCTCATGATATAAAATAAATTATGTATAAAAATATCTACAAGGAAGAATAGAAAATAAACAAAAATTTAAGTAAATTTACTTGTAGGTGAGTGTGAGTTTATGATAAAGATGTGAGGGTAAACAATAGTTTAAGATGCATTGTTTTATGTAACTCTAGTATAATGTTCTGTGTATTTGTAATAAGTATTTCAAGTCTAATTTTCTTTTTTAAGAAAGCTCTATGTGTTTTACATTGAAAAAAAAATGATGTTGATTGAATAATGTGTTTTAAGAAAGTAAAAGTGTATAAACCTTTCTGTCAGACTTTGACATGACATGTCGTGTTCTTTCTTTGTCTTTATCCCGAAGTCGTGTGGCAAAAGCATCTCTTTCTTCCAAATCTCTTAGTCTTTCCTTTTCTTCTTCATCCATATCATCTTCACTCTCACTATTGCTTAGATCACGGTCATCAGGTCTCTCCAAATTCCTGTCAGAGAAATAAATGAAAACAGAAGGTAAACTAATTGTTTTATTTTAAATTACTTTTCATAAGCTGGAAAAATCAAAATAAATATAAAAATAAATATCTAATTCAATGTAGAACATCTAATCCAATTTTACTTTTTTTTTAAACATTTCACTCCAACAAGCTGATAATGCTACTAAGATGCAAGATGTTACTAGGAGTGGAAGAGAATGAGAAAACTTTAATGAGGAGAAAGGGAAATAAAACAACAGGATTCATGAAGACAGAAGATGGGGATGGTTGTATTTAAACTTTTGAAGATTATAGGTTCCAAGGAAGCAATAAATTGGAAGAGATTTCCACAGGTGAGAAGGGCAAGAAAAACTATTAGAATATAGAAACAATATTTACCAAATCCTTCTTCGCTTTCTAAATAATTTTGAGGGAAATTCTTTTTTAAATTCAAAACAAAATTTTTTTTCACAGAAATTCTTTGGAAGAAATCAAAAAAATAGAACTTACACATCAGATTCACTGGAACTGCTTTCAGAAGATTGCTGCTTTTTTCGAAAGTGGCGTTTCTTTTCCTTTTTGACTTTCTGGAAAAAGAAAATAGGTTTTACATTGAGATGCTAAAACATTCTTCAATTGATGGCTTCCTGTTCATCAGTTATCAACATGGAGGAATATGGGACAGGGATGTGTGAGATTTTAATTCAATATGGGACAGGGATATGTGAGATTTTAATTGTGTGGAAACCTTTCTTAAAAATCAGTGAATTTGGGATTTCAATTGAGAACATAATCAGTAATGATTAATTATTTAAAACAAATAGCTTACTCACCTTCATAGGTACTGGGTCATCCTCCTCATCACCATCAGATACAAGTGTATAACTCTCATTTTTCCGAATAATTTCTTTAGCTGCAGCCTCAGCAAGTCTGCTTGCCTTGATTGGAGCCTGTTTATGAGGAACCTGTAAGAATGGATGATGATGATAATGATGATGATAATAATAACAATGATGGCAACCTATCAAAAAACAAGAACTATAACTATAAAAGTATATCAACAGATAAATCCAATCCCTGTTCAAAGTATTAAGACTAGTGGTTTATAGATACCTTCAGGAGATTGCTAAAAAAAAAAGTGCATAGTCTGATGAAAAAGATGCCAAACTTGACAAAAACAAAATTTTATTGTCTAAATGTTTATGTTATTATTAAGGGGAAAGACCAAAATATTTTTTAATTATTTTAAATTTTTTTTCCTTCTTTTCAGAATATTCTAAATTTTGATTGAAAAAACCTTGTTTCTCTTTGTATCACCGGAACTAGTAAAATAACAAATTTTTAGCAGATTTTTTTTGTATGACAGACATTAATTTGGAAAATCTTGCAAAAATAAAAATAATTGTTGGATGTTAATGAAACTTTCAGAAACTATTCACAAATGATGGAAATTATTATAAATATGTTTTCTTTTTTTAAAGCCATGGAAAAAATATTTTTTTATATTTATTACCCAAACCCATAACTAATTTTATGAAAAATCTAGAAATTCTATTGCATTCAGTTTAGTGATTATATTAGTTAAAAGCACAAGGAAAGCAAATCGTTTTGTTTTTATTGACCCGCACACACACACACACACACCTGAAAATCAGCTCTGAATTGTAACACACAAAACTCAATAAAACAAAGATGTTATTTAATTTCAAATAATATTTGCTTTAGTTGTTTTTATGAATATGGACAATATTTTCTAAAAGCAAAAAATTTTTTCAATGAAAAATGAATTTTTATTACAATTATTTGTTATTTCTTTAATTATAATAGATTTTTACATTTAAGTTGTTAAAATATTATAAAATTAGTTAAAAGCCACATACACTTTCATAAGTGTCCTTACAAGATAGATCTTTTTTTAGCACATTGTAAATTGTATAATTTCAGCCAATCAGAAGATCCGCAGTAATTAAGAAATGTAATTTTATTCTTATAATATGGCTGTAATTATAAAGTACGGAAGACCAGCAAGAATACTATTAAGTTGCGTTATTTGAGTGGAGCATTGTTTTCCATTGTTATGGCCTTTATTTTTGCGAAACATGTGAGGAGAAGTTAATTTGATTTTTCAATTTCAACTGAGAAGGGTACCTACAAGTATCAGTATCATCTTATGAAATTTATATGATCTTATTTTTATATTAATGTCAGTTATGACATTTTTCCATAAATGAAATATCAAAATTAATAATAAAATGAATGGAAATACAAATAACACAGTAAAATGTACATAAAATTATAGTATTTTATGTACACTTCTGATAAAATTTCATAAGAAAGGTACCTATAAATCAATTAGATACCTTTATGAAATTTAATCTCACTCTCAACAGTCTTATTTTAATTTCTTTATAATATATTTTCCCTAAAACATCATAAACGTAACGGTGAAAGCTAAGTACAAAAAAAAAATTAGAGCGCTGAAAGTTTTCCTTAAAAATAACAAGGTAAATAATTTGTTCACTTAAATCTAAATAATTTCACCTCTCTCTTTCAGTAGAATAACTTATCCTTACGTAAGCTGTCAATATGTGATGAAATTGTCATTCATCACCTGTCAAGTGATGCAAAATGTTATGACCTGCTTTGTTTTATTTTCAAACTACATGCTTGTTTCAAAATATTTTAAATAAACATTATAATTTCCGATTTTCTTAAAATAAGTTTTGAAAAAATTATAATTGATTTTTAAAAGAAATTCAAACTGAGATTTTCGTTTTTTTATAAAATGGAAAAAAATGGTTGACATGATTGATTATCTGTCAAATTTTCTGACTAAAAAAAAACAAGATTTTTAATGAAAATTTTGGACAAGCTAGGAATGATTAAAAAATGTAAAAAAAATACCTGAAAAATATTTTGATCTTTCCTCTTAATAATAACAAACATTTAGATGATAAAGTTTGGCATCTTTTTTGTCATGCTATGCTCTTTTTTAGTGATCTCATGGAGGTACCTAGTTTTAAACGGTTTATGACCCATGATTTATAACATTTTTTAATGGCATGTCTTTTCAGGATGTAGACAATCATAGCTCTCCACAGATCTTTTTCTTGATTGTCTGTGAATTGTCAGGACTTCTTTGGAATGATAGTGGAATGCATTGCCTTTTACACCATTTGATATTCAGAATAATCTTTCACCTTGACTGGTTGCCACTCAAGACTAGAATACAGTCTACCATACCATTTAATCCATAATCAAGGAGAGACAAGATGAACTCATGCCTTTCCCAAAAGTATGAAGAGCATATTATGAAGTGAAAAGTGTCAGATTAGGCTGGTTTTTAAACTCAGCTTGCCGATTGAACTTTCTATGCTGATAACAAAGATTTATAATAAGTAAATATATAAAAAAAACATCCATTCACTCTACATAACATAGAAATGCAATAAATATTTTGATGATAGATAGGAAATGAAAATAGTCACGGTTACATTCTGTAATTTTGTGATGATTATCATTACAAATGGTTTTCAGACTAAGTTTTTACCATTAATGATTATTACATATAATGTTTTGTTTTTGATTGATGATCCGCAGGTGTACTATCCGTATAGAAAGGCATTGATTCATTCAATAACTTTCCCAGATTTTGCTATAATTTTTTTCTACTATTGGTTGATACTTCGTGAAAGGAAAAAAAACAAGAGATTCCTATCTTTCAACATAGTTTCTTATGCTTATCTGAGAAAAGCTGTAAATAATGCTGTGCTAAGAAGCATTTTACACAGCGTACGACGTAGAAAAACAACAAAATAAATAAACTCTTGATGAACGACAATATGTAGTGTTTTAGCTTTAGATTTTATTTTATACATTATTCTTCCGTCTTCATCCTGTAGTGTACAAGGACCAAAATGAGCCACTCGAGGTAGATGGTTACAGAGTAAGAGGCACAGTTTGTGAGGAAGATAAAGGTTAACCCTAAACTTGAATAGGTTAAGAAGATTGTAGTTGTTATCGAGGAAGCATCCTCTTGGAAGTTGGTTCCACAAAGCAGCGGTTCTGGGAAGAAACTGCTCAAAGTGGAACTTAATCTCATTACGAAGGGAATGGAAAGTTAAAACAAATGATCATTCTAAAAATCATTTTTTATTCTTAGAAGAAAATTGTTAAACTAATTTAAAGTGAAAAATATTTTATTTACCTTGTTCCATAATTCTTTGGCAAACTTTACAACATCAGTTCCAACATCAATCGTTCCAGTTTCACGCAATCTGTAAAGAAAATCTTCTGTACTCGTAGATTTTATGGCTAATTCTATCAAAAAAAGCGTAATATACTTGTCGGATATTCCCAGAATATCGTGCAGTTTATCATTTACCCAAGTTTCCACTACCTGAGAAGCCATACTTTCGCTTCCAAATGAAAATAAAAATGTTAAGTTTTCTTCGTGGCTTTCAATTTACAAATAACAGCGCCATTACTAAAATGAAACCGGAAACCCCACAAACATTACACAACTTATTCGTAAAAATGTAATGAATAGACGTTTGAAGGTAAAATTATTTTATAAATTTGATTTTATATTTTATCTTAATTTTCTTAAAAAATGCATAAAAGTATTTTCTCAAAAACTAATAAAACATTTTATACGAAACTGTCATTTACATAAAAATGATATGAAAATAAAAATGAAAGTTTTAATTTAATAATTTACGTTTTGCAACTTAATCTGCAACTTCTATAGTTTTAATCTAAAAATATAATTCAATTAATTTTTAAATAGGTTAATTTGTTTGTAATATTTTATTTATTGAAATATAGAATTGTTTTCTAGGGTGTTGCTATGGTTACACTGAAATAGTAATGGCTGATTTTTCCTGAGGTGGCAGTTCGTAACTTTTTTTTTTTTGGTGTATAACCTTTTCTTCCGTTTCTCTACTTGTTTTACCTAAAATAGAGGATGTCTCTTCAAGGAGCTGCCTTACAAACGTACAATAACGAGTTAGTTAAATGTAAGATGATTTCACCTTATTTTAAGATATGAATATTATTATTTGAATTACGCGGGACAATAGTGTACAAAAGACTTTAAAATTTTAATGTATTATTTTTTCTATTTTGTATTTTCATATTAGAAATATCATTTGGAAATTACCGGCAACTCAAATTTATAGAGAAATTAATTATTTGAAAACCTGACTTAAATTATATCCTTATTTTTAAATTGATACGTTTTTTTTATTTCATCGTTTTTAAATACAAGTAAAAAAAAAACCTTTTCGTTTTACTTTTCAGTTTTCATGAATAATATTGAATACTTTTTTTTTTTTTTTTTTTTTTTGGCAAAAAATGTTGCCAATTCTATTTTTCCTCTTAAATAAAACACCAATTTACTTATATTGAATATAAATACAAAAGACTTTTCAATAACATTTAAAAAAACACTTCATTTTATGATTTTTCTTCATCTGAGTTTGTAATTCAGCCCAGGCTTTGAGAAATTTTTGAAGCTCTTTGGAAGGTGATACATCCACTGACTGCATAATGTATATCGTAAAAAAAAATGTCTTTTCTTTTCGAAATTGATTATCGAATATTAGTGCACACATTGAATCTGCATGAAAATCGTTTTGGTACATTTTTATTTTTCTATAGCTTCTCTCGCCTGGTTATGCACCCAAAGTTCAAACACTAGAGACTGTCACTAGAACTAGAATAATTTTAAGAATTTTTGTCATGGACATTGTGCTCACGAATTAATCAGTAATAAGTCAGTTATTGCTTTCATTTCGTCTTCAAGTCAAATTGATTTTTTATGGCCTCGACCACTTCAAAATTCAAATTCTTATCCATTTTTTAAAATTTTTTACCTAAGTTGGTGTGGGTGCGGTTATTTCACTGATTATGTAAGTAAGTAATTAACAATAACATGCTAAAATTATTCACACGAAATTGTTTTTTTTTTAGGCTTTGAACAGTTTCTTTTCGCAATGTCAAGTTTGTTTTAATTAATAAATAAAAAAATGGGTGATAGACTGTCCCAGAAGTCATGTAGAAAGTTTAAACCAACGATTTAATTTGTTTGTAGTTAATTTTTTCCAAATAAAATTTTAATAAATTCAAAAATCTGAAAAATTATTACATTTTAAAAAAACTTTCATAAACACTTTTTTGGGGCATTGTGTAACAATAACATGTTCTGTTGCTCTTTAGTCTTTTTTTGTCATGCTAACAAAACTGGAGATTATTTTTTTTATCCGTCACTTCCACATTTCTTTGTATGTGTACCTACACTTTTTCGCTGAAAAAAAAAACAAAACAAACTAATTAATAATATAAAGCTTTTCTTAAAATAAAATGATAATTAATGCGCAAAGTTTGCACGAACTTTGAAAAGAGCATGATTATTTACAAAATAAAAAGAAATGCTCCTTCCGAGCAGTTTTTTGCGCATTATTTCGTTTCTAGCATTTTTTTTATTTTGTAATCTTATTTTG
This sequence comes from Acanthosepion esculentum, assembly GCA_964036315.1. Lineage (NCBI taxonomy): Eukaryota > Metazoa > Mollusca > Cephalopoda > Sepiida > Sepiidae > Acanthosepion > Acanthosepion esculentum. The sequence continues at coordinate 54,376,519 of OZ038492.1, read as the reverse complement.
TAGATAATCATGTCCTTTACAAAGCTTTATTATTCAATTTGTTTTTTTTTTTTAATTTAAAAAGAAAGATTTACTATAAAAAAACAACACTTGTCATCACTTTTCGGCATAAGTGCGTAGTAATTTAGACGAGTATGAGCAGTTAATTAAGGGCCTTTTTACTGCGCGCGCAAAATGTTCCGCAGTGAATGTAGTTAAACAAAGCCAGTAAATGGCTGAATGCAACTGAGTCCAAACTTTTATTGTAGATAACTCCAAAACGGTAGGTTTTATCAAAATTTAATTATTTTGAGTTCAGCATGTACATTTACACGGAAATATGACAATTGTGAAAATTTTAATAGATATTTAGTGCAGGTCTTAAAAAGCAAATTTACCGAAAAAAACATTGATTTGGAAATTCTTGCAAAAATCAAATTGTTGGATTTTAATGAAACTTTCAGGACTAAAATAAATGAATGAAATTTTTTTTTTTCAGAAGATCTCCCACTTACTTAATTTTATGAAATCTCGAGAAATTAAATTTCAATCGCAAAATTTGTTTTATTAGTTCTCCAAGGAGTCCTGCTTTTAGGTTTTAACTTTTTTGTAAAACAATATACCCAGTTACCAAAAATCTCCGAATCGTAAAATAAAAAATGCAATAAAACTATGACATTATTTTAATTGTTTTTATAAATAAGATTTATTAAGGACACTATCGTCTTAAGAAAAAAAAATTTCGATGAATAATAAATTTTTTATAAGGATTGATTTCATTTTTTTAAATTTTAATTATAATAATTTATAATATTACAAAATATAAATTGTTTAAAATTCTGCATTACTTCAGTCCAGTTAGAGATGATATCGTTATTAATTGAAATTTACGAATCAATCTCAATAAAAGTTGTTTTATATGGTATTGGATCAAGATAATAAAAGTGTAAACAATTATGTAATTAATAATAAAATTTAAAGTACTATAAAAATTTAATAAATAAAATAACTTTAACATTTCATAACCACCATGATAACAATTAATAATAAAGAATAAAATGAAGATATTAAAGAATATAAATTAATAATAAACAAAATACCATAAGATTTCATAAATTATTGAGCTAACTCTATCATGGTATTTTATTAATATCTCAGGTATGAAATTTTTAAGAAAATTTTATAGTATTTTAAATTTTATTATTTTTTCAGAAAGCATCTTCAAACATAAGCTAAAGTAACTAAAATTCAATAAAATATTAAATAACTGCTGAAAATATGTTAATTTTAAAAAATTACTACATAGTCAAAAAATAAAGTGTTCACTGAGATTTTGTAAATTTATGTCAATTCTGGTCAACCATAATTAGCTGTCAGCACGTCAGAAAAACAAGACCCTGTGGCTAAGAAATGCTTGTATATTACATTTTATGTTATTAGTGATAAATATTTGTTTCAAATCAGATTAATTTAACTTTAAATTTGCTAATTTTCCTCAAATAACATGTCACAAATATTTTATTTTTGGAAGATTTTTAAACCTGAGAATTAAATTTTCTTCACAAATATGTCAAGATGGATGAATTTAAATTATTTTTTGAAAGTGACCAAAAAGTTGAGATTACAATCAATATAATTTCTGTTTGAAATACACCAGGGTATTTTGCTTACTGGAAATAGTAAATTTAATCATTTAGTTTTAAATTAGCTTTAATTGAAAGTTAAAAGATTTAAAAAAGTTTTCATTTATAAAAAGTCATTTTAAACCAAAGTATCGAAATTGAGTGGAGGTACCTACTTGTTAACATATGGTTTGACCTGGAGACATGTTTAGCATGAAACACAGTCAAATGACTTAATATTTCTTTTTTATAGGACTTTCATAATGGTTGTCCAGAAATGTTGTATTAGAACTCTGAAAAGTAAAAATCAGTGCTGTAAAATAGTTTTAAAATATTGTTGACTTCATTTTGCTATTATTGTGTAACAATATGTATACAATCTTGCTCATCAGGATTTCTTTGGTCAGTAAAAGATTTCTTTGTTCTGAAAGTCTTTATTGTCAAACAAATTGTCTTACTATTTTGAAGACATGATAATTACATTGAGAGTAAAAATCTGAAGAATTAGTTTCTGAAGTTTCATTATTAGCATCAAAGGTGAACTAATGCCAGAAAAAAACACTCAAGCTTTTTCATTTGACCAGATTCACTTCTCAATGTTTTTCTTTCCCTTCATGATAGTATTTAGAATTTTGTATAAACTTTTATTATTATTAATAATAATATAATAATAATAACAACAAAATTAATAACTCACTGTTTAGCTGGTAAATGTTTTGTTCACAGAAAATATTTATTTCAGGATAGCATTATGTGAGCTTTGGTTAGAATTATGTTTGAATAATTTACTAAGAATCAAAGATCCTTATAATTAACCCACTATATGAAAAGAACACTTTATCTATTTGAATTCATTAGTACCTAAAAAAAAAAAGGATGTTTTGTAATTTCTCTATATTATAGAGACTGTGGAATGATGAGTGGGGATCAAGTACAGATCAGAATCAAGAGAATAAAATAAAAAACAAATAGAAAACATTTATCACTCTAATGTTTTACTTTTATTAAAGCTTAATTAGAGAATGAGATATTGTGGAAAAGAAGAAAGAAATTCTGGTATTTTTACTTTTGTGTTTGATTTTCATTGGTTAATCAGGTTTTACGTGCATATGACTTGTTAAACAAACATTAATATAATTTATTGTTATCTACTTGTTTGAAAAATTCTAGCTGGATTCATGTTGAAAATATGAACTGTGATGCAAATTGAAGGTAGCATCCTTTTACACAGACACCTTTTACACTTGTCTGCAAACTTAATTAAAGAGTTTATATTAAGTGTTAAACACATTGAAGTTAATTAAACGTTTTACACACTATCTTTAGACCTGTCTGCAGCCTTAGTCCTTTATGGTTGCAGACAGTTGGAAAGATAGTGGTGGGGGAAAAGCTTAATTACCTTCAGGGATAGGTAATATTAACTGTTGGGGATGTGCAGGTGGCATAATGGTTATTGGCATGAAAAGTGGAATCAGTGAACCGAGTTCAATTTCTGGTCAAGTCTGTTGTATCCAGTTTCACACTGATATTCTTGGGAAAAGTGTAGCAATATGATTTCTCACACATCAATAGGAGATAAATAGATTTAATCAATTTAATCACCTGGTTTTTTTAGGAATCCTGTCTCCAGCCCGCCTTTGAGTTGGCAAACATAAAATTTTGTTAGTGATTTTTAGATAATCATAAAAGTAGAGTCCTTTGAAAAACTGACCTCCCAAAATCAGTGTCTTGAGAAACATTTGTCATTATTTTTTGTTGAATTTGATTATGATCAGTGAGACAAGCCTGTGAACATAGTGAGTCAGGTGCATATACACATATAGCTGACCTTGGATATCATCACAGCTTGTGCAGTGACATGTGGAGGGCATCACCACAAAGACATAAATCCATCTTTACTCTCCCCAGCTAACCAAATTCAGAGAACCCAGTCCACCCTGCTAATACCAGGGTGGGCTTTTTAGCCTTGGCACACACACACACACACACACACACACACACACACACACACACACACACACACACACACACACACACACACGCGCGCACGCACGCGCGCGCGCACAATAAACAAAACTTAAATACTTCTTTTTGAACTGATGAATGAAAGCTAAATGGAAATTGAGGCACCTAAATTTAAATATTTGTATTATCTCTAAATGTGTAAAGCATTCAAGAACTAATTTTTTTTGATAAACAAAACAAGATAATTACATTTTTTTTGTCAATTTTTGGTTAAAAAACTTTAATGAATAATGATTATATGTTTTGCTTTCTGCTTATCTAAACTAAATTGAAAATACAGGGAAGAATTTAAAAAATGATAACTGAACATAGAAAATTTCGTCATGATGTGTGATAGGTAATTGTAAAGGAAAGTCGTTTGTTAAAGACAAAACTTTTTTTTGATAATGAATACTTGGAATGTGCTAATATTTTTTATATAGAAAATAAATGCATAGAGTATTAACAACTATAAATGATAACAAAGTTTTTTAAAAATTTTTGATTTGGGGTAGTTTGAATTTTTTGAACGATGACTATAGTTGTTTGCAGGATGTTGCCGGTATGATGATGAATAGGTTAGTTTGCATCAACCATTCTAAGAGATAGAAAACTCAATTCCAAACCATAGAGAAGACAGCAGAAACCACTTCAATATATTTCCTAAGAAGTCATGAAAATTCACAAATGATAAAGAGAAATCTGTGGAGAGCCATAATTACCTATGTCCTGAAGGACATGGCATTTACAAAAAAAAAAATATGCAAATTGAAGATAACTCTAAGCTTTTTACACATCCTTTAGATTTGTCTGTAACCTTTAGCCTAAATTTATTACAATCTTAAATTATAGTAACATTATCTGCTCACAAGAAATTTTATTTGAATTATGCCTTGTTATTCAGGAGTCATTTGCAGATTTTTCTGTAGTTAAATTTAAGTTAGTTTTAAGAATTAGTAATTTGAAAACTGATGAAGATGGTCATGTTTGTTCTTTGTCTACTTTGTAAAACTAGCCAATTTGGTATTTTCATGAAAATATTTTCTTGTCTACAGGTATTGAGGAGCTGTGCAGTAAGCGGGATTTGTTGAACAAACAGATTCAGCAAGAAGAAGCTGAAAAAGAAAAAATCCAACATGACATCTCTCTTCTCAGTGAAAAATTGTCCAAAGTTAATGAAAGCCTGAGTAAAAAACTGGCTACGAGAAATGAATTTGATCGGACAATAAGTGAAACTGAGGCTGCTTACATGAAGGTAGTCATTATTTTTATTATTCTTACTAGTTTACTCATATTGTCAAAAATGACTGCATAAATATATTTTTTAAAAATTATTGTTGTACTCTGCTCATTTACAGACGGCTTTTTTTAAACAATTCACGGCTCAGTGTTATCAATGCAAGGGAGATAACTTATTGTTTGGGTATTTTAACTTCATTAAATTTTCAGGTTTTAAATTCTCTTGTACAAAGATCAATATCAACTTTCAAATGATTTAATTAATTGAAAAATAAGGATCCCAATATTATAATATATTCTAAATTAATGATTAAAAAATATTCTGAATTGTTTCTACATTTGCCAGGATTTAATTGTGTAAACCACTGCATGTGGCAAACAGAATGATTATCATAATTTACATTATATGCATATAAAGGCCTTATTTTGTTCGTATTGCTTGCTTGAATTCTTGTTTCTCAAGCATTTCTATAGTAAAATCTTTAGTTTTGCATTTACATTATATAATGGCCCTATTCTACCAGTAATGCTTGCATTAATTCCTGATCACTGTTATCTCTTTCCTTCCTATTTTTCAATACAGTTTATAGTAAAATCAATAGCAATGCATTTATATTATACATATTTGTTGAATATTTAAAATGTGAATTACATCTTGTTTTTTTTATATTTTTGTTGAAGTATTTGCTTCTTTTACTCACCAATCAGCATCTTCTTTTCTTCAAATCATTCATGCTTATAAAAATTCTGTATTGTTTTTAAGGTGTTTTACATACCAATGTTTTTTTAAAAAAGTGATTAAGTCCACTGTCATATTAAAATCTAATAAAAATTAAAAGAAACAATTTATATTGAGTTGAAAAAATAATCAAAGTAGTGATGTTTTTAAAAACACTTCAACATTATTTAAAAAACAAAACAAAAGAAAACAATACAGTTTTAAAATTCAGGTTTAAATATTACATAGCCATTTCAAAATCTGTCATTTGTGGCCAATCATAATGAATATAATATATAATAATGAATATTCCAAAGGGTACCTCCACGTTGTACCTAAAGTGATAGGGTCAAAGTCAGTCCTTGATACCTCATGGGAAATGCAATTTTTGTCCTTGACATACATATTCATGTGAAGTTTCCCATTAAAAAAAAGTATGGCACCACATTCCACCTTACTATTTTACTTAATATCCTATTCATCATATTTAAAAAAGAAAATGCTATCACCTTGTTTTTACCTTCTATGAATTTAATATTCCAATGATAATGAAATTAATAGTTAAAAAAAATAATCCAAGCAATTCCAGATTTTAAACTTTGAAATGATGACTGTCTTATTGAAAAACAATAAAGATTCAAAGAAAATGTAAAATTTAATTTTGTTTCATTAAATGAATTTAATACATTAATGTTATTTGGGAAAAAAAAACAAATTCAAATGATTACAAACACAAAATTGACAGAATTAGCTGTTTTATTTGCAGTTTTATTTAAAGTATTTAAAAATTAATACTTTGTAGGAATTTAATGTTTTAAAAAAACAAAACTGTGGCTAATTGACTGTCCTGTTATAATGTAAAAAAAAATGTCAACGAAAACTAAAGTGACAACTGTCTAGTCAAACAGTGATAGTTTTAAAAACACTAATATTTGAAAAAGAATTTTTGTTCTTTTAAATTAGTTTATCACATCAATATAATTTGAAACCATAACAGTAGTAGTAACAGTGATCTGAGCAGCAAATGCTTCACACATATGAACAGAAATTATCTTTACTACCTTCCTCTCTCTTTCCATTTGTATCACAAAACCAACTATATCAAGATAATTTAAGCCTTCTTTCAAACAGTAGGACAATAGTTTAAGGTATACAACCATTGCTCATTAATATCTTTCCAGTATGATAAAACCAGCAAACAGATAAAAAAAAATTTCAATGGCTTTTCTATAAGATTATTCTGTTTTATCAGTAATACTTCTTTAAATCACAAACACTGATAATTCCTTTTGTTCCTAATTCTCAGGGCATTTCTCTAGTAAAACTGTTAACAATGCATTTACATTATATATGCAATAGCTTTTTATATCAATAATATTTGCCTTAATTCCTGATTACTGACTATCAATTTTTTTAAGTTTTCCTATTGTAAAACCATTCTGGATGCTTATTTTAATGTAATATTTTAAGTATCTTATGTGATAATGAATATCATCAACTCAGGATAAACTCTTCATCATCTGTGGTTTGTCGGAACTCCGTTAACAATCTCTTTCCACACTACTTTGTCCTGCATTGTTGTCCCCAGATCCCCAATGTCTACCCCTGAGTCCCGAGCCATGGAGTCTGGGAAAGTCAGCTTCTTAGGTAGTTCTTCATTTATCAAAATGAATTTTTAAAAAATATAGGTGTGTGTGTATGGGGGGGATAAATTTTGTTACAAGTAGAATTTCTTTTTTAACTTGTAAAAAAAAATATATGTCTATGTTGATGTATTTTTCTCAGTAATTCTGTGAACAGGAACTAGTCAATTTCTGAAGACAATTAAAAGATGAATTTAAAAATCATCCTGTAAGCATCCAAAATTGTCCTTATTGCTGAATGTTGACAGTGGATTTTGGTAGATGTAGGATTAATCACCTTTTCTATTTGATTCTATTCATGTTACAAATAGCTTTTTTTCTATTTTTAGATTCTCGAGAGTTCTGAAACACTTTTGAATGTTTTGAAACGAGAGTCACAGACCCTGAAAGAACCAGTAAACCAAAGATAAGACATCCACATGAACATTTACTCAGATGTTTTTATTCAAATAAAACAAGCTTCCTTCAATATTCTATATATTCTTCAGACTGTTTTCATATTTGTTATTAATATGTCATTTGTCCATCCTTTAACCTTCCTCCAATGTTGTTTTCAGTAATCTTTACAATTTGTTTATTTTTAAGTAAATTTAAAAGGATGAATACAGACTGAGGATGGCTGAAATGATGAAAGCAGTTGTCATAAGCATATGTGGAATAATGAAAACACAATATCAGAACTTCAGAAAATAACAATCCTCTTTGTTCTGGTCTTTTCTCCAATGCAATGAGCAGTATTCTGGAAAAGTTCACCTGCAGTGGAAATATCCAAAGGCCCCGTTATGTTAGGCAAGCAACTTCCACTATTAGTCTTCATCTTTATTTCACATTGGCCAAGATCTTTCTTATTCTGTAATGTGCCTTGTGGCTGAAATAGTTGCATATTTCTCATCAGCAACAGTGGCCACTTTTTCAGCTCAGGTAAAAAAAAAAGAAAGATTACAAATGTGGAGTTTCAAGGCAGATTCACTCCATATGGAAATTTTGCACAATGCAGCCTTTTTACTCATTGTGTTTTACTAACCTTTGTAAACATCAAAACTTTTATTGTTCTTTTCAAATGTATTTTTTAAAACAGACTATAAAATAATTATAAACAACAGAGGTTTGACATTTAGAAAATATTTAAATTGCAATCTTATTGTGAATATATATATATATATATATATATATATATATATATATGAAGGAAGAATGCTCAGTATCGTTTATATAGACATTGTGGACAGGTGACTCAGTTACGTCTCAATGCAATCTTCAAATCAAGTTGTAAGATCACATTGAAGCATAAAACTGAAAGTCACTATGCAGTGTTGATTTCTGTGCCCTCCCCCACATATATATAGTATTAATACAAATATAAAATTAATCACTTAGTTGATATATAAATTTTTTGGCAGTTTTGATTGATTTTATTTATTGAGCTTTTACACTTTATTTCCATCCTTATGTATTTTTGCTATGGAAATTAATTCCAATTTATGAAATAAAATTACATTTTATTCAAGTACTGATTTGTGACTTCATTTTTTTATTCTGTTCATAAAATGTAGATATGATGGTCTGCAAAAGCCGATGAAACAGATTTTGAACTACTTTGAAAAAGTTGTCATGAAATCTATCATAAATTTTTATATTCTCATCATAAACTTTTAATTAAAAATATTTGATTATCTCCTGCAATCCTTATATAAAGAAATGTATATTCTATTTTGTTAGATACTTCCAGCCTGTTGAAAGAGTTTACATGTGAAGTTTGACAGGGTTTTTTGATTTTATGTTAATATGAAATATAATTATCAGGGACTGATTTGCTCAAGTGCTTACTTACTTATAATTATATATATATATATATTTATATCATTAACTTTATTATCTGCTTTTCGAATGAATGATTCGCGTAATATAAATTGAACCTGCACTAAATAATTGATATTAAAATAACTGATCCGACGTGTGAATTCCTGATAATAACTGTGACATTATTCTATTTATTGAACAATTTAGTTCATGCCACCTTTACTAAAAAAACCTACTTCTACAAAAGAATTCTCATATTACTATATTAGTACAAGAATGCACAATTTTAAAATTTAAAAAAATTCAACCTCAGCGTCGTGACTGCACACTCCAAAAAGTATTCTTACAGTTAACAATATCACATTTCTAAAAACACTTCTTTCAGATTACACTTTATCTTTCGATGTCCTGTTATTACCTGGATGTAAAAAACTTACCTATTTCCCTACCTGAAGATGATCGTATGAAATGATTGAAAGATAGTAGTAAAAAAAGACCTGATAAAACAGGAATTTATAAACAAGCATCATACCATTCATTAACGGATTCGAGGTTAATGTATTTTATTATTAAAAATTGTTTGCGAGAGTGATTCTTGCCATTTATATCATTAACTTCATTATCTGCTTTTCGTATGAATGATTCGCATAATTATATATATATATATATATATATATATATATATATATACAATTATACTGTTCTGCCAGGAAAGCATAACAGCAACAACAGTGGAAATAAACCAACACAAAGAATGTATAAAAGCTCACATAGACCAAACACTGAGGGAACTACAAAAAACAAAAACTGAAAAACAAAGAAAATTAAAATGGAATATTTCCTCCGGACAGAAAAACACATAGAAGTCAAGCCAAACTCAGAAAAAAGTGAACGATCTTACCACAAAAGAAAATAAAAAAAAAAAAAACACTGCAACCACACTGACCACCACACAATCAAAGCAATCACTAAACAGACCAAATAAATACACCAACAGAAAACCACCAGCACCACAACCAACAATAATAACACCGCCATCATCAATGATAGCTAGAATTTCAAAACAAACACACACACAAAACAATCCACTAACTTACGTGGACATACTTAGGGTGCTGCACAAACATATGTGGACATCCTTAGGGTGCCACACAAACCAAAACACAGCAGCACTTCTACAGAACGCATAACCCCATTAGACATTCCAGACCACCCAGATTAGCTCCTAGTAGACAATCAACTGCAAATACACTCAACCTTCAAAAAAATGGAATAAGCTCCCAACCATGACATGTGTGGCTATAAACAATACCTAATCAGGGAACAAATAAATAAAGCAATTTCCACACCTAGAGAAGACACCCTAATGTACAACATTAAAAATAAATCTAGCCGCATTCCTCTAGTAACCACTTTCAACCCCACTCTGCCTCCACTCTCCCAAATAATCAAAAGTTGCTAGGAAATACTTCATCTCAAACCAGACCTAAAAAAATTGTTTAAGGAACCCAACCTTCTAGCATATCGTAGACCTAAGAACCTAAAAGAAATCATAGGTAGTAACCACATTTCAGGGGACATGGTAATCCGTAATAAACTAACAACAAAAACAACAGGATTTTCCTAATCATGTAACAACAATAGAAGCTTATGCTGCAACCACATTACACATGAATTCATTCACTAGCTCAGTCACTAAATCTACTTTCAAAATCTACCACGACTCTAACTGTAGAAGTCATAACATAATTTGCCTCCTAGAATGCACACTATGCCAGAAACAATATGTAGGAAAATCTGAATGGCCCTTTCACTACAGAATTAATAATTATCGCAAATGAATTAAGTCGACTCCCCATGAAAAGTTATTACCTGTAGAACAACATTTCCGCCTAGAAAAACACGATTTCAAAACCCATGCCAAATTCACTATAATTGAGAGAATAGAAAAGCCCAGAGCAGATAACATTAGAAAGATTTTAGAGTTCCATGAAAATAAGTGGATATGACATTTAAAAACACACTATCCAGCCAGGCTAAACCATAAATTTAACAATATAAATATTATTAATACATAACCCTACAAATCAAAACCTTCCCACATTTCTCACCCACACAAAACAGAAATGCTTATGGAGGTGTTGAGGCCTCACACTTATACACACACCCACACGAATATACACACACATACTCACTCACTCCCTAATGAGCCAAATGATAACACACACCCACAGCAATATGCACGCTTACACATATCATACTCACTCACTCCCTAAGAACCAAATAACACACACTTAACAGAGACAGATCCCCTCTCCAGGAACCAATAAAACTGCCAAACTGACCAAGAGAATTCAAAGTAGCATGAATCCATCCAACTCTTATCTCAAATAACAACTTAAAAGAGACTGTTTGACCAACACAAGGAATGTTAAAAAATTCATGTTAAAAAGATAAAAAACAATTGAAAACTACAGACAAAAGTTCATTTTCTCCATCAAGACATTCATTTCTGTAGTTCACTGCTACCAGCAAGCAGAAATATTTTTTTCTCCTGACCTATATTAATCCCTAAGTGCCTTAATATGGAATCTGAGTACTGTTGATGCACCTCTTATTTTGGAATCTGTCAACTCACTGATCTTTATATGTCATCATTTCCTGCATTGCAGCTATATTATTTATAATTTAATTTTAAATAAATTCAAATACATTCAGGGTGCTGCAAGTTTATTTTTCACTAGTGAGTTTGTGTGTGTTTAAATGTTGTTATATGTGTAGTGGAAGAGTGCTCAATATCAAGAATAGAGTGTTTGTAGATGTACAAAGTGTGGACATAGAAATCAACACTGCATGGTGAGTGGTAGCTTCATGCCTTAAGTAATCATCATACCTTGTAATTATCAGAACAGATGGCCTGATGATTGGTTTTGCCAGTCACAACCACTGTTAATTTCTATATCCATATTCTATCTATTTTCATATATGTAAGTCTGTATAAGAATGAAGTTGAAAACCAAACTTATAGATATTTTCTTATTAGTTTTATTCATTTTCTGAGCATTAAGTTCACCTTTAGTTCTAGGGACAAAGATTTGGGGTTTTAATTTTCTGGTGTGGCCTGCCTAGTGGCTGAAATAGTGGACAAATTTGTCACCGGTGATAGAGATAGACACAGATAAAAATCAGGATTGCGGATGCTTATTTTCAGTGTAAGCCATCTCGTTTCGGAATATTGGTGTAGTAATCTTACTACTTGTTTTGGAACAGACTGGCGTTGACTAAGGGAGATAACTATTAGTTCATAACCAATTTCAATATGTGAAACGTGCATTAGATTCTACAAGATTGCAAACATGAATTGTGCCGAGCTGCAAAAGGTGAGTAATTTACTATTTAAAACCCGAATTACAATAAAACTCCGACACTTACATAAAACAATAAATACCAAAAAATAAATTATGAAAATAAAATAATAATTCTCATTTTATCTCTCTCTTTAGTGGAATCCGAATAAAAATGTAATTTATTTTTAATTTTAATTACGTGACGAATGAGAAAGATGGTACGCATAAAAAATAGGGAATTTTTAAAAATTAATTATTGTAGATTAATGTTCTTTAGACTTTTCTTAAGCTGCGATGCGTGTCAGAATTGAAAAATATAGATTAGCTATCGATTTAGAAGTGGAGTTATATAGCGAAACAATAAAAAATCGATTCCTGACGTTGAAGAGTTGTCGAGATTTTGAAATGGTTAATTTTGATTTTTGAAACTACTTTTTATTGGTATCTTACATATTTTTTTAATTACAAAAGCAAACCGATATATACATGTTTCATGTCTTACATTTAAGAAAACAAACAAACAATAAGTATTGTCTGGCGAAATATATATATATTTTTTTTAACAAAGATTTGTCATTTCATACACAAGCTAAGCAACAATTGTTTGTCAGGTTATTTTTTATTTCTTGTAATTAAAGAGCAAACAAATAAGGACTTTAAAGAAAAGATTAAAATAATGAATAAACAGAAAAACAAAACAAAATCAAGGAATTGTATAACCTAAATATTCGGGAATTTTTTCTTACATACTTAGCGCGGGGCTTAAGGAATATGAAATGAAATTTTTACGTCATGATGAGATGTTTAGGTCCCCTGTGAATATGCGATATTATCGTATGGAGGATTGAATGTTGATGGATGAGTTCTTGTGAATGAGCAAATTGTAAATGGGTCGTGATTCTGATTGACTGGGATAGCTAATGAAAATCAGCCACTCCCCATCAGCCTTGTGCCACAATTTTGTATTTTTTACGAAATAAATAATCTTAGCGCGGGGCTTAAACAGCAAATAAACCCGTTGATTTTTAAATTAATTTAAAAATTTAATTAAAGTTTATGAATTACAATTGGTTTAAATTTTAAACCAATTGTAATTCATCTGTCTGTCGCTGTTTACCGTGTAAAAAAAAGTGTATTGTCTCTAGATTCTATTCTTTTGTGACGTATGAAGAAAACGTTTCTGGTGTTTTCTTATTTTTGGTTTTCCATAATTGGAAATCCAGGAGACAAGATAAATTTTTTGTCATCAATTGTGGACTTTCAACGGAGTTGACAACCAAATGGTCCTCCCTGCCAATAATACTGTTCATTTTCATTATATTTTTTTAAGCAAACTGTAAATTATGTAATGATGTATTAAAAAAAAAAAAAATAATGTTTTCATCGGCCGGACACTAAATTTTAGAGTTTAAAAAGTTTCACGTGAACTAAGTAGACAATTAATAATTCTCAGTCAGCCAGATTTTATTTTGAAATCAAGTTAAAATAATCTCAAGTAATTGTAACTAACATTTATTTTTATTATTCTTTATTTTTATTTTTCAAATGATAACTAACATTTATTTTTATTTTTCAAATGATTTCATTGTTGGAAGATTTCTAAAACTTTTCTGTTGACAGACATGGCAAAAATATCTGAAAATTAACAGTTAAAAAACTTGACGAATGTTAATTGTTTACTTACTAGAACAATAACATTCAGAAACTTTACAACTTGCTTTCGTTGCCAGTTGTTTTATCTGAATTTTTTTGCAAATACTTTTTAGTGTTTTCTCTTGCAATCTAAACTTAAAAATGAAATTGTTAAAAAATAAGTGTGCGTGATTGTAAGTCACATCCCGTGCTTCTTTTAAAAAAATCGAGTTCCACTCTAAAGATACCTTTTAATTTTTAATTTTAACTCATTGACACTAACCTACATTGCCTTGCCCTTGAATAAAACAACACAACACGCAATCCACTAAAAAAACACGTCCTTTTTTACTTATTTCCAAGTGACAAAATTATAAATTTTTTTAATTAAAAACCCCCAAAAAACCCTGCGCAATTAAAAAGAAAACAAATAAATAAATAAAGCGAAGATTTTAATAATAAAACCTTTTTTTCTTTTTACAATGTACACTACATAGAATGCCTGGAGATTTTTAAAAATTAAAATCTGCGCAATTAAAAAAAATAAATAAATGAAGATTTTTTTTTAAAGATAAAAACAAATCTTTTTCTTTTTACAACTTTCCTGTGCAAAACAACATCACTGACTCAACGACAACTTGGCTCGAATAATCCTCTGTGACCAAAAAAGAACTTTGAACTTCAAACAACTTTACTTAACTAAAGTGAACAATTATATTCACTACTATTCAAGTAAAATTACGATCGAACTAAAACCTTAAACTACCGTTAAGGGTACGCAACTTCGAACGACTTAACAAAAAATAGTACATAAATAATTACATACACATTGACGTTGAATAGTAAATGAACATTTAATTTACAAAAAACTCATTTGACTATAACTTTGCAATAGTTCACAAATATATCGAAACACTCAAACAAACCTGATATTTTAATACAAATACAAACACACCAACATTTAATATCTCAAAACATTATTGTAAATATTTTCTTAATTGTATATATATAAATGTGTGTATTGTTTGAATTGATTTTTTTGGCCTCATTGTGTTTCATATTGTAAAATATTTTATTGTTGAGGATGAATGATTAGAATACACCAGCCTAACCCAAAAATCCTGATTAATTCCAACATTCTAGTTAAGAAAACTTAATACATTTCACTCGTCCCCAACATGATTATCTTTACATTTCAGTTGTGATGGTTGAAGAAAGGATGCAGGGAGGATTGGGTTTATACCTTCTTCAAAATTATTAAAAAGAATTAAAACCTGATTTCACTTTCTTGAAAATTTGGAAGACAGGTCTTTGTTTTTTTGTTTTTTCTTTAATATTGTTATTGACTAAAAACACAGATATTTATAAATATACCCCCCCCCCCTACACAAAGTATTGCTCTTTACTACTACTACCAGTAAGATTGTGGATTTGCCTTGATAACAGAGATATATAAATTTGACCTCAGAGATAATAAAAGAGGATAGCCAAATGAAGTAATTTCTACCAAAACAGATGTCGAGTTTGCAATGAAATACACGAATGTTTTTTGAACTTTGGAACTGGCAGGGCAGATAAGATCAAATTCAACCTCATAGATAACCAGAGATGATTGAAGATGGTATTAGTTTGTGGACTTGACAGTGGGCCCCAAAGTGATTTTCATTTTTGTTATAAAATTATTGAAATTTTCTAATATTTGTATTATGCAGGCATTAACATAAATAATTAAAACAATATTGAATAGATGTGACATTTTATTTGCCTAAAACCTTTAGTTTTATTTGATACCTTTCACCACTTTTTGGAATTAAGTGGGTCCTTTTGACTGGGACCTTTTACATGTTTTCCTGGTAGAAATTTTTGACCCATTTTGCCACTGACTGTGATAGCTTTTGGATACATGTCTATCTGAAATAGATGATACACTTATTTGAATGGTGTTCATATTCTGCTTCATATTCTGTCAAAAGCTACAGAATATTTTGGTTTTCCCGAAAGGGATTAACTGCAGAAAGGGATTAACTGCAATAAATTGAAAATCTGAATCAGCAAAACAAAAAAAAGGAAAAAATTATACTAAAAATTTTTTCCCTCCAAAACTACAATTACTCAACATGGCAGACCCAGTTCCATTAACAGAGACAGCTATTAGGCTTGAGATGCCTGCCTTCAACACGAATGTTCAAACCTGGTTTTTGCAATTAGATGCTATTTTTCAGGCCAGACACATAACTTCCCAGCAATCGAAGTTTGCTTCCATAGTACAAGGTAACCCAAAAAGTTCTGTCCGTTTTTTGATTAGTCATTGAAGTTGAAATATATACGAAAAGCGTGTAGCAATTGTTTTAAAATTCGGACAGCTGGAAGTAGAAACATCAGACGTTATAAAAAACATGCACATCGAGCCTGGCCATCAGTTATAAGCCGGACAGCTGTGAGAAGGATGGAAGTGTCTAGAGATCTCGTTTGGGGCTGTTTGCTTTATGACTTCAAAGTGGGCTTACCAGCAGCTGCATCAAGTCACCGCATATGTCAAGTGTTTGGGGATAGTGCTGTGGATGAACGTACTGCTAGGCGTTGGTTTCGAAATTTCGGAGATTTGTCTCTCCATGATGAGCCTCGCAGTAGACGACCACAGGTCTTGAATGACGGAGTCCTGAAGGCGGCCATTGAAGAGGACAGTAGTCTAATGTGTGGTGAACTTGCAAGACAGTTCAACGTTTCCGATGAAACAGACTTCACCTGCACCGCCTAGGTAAGATGTACAAACTGAGCAAGTGGGTTCCACAAACGCTGTTGGAGGTCCACAAGGGACAACGAGTGGTAGTCTGCGTATCGCTGCTTTCTCACCACCATACCGCATCCTTATCCAATCGAGTGCTTACCAGTGATGAAAAGTGGGTTCTGTACGAAACTCCCAAGTGTTCCAGACATTGGTTGTCTCCTCAGGATGCTGTCTCTCACACCGCAAGACCACCTATGCACCCATGCAAGATTATGCTTTGTGTCTGGTGGACAGGTCGTCAAGTGGTTCATTATGAACTGCTACCAACGGGCCAAACGGTCACTGGAGATCTATACTCGCAGCAATTGAAATGTGTGCAACAGGCATTGTGCCAGAATCTTCCAGCACTGGTGAATCGCAAAGGTGTGCTTTTTGTCCATGACAACGCCAGGCCGCATGTCGCGCGAGTGGTCAGGGACACCATACAGCAACTTGGGTGGGAGACTTTGTGCCATCCACCTTATTCACCTGACCTTGCGCCATCTGATTACCACCTCTTCCACTCCCTGGATAATCATCTTCGTGGGAAATCCTTCACCAATGAAGCAGACTTGCGCAAAGCCCTAACGGACTTCTTTGTGTCAACCTACGCCCCCACTGAGTTCTACCACAAGGGCATTGAACAGCTGGAGACACGTTGGCAGAAGGTGCTGGATGCCGATGGCAATTACTTCGAAGACTAAATATAAGTTACACATACTGTGAAGCGTTTTCTTTTTTTCCTTTAAAAACGGACAGAACTTTTTTGGTTACCTTGTAGAAAAATTACTCACAGAGGTATCTGCTGAGCTAGTAGACATATTGACTTCCTTACCTACGGACAAACCATACGAAACTCTGAAGCAAGCCATCCTTCACAGAATGGGATTTTCTGAAGAAAGAAAAATTTGTGATCTCCTAACCAATGTCACTATCGGAGATTCAAAGCCATCGCAATTGCTACACCATATGCAATCACTGCTAGGCGATAATAATATATCTACTACTGTTTTCCGTCAAATGTGGCTTGATAAACTACCGCCTGAGATAGTACGCATTCTTGCAGCTCTAATGGACGAAGTCAACACTCAGAATTTGGCTATTATAGCAGACAAGGTTGCTGATACTGCCCCTGTGTGGCAAATTTCCTCTACAGACAGCCTTGTGCCAGACATCAACCAACAGATACAAGATTTATCGTCAGAACTAAAAAGAATGTCCTTACAACTCGATGAACTACAAAAAAACCATGTGAAAGTCGTAGCAATAATTTTGCTCGACACGGACACCATGGTCCACGATCAAGATCCCGTCATAATTATTAACACCGCCGTAATTACTACCAACATGCAAATTGCTGGTATCACGAAAATTTTGGCACGCGCGTGAATAAATGCCGACCACCATGTGCTTACTGAAAAGTACCTTTGAATGGCAAACAGAGAAACGGATTTTCTGGCACCCAGTAGAGACGCTGGATGCCAGATATTCTAAGACAAATCGTCTCTTTTACATTCACGATAAGAATAGCCGTTTGGATTTTCTAATTGATACGGGTGTGCAGATAAGTGTTTTACCTTTAAAACATTGCAATAAGGAAACTGCAGCTAAACAGACGTCCTTCAAACTACAGGTGGCTAATGGTACGCCAATCACCACGTATGGCGAACAAATATTATCGCTAGACATTGGACTTAGAAGAGAGTTTACCTGGACCTTCACTGTCGCAGCGGTGGAAATGTCGATTATAGGCGCAGATTTTTTGACACACTACCAACTATCAGTTGAGTTAGCTTCCCGTACCTTGACTGACACTAGTATCAACTTGAAGCATTGTGGTTTCATTTCCAAACATTCAACTATAGGTCTGACTATTGTTATACCTACAGCCAATGGCTACATCAGTACCAATCACTCCTCTCACCGTCTACCCATACTGAACCTGTCAAGCATCACACTACACATTCCATAACAACGACAGGACCTCCAGTCCACTCCCAACCTCACTGACTCTATCCAAGCAAACTACGAATAGCTCGAGATGAGTTTGACAATATGCTGAAATTAGGCATAATTAGGCCTTCATCTACTCCCTACACTAGTCCTTTACATATGGTTTCGGCGATTATAGACTTTTGAATGCACAAACAGTCCCGGACAAATACCCAATCCTGCATATCAGAGACTTTGTCCTGTCATTAGAAGGTACTAAAATATTTACTAAGATCGACTTGAAAAAGGCCTTCTTTCAAATCCTGATCAAAGAAGCCGACATTCTGAAAACAGCCATAACAACACCTTTCGGTCTTTTTGAATTCATGAGAATGCCTTTTGGCCTACGTAACGCAGCACAATCCTTCCAAAGACTTATTGACAAAGTCTTACATGGTATTCCTTACGCATATGCTTACATTGAAGATGTGTTAATTGCAAGTAAGACACACAAAGAACATTGTGAGCATTTGCAAACAGTTTTTCGGAGACTGCAACATTACGGCTTGAAAATAAACATCGATAAATGTGTATTCGCAGTCCCAAGTTTGACTTTCCTTGGGCACGTTATAGATCAACACGAGTTAACTCCCCTTGACTAGAAAATTAATGCGATAACAACCTTTCCACCACCTTCCATGTTAAGACAACTGCGTAGATTCTTAGGAATGGTAAATTATTATCGACAGTTTATTCCGAACTGCGCGTCGATACTTTTACCATTAACGAACGTATTATCCCAGCACAAGAAGAAGAATGTACAAATATCTTTATCCCAAGATGAACTTGATTCTTTTCGTAAGGTGAAGGATGCACTGCAGAAGTGTGCTAAATTATCATATATCACCTCATCAGAAACTACTAAAATCACTATCGGTGCAGTATTACATCAAATCACACATGGGATTGAAAAACCATTGTCATTTTTCTCCCTTAAGTTAAATACCGCTCAGAAAAAGTATAGTACCTTTTCCAGGGAGTTACTTGCTGTTTACCTAGTGATACGACATTACAGGCATATCCTGGAGGGTCGAGATTTTACCATTTTCACTGATCATAAGCCGCTGACTTACGCGCTACATGCAAAGTCAGACAAACACAACCCTAGAGACATTTGCTATCTAGACTATATTAGTCAATTCACGTCAGATATTTGTTACTTGAAAGGACAGAACAATACTGTCGCTGACGAATTGTCTAGAACTACACTCAATGCAGTACAATCACCTACGCTGGATTTCGATATGCTCGCTGAGGAACAGTTAAACGATGAGACATTTGCTTCAGTCCGGTCAGATACCTCTTTGCAGTTAGAGAAGTGACTGCTTCCATTTACCAATAAACTTGTGTATTGTGACGTCACTGCGGGCAATCCCCGCCCTTATCTCCCACTGTTGATGCGGAGAACGGTTTTTGACCATTTCCATTCACTGGCTCATCCTGATGCGAAGGCTACGCTGCAGACCATATCGAACCGATTCGTTTGGCCCGGTATGGCTACTGACATAAAACAGTGGTCCCACACGTGCCAGCATTGCCAGGCAACTAAAATCGGTCAACACATGAAAGCACCACCATCAACCTTTACGGCCCCTGAAAGTCATTTCACGCATATTCACGTTGATCTGGTGGGTTTTCTTGATCAAGTTAACAGACACAAATACATCTTAACCATTGTTGATCGGTTCACGCGATGGCCAGTGGCCGTACTACTGTCAACTATCACAGCAGAAGTTGTGGCTAGTGCCATATTTAACAATTCGATTTCTGTCTTCGGATGCCCTGCTGTAATTACAACCGACAGAGGCCCGCAATTCCAATCAACTTTATTCACTGAATTCACCAACTTACTTGGTATTAAGCACATCTCTACCACAGCATATCATCCCTGCAGTAATGGCTTGGTAGAGAGATTTCACTGACAGCTCAAGTACGCTCTGACAGCATCTACCTGTGGTCATACCTGGGTAGACAAGCTATCATTCGTGATGCTTGCACTGTGAAACACAATAAAACTGGATTTAAAATGCACTAGCAGGGAGTTAGTGTTCGGCAAACCATCAACTCTTCCAGGGTAGATTTTTCATAACGCTACAGATACTGTCCCTTCCAGTCAATTTGTGACAGACTTAAAACGAAAGATGACTGACATTATTTATACGCCCACTAGGGCATACAAGAACCCATACTATACCAATGAATTTGCATTCCACGGATTATGTTTTCCTACATTGCAACGCAGTTCGTAAACCACTGACACCCAATTATACCGGTCCCCATTTAGTCATATCCAGATCACCCAAGCACTTTGTGACCGATATAGCCGGTAAACATAGTACTGTCAGTATAGACAGATTAAAACCAGCATACATGCAAAGCAATGGCGACGTTCCAGCATCGCAGAATTCAGAATTACCAAAGATACCAAAAACTCAGACACCTCCTGCAGACACTTCACCATCAACACAGACTACCCGCACGAAGTCAGGTAGACACGTTCATTGGCCAGCAAAATTTCGCACATACATCACATATTAATGCCCATTTGCTATGGCCATTAATCTGAGGAGGGTGATTGTGGAATCGCCCATGTTACTTTAACACCCCTATTTACAGGAACAATCTATTTTTCACACCCACGTAAATTAACTTATCCAATAAAAACCTAATTTTTCCGAACTAAGAATTCTATTGGCTTACAGCTCAAAAATTCGATAGCTCACGTGAAAAGAAGTTAATTGTGTCAAAATTCTGTGAGCCGATTTTGAGATCCGAGAACTTATAAAAGGAAAATTTTTGGACTGACCAAATCAGTCAGCGGATCGAACACAGAGAGATGCCAAACAAAACCTTGTAACTCAAAATAATAACTTTCCTGCGCAAAACAACATCACTGACTCAACGACAACTTGGCTCGAATAATCCTCTGTGACCAAAAAAGAACTTTGAACTTCAAACAACTTTACTTAACTAAAGTGAACAATTATATTCACTACTATTCAAGTAAAATTATGATCGAACTACAACCTTAAACTACCGTTAAGGGTACGCAACTTCGAACGACTTAACCAAGACACAGTACATAAATAATTACATACACATTGACGTTGAATAGTAAATGAACATTTAATTTACAAAAAACTCATTTGACTATAACTTTGCAATAGTTCACAAATATATCGAAACACTCAAACAAACCTGATATTTTAATACAAATACAAACACACCAACATTTGATATCTCAAAACATTATTGTAAATATTTTCTTAATTGTATATAAATGTGCGTATTGTTTGAATTGATTTTTTTTGCCTCGTTGTGTTTCATATTGTAAAATATTTTATTGTTGAGGATGAATGATTAGAATACACCAGCCTAACCCAAAAATCCTTCTGATTAATTCCAACATTCTAGTTAAGAAAACTTAATACATTTCACTCGTCCCCAACATGATTATCTTTACATTTCAGTTGTGATGGTTGAAGAAAGGATGCAGGGAGGATTGGGTTTATACCTTCTTCAAAATTATTAAAAAGAATTAAAACCTGATTGCACTTTCTTGAAAATTTGGAAGACAGGTCTTTGTTTTTTTGTTTTTTCTTTAATATTGTTATTGACTAAAAACACAGATATTTATAAATATACCCCCCCCCTACACAAAGTATTGCTCTTTACTACTACTACCAGTAAGATTGTGGATTTGCCTTGATAACAGAGATATATAAATTTGACCTCAGAGATAATAAAAGAGGATAGCCAAATGAAGTAATTTCTACCAAAACAGATGTCGAGTTTGCAATGAAATACACGAATGTTTTTTGAACTTTGGAACTGGCAGGGCAGATAAGATCAAATTCAACCTCATAGATAACCAGAGATGATTGAAGATGGTATTAGTTTGTGGACTTGACAGTGGGCCCCAAAGTGATTTTCATTTTTGTTATAAAATTATTGAAATTTTCTAATATTTGTATTATGCAGGCATTAACATAAATAATTAAAACAATATTGAATAGATGTGACATTTTATTTGCCTAAAACCTTTAGTTTTATTTGATACCTTTCACCACTTTTTGGAATTAAGTGGGTCCTTTTGACTGGGACCTTTTACATGTTTTCCTGGTAGAAATTTTTGACCCATTTTGCCACTGACTGTGATAGCTTTTGGATATATGTCTATCTGAAATAGATGATACACTTATTTGAATGGTGTTCATATTCTGCTTGTATTAGCTGCTTTGTCCTTGCATCATTCAGGTTAGCTCATGGCTAGCATCTCAGTTCTGGAGATAGGCAGAAACATGTCTCTTTGCTCCAAATTCTCCTTGGTGTCTGGAGTTGACATTCAAAATCCTATGCCTAATTTTGGGTCATGCCCATTATCATCAGTTTAATAGACTTTTCTCATTATTAGCAGGAGCCATCTATCAAAGGGAGATAACGTATATTTTTCATAACCATCCAACACGCGGAGAAACATGCAATTAAGAGTTCCATTGCATGTTGCCAGTAATACAGTTCATATGATCATAATGCAGTTCTTATTTATTATACAATGATCAGTTCAATAAATATTTCTTTATTAATATAATGTTTGTTATATAAACAGATCAATTCTTTATTAATATAAAAAAAAATTTCATCAATTCAACCGATCAAACAAATAAAGGAGAAATCGATACCCTCGATATATTAGTGTAAACACGATAGTTGGTATTTGCTTGACAATTAACATTTTAGAACTATTCAATAAGAATAAATTCACTGGGTGTGAAATATGACAGTCCTTGACATATTACTATTGATATATCCTTCAGCATTATTATGGCCAGTTATTAGTGAATGCATGTATGAGTGTTCTCCCCCTTTTTTTAGGCACTTGGGAATTTGTCAATTCCAACAGAATTATGCCCCTTTTAGTGGCTAGGTATAGATTCTTAGCTTATGTGTTATCATGTACACTATTACGTTTATTGTTTAATAAATTTTATTTTGTACCCTTGTTAAGATATTTCAAGAATTAGTTATACTAATTAAAAATGACATTACTCATTCTTTTGTTATTTATATTTATTTTCATGACACTACATTTTTTTATTTATATGTTGTATAGTTTAATTGTGTTGTCCCCATTTATGTCTTTATGAGTGTGTGCATGATTAAAAAAACGGATACTTTTGATGTTACTTTAGTTAAGATATAATTTTTCCATAGAAGCCTGTCATCATGAGGCAGATCAAATGTCCAAGGATAGTTTGTCTTCAAGACAAAATAATTAAACATGTGTAGTTTGAAGTGCAGTTTGGTTGTCTCCTCTTTTGAGAAATGTTATCTTCAACCAGAATTATTATTTAGGCTATGCCCTGTTGATGTTTATACGTCTTTCTGGATTATTTCTCTAAGGTATTGGTACATTTCAGCTGTGACAATACAGTGTGGTGAAGAAATTCTGCTGTGTTGAATTCTCCAAAGGATTGCAATATAAACAGTTTAATGTTTTATCAAGGATGACCCAAACAGGTACTATAACTCCAGGTCAGAGTGGACCTGGGAGTGATGACAACCAAGGGGTGACTCCACACTCCCCATGTCCCACAAGCAGGGTCTCGTCATCAGATTTACTTTAAAGTCTTAACCAGGGCAGATTGGTGTATGAATAGATGCAGTTTAAAGTCTTACTCATGACTGGACTAGTATAAATGGATATGGATGCAGTTTAGAATCTTCCCAGGACAGACTGAAGTATAAATGGATGCAGTTTAAAGTCTTACCCAGGACAGCACTGGTCAGGACTTTATAGATGAATTCCAGATAGAATCTTTGGCTCAAAAGTGCTGACGAACAGGAAAAACTGTCTTGCTGATTGTTCGGCTGAGTTTTTCCTCTACGAACAGTAGATCTTGCATTATTTCAAGTGATCCTTTGCATTTTGTGAATATGTAGTATTTTAAATTTATCACTTGTGTTCTGAAGTAAATTGTTTTAAATCTTGTATCCATTGAAGCTCTGTCTTATGTGCATGTTAGCACATGTGTTAAATCTTTATTCACCTGTAATTATCATTATCACTATTATGGATACAGTTTAATGTCTTGATCATGGACAAAGTTGACCCAGCTAAAATTGGTCAGGATGTGGCTGTAATTCAGTCATATTTAGGGCCAAGTTGGCCAAGATTGGGATGGCCAATAAATGGTCAGAAAGTGACCAAGAAATGGATGCAATTTTAAAGTCCTACTCAGGACTAGATTGGTATATGAATGGTCATTAAGAAATGGTTGCAGTTTAAAGTCTTACCCAAAACAGGCTGAAATATAAATGTTCATAGATGCAGTTTGAAGTCTTACCAAGGATTGAACCATAAATGAACATGAACAGATGGATGGATGCAGTTTAAAGTCTCACCCAGGACAGGAATGACTCAGAATGGCTGGACATACAGATGGATGCAGTTTAAAGTCTTATTTGGGACTATAGTGTTCATATGTCAAGGAAATTTCCATTGTAAACAGATGTTGTATGTTATGATTCTCAGAGGATACATCTTCTCTAGCTATGCATATGGAATGTACATTTCCATCATTTCCACAGAAACATTCAAACACTCTGCCAAGTTTCCAGAATGGTTTGGTTTTTGCAGGATATTTAATACTATATCATCTATTCAATTTCAGACCATCCAGAATCACTTTTCACAGAAATTTCTACATCAATATTATAGTGTAAAAAGGCATTGGATGTTAATAGTAATAGTTTGGTATTAGATGTACCTTAATGTGCTAGAAGTACTTGTTCATCATATTTGAAGACCGGTCTGTGAGGAATCCAAATATATTTTGAAAAGTCTTGTGGGGAGACTTCAATTCTTTCTATAATCTCTTGTTGCTGAATAATATCATTGTAAGCAGAAGCCAAATTTTAAGCACCTTTAAGGCAACATGATAATTAGATGGCATTGATTTGATCCTGTCTTCATGCCAGGGTAATTTCATGAAATATGAATTATCTATGAATTCTATTGTTTTTTCAAATTTATCTATTTTGCTTTTGTAACTACTGATACATTCATCTTCATCAAAGGATGAAGTGCATGAATACACAGCAAACAATTTCTTTAAGTTTTGTTTGGCGTTAGATCAAAGGCATCAAGAAATATTTTAGGGTAAGTGGACTTTGGTTCCAGTACAAATTCTCCTTGTTGTTCAGGATATGAAGGATGTCCAAAAGTTATAATATGGTAGTTGTGGTGTATGTTGGAAGCCTTAGGTCCCACTGGTGTAACTTGATGTCTAGACTGTTCTTGAAAGGGGCAATTCCATTTGGCATTTCCATGCCAAGCTATTCATACATTTAACAATTTTGGTATCTTCCATAGTTTGGAAAATCTCTACTCTTAGAATTCCTTGAATGTTCATTTGAGTACTATTAGTATTATGGGAAAAGGCTAATTTATAATTTAATCTGGTCAAATTCATGATCATTTGTCTGAAATCATTGAACTTGGATTGAATATTAAATTTATCATCCAACAAAATGGGAATAAGAAGTGGTCTCCTCTTGCTCATATATATCCCTAAAATGACTTGATCTAATTTCTTATTGGAATTACTTTTACATGGTAATTGCCAGGACTTAAACTTCAGTCAGGACATTTTAACCTTTTTAATATTAGAGAAATACAACCACTTGCTTCCTGTGTCCAATAAAGAGTTTATAGAGACTTTCTTAGCACCCCAATATAAAGTGACTTCTATGATAAGTAATATCAAATTATTTTTTTAATTTGAATTGGTACCTAGATGAGTAAAAAGATATATCCTCTTATGATTATTGCATAGTGGCATTATATGTCCCTTAGATGAACATCATTTATAGGAAAGGAATAATTTATTCTGAAGTCCAGGGCAATCTTCATTTTTATGTTTGTTACTTGAGCTTCTAATACATAATTTCAAATATTTGCATCTAGCCACTTGAGACTCATAGGTATCATATTTCATACACCTCCCATAGGGTGATCACGTGTTGCACAATATTTACATGGCGTCCTGTTAGAGCTAATGGTAAAATTCTGCAAATCCACACCATTATTTTCCTTTTAATCAGAATTATTATTTTTTAATATTCTTTTCATATGTGTGGAAGGGCTTCTTATTTTTTGCCAGTGTGTGGATGGCTTCATTGTAATTCTCAAATACATCCTTTAAGGAAGGGTAACTGCTACCTACCTTGTGAATGATTTCCTACCTTAAATTATGGGGTAGCTTATCAAATATGATGTGACTTACATATCTGAATCCAGGGGAATCTTCCTAAAATAAAATATCCATACCATACAAGGTTCTTAACTTGGACAAATCAGCCCTCACTTTTGCAAGATAATGATTAACAGTCACAAAATCAGGGTCGTACATAGAACTGGTTAATATTTGTTTGAAGATCTCATGAATTATAAAAGGCACATCCAAAAAGTCTTTTGTTAACAGACCTACAGTTACTTCATAATTGTTGCCTTCTAAGGTAAGATGAAATATAAGCTGTAGAGCATAACCAGTTAAATAACTCTTCAAGAGGGTCAGCTTTCCTTTGTTAGAATTAATGGAATGAGTACAATTGTTAAACTGTGCTATAAAATACATAAATTCACATTTAGATGGATTAATGCCATTAAATGTAGCACACTGTAATTTGGGAGTTGAGATCATTGAAGGGACCGGTTTTGCTTCCATGGGAAATATGTGTTTCTCAAACAAATTCCTCAATATCAGCAAGCTGCTTATTAACACTGACTTGAAAACCAAATTCTTTCCTTTGTTCAGTCATAAACCACTTTCATTCAAATCCAGGTTGGCTTTGATACAAATCTGGATTTTACTATCCAAAGCTTGGATTTCTCCCTGAAGATTTTTTATGATGGCTTCTTCCTCTTTAAAAAAATTTTCCTTCAAGTTTTTATCTTGCAATTCCAAACTAAAATTAACATTATTTTTTAAAATGCTCTTAGAGCCAATAAGGGCTTTAACTGTTTTTAACTCTTGAAATAGACAATGAATTAAAATTATTTTTTTAATTATTATATTTTGGACTTCACTTCTCTGGATTTATTTCACTGAATGGTGAAGATGGGAAAAATTATTTTATATATATTTGGACATGCATGTTTATTCACTGAATTGTGAAGGAAAAATTATCTTTATATATTTTTGGATGCTACATTGGATCAATAATAACTTCACTAAATTGTGTAGGCAAAATTATTTTAATTATATTTTTGGATGCACATATCCATAATAACGTCACTGAATGGTGAAGGCAAAATTATTTTTATATATATTTTTGGACACTTAGTGTCCAGCATCAATCTCGCTTAACTGTGAAGTCAAAAAATTACTCTGTATTTTTTTCATATAAAACCTTAAGTTAGGAATTATGTTCTCTCATATAAAAGGACAGCAGTCTATCAGATATTTTCTCTCTCAATGTTTTTATGCTCAAATCTGTCTTGATTTATTTTTGTTTTAATTTTCTGTCATCATGCCAAAAAAATTGCTTTATGCGTTTGGCAAATTGCTCACATATATATAGCAAATGCATTTTTTGTTTAGTAGAATTGCATAAATGTTTGGCAAAATTGCTTATTTGTAAATATGTTTTTAGTAAAATATGGGAAATTTAACAACTCCCCCAAACTGAGTCATGGCTTGATGAACAAAGTGAGACAATTGAACATTGAAATAACGTACTTTACACAAGAAACACATTACATAACGAGAAAGAGAATAGAGAATTGCTAAAAACATATTCTTTTAACAGTGAAAAGTCAAAACATTGGGGATGAATTTTGGTGAAATTTTGGGTCATGCCTATTATCACCAGTTCTTCTCATTATCAGCAAGAGTCATCTACCAAAGGGAGATAAAGTATATTTTTTATATGTGGCGGTTGTAAATATAAAAAAAAAACCTAAAATTTATATTAGGTTCAAGCTTTCAACTCACGAGTCATCATTAGGAGTGTGTAAAAGTAAAGAGAAGGAAAGAAAATGTATTTTAAGCAGCGCAGTGTTTAAAAAGTCTTAAATTTAATGAATCAGCCATATTTGTAAAATGTTATTTGCATTTTACAAAAAACAATAAATTTTACAGTCTATTCTTTTTAATGAAGTATGTCAAAAGAATTGATAAATAATCAGCATACATGATGAAAAATGCCCAAAGTTTTTTTGTCAAAATCTTTGTTATTATTAAAAGGAAAAACCAAAAGATTTTACTATTATTAAATTATATTCTTTAATCCTTTTTAGAACCTTCAAAAATTTGGTAAGACATTTTTATTTTTTGTGTCAATGTTTGACCATAAATTAGTATGGAAAATTTGAGCATTTTTTGCAGTGAAAAACATTGATTTGGAAATTCTTGCAAAAATCATATAATTGTTGGATTTTAATGAAACTTTCAGGACTTATTCACAAATGAATTAAATTATTTTAGAAATGTTTCTTTTTTCTTAGAAAATCTTGGTAAAATATTAATTTTCTTTTTTCATCCGTTACCCCTGCTTATTCGATTTTATGAAATTTTGAGAAATTCATTTTTGTAGAGCTTAATTTTTTATATTAGTTATAAGTAGAAGTCCTTGGAGAATTTAAATCATCAAATTCTTTTGGTCTACTCTGAATTGTAAAATAAAAATGCAATAAAGCTACAATATTATTTAATTAGAAAAGCTTTAAATTGCTTTTATGAATAAGATATATTATGAACACTGTTGTCTTAAGAAAAAACTTTTTCAATGTAGAAATTTTTACAATAATTATTTTAACTTTTTAAAAATTTTAATTAGAATAATTTACAAAATTTTAAATCTTTTAAAATTCTGTATTTGCAGTGGTTAGGAGATAAAAAAAAATTTTAATAAAAAATTATATTTACTAATCATAAATGGAAAAGCTTACATGATGACCCCAAGTATTTTAAAAAGTTTGAATTTTTTTGTGTGTGTGTGTGTATAAACATGACGATTTTTGTAAATATGCACATCCATACACGGCATTATCAGAAAATAAGAGCAGTAACTATAGTAGATTTAAAATTTACTGGTAATTTTCTAAAATTTTCTCAATAAGCTTCTGTGCACCTAAAAATTCAATAAAATATCAGATTACTTACAGTATTTTCATCAATTTTTAAGATTACTGGTAGTTAAAAATTATATAAAAGAAGGCATTCATATTGTATTTATCAGGTAGTTTTTATAGTTATGTGCCCTTTACTTAAAAAGGCCAAACATTAAGCTATTGAAAAATGTGTCGACACCTCCAGGTTTTCTGCAATATTTTAAACTAAAAGTAAGTAATATTTGTTTTAATTCAGATTAATTAAACTTTAAATTAGTTAATCTTTCTCAAATAAAGTTTCAGGAAAGTATATTTTATTTTTGGAAGATTTTTTTAATAAAAAGAATTATGTTGTGTTGACAGATATGTTGGTATGGCCGATTTTAGTAATTTTAAAATAATTCCAATCAATTTAAATTCGGTTTGAAAGGTTTTATTCAAAATATTAAATTTAATCTATTAGGTTGGAATTAAAACTAAAATAAAAGCTTCAAGAAAGAATTTTCATTTTTAAATATATATTATAAAAAGAGATATCATTCTCTTATTTGTGTCAATATATTTAAAATATACTCAGTTATTTCTAGAAATAGCTTGCTTTTAAAATTCTTTTAAAATACAAAAGCACAATTTTGTTCTCCCTCATTTTTTTCTTTCATTTCTTTACTTCTTTCACTATTTCAAAGGAAATTAAAAGCTGTTGATAGATTCTGAAGATTTTATTACTGGTGGGAACATTTTCAATTTTGTTTCAAGGTTTGCCTATATCTTTTACTCATGAGTTCAAAGGTCATAATTTTATCTCTTTAAAAAAAAAGAAACATTGACTGTCCCAAAATTTGACTTTCTTACTGCAAAGGAATTTTTGTAAAAGCATGTGATGAGAAACTTAATCTTATGAGTAAATGACAGAAAAAAGTGTCTGCTTTATATGAAATCTTATTTAAAGCCATTGACATTGGATTTCTTTAATTCACTAAGCTATTCATGTATTTAGCTTTTTAAACTATCAATCTATATTAGTTTCAATGTACATATATATAAAATGTTTTAAAAAATTGATGATTATTTGAATTTTGTTAGATGAGGTGTTTTAATCCTCATGTGTAGTTGTCTGCATTCTGAAAGGTAACTAACAAGTGAGGAAGACAGGAGAGTACACAACAGAAACATTGGGAAAAGAAGAAATAACAAAATGAGGAAGTCAGTCTTAAAAATATGCATACAAAGATTAACTGATGATTTAACTCTATTGTGCATGTTTCATAAATTAGACTACCAAAAAGAAACATAATAATTATAAATAATATAATCATAAGGAATAATAAATTTAAATAATAATAAAGCTTGAACTTTTTCTTTACTTTGTATATTAAAAGGCGCTCAATTAACATACAGGGTATTTGGACTAAATTACTAAGTTTTATTTAAAGGGAGGACAAAGTGAATATCTAAGCCAAAAATCAATTTATTAGAAAAATAGAAAAGTAGCATACAGGTTATAATAGTCAAAAGACAATTCACTGAAAGAAGCCATGCCCTCAGTCCAACTTTGGAATCTGGCACATGCAATCTTCAGGGTGTCCCTAGTGAGAGCCTCAAACATCTTAATCTTTTCGATCAGCTGGGTCTTGGCGCTATAGGCAGTGTGGTTGGTGTATTTCTCAACCGCACCATACACATAATAATCCATGAGGTTACAATCAGGGGATTTATGGGGCCAGATGTTGGGGCTGGTGAAGTCATAAAAATTATCTGACAACCACATCTGACTCTTCCTGGAGGTGTGGCAGGGAGCAGAATCTTTGCTGCTACAAATATGGTCTTCCAGCAGCCACCCTCTCCAACCAATGCTTGACCATGGTGTTCATTCAAAAATTACACATAGCCATCTGAACTGGGCCAGATAGCTGATTCAGATAAAGACAAATCAAACCCCCAAAACTTCTGACCCATAACATTAACAGGTTGCATATGCAAAACCCTAGAAAGAATAGTAAATAAAAGATTGAACTGGTATCTCAAAACTAATGGTTTAATTACCAATCTCTAGTGTGGATTCTGAAATAAAAGAAGCAGTATAGACAACATAGTCCTCCTAGAAAATGTCATCAGAGAAGCTTTTATTAAAAAAGAACACACAATAGCTATTTTCTTTGATCTAGAAAAGGCCTATGGGACAACATGGAGACATGGAATAATGAAAAACCTATACAATCTCGAATTAAAGAGCAGATTACCCAATTTGATAAATAACTTTGTCAGATAAAAGTTTCAAAGTTCAGGTTGGATCAACACTCTCAGATGCAAAAATCCAAGAAGGAGTCCCACAAGCTTGCATCCTGTCTGTCACCCCTTTTTTAATATAAAAATTAACAACATTGTTAATTGCTTGAATCAAGGAATCGATTGGCTCATTATACATAGATGACTTTCTGATTTGCTATAGATCAAAAAATATGCACATGGCAGAGTGGCAACTGCAAGTGTGCCTAAATAAATTAAACCGATGGACTATAGAAAATGGTTTCAAATTCTCCAAAAACAAAGTGTATCCATTTCTGCAATCAGAAAAAAATGCACAAAGATCCAACTCTTAAACTTAAAGGAACTGAAATTGAAGTGACTGATCAACATAAATTTTGGGGAATCTTTTTTGCTAAAAAAACTTACTTTCTTACTTAAAATGCATAAAGCATTACAATTACTACAGATTGTGGCTTACTGGGGAGCAGATCACATATCACCCCTAAAATTATATAGTGCTCTAATAAGATCTAAACTGGACGGCAGATGTTTCATATATGGGTTGACCTGGAAATTCTATCTAAAAACCCTTGACCCCATTCACCATGCAGGATTAAAACTGGCTCTGTGTGCTTTCCAAACATCTCCCATAGAATGCTGAAGCTCATGAGGCACTGTTAAAATTCAGACATGAAAAACTGGCATTACAATATTATCTAAAACTCAAATCCTGCTCATCTAACCCTGCTTATCACTGTACCTTCAACCATAAATACAAATTTCTGTTTGATAAAAAAGAAAATACTATCAAACCTTTTGGCCTTTACATGAAAAATCTGATCAGCAAAACAAATAAATCCAACCCTAATTCTTAAAGCCACCAACTCAAAAACCCACCCTGGTTAATGAAATACCCTACAATTTTGCTAAACCTTACTAAATACCTTAAAATTAATTCTCACTTATCCAAGTACATGGAAGAAATCCATAATGTTCTATAAGCTCACCCAAATCATAAGCATATATACACTGATGATTGTAAAACCTTGGACAGAGTTGGATGCTCTGCTATCCTTAACAACATAACAATGCAGAAAAGATTGCCTGACAAAGCATCGATTTTCAGTGCAGAAGCCACAGTCATACACTTGGCTTTAGATATTATAGAATCTAGTGGGTCAGATAGATTCATCATCTTCTCAGATTCACTATCTGTACTCGCAGCTCTGAAGAATAAGAACCCGGAAACCCCTTAATAAATAAATTAAATAGGATTGACTCTATTTATAATGAAAAAGATGCTGTAATAGTCCTATGCTGGATACCAAGCCATATTGGCATATAAGGAAATGGAAAAGCTGACAAAATCGCAAAGGAATTAATGAACATGTCCCTCTCTAATGTAAAGGTACCACATACTGACTTCTGGCCCACCATAAATAGGACCATTAAAAAAAATGGCAGCAATTATGGAACAACTGTGTAAATAATAAACTTGTCAGCATCCAACCGATCATCAGTGAAAGACTGTCAAGTTACAGAAAGATAAGAAGAGAAGACGTAGTTCTAGCCAGACTCCGTATAGGACACACATACATAATCTACCAACATCTACTAAAAAATGAGGAACTGCCAATATGTGTCCCTTGCCAGGAACCATATACTGTCAAACACATTCTACTAAATTGTGTAACTTCCAGCAAACCCAAATCAAACTCTACAAATCGGATAACTTAAAGGATCCATTTGAAAATACCAATTTAATTAACATCATAAATTTCATTAAAGAAATTGGGCTTTACAGGAAAAAAAAACAAAAAAACTGTTTACCAAATCTGCTTATCTACATTGTTTTGTAACCTATTTTGGAAGGAAAAATTATTTCCAGCAATACATTTTTGAAGAAAAAATATTACCGGCAATGTATTTGACTCTTGACAAAATCCCTCTTTATAAAATATGTCAATGAAACCTTATCTACAAAATGATTCCTTACAAAGAATACATACTCTATTTATACGAACCTATCAGAAAAATCTTGTCAGCATTAAATAAACTTTTGAGGTTGAGATGCTGTTAAACTAAATAAACTAAGCCTGATAGCTGGTTCAAAAATGTGAAGTGGCATGAGATCATCCTCACATGAGGAACATTGCCTACAGCAAGCCATCTGTTGTTCCGGGTGTTGTACAGCTGATCCTGACAAAAGTTCTTTTTATAAAAGAAGAACCAGATTGTCTCTGGTTCAATGGGATGCTTCACTTTGTTCAGGAGTTTCTTTGTCAGATGATTTTTTCAAGCTTTTTCTGTAAGAAGTTAACTGTTACCCCTCTTGTATGACTGGAGGCAGAGGCCCTCATTGAAGGCCAGCTTCATGGTGGAAATTGCAACACACATTTCCTGTGCCAAAGCCCACATTCCCTTGTCCTGGTCTTCCATCATTTCTCCTGCTGTTGTTGGATGAGTTATGGTGTATGGAAACAATCAGAACATCTGTTGTGTTTTTTCCTATAAGCCACAACTTTGTAGTCGCTGTTGCATCTCTCCATTTCACGTCTTATTGTTTTCAAATGGTTCAAAGTACAATTAATTAATTCCAGAAACTTGAGCCACAATGTCTGTTGATGAATCTCAATGTCAGGCATTCCTAGACTGCCCTCAGACAGGTGGAGGCAACAGACCAGCTGATGTGCATTAGGAGCCTTATCCCCCCACAAGAAGCAAAAGAAAGCTCAAACCAACAGAATTAGCTGAGCGCATGGAAGTGGAAGTATGTCTCCATGACCACAGACGAACTGCAACCTTGGCCTTTTCTCAGATCTCCAATCAATTCATCTCCCACTGGAAGTTGGGGCCAAACCAGATGCCAAGTATCTTGCAAGGCCTGTCCATCCAAGTGAAGGGAGACACCCTCCCATCTACCTCAATGCAGACCAACGGACTTGTCACCTGATACCATCTTATACCTGCTGATTTTGTTGATCCCTGCCTTGCTGTTCACAAACATGGTCACATTGTCAGCATAGATGGAATACCTGGCTGGGGTGGTAGCCCCAGGGAATGTGATTCCACACATATGGTAGTAATATTTACCAAACTCCCCACAAGGTAGGATGTGGTACAAGCCTCATCTGGGTTCCTCTCTGCCCAGAGACAGAGGGTTTGACAAAGCAGCACACCAAAAGGCAGGTGGTAGTAATTAGCTCAAGGAGAAATGGGCACAGTTTATATGGAGCTGAGAGGTTGAGTCCATTAAGAATTATGGGGACGATAAACATGCTGCATCTGCTCGCAAGAACCTACCAAGTTATGAGGGGAGAACTTAATCTAACAGCAACCAGAACAATAACAGATATAACAATGCCTGCATTATTTTTTTATTATTTTGTCAGTAATGTTTGCCTTAATTCCAGGCCATTAAGAACCTTTTTTCTTTATTTTCTATGCCTAACATACAAATTGAGTGCAGAACCTTTTTAAAACATATTATTAGCAAAAAATTGCAAAATTTGGTAGTTAAATCATTAAATTCTACTGTTAAACACAAATATTACTTTGGTGACTTTCATTTATTGATTGTCCTGTAAACAGCCATTACCTTCTGCAGGCAATACCAGTTATGTTCAAGTTTTTCCCATTGGCAGCAGGACAGTTTAGCATGTATAGATACGGGCCTCTCTGGAACTGGTCAAGATCTGGGTCTTATGCCTCATGCCAATAAAACAGGGAAAACCAGCAGTTGACAGTTGGGAAGACACGGTGTCTTGTGAAGTCAGTTGTGTGGGCATTTTTGTTCCTCCAGTTGCTGTGGTTTCCAAGGCAGTGTTATTTTTGTTACCTTCTGTGTCTAACCCCCAAAGAAGGGTCTGTAATGTTATAGGTCCTGACCTGGCATCTTCAGTCTCTTTCCCACTGCTGTGACGTGGCTTTGCTCTGTCATTTCTATAAATATTTTCATGGCAATTGTTCTAATGAGCTCCCCTCCTAGGCTCTCTTTCTGGACATTCTTGTCTGGGGTGGTAGACAAACCCGACCCTGTGTATGTGGGGTCTACAGGGAATTTTTGCCTGAGCCTACAAGCTTGGAATTGCCCCACATAAAAACCGGCCTTGTGCTACATCCTGCCTTGTGGAGAGGTCTCCTCCTTGGTTCCTCAATTGGATGAATTTAAGCCTACAACTAGATTGGCTGCTAGGTCTCATTGTTTTACTGTTTAAATAGCTAGATGTAACTGTAAGTTCTATTCTAATAGTTTCTTTTTTTAC
The DNA here is from genome assembly GCA_964036315.1 of Acanthosepion esculentum. Taxonomy (NCBI): domain Eukaryota; kingdom Metazoa; phylum Mollusca; class Cephalopoda; order Sepiida; family Sepiidae; genus Acanthosepion; species Acanthosepion esculentum. The sequence goes on along the minus strand of OZ038492.1, from coordinate 54,340,148 downwards.
ACTTCTCATCTGTGGAACTTTTACAATTTCTGCTCCCTCCACTTATGTTCTTCAAAAATTTAAATGCAATATCAATTACAATTTTCGATCTTCCTGAAACCTGTTCTTTTATTGTCCTTTCTTCTGACTAAAGACTTCTCTTTCATTTCCACTCCCAGTAACCCTTTGTATCTTAGTGGTATTATTGCCTTGCTTGGAGTGAAATGATTAAACAAAATTGAATATATAAAAAAAATTCATACATTATTTGACAAAACTTTCCTTTGTTTCAGTTCAAGGAAGAAGGCTGCTTCATGATTCCAGATTTTTTATCTGAATCTGAAGTTAAAGAGCTCATGGAAGAATGTCATCATCTTTTAGACAAAATGGATGTTGGTCAACAACACAGCACATTTGAAACAGATAAGGAGGTAAGGAAGAATTCTTGTCCAAATAGGATTGGAGGGTAACAGAGGTAAGCAAGAATTCTTGCTTATATATACAAGATAAAACTTGACAATTTACTTTATTTTCTAAAAAATAAATAGAAATAAAATAAAAATTAGCAACAGTGAGTGAAAATAATTCCAGTAATTTAGAGTTAAGAAGAATGTTTCTATTTTGTCGACATGAAAAAATATAAGAAATAAATTCTGAGCAATAAACAATAGCATCTTGTTTGGTAAGCTTATAGTTTTTGAGATTAGTCTAGCATAAGGCTACAAGTATGAAGACACCCAGTGAGAATCAACCTATTTAGTAGTAATAAACTGAGTTTAATTTATTAATCACTATCTATATTTCGTTGTATTTGTTTTTAATGCAATGTCCCTTCAGGATACTGCCATGACTTGGGAAAGATAAAGGAGTAGTGTCCCATTGCCTTTTCCAGAGTTTTGAATGTTATTTTCCTAGATTGGCTGCGACCTAAGGCTAGAGAGCTTGGTCTACTCTGCTATTTAACCCATAGCCAGAGAGGAAAAGAACTGGATTCATGCAAAAGTGAATGCAACAAACTTAGCTGGAATTTTAACTCAGCTCGCTGTTTCTGCTTTTGACATTGATAACTATTTTGCAACTTAGACATTTACATGCCCCCCCCCCCCCCGTATAATTGTTTAATAGTAATTACTGTAGTGTAATGTAAGTCCACAAGTATGGTATACCCAGTGAGAAATAGTAGTGAGCTGTAAGATCAGCTTGTTAACCATTACTCCAAATTGAGGCTTCCAGCAAGCTTGTCTTATATACAGTTATACTAATATTAGGCCCAACTCTCACAATGTATCCTAAACCTGTTAACTTTGTGAAGTGTGAAGTTAAGCTTTGTAAATAGCATGAAGCTAGATGTGACATGTATGAAAGACAATGCCTATGACCACTCCACCAAGATTTAATATTCTGAGGAAGGGCTGTAGGGTACTTAGATAACAAAGACGATAAAATTAAACAATTACTAAATCTTTTGCCTGATACTTATTAAAATATATTACTTCATTTTCAGTTTAAAGATGATTACTTTATGACGAGTGGTGACAAGATTCATTATTTCTTTGAAGCTGATGTTTTTGATGACAATGGTAAGTTCTGATTGTTGTAACAACCGATTCTGATGAGAAAAATTAACAAGCTTAAGTTATGTCCCTTATCTACCTATATAAAATGCATCGTGTATCCATATATGTTTTATTTTTTATGTTTTAGCATTCTGCTTCCATTTGATTGTATTATTATTATTTTTGATTCAGCAAATACTATTGGTCAAAAAATATTTCAATGCATTTTCTATGTAATAGTTTCTTTCAACAGCAAATTTTGTGCAAATTAAACATCAAAGTGAATCACAGAAACCTTGAATAATTCTCCAACTTCTGATTGGCTAATATATGTAAAAGCTCTTACAACACCTACGCAGTTGTGTTCAATGTCAATTTACTGCCTAAATCTGGTTATGTGTTCTCAAGCCTATCATGTGGTTCACATTCATTATAAATACTTTGACACATCTTCATTCTTTCTCTTTTCTCTCTCTTGCCTTCTCTCATATACAAGATGTAGCTCAGTGGAGAGGTCGCATTTGTCCTTGTCAAACTGTTTAATTCTCTTACAAGTAACATTACATCTTACTAAAATTCTCCAAACTCACACACCTTTTAATACACTTCACAGTTTATCAACAAGAACATTTTCCTCACTCAAAATTCCAAGGACAAGTAAATTTCAGCATTTCAAACACATCTTAATTACTGTCTGTACAATTGTTGTTATGCATATATAAATTCAATTTATTTATGCAAATTTTCTATTTGAATGATATTCTTGTTTGCTTATTCCTTGTTAGCACATTTGTAAAGTAAAAATAGTATGGATTGATTCAAGACTGTTCAACCCGCTACAATGCACAGATGCTACACTGATCCTGGATTGATGAATGCACAAATACTATGATCCAATGGAGAAGTGTCAATTAATATGTTATTTTTTATGTTAGCTATATGAGTTCAAAAATGAAAATGAAGACATTTTTTTTTAAATGATCTTTTTTATTTAAGAACTGAAAAATTTGAAGAAAATAAAAATTTGTTTGAAATTATCTTTTACTAATAATTTTTTACTAAAATTTATTTCATCTTAATTTCAGTTGCTTTTTATCGCAACTTTCTGATCATCATGAAGCAGTATGGATTGAAAATGAGGATTAAACCTTCAGTATAGTTTTAACTCACATTTCTCACCCTTGGGATTTTGCATCTCTAGGATAGCTGTTTACACAATTAACTATGAAAAGTAACTGGTTGCAGTCATTCAAATCTAACCATGTACCTTTTTATTCCTTATTTTCCTTGAATATTTCATGTGCAACCATATTCTTTATTTATTTTCAATTTTTACTGTTTACCAATGATTGTGAAATGATGATTTAGGAGTTGTGACAGAAAGGCACTGAAATTAAGATGAAAGAAATACTTGCAAAAAATTAATTACAGATAATGTTTTATCTAAGATGTTCAAATAATATTATTGTTAATAATATCTGTATATTTTAAAAAATAGATGCAAATTAAAAACAAAAATGTCGTCACTTATTCAAAGATAAAAATGAAGGCTGTATTTTAAAATTGTCTTTTTTACTTGTTTAATTTAATAATTAAAAAAATTATGAGGGAAAATAATAAAAAATGTTAAATTTATTTATTTTTTTCAGGCAAATTAAAAATGGAAAAGAATTTAGCAATCAATAAAATTGGCCATGGTGAGAAGTTTTGAAAAATTATTTTGCAGAAATTTTATTTCTACAAATTTTTTTTGTAAATGACAATTTGAAATTAAAAAATGTTTTATTTCAGAATCAATTTATTTGGATAATTCTTTATTGCAATTTTTACTTTTCCTTGAAGAAACTTAACATATTTGATGGCATAATATATAATACCATGCACATTACAAAGTCTATCAGCAAGGGATGTGATATATGATACAATTCCAATGGAATTGTATTTGTGGGGTCAGTTTACCTGGATTTTGTGAGGAAAAAAATCTGAGTGTTGTGTCCACAAATACAACACAATTTTTTTTTATACCATGCAAAGAAATGCTCTTCACAGAAAAAGAGATGGTCAAGCTAAATATGACAGTAACATTTATAGTCAGATACATGTATTTACATATTAAAAATCAATGTTCTTTATTGTGATCATGAAGAGACCAATAGTTAACTGTTCAAAATGATTTGTTGCAAGAAGTGTTTTTGTTACAAGTAAGGAAATCAAGTGGTATGGTATGCCAATATGTGTGTGTGTGTGTGTGCATGAAGCACATGCTAGTGTGACTGCTGACTGCGTGCTATAGCAGTAATTTTAAAACACAGCAAAAAAGTGGCAATATAGAACTTGCTTTCGTCATGGCATTGTATGTAGAAAAATTATCGCTTGTTATCATGGTATGTGTGTATATGTTGTTGATTGAAGCCTGGTCTGGTTCGCTGTCTTTCATTGACTGTTCTTCACTGACCCTGTTGTTATAGATCTGGTTGATGACAAGCTGTTTTTATTGCTATTGGTCAGCTCTGAATTGCTAGCTGAGTTTTGTGTGACCATTTCCAGGTCATTTGGAGTTCAACTGTGCAGACATCATAGAAAGTACATTACATGACTTGTTGTATCCAACCAGGTTCCAGAAACCACTTATTTAATTTGGAGCCATTTTTGTACGGAGTTGTAAAAAAGTTTTTGTATCTACTGAATTTAGTAAGATTTATTTGTAGACATAAAATATAGGAATTTATATCCTATATATTCACTGCAGAATCAGAAAGAACATAAGCTAAGAATTGTAACAAGAATAATTATATTGCTGGTCATTTTATAGAATAAATGCAATCTGCCACCAAGAGGTTTTTGGGGCATGAATGTCAGATTTTTTGTTCCTGTCTTCATCTGCAAGGATACAACTGAGCTCAGGTTCAAATTATTCCTGGAGACTCAAGTTGGAATTAGTCTGCTTGTCTCATTTTGGTATGTCATTTGTTCTACTGAAATTTATTTAAAATTAATGATATAGATATTCAGTGGTCCATCTTTGATTCTCATTGATCAGAATCAACCAATTCTTCATATTATGATTAATATTAACAGTTTAAAAAATGGGCTGATCAGCCTGAAATTTTCTTCTATTTTATGGTTGCAGCTCTGAATCAGTCTTTAATAATCATTGAAATAGCTTGGTTTTGGCAATTTACTATGTAAAGTAATAATAAAAAAAATACTGGGAAATCCCTAACTGACAATTCTTAAAAAAGCTGGCTTTGTGATCCTTACTTAAGCTAGCAAACCTGAATGGCTTTTGATTTTGCCAGCCCTCTTTTCCTTACAGGTTGAATACATCATTGTGACATTATATGAGCAAAAATAACATGATCCTGCATTGGGATCATCTTGTAACAGTTATGGTGTCATCCTCTATGGTGGCAAAACTTTTGGAAAGTTTATTTTAGACCCCTAATCTCCCTCCCACAACAAAAAACCTAGACAAGTTGTTATTTCATTGCCTAGAAATATAGATAACTGAAAAGATAAATAATTTTTTCCTATAAAAAGTTTATGGAAATCTAAAGAATGCATCAACCAGAATATATTGTTAAAAAAGAAAACTAGTCTCAGTAACTTAGGAAACAATGATTTCTCTCAAAATTTCAGACAGTATACAATATCAAAACCTCCCAGCTGTGTGTCATTTTTCTCTCTTTACATGTAATTATTTATTAAATTTTGTGTGGCACAGCGCTATGATGAGGATTAAACTCTCTACATTTAACATTTTTGTCTTTCAGTCTTTAAAAGTAGTTTCAGAATTAGGGGTTGATTTTATTCCAGTTAGATGTTCTATCTAGTGTATGGTTGCAAACAAAAGAACAAACAAGGATTAACATTTCAACAAGCGTGTATTGACCAATTTTCTGAATATATGCATAATGCTTAATGCCAGCATATATAGTTGAAAAAGGACTTATCTGGTGTGGATTCACCAGTATAAGTTCATAGGGTATACACAGTTGGTAACATGAGTGGGGTGTTGTTGGCAGGGTTGATCTGACCATTTTTGTGGTTCAACAGATGCTGGCTATTTTGAATGTGGGTAGAGTTGGTAAGGTCTGAAGTTGGTGCATTTGGTGGGTTTGACCAAGATCATAGTGGTAATGGCAAGAGAGGCCTGGAGTGCCTTAGTGAAGCTTGATCGAGAGGAAATGTCTCTGTTGAATTTTGGTTGGCTGGGAGATCAAACAAAAATGGCAATAATCAGCTTTTGAGGCAGTGTGAGCAGATAAGAAAATTGTTTATATGTGGTTCTTTAGCTACTGTTGGTAAGGAAAGCAATTAGGTGTAAGAGTGTTTTTGCTAAGGCCTGAAGTTGATGGATTTGTTGGGTCTGTTGACCAAGGTCATGGTGGTGGTGATGATGAGAGAAGCCTAGAATGTGATAGTGAAGCTTTGAATCTGATTGCTGTTACAGTGGATGGGTAACAAAGGCGATTTGAAGGAAGATGAATCTTAGTAAATGTTAGAGTTGTTGCATTTGGTGGGTTGTTTGACTGAGTTTACAATGGTGATGATGGGAGAGGCCTGGAGAGGATTAGTGAAGTGGCGAATCTGACTTTGCCAATACAGAGGGTGTAGGTTTGAAGAGTTGGATGAAGTTATGAATCTGAATTTGCTGATGCATAGGGTGTGAGCGAAATGTGCATGGTGTGGTGTTTGGAGGAGGGTGGGTCTCAAGTGGCTATGTGTGTTTGGTTGATTGATCAAAATCATGGTCGTGATATTAAGAGTCTGTCAGTCTTGAGTCTTGTGGGATGGATTCTGTGTCATTTGTTTGTGAGGAGCTTTCTTTTAAGCAAATTTGGTGGCTCCCAGACTCATTTTTTTTCTTTGGAGGCAGTGTTTGTGATTGACTATTGTATTTTAGATTATTGCGGGGATTTATTTTGTTGGCCAAATGTAATGCTTGGATCCCCTGCACAGAAGACAACTTATTTTATTTTGGGTTTTGCTTTCTTAGTGCTCATATCTGGATGAAAAGTAGAGTGAATAAGAAAGAGGTCTAATTTGCAGCAGAATATAAGATATTCTGTTTGTCTAAACATTTGCTTGTTTCATTTTCAACAGATTTCATTTTTTTTAAAAAACAAATATAAAAACTTGTATCTCTTGCACGCAAAATTTGAAGTTATGAAGATTTTCTTAAATTAATCTTTTTAATAAAATTCTTAGTTCTTGTCTTTAAGAATCAGTTTAACTACAGCTTTTTTTAGACACTATTTACATTGTTTGGACATCTTTGTTGCCATATTTATCACAACGTTTTGGCCATTGTATGCTCCGGCCTTATTCAGGTGGTTGGACATTCCAACCACCTGAAGAAGCTGGAGTGTACAATAGTCTGAACAATGTAAATAGTGTACATACCTCATCTCAGAAATATAGACAGCTTTTTTTTAGATTGCTTAAAATATCTGTCTATATTTTTGAGATGAGGTATTATGTACATTATTTACATTATTCGGACTATTGTCCTCATCTTTGTCGCCATATTTATTACAACGTTTCGGCCGTTGTACGCTCCAGCCTTCTTCAGGTGGTTGGAATGTCGAACTAAACCGAGTAAGACCCCTCCTCCCACAGAGGAGAACATGACTAAAAACTGTGTGTACGCTATCCTGTGCAGCTGCAGAAAGAAATATAAAGGAGAGACAGGCAAGGCTTCAAGAACACCAGAAAGCTGTAACACGAGGGGAAGTGGAAAAATCAGGCGTGGCTGACTACATATGGGATCAGGTTGAGATCATAGACAAGGAACACCATTGGAAAATTCGTAAACTTAAGGAATCAGCACATATGCTAGGCCACAAAAATCTCCTGAGCCGACCAAGCATAGAAATTAATACAATATGGGAACCAGTAATAAGGAGTGCCAGAGAAAAGTGATAATAACAACGAAGTTGCAATATGAGCTCTGGTAAAAATATGTTTTGATAACAGCAAAAATTGCAATATGAGTAAACTGGTAAAAATGGTTGCTGAAGACATTAGGTTTATAATACCCAGAAATTCATACACAGATGTCCTCAAGGATACATGACACAGTGGATAAAGGCGTTGGTTAGATCCAGTGACAGGACCCAATGAGTGTGAGTTCAATACCCGGTTAAAGCAGTGGAGAACTTTTCAGAGGGAAATTAACAGGAGATAACTGACATCCATTAAAGATGGCACATGGACTAGAAAAATCTACCCCAGTGAGCGAAATAAAGGGTTCAGTTCGACAACGCCAAAACATAATAAATATGAGGACAATAGTCTGAATAATGTAAATAATGTGCTTAAAATATATATTAGTTTTTTTACACTTCAACATTGAAGACATAGCCTAATTTATTCAAATTTTTGAGGAAAAAAAGCATAAAAGCACTTCTTTAGTTTAATGTAAACTTATAGACATTGTAATACAAGTGGCTGCCAAAAAAGTCTGATACTTTGTCTGATTTTGGGACATGGATAAGTCAGAATTTTTTAGCATCAAAAACAACAAATTTTGGAAAGGTTTATTTTTAAAAAATAGTGTTGACTCAATATTGTAATTATAAATGTAATTAGTTTTAATTAAATTAAGACATTTTAAAATAATAATTAGGTAATGAAAGAGCTTTTTCTATGATTAGGTATCCAACTTGATTAAAATTCACTTTTTTTTTTAAGCAAATCACCCCAAGAAAGGCGGGAGTGTCACTAGCACACAAGGGGTTACAAGGAGTTTTGGGGAAATGGATAAAGAGAAAGACAGGGATCATGGTCAAGGCATCAGAAGATGTCAATTGACATAACATTTAAATATTATAGCTGTCAGGGAACCAAGTGATAGGAAGAGAATTCCACTGATAGGAGGTGCAAGAATCTATTGGAGAAGCTAAGGTTTATATTTTTGTAGGAAAAAATATTTTCTCATATATTTTTATGTGTTTTGAATAATTCTGACCTTCATTTCATTTGAATGAAATTTTAAAATAAATTTCAATGTAAATAAAATGCTAACCTGGACCTATACTTTGTGTCCATTTTTATGCAAATAGAAGGTCTTTTTAGTTAAACAATAATATCTGTAATTTTAAAGTACAGAAACCTAAAATGATCAAAATAGATAAAGTTGCATTTTCTTTTTCACTGCTACTCAATTCAGGTGTTATGAAAACCCAAACCTCTTACTCCTGGTTACTAAGTCAATAAAAACTTCTTAGATATTTCTACATTATAATTATACAGATATTTGCATAAAAATTGACAAAATCAGGCTTCAGTTTAGTAGTACTTTTACATTGTAAATTGAAGGTTTCATTCTAGAATCTGTTTACTTTTCATGTAAATTTTTAATTGTATCCTTATTTTAGAGCCACTTTGTTCTCTTCCACTTGTGTTTTCTCAAAAATAAAACATTTCCTGAAGAAATGAAGGCCAATTTAATAAAAAACAGGAAAAATTTAATTGGATAATTACATTTTCTTATAAGATTATGCACTTTAGTATAACTAAATCTGTCCATAAGTAATTTAATCTCTGATTTGGAAGATAAGTTTTTTCCTTCAAATTAGAATAATTAAAACATGTAAAACATGAACAAAACCAAAAATATTCTTGTAATATTAAAGTTGTTCTTTTACTCTTTATTATTGTTATTCAAAATGAAAGAAAATTCAAAGGCAATAATAATTTGTTAATATTTCTTTTGATTTTCATTTTATATTTTTCTGTTCTTAAAAGATTTGTCAATCCGTATCAATCCAAATTTGATCATTTGTTTCTTTCTACAGCTCTACATGCCTTGAATCCCAAGTTTAAAGCAGTTACATTCAGCAACAAAATTAAAGTAGGTGAAATTATTTGTTAAATCTTTTATCCCACTCAATTCCAATTTCAGCTGCCAATTTGATTAAGAATAGACTTTTCCACATGATATATTGCCATTCAATATCAGGATCGATTTAATAAAAATCAGTTGAAATTGATATAAGTTGTCCTAAAAGTTATAACAGGATTTTAAGATCAAATTATACTTCTCCATGTTAATTATTTTCAAATGTTAAAAATGAATTTAATGGAATGTAGAAATTTAATTTGCATAAAATAGAATATTAACATGTGCATTTTGGATGATTTATATATAAATATGTAGTGGAAAAAACACAGGAAAATGGCCCAAAATATAGAAAAAAAAACAAGCTTACCTAAATAAAAAGAAAATGGTGCTCAAAATATACTACACACACACACACACACATATATATATATACACACACAATGTGTATGTATGAAAAGTGATGGAAATTGTGGGGTGCTGATAAAAAGAAGTATAAACATATGTAATTTTTTACTTATAAAATAATATTTATAAAATAGCTAACTTTTAATTATGAAACCTATATAAAATAATTATTAGTATGTGAAGTTGGGGTTGGATGCAAGAGAGAAAATACAAATTCTACTAAAAATGAGATCATTGTATTGTAGAAAGATAAGGAGACAAATAGAGGGACAAATACAGAGCATCATGGAAGTCATGAAAGATTTTAAAAATATAATAATATTTACAAGAATCTTGGCACCAAATTGAAAATTTAAAAAAATCTTAATAATAAATTGATTTGGTGTTGCTTGCATAAAAAATACTTTTTATTATGGGATCTTTTGTCAGTCTTCATGTGCTACACCTGAATACAATAGCAGAACAGTCAGATTTACAATAACAAATGATACAATACCTACCAACTTCAATCTATTTTGCTTGCACCAAATCAGGAATAGTCTTCAATCCAATACTTATATTTGCTGGCTCATATGATGCATTGATTGATTCATTCATTTTTTATGGCTTATCAACATTTGCAGGTTATTTAAAGCCAGAAAATATTTTTAGATTGTAAGAATTTTTTTGAGATAATAATGATTTAGTAATACAAGTCTCACTAATTAACCCAAAGATAGGGAGAGAAGAAGTGGATTGATATCTTTCCCAAGTGCATTTGCATGTAAGTGAATCCAATGGGAATTGGAAGACTGCTCTCTGATTAACAATTCCAAGCTATTATTCATTACACCACCCATACATCCAAACTTACAGCACTTGCTACTCTCAAGAGATCATCCATCTAGGTACTGACCGGGCTTGGCATTGCTTAACTTTAGTAATTGTACGGGAACCATTGTTTCAACATGATGTGGCTGTAAGCCTCATATGATGCATTTTTTTTTTAAGCCATAAACAATTGTTCAGTTATTACACTGTATTCAGTTCACTGGAAAATTATTAATGGCACCAAAACCTCATTAAGTCAAACAAATGATTGCTATTACATTATATTTTTGTATAAGCAATCATGATCTTAGGTGCTTAATACAATATGTAAGACTTTAATAATTTGGAGGGAGTGCGGATTTTCCTCACTATGAGATAAATGGTTGGGAGTTTTAAAGTCAGTGGAAATCAGAAAATCATTTAAAGGCCAAAGAGTATAAAATTAATAAACTTGGGGGAGAGGTTTGTAAATTTCTTCAAGAAAACAAACATTCTCACCATGTTTATTAGGCACGTAAGTGCATTAAAATTTGAATAAATCTTAAGCAGTTCCACTATTGATGTTAGCATAGCTTAAGCAACTAAAAAAACAAAAACAAAGAAAAAAGAAAGAAAAAATCATAAAAGTAAACAAAAATAGTTACTAAATAAATTTTATGCTGTATTTAAAAATTCTACTAGTTTAGTTACATTGAAATATCTTTTGTTTCTATTTATTAAACCCAAGCATAAAAAATTTAAGCAGCTTGAGTATTTATCAAAAACCTGAGTTGCTTATAAAAAAAAAAGTGTATCTAAAAAGAAATGTATTTGTAAATTCCTTAAGTGTATTATTTCAAGATTGGCAAAGACAAATTTTCAGATTTTAGGAATGAAGATATCTTGTCTTTATCTTTTGGTAGGAATTAGGAAAGTGTACCCTGAAAAGTCACTTCAGAATAACTTTCAAGAACTATGTAGTAAGATATTTTTCTAAAACAAATTATTTTTTACATTTGGACTAATATCCTCATCTTTGTTGTTATCATCACAACATTTTGGACATTGGGCTCTCTAACCTTTTTCAGGTGTCTGTTGATCTGGATAATCTTCAGAGAATTTTAAACTGAACTCTTTATTTAATTTGAAGTGAATGGTGGGTAGACTGTTTTAATTCCGCTGTCCATGTCTCATCTTGTTCTTTTTAGCAATGCTCAAGTATTGCTTGCCTTGTTTCTACTTAGTCTAAATCTGTACTAACCAGCTCAGGGATTGAACTCACAATTACTATGCCACAAAATTCATGGACCAACACTTTAATCCACTAGTCTTTTCATAGGATAAACCTGACATGTTACTTGGCTTGACAGATACCTGAAGAAGTTCAGGAGGCACAGCAGCCAAAACCTTGTAATAATAGCAATAAAGGTGAGGACAGTAGTCCAAATGATAACTTCTCATCCCAGAAATTCAGATAGAAAATCAATGTGCTTATCAAACATGTGTGTACTTTGTAGAGGCTTGTGTCTTAGTGACTGGCAGATATAAGTTGGTCAGTTAAATGCCATACATGGTACATGCTTGGGCAATCATGTCTCTTTTGATTCATGACTGACTAGGCAGAAGATATTCTTGCAGTAGGTTGCCATTTCTTTCTGTGATAGTCTGGTTGCCAACCAAGGCTATAGGACCTAGTCTATTCAACCCATAGCTAGGGCGAGTATAGATGAATTTATACTTTTCCCAAGAATATTTGTGCATAAGGAACCTGACTGGAATTTGAACTTGACTCTTTGATTTCTCATTCTGAGCTGTTATTACACCATCTGCACACCATACCATACATCACTTAAGAGACTTTACAACACTTCAACTTGATTCTTAAATGCAAAATGAATGTAAATATTTTTTCTTTGTTTCAGAATCTTTGTAAATCTCTTGGAATGGTAAATCCTGTTGTTGCTCAGAGTATGTACATCTTCAAGGTGAGCAGATCACATTTGATATTTACTCAACAAAGTTATGAAGAGGAAATGCAGAGTAGAGAGATTGTGTTTCACTAGTCTTTTTAAGTGTAAAGTGTTTGTTTTATTATCTACCTCATAACTAATTTTACTATTTTCAGAGATATCTACAACATGATACTGAAAAGTTTGAGAAATCCCCCCCCTCCAATATTGTTAAATTTCATAGGAAATGTGTTCCGAAGAATAAGAACACATAAACTACTTTAAGTATAAGTCAGGCACTTATTACAGAGTCACTATATTTTAAATATAAAATATTGCCATGATCATTATAGAATACTGTGTAACACTTTGTAGATTATACACGAGAAGATACAATAAAAGAATAGCATTCATCAGCAGGAACGAAGAAAATGCTTATAGATTATCAAGATTTGAATATGAATTAATGCCATGGATATTATGATATCCCATAATTCTAGAGTACTTTAAAGATTGGAAAATACAGTGAAAAGCAAATAAAAATAAGAGAAGAATATCGACATTTAAATAGAATGTTCTGATTATTGTATTCTGTCCATCACATTGAAAGTATAATGTACATTAGCAGGAACAAAGCAGTTAGGTAGAAAAAAAATAGTATATAATAAATAATAGTTAATTTCTGAAATAATATTTTTCCAAAGTCTAAAAATAATTAGAAACTTGTTTAATTTCAGCAACCACATTTTGGAGGAGCTGGTAAGTTTAATTTTTTAATTTTATCTAAATATGGTGAGTATGTTGAACTAAGTTAAAATTCTGATGAAGACTTTGTGTATTCATTTCATACTCCTAAGGAATATGTTTTTTGAAATGTTAGCTTAGTTAACCAAACCATAAATTTTTTTATAAGTACTATTTTAATAAAAAAAACACAAAATAACACAACCTATTATGGATAAAATATCAAGAAGAAATTGTAATAAATAATCAACATAGAATACCTTCTTCATGTCACCAATATTTGTAAGACCGATACTTAAAGAATACAAGATCTATTCATTTGCAAGTGATTAACCTAGTATCGCATATTTCACTTCCAATTTTCATCATATATTCAATTTTTAATATGCATTTAAACTTAGCCAACATTAAAGAATTAAACATGCAAACAGATGCTATGCAATATACATGTGACTAATGATGAAAATAGAATTTAAAAAACTGAAATATAACTCCAAATCATTCCAATACAAAACAAAAATTTCTGATAACGCTAAATAGCAAAACATTGAATTTGTAGAGATTTCCTGTTACTTATTTAATCATATATATATATATATATATATATATATATGCGTATGTGTTTGCAACCTTTTTCACAAAGCACACAAGTACCATACTTAGATCCTAAATAGAAGTGCTGGGAAGTAACACCTTGGTAAAATATGTAGCCATTCTCAAGCAACATGAAATTGGCATTTTGCTTGCTTTTTTCTTTCCAGTTAATCCCCACCAAGACAGCACATTTTTGTACACAGAACCAATGAAACTTTTTGGAATGTGGATCCCTTTGGAAGATGTAACAGAAGAGAATGGATGTTTGTCTTACATACCAGGATCACACAAAAGTAAGGCTCTACAATCCACTTTTCTTTTTTCTTTTTTTAAATACATTGAAAGAATTAGATATAAAATATCTGAATCTGTGGAAAGAATTTCACTGAATGATTTTGCATTTTAGTAGATGATGCCCAAGTTTTATCTTACAATTATTTGCTTTTTGGTTATTTTTCCCAATCAAAGTCTTTATGGACTACTTAAAGAAATTTTTCTTCAGTCATAAATGAAAATTCTGGGGTTCAAAAAATGTTTAAGAATTTATAAGGCAAGTTTTAGGCTGGTTCATTTAATTTTTTATTGTCACACACACACATATTTATATCTATATGTGTGTATATGCTTTGACAAAAAATAACTTTGTAAAAGAATGCTAAATTTGATCTGAGTACAGTATATGCATTCTAGGTGGTAATAGATATTCTGACAGAATTTTTAGTCTTCAACCAACTTGTGATGTAATAACACTCACCAAAGTGTACTGTTTATGTATTGTACTGTGTATGGTGAGGCATGATAAGTTTCAGTGTAGGCAGGTGTCATAACAGAAAGATACATATACATGCTCTTGTTTAATTAGAGCTATTTGAGGTTATAAGTCATTGAGAGGCCGGATGGTTGTTTTTGGGAAATTCAATGCACATTTGATGTTATGCATTGGCAATGCTTCAGTGTTCACAACAATGAACATTCTCATGTGTTGCCCAGATTCCGGACAGCTGTTTTAGAGACGCTTGCTACAATCAATGCATTGCAAAAGCAGCATGGCATCCAAAGCATGAAGCAGAAAAATAAGCTTGTGCTTAGGGAGTTTCAGTGTGCTGAAAGAGTCCAGTGTAAGCCGTCCAGTGTAAGCTTAATTTATTGTTTCACCAGTGTAAAAATAAAACTGAGTTGATTTGTCAACCTCAGTTTTATTTTTACACTGGTGAAACAATAAATTAAGCTTATAAAAACTACTATATTTTATAGCAAATAAAACACATTTTTAGGAGACTCAACTGCATCCACTGAGTGCCAAAGGCAACATCTTTATCATTTACACTGATATGTAGCAACATTCAGCTTAAAAATATTTTCTATTCATTTGTGTCAGTTACAACAAAATGTAATAAGGTTTTTAAGAATTTATTATTATTATTGTTGTTTATTCATTTCTATCATTGGATGGTAGATATCTTCAAGCATGGAGCTATGCATTTTAATCCTTCCTAATGTTTAGATTTCAATCTAACATATTTAGATAAAATCAGTTTTCCAATTTAAAAATTTAGTCTTGAAAACTTAAGGCCTTTAAATTTCTTTTGCAACCAGGTGGGCTGCACAATGAACGCAGAATGGTGATCAATAAAAGTAAACCCAGTGAAACAAAATTCACCAGTGATGGGGTAACTTATGACATGAGCAAATTCCAACCAATTATTATCAAGAAAGGTAACTTTTCCTCTTCATTTTTTGGCTCTTAAACCCCAAGTGAAATAATCCATGGTTTCAGGCACTGAGTGGGTGGATTGGAATATATTCCCTAGGGTAACATGGAGACTACTTTATATATAGTTATGAAGTGAAATCATTAGCAATGTACATTTTTTTCTGATTTTCAATATGTAACATGCAATTAAAGCACCAGAACTGCAAAATTTGATGCTTAATAATTAATTTTTTTATCTCCTGAGAATTTTCATTTTTTTACAACAAATGATTAGAGGGAAATTGGCAGAAAGGTGACTGTGTAGCCATTGCCAGTGAACAGCAAAAAGAAATAAAGAACCCTTGTCTCCCAGGTTCAAATGTAGTCAGAATTATAATACAGTTATCATTTTGTTTTCTTCCCTATTGTCAAAATTTACTTATTAGAAAATACATTTCATAGGCTAAGACACAAAGTAATCAGATTCTTTTTATGTCTAAAGGAAGCATCAGTTTTTAAGATATTCTTGCAAAAAGCATGAATCCATCTTCCTTCAGTTATGGGATCTCTTGCCTTGGGTAGCAGCAAGTCTAGAAGGAAAACTCTAAATTCAAACCCCCACACCCTTGTGTCTATCTTTGGAAGAAAAGCTAAAGAGTAAGCCTCTACACAATTTCAGAGTGGAGCCCCCAAAGCAGTTGGATGGTGCATTGCATCACCCTCCAGCCACTTCTGCAGCTGCACTAAACTGTGTTGGTTTACCCTTTCCTTTGGAATCTACCAGCAATGCCAAGAGGATAATCTTGACATACAGGAAGGCCAAGATTCCCATAGCCCCTACTCAGGCCTGTACTATATCATCATCATAAACAGATTACAGTGAATGAAAGAATTCTATTTGTGATATTACACATTAATTAAAACACATTTGGTCATTGGTATTTTTCTGGAACAAGCAAAAAAGCACTGAGTAAGGATTGAACTCATTATGGTCTATAAGACTAGTTTCTAAATTATTGCTTCATGGTGAGCCACACAATTAAAATGAAGTTACTTTTGTTTGCAATGAATTCTCATGTTTTCTGTTTTATCTACTGAAGGTACCTTGGTGCTGATTGATGGTCTGGTTGTACATAAAAGTGAAAAGAATATGTCTTCAAAGTCTCGTCATGTATACACCTTCCATCTTTATGACCAACATGACTGCATCTATAGTACAGACAATTGGTGAGTAACATTGAGTCCATATTTCTTGTGCTGATTTCCATTGTTTTCATCTTTGTTATTTTTAACATTTCAGCTGATACCCTCCTGTATTGTCTAATGTTTTCAGATGGTCTTATTCCATATAATTTTGAGAGGATTCAGTGTTAATAACAACAGCATATCACTTGCTAAGAAGAATAAGAATGAAGATTGTGCCACCTAGTGGTAATCACAATAAAGCATTTCAAAAGAATTGCTCAAGATTTTTTATTATATATATATATATATATATATATATATATATATATATATATATATATATATATATATATATATAACAGGAGGGGCACCTCAAGGCAGTGTAATGGTTAGTGAGCTTGTCTTGCTAGAACAATTACGACTGAGTAGTGAGTTCAATCTTCACTGGGTGCCCCCTACTTTCGGCCTTGTGCCACATCTAAGCTGCGCTTTGAAAATCACTATAACAGGAGAAAAACAACATGGAAGTGTTTTGTGTAGCTTGAATCAGTGAAAATTGTAACTGGACTGTATCATTGTTGGACTTGTGTGTGCCTCTTTGTTCAATGTTTTTGGCAACCAACTTTGCTCTAAGCTATTTTGGCAACGTTAGAAAGACATCTTTAAAACTGGTACAGTAATTAATTCTGTAATGTAAATGTGGTTGAATGAATGGAAAGGGTTGAAATGCTATGTAATCTATCAGGTCATCCCATAAGTTCTGTCCGAATTTTGAATAAAGAAAACAAGTGACCAAATGTTACATTTAATTACAGATTCAATCAGCAATGTATTTTCTCTGATTATGACTTTCTTCCATCTATTAACAAGCTTACTAATTCCATTACTGTAAAATTCTTTTGGCTTTGATTCGAAGAACTCACAAATGTCAGTTTTAACCTCTTCCTGTGTTACAAAAGCTGTTTCTTCCAAATTATTCTGTAAGCTACGAAACAAATGGTAGTCTGAAGGAGCAAGGTCGGGAGAATAAGGTGGATGAGGAATTTTCTCCCAACCAAGTTCTTTGATCTTTTGTGACGTGATTCTTGCTGTGTGTGGTCGCGCATTATCCTGATGAAACATCACCCATTTTCGATTCACTAGAGCATGTCTTTTTTTCCTCAAAGCTTGGTTCAAACACTCTAATTGCTGACAGTATATTTGAGTATTAATTGTTGCATTAGGTGGTAAGAATTCAAAGTGGATTATTCCTTGGTAATCCCACAAGATTGAAAGAAGAACCCTTCTCCCTTCTCGGCTGTGGCTGGGGTCCTTCCCCATTACCAAGCCACTGTCTATGATGCTTAACATTTCGATAAGAGATCCATTTTTTGTTGCCAGTCACAAGTCTATCCAAAAAAGGTGAAGAGAATGGAGAGAAGAGCAGATGTCAACTCGGGATTTGAGGTTGTTTTCAGACAATTCATGAGGCACCCATTTTCCAAGTTTAGGAACTTTTCCAAGTTGTTGAAGATGACGATGAACAGTTGTATGGTTTGAACTGAGAACCATTGCCAATTCCTCAACTGATAAAGCAGGATTTTCTTTAAGGGCTGCTTCAAGAAGCTTTTCATAAAAAAAAACTGGACGTCCGGTTCGATCTTCATCTTCAAGGGTGAAATCTCCCCCTCTGAATTTTGCAAACCATCTTCTGCAAGTTCTTTCATTCACACATTCCTCTCCATAAACTGAGTGAATGTTTCTAGCCACTTCGGCTACTGAGTTTCCTTTCTTGAACTCATAAAGCATTATGTGCCTCAAATGATTCTTGGGTACTTCCATGTTAGCAGGGTTTTAATCAAACAAAATTTAATTTTATTGTTCTCTGAAATAAAATTTGATCAGTTTAAATGCATCTAAACATAAAAATAATGTTCAGCTCCATTAGACATTATAAAATACTCTTTAAATTTCGTTCATTTTAACAAAAAGTTAAAATACGGACAGAACTTATGGGATGACCTAATATATCCATCTGGTGGAGCATTCACTGTATGCCAAGAGTTATGTGAGAAGAAAGACATAATAATGATACAAAAAACATTGTACATAGCATTTGTGATTGATTTGTTTATAGCTTATGAACTATTCAGAGTGGTATCTGGGCCCAGCTGAATGTGTATATGTATATTTGTTGCTGTACTAGTGGAAAATATGAAGCAGCTTCTTCACAAATACATTTTATAAATGTGGCCTGAACTTGGGTAGCATTGAAGGATGAATGAGAGTATTGGATTTAACCATGGTAGCTACACAATCAGTTTACAAAATGACAGAATTAGCACCAATAGAAAACCAAGAATGCTAGCAATTGCTTGCTTTAACAAGATAGTAAGCAGTTGTGGATGAAGGAATTACAATATTTTCAATGTACATATACTATTTTAGGAAATAGAATAAGGGAAAGCTTGCCACAGGAGTGTCGATACAACACTGCAAGAATTTTTTCTTTAAGCTGAAATGATTTAAAATTAATAAAATCTACTAATGAAAAATGTATCACTTGACAATGTAAAAATCAGTGTGTTACTATTTAATAGTTGAAATCTAAAATATATTTAAGAAAATATGAATAAAATAAAGTTAATCGTGTGAAACATCTGAAGAAGAATCAGAAAAACTTTTCTGATGAAAACTTGTTTTTTCTTTTTAAATACATGTAATCCATGGTTTGTTCAAACTAATGAACACATTCTTTTACCTGTTACCATGTTTTGGCATATCCATAAATAAGTTGAGCTGTTTGGCACATTATTCACAATTTCTTTTCTATTTCTACTGAATCAGGTCTTTCCATATAGATTGTACACCTGAATGTTGTAAAATAGGTTGACCAAAATGATGGCAAGAATGATAATGAGTTCTTGAAATTACAGAAGGTATTTTTTACAGATTTTAATTCATCTTTTAAATATCTTTATTTCTTTACAGGTTGCAGCCAACCAAAGAATTACCTTTTCTCTCAGTTTATGATACACACATTTAGTTGACTGGAAATATTATTTGCTGTAATATTAATTCTCAACAACAAAAAGCATCATTTATTCAAAAAGTATATTTTTTCCTGATTGTACTTATCTGATAATGTACGAATATTTTTATCAATAAATTTGGTTACACCATAACCAAAATTCTTTTCTATTTATTAATGAGTTTTCCAGACAAACATCTTTACATTTGTTGCTTTTAATTACATTTTAGCTGGTGCATTCACCAGCCTTTCTCAGGTGTATATCACATCAATCTCGAGGGAATTTTGAATTTCATAACAAAAAAACAAAAAAAACTCTCTATGGCAAGCAGAAAAATTACTGTTCTGATATTTAGTAAACTTCATTTAGACTGGTAGGAAATATGCAATTACATCACATTCCACATGGATGAAAATGAGAGTAAAAAAAATTTACTTTGAGCACTAACCTCTAGCATTACTTCAATTATAATGTGCAATTTATTCCTTAATTCCACCACTTGAGTGTTCTGTGGGACATCAAACGGTGGAATTATTTATTAATTAAGCCTAGTGGATATTGACACAAGACCAAATGAGAAAAAAATGTCAACTAAATTTTTTAAGTAGAAAGAACCTGTGTTGTCTTGAAAATCAGCATTCAAAATTCTGTTTTTTTTTACTTGGGCTTGAACACAGAACTCAGGTAGTGGCAAGAAATAGGCAACTACTCTTGAGTGCCAAATAAATGTCATATCCAGGCTTGTTAATTTTTTAAATGCATTAAGTTTTTGACTGTTCACTTATCCTACTCAATGCACTGCAAATTGTCTTTTGATGAAATACATTGTTTTCAATTCACTTATTAGATTTCCTCATTCTTTTTTACCCACCCACATCTTTTATTTGGCACCTGAGAATACCTGCTTCCATAAACTAAGCAAGGGAAGTAACTATGTACTTATCACTCGAAGAAATGATTCTATCGTTTTTTTTTTATTAGACAAATATATGATATCACTGTCCTGCCACGTTCTCTATTTGTCAGATCCTTAAAAACTAATACTTCTCATTTAACTCCCATGAGATCTTGCTGCTTTCTGGTCATCATCATCTCAGCCAGAGCCACGTTTTCATGCATTATTGATAATAACTGAAAGAGAAGAATATAATTTGAAAAGAAATAAAATGCCAACTATAAACATGTAGTGTATATATATACAGTTCCTGTACACATGTATCTAGGTTGTGTTCTACATATATTTGATGGCATATGGGGTGGAAGAGCTGATTTATTGCTACTTTAATTTGATGGTTAGTAAGCTCATGTCACATATCAATTTGTTAGTTTAATCCATTTTGAAATTATGCTCATATTTTCTTATAACGTATTCCTTTAATATTGCAAATGACAAATGTTTCCTGAATATTCTCTTGTAGATATGTGAGAGCATATTTAAGGCTGAGGTGTCCCATATACCATTAAATAAAAAAAGAAATAAATCAAATTTGAAAACCTAAGTAAATGGAAATTGAAAAAGATTAAGACTTAATTATAAAAATATAGAAATTTTACCAAGCATGGACCTTTGTGCATGCAAACATTATATATATATATATATATATATATATATATATATATATATATATATGAATATATTGCTAAATATATTATTATTAATATTAATAATGTATATAATAAACCAAAAAAACGCAAAGTTAAAAGGATGGTTTTTCCCACTGCTTTTATTTTTATTACTTTACCCTTTAGTAACGTTCATGGTTTTAAAAAGTGATGATTAGAATTGTAATAAAACCTAAACATATGATGAAAATGAATTCATATATTTTTTTGTTCTTTTCTCCATCCAGCTAAGAGTAAAATAATAGAGTGGGCAAACAATTTAAAAAAACAACCCTGAATTCAAATTAGGAATAGAGCCTCTTGAGACAGAGGCCAACTTTCAGGCTGATACCAATAAGTACATATCTCAAAATGTACACTTGATGGGGCTCGGCTGAAGTTTTGACAGTCCCAGTAAGCCAGAAGTAATACAAACTCCATTTAATTTTGTAGTAAGTTAAGAAAATAAAAGTATATTATATATATTTTATAAAAACTAAATTACTCAACCCCTACTTTTTTATGCAAAGAATTTTAACAAATTTAATAGTATTTCAAAGAGGTAGATTATTTTTTGTCATGTCAGATTGTAATATCTTGCCAGCTGCTCCAGCAAAATCATTGGTTAAATTGTCTTCTATCACAACATAATTTACTGCTAGAGTAAGAAAATTCAAGATAAATTTCTTACGAAGTGTCTAACACTTAAGTAGTTACTAAGATTTTCATATCTTTAAACCTCAGTATATACAATACAGGTTGGGTGTCTAGTCCACATGCCATGGACACTATATCAAGCATAAATAACATCATAAATGCAACTAAAATTATTCCTTGACTTTTTTTATTTATCTTATATAAAGACTAGAATGGAAATTTTGTACATTTTTGTTAAAATTTTTCTACTGTTTTGAAATTATCAATTTTTAAGAAAATATTTTGAAAAGATTTGACTAAATATCTACCTTGAGTAATGTATAACACAATGTATTTGCCCTATAAATAAAAAAGTAATACAGAAAAGTTCTCAGCCTGATCAAAAAAGGATGTGATATTTGGTTATATTTTAAGTAAAAAAAATTTATCCTAATAAAGAATAATAATAATACTCAAATTGAGGTCTAGTTTCACCACACGATATATGAGACAAAAGCTTGAAAGAATCAATTTACCAATTCTTGTATTGAGTGGATCAAATCTTCTGAATGGTCTTGTTTAATGGCTCTCAGTTTCTTTGTGTATTTATTGTTCACATCACGCATCTGTTGCTTGCTTTTGTCACACAAAGTTTTGGCCGATTTGTACAATTTTTCTCGTTGTTCCTTTGTAACCCTGGAAAAATAAATTACCATGCAATCTCATTTAATTTATAGATTAACAATGATGTCAATTACTATTCAATGATTTGTTTGAAGACCATAATTCTCAATTTTAGCCAGCATACTCCTCATCCTTCTTTAGGTAACTATAAGTTATCTGCAAGGAATTTTGAATAAACACTATTTAAACATGGTGACAAAAGATATATTATGGTAATCTCTTATTTATTTTATGTCTAACATCATTCTGGATTTGTATATCATTTTTCTCTTCCTGGTGTGGCATCATTTTTTAACCAAACCAGTTGTCCTACACTGTTAAGCTCAGAGACTGAACTTATGAAAATAGGTAAAACTTAGCTACAAAGCTAAATATTACAGTTTAAATTGTTGCATATTTTCCACCAGTGGTGGATATTTGAGGTCAAATATAATTCTGAATGTTGATTTTAAGAGCAATCCCTCACCACTTTGAAAAGTGGCACAATACATTCTTCTTACCGCTAATATTTTTTGGTATTGTTCTGTACTATATATGCAAAATATATGAAGTAATTTAAGTTAATCACTGTCACCTTGATACTCCTGTTAGCAGAACAATTATCTCTTTCTTACTCTACTAAAATGATGAGAAACAAAAAATCTTTATGCCTGAGTCAATATATTGTTATTGTTCAAGGAATCATTCATTTGTCATTTTTGTTAGTTTTAACAAGTTTCAGTAAATGATTATTATGAGATGGAGAGTGATTTCAATGTGGGCTTAGGCAATTTTTCAGTTAAACATGTCCATGAAATTAACTATGTTAATTCAAAAAATATTTTTAAAAAAAAATAAAAAAAAAATACTATTATATTTCCCACAACATAATTTTCCAAAAAGTTAAGCCATGATTGTAATGCTATCCCCATGCTGCTGGTCTTCAGAATGGTTCCTTAGGTGATGATGGATTGAAAAATCATGAACATAAAATAGTGGATTTGCCATAATCCTAAACTGTTTCTACTCAACTATATATATATATATAAAGTCTTTACATACACTATATTTCCTATTATATAAAGGCCAATGAGTTCAGATGACCTATATATAGCTTTGTTTGTAAAACAATTGCTTTTGAGCATAAGATATAAAAGGTTTAAATAGTTACTGATTATGGCTTCTAGCTGAGCAAGAGTGGAAGAAATTTGATAAAAACAAAAAAGATGAAGATGTTAGAATTGGCTTGATGAACTGCTACACCAGCTAACAGAAATGTTCAGATAACACTTATTCAATAGTTATGGAGAAAATACAATCTGGGTCCTTTACAGGACTTTACAGATTAAATATAACAATTTAATTTACCAGACTTGGTAAAATGCAAGAACCATGCAACATTTGATCATAATTTCATAATCAGCACAAAATGAACTAAAGTTTTTATAATGTATTTAAAAAAAATACAACACATTCAATATATCTGTAATACTTTGCTTCATTGTCATGAACTTACTTTGGAATAGGCAGGAAAATGGAGGTGCTATCAATTTGAGGATTTATTCCAATACCAGAATTGATAATTGCTTCTTTAACTGCTGTTAGATACTGGAAAGAAATAAGAGATATGATTATCTTCTTAAACATATTCTTTGTGCAATGTTCAGGAAACATATTTCATTTCTAATTTGGAAATGAAAAACTGGCTCCTGGACATTGTATAATAGAAATAATTTATTTAAAAATTAAAGTCAAATGAATTAAAAAAAACATGTACAGCAAAATTTAACTGCTATAATTAAAGAAGAATTGGAAAAAATTCTCATATAAAAATGATTTGTGCACCTAAAAAAAAAAAGAGATCTTTGTCAACTATTATTAATTCGGAGCTAATATTGCTTTCATTTTAATTGCTTTTCACTAAAACTTTTCGAACCATCATTCATCAGTAAACTGTGTGGATTGAAAATGGACAAACTCTTAGCAGGACTTTAACTCACAACCCATTGCCTTAGACAATTTGATATGTGTTTGAAAAGTTGATTATAATTCTAAAAAGAAAATTAACATAAAAAATCAATAGTGAAAGTTTTAATGTTTGATGTCCTCATTTTAAGTATTTATAGAAATTCAACTAATAATTGAATTTTAGTAGAACTTTGTATATATTTAATCAATAATTATCTATTGTGTGTGTGTGTGTGTGTGTAAAAATTCAGATATAAATAAAATATATCAGTAAAGACAATATAAATAAAAAACAGAAGGAAAACTTTTCTTTGCTAATGTGTCTCATGATCTTATGTGTTGGAAGAGGTAATTTTATTTTTGTTTTCATTAAATGTTTTTAGAAGATTTAGGTATTTCTTTACATGAACATTTGTATATAAAGATCAGAAATCCGTTGGTAAAGAAAAGTTTTCCTTTTGTTATATATATATATGTGTGTGTGTGTGTAGATTTAATAAGCCAGTTAATGAAATTCAAGAGATAAAAACAACAATATTTTTAATAAAAGTAATAATTTTATATTAGTAGGCCTTTTGACTTAATGGAAGCATGAGAAAGATTTTGAAATTGGAATTTTCAGAAACATTTATTGAGTCAAGTGCTTTATTGAGTCAAGAAATAAACAATGAACTGTAACTCTCTTTACCAGGGAAATTGTTGTTGGTGAGGGTTTTTTTTCATTTGTTGTATTACCATAAGAAATTTGATAGTTTTGGCCTATTTGTTTGTCACAATTATGATTGTAGAGGTTTTGTTTTCACATTTCAACAAACTGGACCATAGCATTGATAATATTAAATGCATGCTTTTAGCATTTTCCTTTAAATGCCAACAAGAATGCTGAAGGTCTATCTTGAAATATATTTTTAAAATAGATTCAAACATTATAGGATTAAACAGGAATTTAGGCTTACTCAGAGAATACAATTTATACAGAAAGCTTTCTACAAACCCTGCACAACCCTAATCATGGCAAATTATTTGGCCAAAACTAACAAATTTCTTATGGTAATACAATGAGAGAAAAACAAAACAAACAAATTCCCTGGAAAAGAGTCCCACTTCATTGTTTATGTCTTGTCTTGCTGACAAAGGACATAGGTGTATCCAAAAATTCCTATTTTAAAATCTTTTGCATCATGCTTATATTCAGTCAAAAGGTCTACTAATATAAAATAAATATTAGTCTTATTAATAATAGTATTTTTTGGAGTATTTGATGTTGTTGGATCTGCTGACCAGACAGGGAGAACTGCACCAAAAATCAAGATAGTCTCAAGATGGTAGGCCTGTAGAATACATTGTATGTGGAAAAGGTTTTCATCCCAGTTCCACAATTATTGGTCCTGTCACATTTACAGCAGGACAAGGGAGGCTATTACACAGAAAAATCAATAGTCAACTTCAAGGTCTTTTTCTGATAAAGTTCAATATTCAAACAAGCCAGTTCATTACTTTACACAATAACAATTTATCCAGTTTCCAGCCATTTGTAATAAAAATATATACCCCTCCCCACACACACCAAAAAATGATTTAAATTAAGATGTTAAATGCTGCCTTATTTTTAGCCATACTTTTCTTCATTTTGGATTCTTGTGATCCACTTTTCATTGGCAAAAGAAAAAAAAGGCAAATATTCAAATGATGACTGATCTTCATTTCTGTAAGAATATCTGGAAGCCATTTTTTTTAGCTCTTGAAAGTTTCCTCAGGATTGCAAACAATGCATTAAAATTAGATTATACAAAAAAAAAAACAACTTTCAAAGGCATTAAAATATTCTTAACATGAACATCTGCATTTACCCATTCCAAGATTCTATAGGCTTTACTTTTTTTGTTGTTGATATTTTTAAAAGTTCTTCCCTTTGAGGATAAATTCTTGACCAGAAATATACAACAGTGTACATTGAAGCAGTATCTATCATTACTGATAGAGGAAATTCTCATTACACAAATTTACTTATGAATTCAAAACAGCTTACAGAAAATTACCTCTTTATTTTTCTAAATAAAGAAATATGTTATATGGAAACAATACTTAGTTTTATTTATAAGCTCTTTTGTAAACTTTGTTTTCAAAAGCTAATTTATTGTTGAACCTTTTAACTGAAAAATATAAAATGCTTGAAAGGATGATAGCTATTGTGGAAGGGGATTACGTCAAGATGGAGGAAGTGATAAATCTTCATATCATAAGTGTCTCAACTTTATGGCTGTTACTATCATGCAACAGAATTGGATTGTACATATTGCCAGATCTCAATTTAAGCTTTTCATCTGAGATAAATGATTTATTAACCATAAGGAATTTGATTTGAGCTTACAAAGATTATCTAGCTTTCAAATTTAGAGTTTTACAAAAATGGGATCTTTTAATTCCAAACTTGTTTAGAAATGTCATTGAACCAAATGGAGCAAATTTTGATGATATGATTTTGTTTTAAAGATTTATTTTCCAACTTATAATCAGTTATTTCACATGTAATAATTTTATATTTGAAAGAGACAAAGGCATGCATAAACAGATTTAGATAAATAGATGTATAGGAATGAATTGAGACACACAAGCAGGCTGGGATGGCTAGACAGGTAGACATGAACAGGCTGGGGACAGAGCAGTCAGACACAGGCAAATATGGACAGAGTGATATTGATATATAGATATGAACAAATAAGATTAATAGATGGTATTAGTCCACTTAAATAGTTAAAAAGTCATGAAATGATGATGGTTAGATAACAGAGAAGGCTGTAAAAAGTATATCCTAATTACCTCAGCTTTCTTACAGTGATTTAGATAGGCACAGTGTTTTGCCTTATCAAGCATCAAAATCAATGTGTACCTGTTGCCAAATTTATCATTTTATTTTCCTATTCATAAGTGGCCATTTTATATAAAACTTCTTTTTAAAACATTGCTCAAAACTTAGTGCCATCTTTTGTGCTGTCTTTCCTTTTCCAAGTTTTTGTTCACTAACAAAAGTAAAAATTTGTTGTAATAGTCTTGAGTTGTTTGGAGATTTTGTGGTGATGTCTTTTCATTATGACACACATTTTCATCAGTTTATTATTTATTAGTTTTAATTAGTTTCTTCATATTTTTTAAGTATTTTCTCAATGTCTTGAGTTTCTCTATTCTTTTATTAAAATTGTAGAAAAAACTGGAATAAAGTAGCTTTCAAAAAGACTTATGCTAGAATAGAATTTACACTCAATATCACACCAGACCATCAAGAGAGCTGGGTGCAGGGTTGACCTAAGCTTACCTCCCAATCATTGAATACAGAATCATGTGACCTCACAGTTGCACCTGGTTTTGCAAGTGTAGGAATGAGCTGCATGACAGAGATAGATTTATAAATAACCACCAGGAGTTGAATAAAATGTAAGGTTAAATATGAAAGAGTCACAGTACCTCTATTTTATTACAATACTTTAAAAACTTGTCTTCAGGGATGATGTCTAAACAATAACATGACACAATGAAAGCCTTCTCCTATTTACATTAATGGCTAGTGAATGAAGAAATTAGTAAAAAGATTATTAATAAAAAATATCATTATAAATTATATTGTAGATTAAGAAGGTTGTAGATTAATTCTTTAGTAAGATGATAATACTTCATTTCAGACAAAGAAAGTTGGAGAGTGCAGACTAAAATGTAGTAATCAAAACAACAAAGATGAGGATAGCACAGTTATTGCAGAGAAGACAAGAAATAATAGCAAATCCTGGTATAAAGAAAATATACTGACTGACCTGAGGTGACATACTGAGATTTATAATGATTAAAGAAGGATTTTTTTGAATCACTTGACCAAGCTGATTCAGTGGGAACTTGCCATCGGCTGTTTCAACTGGAATGGTCTGGAACATGCCTGGAAAGGTGACAATGGCCTTTTTGAACAGAAATATAAAAAATATTTTTTAAAAAAAGCAACTTCAAAATAAGAACAATAGCCAAAGGTTAAAAAAAAAGAAACCTTTTGAGTTGGATCCTATTAGTCATTACAATAACTGTTTCTCTTTTTGAAACCAAGTTAGTAGGCATGGCCACTTTGAGCAGAATGTAAAACGGGAATTGATCATTGTACAGTGCTATTTTCAAGCTATAACTTAAATTGGCCAAAAAATATTCTGATCAAATGATATTTCCTTTTATAAGCATTTACATTACTTTTTTAAGTATTTACATTATTTACAGTTGGACTAATGCGCCCCAGCTTTCTTGTTGCGATCAATGTTTCAGCCATTGTGCCTTCTAGCCTTCTTCAGGCATCTGTCAATCCAGATAACCTACAGGGAATTTCAAACTGTACCCTTCAGATTAATGAACATGTTATTCTTAAAACAAAGAAACCAAAGGTGGAAGTGCATGATTTAAAACTTTTAGACTGGTTGTATATACACTATTGACTTAAAGTTGACAATTTCATAGTGGTGTTTTTTTAATTTGTTGTGCTTAGTTAGAGTTGTGTTTCTCTACACATCTCAAAATATTTCCATCTTAAAGAAAAAAGGACATTTATCAATTGAGGGAGTGGGTAACCATTAGGTGTAAAGTTGTATTTCATAAAAAATTTCTAAATTGAATATTTTAGTGAATGAAATACCAAAGAAATTCAACTCTTAAAAAATGAAAATTAAACCTCCTTGTAGAGCAATGTCTTGTCTTAAATAAGTTGGTTTCATATTTCTGTGGCCATACAATTTGAGGCACATGCAACTCAAAAAGAGAGTACACTGTTAATTTTGTGGGAAACAGTTGGGTCTGCCACATCAAATTTTGTATTGCTAAGTGAATGAACATTGCCAGCTGAATCTAATTTTTAAATCAGACTTGTTTCATCTTCTTTATATATATATATTTTCTTCAATGATGCATTTTAAAACTGTATAAAGTATATATTCTTTGTATTTTGTCCAAACTGTCATGCTCAAATCTGTTTCACTTCAGCTGTTGGTTTAATGTATTTTCTTTAAAAAAAAAAAAGATTAAATAGAATTTGTGTTCTAAAATAGAAAAATAGATATATGAACTGGATATATTCTTAGTTCTTTAAATTTCACACTAATGGTTGTAAAATAAAATAAAATTTGTAAAAAGTGTCCAGTTTCCATTTTAATGGTCATTCATTTCATTTACATTTGTGGCTGGCAATATTTTCTCAAATTCTCAGGATTTAGGAATTGAAAATTTATTTAAATTTTCTTTTCAAAATACGAAACTGGAAACCTATATATAAAAAAAATGAACAGAATAAGCTTAACTCTGCTACATGGGTCCATAAAAAATTTAAATATATTTAGGTAATTTTCAAAATGTAATCAGTTTCCTTTCCCTTTTTGTTTTTAATGATTATTTGTTTAATAATTCTAAGAATTAGGTCCTATTTCAGAGGTTAAAATGTGATTATTACATTTAAAAAATGTGGATACATTTCTTAGTTCTTCGACTTTTACAAGCATGTGTTGTCTTTTCATAAGCCATTGAAGATAAGCATAACATCTTTTTTTTTAATTGGATATCTTTTTATTTTTTTTATGTATAACTGCTTTTCATGTCAGAGACGCCTACTCAGGTGATTAATAAAATTTACATTTAATCTTCTGTTCAGTGGAATATGAACTCAATGTTTCTAGGACAGTTGCATCCCAGACAAGTGTATCCCTGGATAATTGCATACATCTGATAATTTTTTGAAGCTTTTAAAGGCAATTACTGTAAATTTTAAAATGCAAAAACAGTTTAACCGTGTTGCAAGATTGCTCTACACATCACCAGTATGGTTTTGTTTCATTAGCATTTTTCTTATGATAGTGGTAGCTGTAATTGTCCACAAATATTTTTCCACCAGTGTTTGATTTTTGGAACTTAGCCATGGCTTCCAAATAAAAATATAATCCATAAAATCCAGAATCTATTAGACGTTTGTGGTACACACTGCTGGAGTGAACTGAAACTGCTAGCTTAATTTTCTCTTGCTTTAAAAAAGAAATTTTTCTTTTTTTTTTTTTATTTATGGTAACTACCTTTCTGCTGGTATAGACTAATTAAAGATATTGGTGTGCAAATTTCTACATTAAACAACTCTTAAAAAAATTATCAGAGGTATGCAATTATTCAGAGATGCAACTGTCTGTCCACTGAAATTAATGCACTGAGAAAGAGTTCTCTTCTATGTGGAAGAGGTTGTGGAAGACCTCAAATTCCTTGCAATATATGTTGATAAAGTTAAAAACTGATGAATGAATAGACATTACAGTGATTTTAATGGAACTGCATCTCCACCTCTAAAGGAAGAAAAGACAATGAATCTGAGTATTCAAACAACTCTAGCATTTCTGTAAAAGAACAACTTCAAATGACCTTCAGTTACAAGTGCCAAGGCCAATGGGTTGTATGTAGTATAATATTACTCTAACTTTTACATTGACCAAGTCATTGATATTACCTCTCCATCCAGTGGTGTAATCAAAATTTTTTTTGTTCCAACAAAGGGCAGAAATTATTATTTTTGATGGTATTTCACAAGCGGTATCAACATTTGTCTTTAGATGGGACTTTGATATAATACCACTTTCAAGAGATGATAGGATATGGAGTGTTCCAGGAATATCAGCCATAGCAGAGGATTATGAACAAATTCAGACTGCAAATCATCATTAGAAGAGGAAATGCAGAAGGACCATTCCAATTGTCCAGAAAGTCTTTTTCATCAGTTCAAATTTCTAAGTTTTCTAGTCATTTTTTGACAAGCTAAAAATTGCATGATTTCACAAGATTTTCTAAAATTAGATACATGCATAAGAAAAGGTATTACAGAGAAAAGAACTGCTTTATTGAATTCCTCATCTGTACCTACAATGGATACATTTTTATGGCAAATTGTGCAGTCAAATTGTGCAGTCAAATTGTGCAGTCAAATTGTGCTTCTGTTTTTTTTTATATTGTCCAAGTTTTTATTGATGTACTACTGGAAAAAATAGCTTCATCTCTTATGCTATAAATCATAACTAGAAGTTGCAAGGCATTAACTGTTGAAATGAAACTTATATGAACAGTCAAATCTGCCTTTCTGTGTCATGTCTTAACTATTTCGTTTTTGAGAATGTGATTTTTCCCAATGTTTAGGTTGGTCAGATCTAATAATTATTGGTTCCATTAGTATATTTCTTTTACTTCAAGAATACCGATATTACATTATATCTATAATGATTTTTAACTAGTCTGAAGCCTGCATCTTCAGTTATACAATGTTGAAATTGGCTTCTGGCCCAATACCATGAGATGGAAAACTGACAAATTTTGAATGGCCATAAGATAAATTTAGTACCATTTTTATGTTTTGTCAAGTTCTCTATGTCTGGAGTAAATGTTTTTAGATATATTGAAAATAAAATTTTACTTTGGGATGCCTAATTTAATGGTGTACTGAAAAGATCTTGACTTAGCCATGAATGAAAAAAAGTCAGCTTTCAGAAAAGGAGTCAAACTGAAATCCTTTCAGTACACCATCTGTGTGTGTGTGTGTGTGTATATGTATGTATAGACCCAGATAGATATGTGTGTATGTGTGTGTGAGTGAGTGCATGGTTATCGTTATAAGAGCCAATAATACTTACTTGTTGATATACGTAGTGACAACTGATTAATATATTCTGTTTTCAGCTGCTCCAAGATGTTTACCATTTCATTCTTCATGGCTGTGATACTGATTACTTCTTCAACCTCCTCCAAATTCAGACTAATTTTTGTTTTACCTAAAAACACAAAATGAAATTTAAAATTATTTAAAAAGAAAAAAAAAAATTCTGTTTGGTTTTAAGTGAGAGAGAGAGAGAAATGACACATTTTGGTTCTCCCCCAGCCTTACTTTAACAGTGATAAAGCCCTGACTCACCTATTTCCTCAAACGTTGGTTTTACATTTGTCACACATCAATCAATGCAGGTATATGTAATTTAGTAAATCTAAAAATCACTTGAGACAAACAATTTTTATTAATAAACAAATGTGTGCATGTGTTTTTAATATTTTGATGCTTATTTCCTGAGAACGTTTTCTAATTTGTTCTAAATGCAATTTTTTTTTAAACATTATTACCCTATGCAAAGCAGTGAAGCCACTAAGACACAAGGGGTAACAGGGTGGGGAAGAATTAAGAACAGAAACAATGAGTGGGAAGAGAAGAGAGTAATCAGGAGGACAGTAGATATCGATTGACATTACATTAAAACTTTTGCAGATTAAACTTGGTTGGAAAGCATGGAGCTGGAAGGGAGTTCTACAAGAGAGAAGTATGAGAAAAGAAACTGTTAGCATAGAATTTATGGTTACATCTAGCCAGCACAAATGTAAATTGACAAAATCTTGACTTGTTACTGTTTGTTGAAGTTTATAAAATCTTTCTCTTAAAACAGTTTTCAGGAAATAAGTTTTTAACTATTATTGCCCTTTCTAGTACTGATGGGAACTTCCTTTCTAATCTTTTGTTTAAGTTAATGTGGAAAATCAACATTTTGATTTGTCAATACTTTTTATTTAAGCTATATATGCTATCCATTTTAGTTGTTGCTGCTGTAGGAAGTCTTCAAGAAATGTGATTTCTGTTATTTGGTAAAGCTCTTTAGAAAATAAATTTAAAAAACTATTAAGTAGTTATAAAAAAATGGCTTGGAGAAAAACTGGGACAAGAAATGGCTTGTAAGTTTTAATAACTCCAAAACAAAACTGATGTTTTTTAGCCATCTTAGAGAACCATTTTTGCCTTCCATCAGCATGGCTGATGCTAACTTCCAGGAGAGCAACTCATTGCGCCTTCTCAGTTTCATATTTTCCCCTGACATGATTATTGTTATGAAGCAGTGTACTCTCTGGAATAGACGACGTTAAGTCAACAGATGGTAACTCCACTGGCATTCACTGTGGCATACTGCTTTTATAGCAGTACCCTATTTACATACTACACTTCCCTGAACTGAAATGGCCTTATGCCTTTTGTTGATCTTTGATTTCTTCTAATTATTCTTGTCTTTCTTGGTGAGTATCTTGATTTCTTCTTATGGGGCATAGGTCTGAGTTCATTTTCCTCTTCCGACGCCTTGTCAGATTTCTGGTCATTAACATCCATAAATTGTTCAGTTTCATTAGTTCCATCCTCCCTTCATGTTCTTCATCTTCAGATTCTTCGTCCATTTCTATATCCTTAGGTTCCATTCTGCTTCTGACCTGATCCGCATGGGTCAGTACATTTTGTCCATTTTTCGTTAGTATTGCTGTGTTGTCTTTTCTGTACTAAAAAGTTTGCTTTCTCTGAATTAGATTCTTTGTCTTCTTATACCATACATTTTCACTTGTTGAAAATGGCATTGTCATGGGAGCTATAATCTGTCTACCTATTCATGCAGGACTTTGTAGTCTGCCAGCATGTAGAATTGTCCTATAGTTTAACAGTAATCTTGGTAAGTAACACTCTATATTATAATTACATGGGAAAAATGCATCTAGTCCCATTTTCACAGTCTGTACCATTCTTTCTGTGATTCCATTTGATTGTGGTAAGATGGTGTTTTATACACAATGCAACCAATACCCTTACGCCACAAGTACAAAATTTCCTTGCAAAATTCTGGCGCAGTATCTGAGATCAAAGATTTAGGCATCTCGTTCCTTGAAAATATTTTTTTTAATATTTGTTTTAGTGATGGCTTTTCTGTCAGCAACCTTAATTACTTCAGACTATCCTGAAAATGAGTCCACTAAAATTAAAAATAGCCCTATGCCTTTAATATGGGCATGATCTTTTCTTTTTCTTTAGGCCATGAGTGAATTTTGTTTTGCCGAAAGTTTTTATTTTTTTATTTTATTTCAGCACTTATTGAGCACCTTTTTACATAGTCTTCTACATCTCAAGAATATCCTGGCCCACATGCTTGTAATTTTAATCTCATCTGTGTTGCTGTTATACCACAATCATTGTATACACCTTTTAGCACTACTTTTCTTAAACATTGTGTGGGTTTTATAATATCTCCATTGCATATTATGCCTTAATCTACAGTTAACTTACATCTTGATTCTTTGTAGGGGTTTTTCTGCCATTGAACAATTGCTCCATGTGTTTCTTTTGATTCTGTCTGAAATTCTACTTCTTGTATGGTTTCCATTCCGAGACGATTTAGGGGTAACACATCCATGTTTCAACCCAGTACAATATTTTATCTTCTGAATTTTCAGACATTTCTAATTCTTCACTATCGAAATTTGTTATTTCTGCAATAACCAGCTTTCTTTTGCAGGGGGATGGCATGTTTCTTTTTATAATGGTTGAAATTACCTCATATGTTAAGTCTTCCAGTATTTTGGGGTACATCCTAATGGATATTTTCTTTATGGCTTCACAACAAAAATATATCAGTAATTTCATTCTCCCCTCTGGTGGATTTCTTGTCTATCTGTTTCTTTACCATAGCCAATGATGCTAAACATCTAATCCACTTTTCTACGTGCTCCGGTTCATCTAATAGGAATCCTATAAGTGACATATTGTTATGAAGTAGAGTACTCTCTGGAATAGACATTGTCAGGTCAACAGATGGTAGATCAACTGGCATTTGCAGTGGCATGCTGCTCTTATAGCAGTATCTCATTTACATACAACACTACACTTATATTGAATCAATTGCTAGGTCTGCTGCTAGAAAAGTTGGTTCACTGTGTAGCATCATGATTCTTGACGAAATATAAAGAAGGGATTGTAATGTTGTTGGTCCTGACCTGACATTTCAGCTTCAGTCACTTTCCCACCCACTGTGATGTGGCTTTCCTGTGTCTTTTCTATAAATAATTTTAACAGTTTTAATGATCTTTCCATCTTGGTACCTTGACTGCATTGGCAAGTCAGTCTCATAGTTTTACTCTTGAAATAGGTGCAACTGTAAGTTCCATTCTAACAGGTTCTTTTCTCACACTTCTTGCCTGTGGAAATCTCTTCCAGCTTCTTGCTTCCCTGCCACATATGTTCTTTAAAATTTGAAATGCAATATCAATCACCATCTTCTCTCTTTCTTAAATTTTGTTCTCTTATTGATTTTTCTCCTCACTAATATTTTCGCCACCTTTTCTTTCACTCTCAGTAACCCCTTGCACCTTAGTGATATTATTACCTTGCTTGGGGTGAAATGATTTGCAAAAAAAGCAAATGTTGAATTTGGTTTTTCCTAGAGAAATTGGTTTTGATTTGGCTGTGTAACATAGGGAGTGATTTTAGTTTTGGGATGCAAATTTAAATCTTGTCTGAAAGCATTTTTCATTCTGAATGCATGCAAGTTAAAATAAAAGGGCCTTGAGAATATAACAGCAATACTCTGGTACAGTCCAGACACTATATTGTATTAATATGTATTGCTGTTACTGATGAAATTATGAGAAACTGTAAACTTGGTTAGTTCACATTAACAAGAGCAGCGTCATTCTGAACAACTGTACTGAAAGGAGAATTGGGTAAAACCAGATGTAGCACTGCATGAAGACTGGAAGTAGATGGCCAAATAAATGTTGTGCAACAATGTGTAGAACTGTCATAGCATAGAAGACATATAAAGAGAGCTAACAGTCATGCATACAATTGAACCAGGTGTGCTAACAACATTAGGTGTAAAATATTGTGACACAACTGGAAAGATGAAGAACATCTTTGAGTGTCAATTCACAATTGTGTGAAGGTTTTTTTTTAGATGTGTTATGCAATAAAATGAAAAGTTTTGAAAGAGATAACTTACCTTTATCTTTCTTAGATTTTGTTTTCAACTTTTTAGCATACCCACGGTACACACACCACATGGGAGAAGGATTTAAGCCCAAGAGGCAATCTTTTGGAGCTGTGGGAAGTTGTTTAGTGATTGGCAAAAACTGTTCTTTCATTTTTGTACTGAGTGGGTGCACACATTGAGTTAATTGATAACATGGCAAATGTTGGAATTTGTGAACAAGAACTGGTCGGAATCGTGACAGTAAGCAGAGGGATAACATTGCAGCTGCATAGAAAAATAAAAGACAGTAGACATTTTGGATTGTCTCAGTACAATGAATGGGACAAGGCTCTTTTCATAAGGAAAATATTCAAACAAAAAATTTATAATTCTTGATAATGATGATGGAATTGTTTATGAATAGATTTGCATTCTGCCTACGATCAGACTGTAGTATATGTATGTAACACTAAAATTTAATGAGACATGTCTTTCATTAAGACATGTCTCATTGAATAATTTAGACAAGTTTTGTCTACTTATTTTTAATAGGTTCCTCTATTAATTACAGACAAATGTCTTAGTATCATTATTTACATTATTCAGACTATTGTCCTCATCTTTGTCGCCATATTTATTACAATGTTTTGGCTGTTGTACACTCCGGCCTTCTTCAGGTGGTTGGAATGTTGAACTGAACCCTTTATTTCGCTCACTGGGGTAGACTGTTCTAGTTCCATGTGCTATGTTTTAATGGATTGTGACGATAAATATTCGCACTTGCCGGAGTCGAAGCGTCCGAGATGTTCATCAACCCAAGCTAGACAGTTTGTCATTTCATCAGCTGCATCCTTTCCTCTCGCAAGTTTGGTCCAAGAAAAGCACATTTTCCGACATTTGTTTATTTTAGGCTGCTTGGCACGATTTGTCTAGTGGCGGTCTGCACACTGATTGGACTCTGATTGAGAATGAGGCCAACAGCAATGATTGGTGCGTTCACCTTAAGGGGGCGGCCGGCCTCTCCTTTATATTTCTTTCCGCAGCTGCATGGGATAGCGTACACACAGTCTTGCGGAAAGAAATAGGTGAGGCTTCAAGAACACTAGAAAGCTGTAACACGAGGGGAAGTAGAAAAATCAGGCGTGGCTGACCACATATGGAGAGAGAAGGGAGATCACCACCCTCTGTGGGATCAGGTTGAGATCATAGACAAGGAAAACCATTGGAAAATTCGTAAACTTAAGGAATCAGCACATATGCTAGGCCACAAAAATCTCCTGAGCCGACCAAGCATAGAAATGAATACAATATGGGAACCAGTAATAAGGAGTGCCAGAGAAAAGCGATAATAACAACAAAGTTGCAATATGAGCTCTGGTAAAAATGGTTGCTGAAGACATTAGATTTATAATACCCAGAAATTCATACAGAGATGTCCTCAAAGACACATGGCACAGTGGATAAAGGTGTTGGTTAGATCCAGTGACAGGACCCAAAGAGTGTGAGTTCAATACCTGGTTAAGGCTGAGGGAAAAATTAAAACATGGCATGTGAAACTAGAGTGAAATAAAGGGTTCATTTCAACATTCCAACCACCTGAAGAAGGCTGAAACGTTGTAATAAATATGGCGACAAAGATGAGGACAATAGCCCGAATAATGTAAATAATGTACATAATACCCATCTCAGAAATATAGACTTAATATAGTCTTAGTATCCTTACTAAAGGAAAAAAGAAAATTAATTCATTTTGTACTGAGTACTTTTGACATTAGCACAATCTTGTCATTAGTGTCTTGTATTTTTTAAAACAAAAAATTGTTCTGTTCATCATTTTTCTAAGACAAAATTGTTGTGTTCATCTGAAAATTAGATTTTTATGTGTGAACCAAAAAATGCTATGTACTGTACAATTTTTAAGTTTTATTATGTAGACACGTGCAAACGTCAAGGGAGGTAACTAAGTTATTGTCTAAATATTTTTAAAAAAGAAAAAACAATTTAAAACTATTAGTTAAAACCTAGATATTTTAAACTATCTACTGTAAACATTTTAAAACATTTGTGCAGTATTCATAATCAATTTTATTAAGGTTTGGTCAATTTACAGTACATAACCATAGCATTTTTCACTTCACATGTAATAAAAAATTTAATTTTCAGATGAACACAATAATTTTGTCTTAGAAAAATGATGAACACAATAATTTTTTGTCTTAGAAAAAACAAGTAATTTTCTTTCTTCCTTTAATAATGATATTAAGAAACTTGTCTGTAATTAATAGAAGATCCTATTAAAAATAAGTAGATAAAACTTGTCTAAATTATTTAATGAGATATGTCTTAATATATATATACACACACACAAGGAAAGGGAGAGTAAGGATTGATATGTATTGTGTTTTTATATGTGAATAATTCAGGTAAAGAGAAGAAACTTTATAAACTGTCAACTCTTCCTCCTAAACATGCTAAATTGTAACATTCAAGCCCTCTAGGTCTTTGGAAGTCAACACTTTCCAGTGTTCAAATATTTAAATTCAGTATCTTCTACTGCCAAGTCATTGGAATGAATACAGTATCTTTTAATGACCATTTTCAATATTTAAATTAAACATTTTCATGATCATCTTTCAGTGCCTGGACCAAACAGTTTTTAAATATCTTTTTAAGCCAGTTTTAAATGTTTTTTGTATTTTTAATTTAAAACCTATAACATAATTTAATGAAATCACAACTAAATTAACAAAGATTGGCTTAAAATTATTTCACAAACTTTTCTGAACACTTTTTTCATAAATAAATTTCATAATAGAAAAAAAAAGCAAATTATCTTGGTACTTTCTGTGTTAAAATCTTTATTGAAATCATTTCATTAAAAATTTTGGTCCAGTAAGTACCAAATCTTTTTTTTTTGTAGATTTTGAAAATTTGGGTGTTTTTCATGTAATACATTGCATTTGACATTGTTTTATACAATGTATAATCAATATTCAAACAATTATCTCTGGTTTGGTCTCTACATTGCAGATATTTTTTTATTCATCAATTTTTATTACTAATGAAAAAAGATTATTTATATGATGCTAGAACTGATTTTTAATGTTTTTGGGGATTGTTTTTCATGTCACATATCCCTTTTTCATCAAATGTGATTGGAGGTACCTAACTGAAAGCATATTTTTGCTACAAAATTTTTTTAGTATTTTTCAGCTACAGACATTGATATATTACATATTTTAGGGCATGTACAAATTTTAGTGCAAAATAGTAACTTTGCACACCTTTGATGAAGGAATATGCCAAAGATGCCCAACCCTCACCAAAAAATCTGCAAATTATCTAATTTCTATGAAAGTTTCTGTACTTATTCATATATGAAATTTATTTAGGAAAAAAGTTTGTGAGTTTGATTGAGATTTCATAAAATTAAATAAAATGTAAACACAATTTAAAAAAAAAACAAAACACAAAAAAACATTGAAATTAAATTAAAAAAGAAAAAACAATTTAAAAAACTGACTGAAAAAGGTAGGCACCACACAGAAAACCTGATATCTAAGGTTTAAAATGAATTTTAAGAAAATGAAAAATCTTTCTTGAAGCTTTTATTTTAATTTCAAGCTAATAGATTAAATTTAATATTTCCAATATATTTAAATACTTTATTGTATTTCAAAACTAAAATAAAATTAGGTACCTCCACTAGGTCGCGTAAAAAACAGCATAGCATGATGAAAAAAGGCCCCAAACTCAATAAAGACAAAGTTTTGTCATCAAAATATGTATGTTATTAAGAGGAAAGACTAAAGTATTTTTTTTATTATTTTTGAATTTTTTAACTCATTTCTATCACGTTAGAAATTTGGGTTAAAAATCTTTTTTTTTTTTAACGACAGTGGCGAACCAGAGAAGGAAGGTTTTATTTTGTGCTTTTTCTGAGGAAAACACACATTGATTTGGAAATTCTTGCAAAATTTAAAAGTTTCATTAAAATTGTCAGATTTTAATGAAACTTTGAGGACATATTTAGAAATGAATGAAATAATTTTTCAAATCTTTATTTTTAGAAAATCTTGGTAAAAAACAGGACTCCTTGGAGAAAGTAAATCAATTTTTTTTTGTAAAAGTTACCAGACCTGGTTTGAATTGTAAAATAAAAAATAAAATGCAATAAAACTATGACATTATTTAATTTAAAAAGCTTTTAATTGCTTTTGTAAATAAGTTAAGGACATTATTGTCTGAAGAAATACAATTTTTTCGATGAATAATGAATTTTTACAAGAATTTTTTCTTTTTTAAAAAATTCGAATTAGTTCAAAAATCGTTTAAAAACTGATCATTGCTTTCAAGAATGCAATTTGATGATATCGTTAAATGAAAAGTAAATTTACAAATCAAAATTTGAAAAGCTCATAACAGTCGTTTGTAACCGTATATTTTCAAAATAATTTTTAGTGAAAAAAGTAAAACGTTCCAAATTTCTACCGATGGGAATCTATAGATGACATAATCCTTAAAAAGGTCACGTGATTTAAGTGTCGTCTGACGCACTGCAATTATTTAACTTAATTCAGTTCAGTCCTTTTTCATCATTAACGTCTTCGCAAATCATCCCGTCAAAATATAAAAAAATAGTTTTACTTTTCTTAATTGCTATTTCACTAAATATTTTTAAAAGCAATTATTAAAAGCTTTAAATGCCATAGTTTTATAGCATTTTTTATTTTACGATTCAGAGCCTATTTTCGGTAAATGGTGTGTTTTTAGTTTCTGTTTGACAAAAACAAACTGATGATTTAAAAATTCACCAAAGAGTCCTTATAAATATGAAGAGAGTGGAATTTTAATTAAAATTATCAAAATTTCATAAAAGTAAGTCAATAGGTTACATCTCACTGACTTAATTTTATGAAATTTTAAGAAATTTTGAGATGTCCAAAAAAAAAAAAAAACAATTTTCTAAAACAAAAAAAAATTTCATTCATCTGTGAATAAGTCCTAAAAATTTCATTAATATCTGAAAATTATTTGATTTTTGCAAGAATTTCCAAAATAGTGTATTTTTTTATCGCAAAAAAGTCGCTAAATTCACCATACTAATCTTTGGCCCACCAACTGAAAAACAAGATTTTTAACCAAAATTTTAAGTTGTAGAAAGGATTAAAAATAAAAATAAAAATAATAAAAAATACTTTGGTCATTCCTCTTCTTCCTTCTTAGTTTTTAAACAATAACAAATATTTCGACGATAAAACTTTGTTTTATCAAGATTGGGACCATTTTTCTTTCATCATGGCATGCTCTTTTTTAGCGAATTTTTGGAGGTACCTAAAAAACTAAAACTAAAAGGCATCTGTTAGTTAACCTATCTTATTCTAGGCACTGAAAGATGAACATTATTTGATCACGAAGAAAATGTTTGTTTTTTTATTTCAACAGTGAAAGTCTTAAATTAAACTTTAAAGTAGTCATTAAAGGCCCCTTATTCCTCCGAGCAGGCCGTAGAAAATATTGAATTCTACTCAGTCATCTATGCTATTTTTATTTAGCAAGAAAAAGGTTACAGAAAATTGTGATTTTTTTAATAAAAATATTTATCTACTATAGAACAGGATAGATTTGTTTTAAAAAAGTTGTTTTTTTTTTTTTTACACTGTACTGTAAAAAAAACTAATCATTTTTAAAATTCAGAGAAAATGAGTCGAAAACAGTAACATGACGTTTTGTTTTAATTTACCAAATTTTTACGAAGACTAAAAACAGGAAGGAGCTACAAATTCGTTTGCGGAAAAAAAACTGTCATAGATTTTTTAAACATAATTTCAAATATATCAGAGGTGGACGAATGCTTGTATCACTGATATAACAACGTAACTAAAAATGCATTTCGGATGAGCATCTCCATATTTGTCACTAAAGGAAATAAAATTTAAATGCTTAAAAATGCACACTGATGATAAATCGAAAACGGTAATAGAGCGCAATGTTTTCATTTTCGAAATAACCAGGCAATTTCACACCAGAACGGTACATTCTCAATACCGGGGGCCTTTGGTGCTATACTGCAACAAAGTAACCTTCTTTTTTATTTTTATTGTCAACAAAATGAGAACGAAATTGTTACAACTATTTTTTCTGTTAGCATACACACAGACACACACACATGAATGTTGAAGCTAATCTTATTCTTCTTTAACCATTTGATTTTGTGCTCTTAAACTGTGGTAATTATTATTAAAATAAAAATTATTAATCAATCCTACATACAAGGTCAAACGAAAAAACGTTCGCAAACAATATGGGAATTTCAAAATAAATGAAAACATTAGTTCCAAGACTGATTAAACACGATGATTTTATTTTAAATTAAAAATTAAATAATAAAAAAATAGAATAGAACAGCGTAATTTACTGAAGATGTAAAACAACAACAAAAAAAAAGAAACAGCCGACACGGCACTCACTTTTAATAAATGTAGTTTTTGTCTGAAAATTCTTTTTCACAAGCTTCCAACTGACACGTGATAAATAAGTTAATGACAAACTAGCGTTGTTGATATATAATTAAAAGCTACTGCCACTACAGAAACACTGATTTAGCTGAAAATTGAAA
This sequence comes from Acanthosepion esculentum, assembly GCA_964036315.1. NCBI lineage: Eukaryota > Metazoa > Mollusca > Cephalopoda > Sepiida > Sepiidae > Acanthosepion > Acanthosepion esculentum. Next base: position 54,297,105 of record OZ038492.1, on the reverse strand, counting down.
GTTAAAAGACAGAAGCCATGTGCTTTTTCAGTTATCACTTCCAGTCGGGTTTCACTAAATGACCATTACTTCCGCTTTCACTATTTCCGGAATACAACGAAATTTGTTTTTTTACGCACTGCTAGTTACCAACTTTAGGGTTAGAGACTTACCCAGCCCATTGTTAATGTGAACTTACTAACGACCTCCGCAACTTTAATCCTAACGTGGTTGGGTGCCCCACAGTAATACTTTTCTTCCAAATTAAGCAGAAACGTGCAGCGAGTTCAATCCTCTGCTACACTTACTTATCAGCTGCTGCTTACATTTTTAAATCAACTAACACTGACAACGCCAAACTCTACCTTGATAATGATAATCAAACTATTGGCAGCAGTTTCGAGTCTCATGAGGTGCTTTTTTTACAACTTAATCATCTGAGTAAATTTTATAACACAAAGGGCACCTGTAGTGATCGATGGTTAACAAGCGCGTATTGCAACAGTTCAATTATTTGTTAGTGGAACGCTTATTGAGCTTCGAACTCATTCGGTCAGGTTCGAAATCTCAATTACTAGACTAGAATAGTAATTTTTACCTGAGTATTCCACTTGACTTGACTTAGGGTGTTTCAATTCCTGGTTTGCGAACCACACAAAAAGTGAATTTTTGCTACTAAATAATCACCACGAATTTCCTAAAAAAAAAAAAAAGAACAAACTGAAAACGCATTTTAAATAATTTTAATTTTAAATTATTTAAATTTTTAATAATTTAAAAAAATTTAAATTATTTAAAATGCGTTTTCAGGTTTTTTTTTTTTAGGAAATTCGTGGCGATACCTATCTGAAATTAAAATGTCTTCTTTGAAGTTAAATTTTGTTTTTCTTATTTGAAAGATAAATAGCCTAAAAAAGAGAATGTGTATTTTTTAAAAGAACAGCGAATTTCTGTATATAATAAAGATTGTTTTAGGTATTTTAAAGTAAAACACTAAAAAAAAGTAACATTTAAGGCATGTTTAGTTTACTCGTTACTCATCGAACCGAAAATGTAAATAAATCTAAAAATCTCTTAAAACTCCAATATTTATCTTTGTATTCAACTTTTGTATCAAACTGTTATGTGCAAACCCGCATTCTTACACTGAACAATAATGCACAGATGTTACTTTCACCGAGTAAATGACTGGTATCCGGAACAAACATTCGCAAGGAACGTAACTAACATCGACACCGATCCATCAACCTTGACAGCACGCGTTTTAAATAAAACCGGAAGATCAAACTGCCGATAAACGCCCGGATGAAAACTTTTTTAAAAACCAGCGTCACTCTTTTACCTTTTTCGCAACTGAACAATTTATTCCTCGCCACAATTTGTCCTAGACGTCTATGTGTCTCAAAGTAAATTTATGGATTAATTATTAACTGGATTTTGTAAAAGTACCGCCACAGATTTTCTAAAAATAACACGATAAACACATTTTTAAATAATTAAAATATTTTAAATGCCTTTTATGAATTTAAATTTCGGTTCTGTTTGAACGAGCCTAACGCTGGGTATCGCTACGGACTCTCTAAAAATGCAAAAAGAAAATATCTTCTTTGAAATTAAATTCTGTTCTATTTGAATAATCATGACCTAAAAAAAGAAAGCTAATCCGAATTAAAAGAACAAATAATTTCCGTATAAAATAATAAAAAAAAACATTTTAAAACATTGGCAGTTTTTTGTCACTTATCGACTCATCGAACTGCCATTTTTCAAACAAAAGTAAACAACAATTATTTTTAAAAATCCTTTTAAAATCCTATATTTGTCCACTGGGTGTGTTTCTAAATAGTAAATTTAAGACTTAATTAACGTGTTCTTCTCTAAGGGTAATGTTTACCTTTACTTAAAACAATGAAAATAACGTTTTATTTACGCACGGTAACTTGTGAGGTCAAAACTATGTAATTGTAATTCTACCACTGTCCTAAGCAGCCCGCGAAAAGATAAAAATAAAACCTAAAGAAATATGAAAAACCAGCAGTGCAATAACCAAGAATTTGTTATTTATTTATGTTTAAAATTTTTATTTATTTTTAAATTAAAAATAAATAAATTTTCTTTAACCGTAACCAATTTTTAAACGCTTTTTTAAAACTTAATATAATATAATGATTAAAAATTTGAAGGCATTAAGGCGATTCCTAAACAATAATATAGCGTAAATGTAATTTGTGTTAATGTGAAAAAAAAGAAAAACATTTATTCTAAGAGTAAATTTAAAAAAAAATTAGAGTACGTATTTCATTTATGCGAATATTTTCGTATTTCTGAAAATTTTCTTGGTGGCGACTGGAACAAATTATGCCGTAAAATAAAATAAGATAAATAAAAATTTGTTTTTTTAAAATAATAAAAACATAAAGGAACACCTTACCTTTAATTACTGAAGTAATTATTGGTTCTTTTTGTATACAGGAATCTGTAAAAAAAAAAAAAAAAATAGGAAAACAGATTCACGCGAGAAAAACAAAACAAAAAACAAAAAAACACTCGTATCGATGGCGCGTAAAAACATTGCTTTCAAGATACACCACTAATTCGCCGAAAAAACACCATGAAAAAAGGCCCCAAACTAAAAACGAAGTTATCGTCAGAATGTTTATTATTAAGAAGAGGAAAGACCAAAGTATTTTTTAATTAAATTTTTTCATCCTTTCTAGCACGTTCGAAATTTTGCTTAAATTTTTTTTTTTTTTTACATCAGCGGTCTATAATGTTTACTAATGATTAGTATATTTGCGCCTTTTTTTCAGATGAAAAACACATTGATTTGGAAATTCTCGCAAAAATCAAATAATTGTCGAATCTTAATGAAACTTTCAGAATTTAATTCACAAATGAATGAAATTATTTTAAACATGTTTTCTTTAGAAAGTCATGGTAAAAATATTTTCTTTTAACCTCCTTACTTAATTTTATGAAAACTCGAGAAATCGAACGGCGTGCCTTTTATTGATCATATTAGTTACAAGCAGAAGACTTTGAAGAATATGAATCATCGTTTTGTGGAATCGTCCATGTGTTAAAATTATCAATCGCTGTCGGTCTGTCAGGAGTTGTCTCCCTTCTACCATATATTTGTTAAAGGATCAGATATTCCTTTTAATTGTTGTGGGTTGTCTGCTCCTGGTTTCTTTTTCTTCTGGTAGAGGGCTACCTCGCCTTCTCTTTTCTGTTTGACTGTCACTGTACACTGATGTAAATAAAGCGCTCGCCTTGTGCGTGGCTTAAGTGGAAAATGTCTGTCTGGTCTTTTGTTCAGTTTATCTTCCAGTCTGAAGTTTCAAGTGGATACTAAACAAGGTATGTTTCAATATGATTGACTCTGCACTTTATAATTTCAACAGTGCGTGTGCGTAAAGTCCGCCATCTTGGTTTTGTTCGTCTCCGAAAAAAAAGAAAAAGTTGTTCAACTAAAAACAAAAGGATTTACAATGGAAACGAAACTAAATATTGTACCACTGAAAGGAGCAAATTATGCCACCTGGAAAATACAATGCAAAATGGCACTTATTAAGGATAACCTGTGGAATATCGTCAATGAATCGGAAACAGTACCTCCAGACGCAAACGCATATTATTCGAAATATACAGCGCGAAAAGATCGTGCACTAGCAACAATTGTTTTGTCTATTGATCCGTCCCTACTGTATATAATAGGAAATCCTGTTGACCCTACAATTGTATGGAAAAAGTTGGCAGACCAGTTCCAGAAGAAGACATGGGCAAATAAATTAGCCCTAAGAAGGAGACTGTTTTCTCTTAGATTAAAGGAAGGGAATCCTGTTCAAAATCACATCAAAACACTGATGGAGATTTTTGAAGAACTATGTGTTATCGGCGATACGATAGAAGAAGAAGATAAAGTTATCTATCTCTTAGCCAGTCTACCCGATTCCTTTAATATGTTGGTAACAGAGTTGAAAGCAAATGCAGAAGTTCCTCGCTGGGAAATCGTTACGGAACGCCTTCTTTACGAAGAAACTAAAAGCAAGCAGAAAGACACTTTGACGTATGGAAACTGCAACAACGAAAGCAAAGCGATGACGACTCATCATCATGTAAACCAACGTGGCCCACCGAAGTGCTACCAGTGTGGAAAATATGGCCACTTGAGACGTGATTGTCGTGAATTACGTGAATACGACAGAAAAGAAAATACTAAAAGGAACAATTAAGCTAGAGTATTGTCAGAGCAAGGACATGATAGCTGATATGCTGACAAAGGGACTTGTGAGTACACAATTTGTGAAGCTCAGAGAACTATTGGGTATTAGAGAACTGATACAGTAGTCCGACAGCAATTGAGGAGGAGTGTTAAAATTATCAATCGCTGTCGGTCTGTCAGGAGTTGTCTCCCTTCTACCATATATTTGTTAAGGGATCAGATATCCCTTTTAAGGGTTGTGGGTTGTCTGCTCCTGGTTTCTTTTTCTTCTGGTAGAGGGCTACCTCGCCTTCTTTCTTTCTTTTTTCTGTTTGACTGTCACTGTACACTGATGTAAATAAAGCGCCCGCCTTGTGCGTGGCTTAAGTGGAAAATGTCTGTCTGGTCTTTTGTTCAGTTTATCTTCCAGTCTGAAGTTTCAAGTGGATACAAAACAAGGTATGTCTCAATATGATTGACTCTGCACTTTATTAGTATAATTTCAACACCATGTTATTTTAACACCCCTGCTGTGGGAACAATATATTCTTTACACCCACGTAAAATTAAGCTTCTTATCCAATGAAAACTTCATATTTCCAATCAGAGAATTCTATTGGCTTACAGCTCGAAAATTTGAAAGCTCATGCGAAAAGAAGTAAATTGCGCCATTCTTCCTGGAGCCTATGAGATGGTATAAAAACCCAAGAACACGTGTCACGCCGAGCAGTCCCGAGCAAACCACGAAAACCAATTGCGACCGCTCACACATTGCCAAAATGTAACGCTCAAGGAACTCCCGTCTTTGACTAACGCAGTCAGATGTTAAAGAACTTTCGAATTTATAAAGGAATATTTTTAACTGACCAACTCAGTCAGCGGATCGAACTCAGAGAGATGCCAGACTAAGCTACGCTACTCGAAACAATAACTTTCCCGCGTGAAAAGAACACCACTGACTCATCGACATCTGGCTCGAATAATCCTTTGTGACCAAGAAATATTTCCGAACTTTAAACAAACTTTGCTTACGTAAAGTGAACAAGAAAATATTCACTACTAAATAAGTAAAGAACTACGATCGAACTAAAGCCTTAAGTTAAGGGTACGCAACTTCAGTTGACCTAACCAAAAGAACTACGTAAATAATTGCATACACATTCATGTTGAACCTTAAATGAACAATTACGTTACCGAAAACTCAATCTAACAATACTTGTAATATTACACGAATATATTGAACACTAAAACAATCCGGATATTTTAATACAAACAACATTAAACACACCAACTTTTCGACAACATAAAAACATAAATATTGTTTAATTGTATATAAATGTGTGTATTATTTGAATTGAATTATTGCCTTGTTGTGTTTCATATTTTTATTGTTGAGGATGAATGTCAAGAACACGCCAGCCTAACAACCAAAATCCTTCTGATAATTTACATCGCTATAGATAAAGAAACATAATACATTCTACTAGTCCCCAACAATTTTTTTGTAAAATCGAATCACACAGTTACTCAAAATTCAGCTTTGAATTGTAACATACAAAAGTAAAACCCAGTAAAACTAAGACATTATTTAATTAGAAAAGCTTTTAATGACTTTTATGAATAGTATATGTTAAGGACAATATTGCTTGAAGCCAAAATATTTTTCCGATGAAAAATGAATTATTACAAGAATTGTTTTCTTTTTTTTTTCAGTTTTAAATATAAAATGTGATAAAGTTGTTAAATATTTTAAAATTAAGTTTCAATCCGCGCACCTTAGGGAATGCTGTCATTAAGTAAATCTATCTTTACAGATCATGAATTTGAAAGCTTATTACAATCTGCGACACACAGGTATTTAAAAAAAAAATTTACACTGTTTTTGAGTCTGCACAAAACTTTTTTTTCAAATATATGGATGATCGTAAGTGACCGTGTTTTAAGAATCGTTTCTCCTGACGGCAATCAACTGACATCAGAAAATGTTAGTTTTCGTACTGCAAACATGTGTTGAATTCTCTGACTTTGACCATCATCGTCGCATTTTCAAAATTTTTCTTTCAGTAATTATTTCAATAATTATTTTAATTAAATTTTTTTTTATAATGAATTTATTGTTTTTCAGTGAGACATACTGCAATTATTAATTTTTAGCATCCCTATACCACTTTCTGATCAATGTTGAATTTTGTACAAATCTGTGCAAAAAGTGGATCAAAGAGCTTACCCAGCTTCATACAGATTTTCAGGAAATATCAACTTCTAATTGGTCAATAAACACACAAGTGGGTGTTGCAATCCACCCACGTACAAGTCTTTTTCCAGGAGCCTGTCACGTGATTACATTAATGATAAATATCAGACACGAATTCGTTCTCTCTCTCTTTCTTGATTTCATTCGCCTACAAAAATGTAACCTTAAAGGAAACTGTGTTGCGACCCCATCGCGGTCGAACGATGAAAACATATTCACACATGAACGTACGAACGAAATTTTCCAAACTACATTACAAGCATACGAAACATTTCTAAACCAGAAACAAGAACTTTTCTCTTTAAAATTACTCTGACCAAGCTTTCGCACACATCTTTACAAAAACAAAATCGTAATATTCTGTATATAAAAAATATATTTGTTGTTCCAAACATATCCTTTTTGTCGTAATTGGATATCGTTACCATTTGACCCTTTTTTATTTAAATTTATGTTTGTGGATGTAGCATGTTTCATTTTCAGCAAAACATTTAAAACATTCACGCAGCCTTCTTAGATCCACAACAAATTATTTTCTTTTTTAGTTTCAATTTTAGGGACGGAAACAAAACAATTAATATTAAAATAAGGAAAATTAAAAATTAACACATAAAAAAAAAATGAAATTTTATAAAAATGAGACGATGTACCTATAATTATTCGGTACTTATCTTATTTCTGAAATTTTATGGTATTATTTTTAATTATTAATTTTTATATTATTTCAGTTGTGATATTTTTTTCATAACTGAGTTATAAAAAATAATAATAAATAAAAATAATACCATAAAATATCATAAGAGACGTAAGTAAAAATTAGGTAGCTCGCTTATGAAATTTTATCTTGTGGTAACCACCACCACTATCATTCATAGAAAATATGCACTAAGCATTCATTTGTTAATCACCTTCAATCTAGCTCTCAGATTGGTCAGTTTCGACCAATCAAATCATCTCCATGCGATAGGTCTGTTTTGGCGCCAACTAAGTCTGATCCTGTCACGTGATACAACAGATTATAAAAACCAAACACAAGTGATTCTCGTCCTCTTTTTCTCACTCTCTCTTGGATACTCTCTTCTCTCTCGCGTCTCATCTCCGCTGCCAAGATGTGACCCTTAAAGAACTCCCGTCTTGACTAATCCAGTCAGATGTAAAAGACTTTACAACTAATCACGCAAGTATATTCTGAACTATTACCAACTTGTACAATATACAATTGCAAACACTCAACACATACTCATTCTTCTAAACTACAATTTGATAGTTAATCAACTAAAGCTCAACTAAAAATATTTCCTAATCAAGAGCTCAACTAAAAATATTTCCTAATCAAAGAGACGTAACTCCGTCTAACCTTTCAGTTTACATGCATGTACATCAAATACTTAATAAATTCAATGTTTTCAGCCCTACGTTTTGTTTTGTATTTTATATCATGTGCTATTTTACGTCAAATATAAATTGCATTGTGACCACCACATTGGATAGCGACCTTCAGCATAATGGCATGATCTTTTCCACACCTTTCCTAGACAAAATAAAATAATTGTGGTGGGACCCGCAACATTGCACGTCCACACCATATTTGGAAAACTCACCGCTACAATCTCACTCTCAGTTATGAAATTTTAAATTTATTTTATTGTTAGTATTTTAAATTTTATTTTTCCAGAAATCATCTTCAAACGTAAGGTTATAAAGCTAATTTACCTAAACAAACAGAAAACAATATCAATAAAATATAAGATTACTTAAAGTATTTGATAATTTTAAAAAAATACTGTGTAGTTAGTTCACTTAAGATTCGAAAAAATTGTCACTTCTGTTCTTCTGCCTGATAACTTACCCTGACCTAAGATGTCAATACATCGATTTAACCTTCAGTTAACACCCGCAAAACAAGTCACCGCGTTTAAGACATGCTTTTTAATGGTATTCCGTTGATGCACCCCCACAAAAAAAGAAAAAAATTTTAATCAAAATTTCGAATGTTCTAAAAAGTGTGAAAAATTTAATAAAATAGTCAAACATACTTTGGTCTTTTCTCTTAATAATAACAAACATTTAGACGATAATTTTTTTTTCATCAAGTTAGGGCCTTTTTTCATCATGCTCTTTTTGGGCGAATTATTAGTGATACCTAGACTGACTAGTAGATAAGAATGGAATCTATTTGTTCTGTAAACATTTATTGTCTACTGACAATGAACAAGACCTGAAAGAGGTAGAAACACAATAGTAAGAATTACATCAAACATAGTAATCCTCTAGTAAGAGAGAGATATAATAGTAAGAATTACATGAAACATGGTAATCCTATATCTCCCCCCCCCCAAGTCTTTGCGTGTATGTCAACGTAAGTGTCAAGTAGGACATGCTCAAAGACTGATACTTCGAAAGGTTCATAAACATTAGGTGTGAGGTTAAGGAGATTAAATAAGGTGAGAGACGGAATACTATAGACATTTATATTGGAGGTTATGGTAGAGTCCAATTGTCAGAGGATAAAACGTGAACAGAGAATATGGTATATGTGCAGGGACACCGAATCAGAAGTCAGGTGAAGTCTGAACTGTTATGGTATAGTCTTTGAACCACTTCGGCGCGTGTTTAGCGCGGCCTGATCTTCTTGGCGTGTTCAACATACGTGGGGAGGATGGGGTTGTCTCTAGACTAGAGGGATTGGACATTGATGCTCGGGACGGCGATACAGTGGTATTAAAACTCAAGTCTCCATCAAACGTCGGCTTTTTTTCTGTCAGGTGGAGCAGTTTTTAGCACTGTTGGCGCATTCCGCGGCGTTTGTAATACTTTTGGCGAGATCACCGGTTGGGTAGGAGGGTCAGAAGCGATGGGGTTCTTGGATTCTGTGAGTTGGGGTGATGTTGTTTTGACGTCATTCGAGACAATTGTCGGTGTCAAGGTAGGAGCCGCATTACGTATACGAATGTCATTATCGATTGTCAGCTTTGAGGGAGGGGGTTGCACTGGGACATACTTCCGTAAGAATTTTCTATTCCGGAGTGTCACTCTTTTCCGATCCGCCAACGCTTATCACGTATTGGTCGAACTTCGATGACTACCCCAGTTTTATCCCATTTGCGTGCATACGGTTCAACTTGGTTTTGAATCCGGACATGATCACCGACGACTAGTGGTGGCAGCCGTTTGGTATGCTCCGATAATCTCATCGTATCGCCGCGTGTATCTGTCACCGGACGCAATATAGCTTTGTGGTGCGTCCTGTAGCGATACCGACCCCAAGGGATAATAAATGTAGTGAGATGGCGATCCTCCTCACATAGAGGTACGCTATGATAACCATTCCAAGCATCGAGGACAGTTTTCTTTTTACCAGGAGGTACTGACCGTGCCTGGAGGAATGGCGATGGTGTGTGGTGCGTTTCACGAGTCGCGTGGGCATTCAGAGCTTGGAGATCGACGGTGCGTCTGGGTTGGCCGTTTTTCTTTGTGCAGATCACCATCCTATGACATCAGGTGACGGGTTCGCCAATGGGCACAGGCTCAATGACACCCAATTTCACATCCCGATCAAGTCCCTTTTTGACGTCATCCCGCCAATGTATTGGAACCGGCACAGGTGTGTGATGCGCTACTGGTTCGGCATCCGGGTTCACCATCTGCTTCAGAGGTGAACAGTCCGTCATGGGTAGTGTTTGGTGTTCACACGTGTTGAATGTGCTGGCACCATAAAAATCGAGGAGGAACTACTGCAGCTTTTCACGGTTCTCGTCTGTTGCTGCAAATGGCAGTGTGGTTGGCGCTGGTGGCGGCGGTCGGCGTACTAGGCATCCACAAGATGATTTATCCGTCCCATCTATGCTGACTGCACTATAATTGTATGTAGCATGCAGGGTAGGGAAGTCATTTGTTGTAATGCCAAGATACACGCAGGCTTCCTGACTCAAGAATAGTGTAATATACGTCATACGAGGGTGTAATATACGTCATTTGTCTCGTTTCAATCAGTTGCCCACGTGGATCTCTGCTAGACAGGCGTAACAGGATGGCTCCTAAGATTCTGATACCGCTATTCGTTGCCGTGTGCATACGCATCGTCACTGGTATCAGGTCAGACTCGCGTAAACCAAGACGGTGGATCACTTTTAGGCCAGCCAGACAGCTTTGGCAACCGGTGTCGGCCATGGCCGGCACATTAACAGCTGTAGAACGTGCCAGTAGTTCGATGCCTAGGGTTTTGTGATCCCCGGGAAGAGTATCTACAGCCAGACTGATAAATGGCTGAGGTTTTGAGTTTCACTTGATCCAAGTGTTGGATAGGCTGTCATATACATGGTGGTCTAGTGGTATGCTGACTTGTTGTCGACCACGATGGCTGCTGTTTGTACAGAAAACCTTATCGTCGGATGAGCCGTCTTTTGCGTTACACAGAGAATTAAAAACGGCATTTCCTTTATTGAATCACCCCGTCTGTGATGGTCTTCTGTCATTAGGCGTGTCTTTACTACGGCGCATGGTTTCAAAGTGGTTGTCTCGGTGGCAGCGCTCACATTTGTGACCAAAGGCTGTGCACTGGTTTCTGCGCATGCTTGTGGCGCTTTTCATGCCATTACCGCGCTTGCCACAGTACGAGCATGGGCCCTGTTTATCCTCATCTAGTGGGTGTTTGGGTCTCTGATAAGATGAACGTGCAGCCTCCACTGAATAGGTGTTTAGTAGTCTTGAGGCTGATCTCTTCCCAGCTTCTTTCGCTTCAATGAACTGGAATACCTCCTTTAATGACATATCCTGGTTTTTATCTCCTAAAAGGTTTAATTAGATGTCAGGATCGGCAATTCCTCGGTTTAATACGTCGCGCACAATGGCATCGGTGTAATTCACGTTGTACTTGCAACTAGGGTATGTGATGACGAACTTGCAGATATCTGCCTGTCCACGGAGGTGGGCACCAAAGTGTCGCACCGGTTCGTCTCGATCCTGTCGCATGTTGCGCAGTGTTACCCTTGCTACCATTGTGTTTTCCTCGCGAACAGCTAGTTTCCGAATGGCACACATGACTACATCTATGGGTTTGCCTGTAAGGTTGCCACTTGATGTGCTAGTGAGATCTCTGCGTAGTTCATCGCAGCACTCGAGAAGTTGGATCACCGCTTCGCGCCCTGATACCTTTGTGGCTGCCACGTAGTTGACCCAGCGTGATTGAAAGTAGGCCCAGTCCTCGCTAGAACCAGCGGCGGTTATAGTTGGCCGTTTGACTTTCTCAACAGAGGTGGTCTGAGCAGAGGTACCAGTAGTGTGAACGGCACCATGGGTTGTTATGAGTGCGGCAACAATAGCGGCGTCGAGATCTGGTGTGGTGTAGTCGCAATGAGGGAAGGTGCACTGTACTGCGGGCATGGCGATTTAATCGGTACTGGTGAAGATCTTGTTCATAAATAAGAGTGGAATCTATTTGTTCTGTAAACGTTTATTGTCTACTAACAATGAACAAGACCTGAAAGAGGTAGAAACACAATAGTAAGAATTACATCAAACATAGTAATCCTCTAGTAAGAGAGAGATATAATAGTAAGAATTACATGAAACATGGTAATCCTATAAACGGGAAATATGAAATTAGATTAATATCATAATAATGCTCTTCTGATATTGAATAGTAGTCAGTAAAAGTGGGATCAGTTTCCTTTTTTTGTGCATTCAAATTATTCTAACTGGTGCTAAAAGAAAAAAAGAAAATAAAATTCTTTTAAAAATGGTTCACACTCAAAAATAGCATTTAACATTTTGTAATTTTCAAATATGTCTTTATTTAATAAAAGAAAATATTGCGATAAGCAGCAACGGAATTAATTTAAAAATTACAAGTAATTTTTCAAAAACAAATATTAAATGTAGATTTTTTTTTTTGTCAAATCTGTAAGAAAATAACGTGTCTTATTGAATTATTTTTACTAGGATACGGGACGATTTTTCCTTATATTTACACTTGATATTTCGTAATTTTTTGTTTTAATATCTTCTGGGATTTTTATTTATATAAGTGCAAAAACTTTGTACAGAACCCCCCAAATTAAAACACCCTGTCGGCTGGGGCTTCAGAATACGCTGACCGCACCTCTGCAGAGGGGTAAAACTTCCCCCCCACATAAGGTGTCCTGGGTATGACGATAAACTACATTCGGCAGCATGGCCTCTGATCAGGAGCTTTTGAGGAGCATAGAACCACCTCTTAATTGCTGTTGTCCCCAGGTTCATCCGGACTGGTAGCACCTGTTAGGGTCCAAGCTAGGACCCTAAACTGGGGTCAAAACAATATGAATGTGCAAAAATAGGTTTTTATAGTAAAAATACCAGAAATGCATTTTTGAAAAAAAAATTATTATTTCCAGCAATACACTCTTGAAAAAAAAATATTACCAGTAATTATCTTTTGAAAAATTATTATTACCAGAAATACATTTTTGAAAAAAAAAAGAATATTACCAGCAATACATTTGACTCTCGAAAAAAAAAATCTTGTCGGTATTAAATAACCCAATGAGGTTGATATACTGTAAAATAAAATAAACCAAACCAAAGTAGATCTTAAATTAAAAAGTACACTCGAGATATAAAAAAAGTGCTGTTAGGTGAGCTGAAACATATCCCTCCAAAATTTGCCAAAGTTTTTTTTTAATAAAAAAATATTTCATTAATGAATAAGCACTGAAAATCTCATTCGAATCAGATAATTCCCTGATTTTTGGCAAATAGTTTAAAAGAGCGGGTAGTGATTTTTTGTTTCATTTCGGGGAAAAAGCATCCGTTATGGTGTTCTACTCGCTCGTACTGGATGACTAGCGAAAATTTCACCTATCATCTGTTTTCTTAAGTAAAGAATGAATTTATTTTGCAAAAAGTAATCTTTTTATTATTACAGAAAGTACAAAACGTCAAAGTATGGAGTTAGTAATTGCTGTTACTGCCTTTAGCTTAAATAATTGCCTCGATTCGCTGTGGAACAAGGTTATTATTATCTTTATTTGGTTAATAATTTTTTTTTTGCTGCTGTACAAGCGTTCAAGTTTTTCGTAATACTGTGCGTAATTTTATCAGATGAAACCTCATTGTTAAGTTTGCATCTGATCCTCACTTCTCTGACTTAATTTTGGATTGCTGATCAAGACTTTCGCCGTCTTTCTTTCCTCTCGCTTGTTTAACTTTTGTGGTCTTGCGGTTTTCTTTGGCCCTAAAACACTTCCAGTAGTAGCAAACGTTTTTTGTGTGGTTTGAACACTGTTTCGTTGAGTGACCTTTCCCTTCAAAGTCACAAACTTTGTTTTAGTGGAAATTTTAGCCATGATTTTAGTGTAAAAAGCAAGCTAATGTTCAAGTACAATAACTTATCAAGATACTTTATACTCATGTTAATAAGATGGAACAAATTTAAAAATTTACATACTATCATGACTTTATCATCTGAAATCTTTAATTGGCCCAATTCAGCTTCAATTTTTTAACTTTTTACAGCGGTTTACCGTCTGTTACATAACACCTACAACAATTTATTTCCACTCCTTAATGTCCACATACACTACTGATAAAATCATGCTGCTAAACAACCTTAACTGACCGAAACTTTTGCACGCCAGTTCAATTTTTACTGGGTACCTTATACTAGTGACATAATCAAGTTTTATTATTAACTGATCATAAGCCTACCTGTGGTGAATTTCGTCGTCTAAACCCTGCTAAGTTAGATAGACAGCAGGGGCAATTAGAGATTCTCACAGAATATATATATATATATATATATATATATATATATATATATATATATATATATCAGATATAAGATACATAAAGGGAGATCAAAATGTTCTAGCTGATTGCTTGTCGAGACCTACTTTAGTATTTATGGTAGATCTGTGTGACTTGCCAGCTATAGCTGCTGCACACCTTAAGTTGAGTTACAAAAAATTCCAGACTTAAAAAAAAAAAAATTTAGTACTGATAATAATACTTTCATATACTGTGATAGTGCTACCGGTTTTCCCAGACCATATATACCTGCTGTATTACGAAAATCTATTTTCGATATTATTCATGCAATATACACACCCAGGAATTAAAACCGTGTAAACTGATCAAAACAAGATTTTTTGCCTCATATGGACAAGGCAATAAACGACATGTGTAATGAATGTCAAACTTGCCAGCAAAGCAAAATTCAGAGACATACTAAATCTGAATTGAATTGCTTACTAGTCGCTTTAATACGGTTCACTTAGATATAATTGGCCCACTCCTTGTTAGAAGGAGACGTTATGAAACATAGACTACTCCTTACAGATAAATGTGTTAACCTGTATTGACCTCACAACTAAGTGGATCGAAGCAGAATCATTACCAGTTATAACAACACGATCTGTGGCCAATGCATTCATTCATGCGTGAATCACACGTTGGTGTGTTCCACTTCACATGATAACCGATCGTGGTACGCTCAGAGCGAATTTTCAGATATAGCCTCAGTAGTCGGCTTCTCTAGATTGCGCACGACTAGTTACCATCTGCAAACGAACAGAATAATCGAACGTGCACACAGAAAAATTAAGACATTATTAATAGCTTGAAAGCAATCATGGCTGGACGCCCTTCCGATAGTATTAATGGGTATCCATACTGCACTTAATTTTTCCAATACTTCACCCTTCAGTTACAGAAACGCATATAATGATTCCTCAGTTGCTACTAGATGCTACTAACAATAACAGATAATCAGAAGTTTGCGAAGGAGTTACAACGTACCTTACACTCCTTACGTCCAATAGACAAAGATTATAGCTCTGTAAATAAATCACGTCAATACGTTCCTGACATGCTTAAGACGTATAAAAATGTCTGATTAAGCGTAGACAGAGTTCACAAGACTCAGGAAGCTCCTGACATTGGTCCTTTCCAAGTGTTACGTAGAACTGACAAATATTTTGTAATTAAAATGAACAATGAGATACAGTTAACGGTATCAATAGATACATTAAAACATACGTTGAACATAAAAGTGATAAGCAAATATTAACAGAAAGGCAACATCATAGTGATGATATAATAATGGATACAGAAAACATAGGTAAAAATGGTAAACCTAGTAAGAAAGTTTCTTGGAAAAGAGACAACCAATATCACTACTATTAGACTCCGCTACTAGATGGCGAGAATTGTAGCGAGAGAAAAACAGTTAGCTCCCCTTTCCGCGAAACAAAAAATACCAACAAAAATTAATTATAATATTCACGAGAATAAACAACAGTCACGTGATCTGACGAAACACGCACGAAACATCTTTAGGCCGGAAAGTCAATCTTCCTCTTTTTGCTCCTGGAAGTTATTGTAACAAAAACGCACATTTCAGGTTCGTGACAACCAAACAGGCAAGTACAAAATTTATATTGTAGATATTTGCAAACATTGTATTAAGAATTTTGAATATATATATATATATATATATATATATATATATATATATATATATACAAGTGTTTTTATACGAAGTTGTATGTTTCATACACTTTAAACGGGGTCTATACTACATATCCCCGTACAACAACGTAAACTAATCAATTGTAATAAGCTGAAGATTGATGAACGCTAATTTCTTAGAAGAACTGAATCTCATTGATAGAGGTTCGTAAACTGATTTATGAGTTAAATTTAATGAAATTTAATTCTTTCAATTTAATTAGATTTGGTGTTGAACCAAAAATTGGAACGTGATTGTATCACTACATTACCAACTACGTTAGAAAAGTATTATATATTAAAGGCTTACCAAAAAATTGTCTCATTTTTTCCCATTTTAAAACTAAGAAGGTCTTTCCCTAGTCAGAAGATTTTTCGTTAAATATGTTACTGGAGTAATTATGTACGTGTTTCGATAAAAACTGGCGGTAATGTCCCCTGTTTACATGGAAAGCATGACGTTGACAATAATGACTTTTATTGTTAATTTCTGTGTGACACTATTTAGCTATGGTAATTGGCTAACTAATGGCGGTCATAAAAATTTCAGCTTGAGACGATCGCCGAGACAGGGTAGGGAGAATCAATGTTAATTATCTTTCCAAGATATCATTTATTTATTTTTCTTGGCCGCCGGCGAGGAAAAACAATGTGGCAATTATAAAATTTTGGCATTGTCTCGACATAGGTGAGAGGATTGTTATTATTTACCTTATCAGCGTGTCGCTTCAGACGCTGAGACGTTGAATAGCAGTATGGCGTTTGTAAAATTTTGGCATGAGACAGAAAATAAAGTGGAGAATTGAGATTTGGCGAGATAAAAGAATTTAATTTCTCAACAACCTAAGGATTCAATTATAAAGCTAACTTCACGAAGGGACGAGATGGCAAACTTTAGCAGTGATTGATGGAGTCGGTAAAGACTGCTGGCTAAGTGAATTCTGGGTGGTCAAAAGATATGGTAGAAATTTAATTGGCAATATGGAATTCGTAAAAATTTGGGCCGATGGGAAAAAGGAGAATTTTGTAAACAAAAATTCTAGATTATAATTTTAAGGAGGCCAGCTTAGCCACACCCGGACAACCGGGATGCCATTGGTCGAGTGGTAGCAATGGTGATAGGCGGAGGTGAATGGATGAGAAAGACGGAGAAGTTATTAACGCCAACTAAAGGGATTATGAGATACCAATGTGAGAGGGAAAGTGTCTAGGAAGATTGCTCTCCTCCGACCTTCCCTCACGGACGACGGAGACCCCCACCCTGAAATGGAAAGTGATTAATTTTCCAAAAATGGGAAGTAATCAATTTTCCTGGCCTGACAACAAAGAGATTTCTTGTTAGAAATCGAGATTTACCGAGTACCGAGAACCCCAGGCTGCGTCTAGCCCCACAGCGGGTTTTGGTCGGTACCCATATAAACGGACGTCCATGGGTCGTTCGGCAGTTAGTTAGTAGCGGTAGCAGTCGCAGTCGCAGTCGCAGTTGAACTTGTTTTGGAGAGCTTAACCAGAGTGTTGCCTCGCAGAAGCTGACCGAGAGATTCCACGGTATCCGACTTCGCCTATCCTACCAATAGCAAGTTATACTGACGAACGAAGTCAAGCCAACACCTAAGAACTAAATCAGTTGACTTAAGATACCGACTTGCCTGAAACATAGAAGTGTCACATGTCGCAGAAAACGGGTTGTGAGAAAAACACACTCCTGTATATAGCAGAAGGATAAAGTTAATTTGTTATTTCTTAACATACTTAAACCTCTTGGGTTTTTCTTTTATTTACTTTTTTTTCTTTGCGCTTGTGCGATACCACTTTCAGTCTGGACTCAGCTTACACTACGACCCGACGCCTGATTGATCTCGTCTACCTAAGATCAAAGTCACAACGTGGGTAGGTTAGACTTGAGATCGAAGCAGTTACTCCAGTAACCAGACGTTGCAAGTGAGCTGGGAACGATAGAGCTGGTATTGAACTGGTACATCTGGTGAAGCCGTTAACATCGACGACCAGAATTCGACCAAGGACGGGCCAGTGTCCCATATTGGTATCCTGACCAGGGGATTTCGCCGAGTAGCGACGACCACCGATTGACCGGGACTCAGTGTCAACCCCAAAACGCCGGTAGAAGAAACATTACTGCTTCGCGCCGCGACTGGGTGTGGACCACGGACCGACGGCTGGGTGTCACATATTGGTGCCGTGACTACCGGATTCGACCCTAAGCTAACCACTGCCACAGAAGTTGCGGAGAATTTCGCCCACGTCAACGCGCGGCGTCTCAAGTAGTCAAACGGAAACAGGCTAGAGTGGGAACCAAAGGACTTTGGTTAATTATAACCATACGGTTCCAGACCCTCTAGTTCAACAGCCCGGAACCGGAGAAGAACGATCTAGAAATCGTCTGTCAGGTGAGACACTTTTTCCGTTAATATTTCGATTGTTGCTGCTCTGATTGTGTGTTTTTTTCTTTTGAACTGTTTAAATATGTCTGACCACGATTCGGATAGGGTAGACATAGAGGAAGAGGGGGTTGAGCAGGGATTGCCAGTAGATCTGAGGAATTTGTTGGGCGGACCTAGGATTCCAGCCTTTGATGGTAATTCGAAAAATTTTAGGGATTGGTTGGCAATTCTGGATAAGAGCCGCATAATCTATGAACTCTCAGACCGAGAAACCCTGTATTTGGCGTATGACGCCACGAGAGGGAAAGCGTCGGAATTCATAAAGGGGCTCTTAGCCAGTGAACCCCACTTGTCATGGGAAAGGCTAGAGGTATTGCTAACTCAGGAGTTCGCTGACGAGGGGACAGCGATAGAGGCCATGAGAGCCTTCCTGAAGATGACGCAGCTGAAACACGAAACCCCTAGAGAATTGGGAACCTGAGCAGAGAAGCTGTCTTCGTTAGCGTTCCCAGAGGAAGTAAGACACAACACAGTAATTCAGGCCCAGTTGGCCGATTTGTATATAGAAGCGCTCAGTGACGAGTGTATTCGCCACGACGTACTGAAGGAAGGGCCGCTGAGGTTGTCGGCGGCAGTGGCGCTAGCCAAAGAGAGCCAGGGAATTTGGGAGAAAGTAAGAGAAGGTAGGAAGGCGCAAGAGCAAAGTCGGGGGGTAGGAAGAAAGGGGGAAGGGAAGAGTGCCCCTGCGTGGAATCGAAAGGTCAAGCAGGAGGTGTAGGATCCTGAGGTGTCGGAAGAGGATCCCAAAAGAAAGGCTTGGTCGACAAGGCATGGGTTTTATAAGCCCACGACGGGCTGGTGTACTGGATATGTGGGTATGAGGAACACAGAGCAGCGGACTGCCAGACGAAGTGGGGATTGCCCCCAGACTTTGATCAGGACAGATGTACTAGGCGTGGGAGGAGGGGGCACCTGGCTGGGTGGTGCGGGATAAGGAAAGCCCCACCGATATTATTAAAGGTTGCACCTGGAAGACAGGACCATGGAAAAGCCAGCGGGCCGCCCCGGAAATAAGAGGGAGGGTGGTCCAGTTAAAAAGAAGGAGCATGAAACGTTGGACATGTGGCCAGGAGAGTCACTTAGGGAGAGGACTACCCAGGCGGAGAAAACGAAGAACTCCCCTATGTGAGGATGATGATGGGAAATTGTTGCTGCCAGCACCTATGGCTGGGATAACACAGAGTTGGGAACCCAGGAGAAGGAGGGCCAGGGTGTTCTTTTCACTGACGCAAGAGAAGGAGTTGTCTTCTAAGGCAAGAATAAGGGGTATGGCAATGAAAGCTCTGATAGACACAGGAGCGTCTGTTTCATTGCTGAGAGAGAAAGAATAGAGACGGGTGAGACAGAAGGAAGTGATACGAAAAGCGGACAAAGAAATCACACAGGCGGATGGTGTCCTCCCTGGAGATAAAAGGGATGGCGAGGCTTCCTGTGAGAATTGGAAAATTGAAAAGTACCCAGAACATCTACATAACGTCCAGTCTGTGTACGGAAGCAATCTTGGGAAAAGATTGGCTTCAGAGCCAGAGGGCTCGCGTAGAGTTTAACCCTACTGTGTTAGTAGTAAATGGCGAGAGAACGCCATTGGGAGATCCATCAGAAGAAGTTATAACAGTGATGGCAGAGGAAAATATAAGGCTACCCGCTAGAACAGCGGTGTCAGGTAAGGGTAGACTGATGACAGGGAAGAGAATGAGGAAGGGAACTCTGAAATTGGTCCCCGTAGAAGAAAAGTGCCCGGAAGAGAATGAGGTAGCTCTGTGTGAGGCAGTAGTAGAGGCAGCTGAAATAGTGCCCATTATGATGGTGAACCAGGCCCACAAGACAATAAAGGTTAAGAGAGGAGAGGAGGTAGGAAAGGCACTACCTCTGCGAACTCTGAATCGAGTGAAATACGATGAGAAGCAAAGAAAATACGTAGATCAACCAGAAGAAATAGCAGACGAAGAGATATTGGCACCTGATAAATTTAGGGAGTTCTGCTAAGAAATAATCGGGATGTGGTGGCCAAATCAGATAAGGAATTGGGCCAGACCCACACTGTAAAAATGA
Source organism: Acanthosepion esculentum (assembly GCA_964036315.1). NCBI lineage: Eukaryota > Metazoa > Mollusca > Cephalopoda > Sepiida > Sepiidae > Acanthosepion > Acanthosepion esculentum. The sequence goes on along the minus strand of OZ038492.1, from coordinate 54,276,668 downwards.
AGATCGATACCGGCGATCACCCCCACCGTGAAATTGAAGCCTTATAGAACACTTGTTCATAAGAGGCCCCTAGTGGAAGAGATGTTGGAAGCTGGTATGATAGAAAGATCAATTTCCCCTTGGAGCTTCCCAATCGTGATAGTAGACAAGAAAGATTGCGGGCACCGTTTTCGTGTGGATTTTAGGAAACTGAATTCCACCTCTAAGCCTTTGGCGGTGCCATTTTCACTAATTGATGACATTTTCGCATTATTGGGGAAAGCGAAGTACTTCTCCCGTTGGACTTGAGGTCCGGGTATTGGCAGGTAGCCCTTGATGAGGCTGACAAGGAAAAGGCCGCATTTGCGTGTCACCTGGGACTGTTTCAGTTCAGGGTAATGCCATTCGGTTTGGATAATTCCCCGGGAATCTTCCAGCAACTTATGTCAGTAGTGTTAGGGGGATGCGAGAGTTTTGCTATGGCATATCTAGACGATATTCTGATATTTTCGGAAACACCAGAGCAACACTTTTCCCATCTAAAACAAGTGTTGGGAAGACTAAGAAAGCACGGTTTAAAATTAAAATGATCAAAATTTCAGTTTCTGAAGGATGAGACTAGATATTTGGGCTTTGTTATAAACAGAGAAGGCATTAAGCCCGACATGGATAAGGTGAAAGTTATAAGGGAAATGCCAGAACCTAAGTCAGTGAGACAAGTAAGAGGACTTATAGGTGCTATAGGGTATTACAGACGATTCGTCCCGGCATTCTCGAGAATTGCCATACCCCTAGTAGCACTGACGAAGAAATACGCTAGGCTCAAATGGACAGAAAACTGCCAAAGGGCATTTGATACCTTAAAGGAGCAGTTGATAGCCGTTCCGCTTTTGACGTACCCAGGCCTCGGCAAGCCCATGGTGCTATACACTGATGCCAGTGAGCAGTGTGTAGGAGCGTTATCACCCAGCCGTGCCCCGATAAAGAAGGACCAGTGCCAGGCATACCAGAGGAAGTACCGATATACTTTCTCTCTCATAAACTCTCAGAGACACAACAGAGATGACCAGTAATAGAAAGAGAGGCATATGCTATCATGTATGCTCTCCAAAAACTGGACTACTACTTGAATGGTGCTGTCTTTACTATAAAGACAGATCACAGGTCCCTGCAGTACCTACTGCAGGCAGAATGGATGAATAATAAGAAGATTCAACAGTGGGCGCTAAAGTTAAGTGACTACCACTGTAAGATAGAGTATTTGGCAGGGAAAGAAAATGCCTGTGCCGATTTACTCTCAAAAATACCGAAACAACCAGAAGAAAGATCTGTAAAACTAGAGCAGGGAGTAGATGATAAAGCTTACAGAATCGGAGTAATTAACTCCAATAAGTTAAAGGATCGCCCTATGTTAGAATCAGACGAAGAAGACGCACCAATGATGACCGATCTTTGCTTGATAGAAGGGATTGAGAAGGAGCAGGCAGATAGTGAGATAGCTGCTCTTAGAGAAAAGGTGGAGGCAGGAGAGACCACCAAGTATGCAATAATAGATGAAAAGCTGTATTATCTCTCAGATAGAAATGAGGAAGTTAAAGCCAAGTTGTATGTGCCCAAAAGTTTGAGGCCAGAGATATTAGAACTGTGCCACGAGAGGTTGGGGCACGTGAGAATTGATAGAACATATGACCTAATGGCCAAAACTGTACGGAGAGGTCACTAACTATGTTTGGAGTTGTGTAGTGTGCCAGTCGCAGAGTAGAAAGCATGAAATGGCACCATTGGAAGGGATGGATGTGCCGAGCTTCCCCTTCGAGAAAGTGAGTATGGATGTATCAGGACCATATGGGGAAACTGCACGAGGAAATAACTATATAGTGAGTTTTATTGATAGGCTAACAAATTAGCCTGAGGCATTTGCAGTACCAGACAAGAAGGCTAAAACTGTAGCCGACTTGATAATAAGTGAAATCTTCCTAAGGTATGGCGCTCCTGTGCAACTGGTCACTGATAATGGCACAGAGAATAATGAGAGAAGTGCTGACAGGTTTGAATATAGAGCACATAAAAACATCTCCATATCAACCCCAAGGAAACGCTAAAGTGGAAAGGTTTCATAGAACATTGGGAGATGTGTTAGCTAAACTGGCTAGAGAAAATACAGAAAATTGGGATCTTTACTTGACTCAGGCACTGGCGGCCGTGAGGTTTACGATTAACGAAACCTCCAGATTTTCGCCATACTTTATGTTATTTGGCAGAGACGTGGTCCTGCCTGTGGATAACTTGTTGAAGCCCCGAAGAAAGTATATGGGGGAAGATCATCATCAGCTGTTGTTGAAATAACAGCATAAAATATTTGTACAGGCCAGAAGAAGAATGAAGAGGGCACAGAAGAGAAGAAATGAGAGGGTGAATGCTGAAAGAAAGGTAGTAGAATTGAAGGTTGGAGACCCTGTCTACTATAAAATTCACCAGAGAGAAGGAAAGCTGGACCAGAGATGGGAACCATACTACCGGATAATAGAACAGACGGGCCCAGTATCGTATGCAATATGGGATCAAGTGGCAGGACGGGCAAGGAGAAGCCCATGCCAATGATCTGAAGAAAGCTGAAATAGCTAATCTAGAAATGAGTGAGCCAAGGCCTAAGAAGGCAAGAACAAGGAAGGTAACTCTAGTTGAACCGGAAGACATGGAGACAGAAGAGGATTCCGAAGAAGATGAAGAGATAGATCGACTTAGCCATCTGGACAAAGCAACCCGAGTGACGGAGCTGGAACCTTTCGCTGGGACCAGCGGCATTCAGTTGTAGCCTGAATCGGTGCAGAGAGGATCCTGTGATGTCACCGTCTCACCCTCATGTCCAAAGAAAAGGAAGAGAAAAGCAAGGAAATCCAGTCAAGCAGTCAAGGGTTCTAAAGGGAAACACCCTAAACAAGAAGAAGAGCTCAGCGAGTGGGAGGAGGAGGAGGATCAGATACCCCTTTCCCAGCCCAGAGAAAGGCGAGATCTATACGTTGAATTAAAAAGTAATGAAGAAGTCCAAAGTACAGACTCGAAGCAGAAGGAAGAATCAAGAGAGAAGAAAAATGACGAGGAGTTGAACACTGAGAGATGGTTAGAGGTCGAACAGGAACTACCTCTGAAGATGAGATTGAGAGGGGTGGGGAAGCCCAAATCTCAGTAGAACAAAGAAGACTGTAAAGAATAGAAGCGTTCGCTGTCGACAGATTCATCGAAAATCTACTTGCTGACTGTGGTGGATGTGGGTGGAAGGGATGGAGGCGCGGGTTGCACCTCACGGAGGACGGAAGAAGATTATTGGCATTGTTGACTGGCCAGTAGCGGTGTAATGATGTTACAGCCTTTGGAGGGGGAGCCCCACGCGCCTGTCCGGACCGATCGATCTACTAGGAGTTACTTAGGGGAGGGAAGAACTGAAGGGTTACAAACTTAGAAAAGAAATTATGGAATAATTGAGTGAAGAATTGAACAAGACAGAATGGTTAAGAAGGAAAAAACAAGAGAATCTTGTTGCCTTGCAGGAATGACCAAAAATGAAGGGATTGATGATGATGGTGATGGTAGCCACACTGATGATGATGATAGGGATGGCGGAAGCTTGGAAGCACTGCCGAAATAACATTTTTAAAAAGACGAGTGAAGAAATAATAACCGGGTAGAAATGGTTGATCACATTCGTGATAGATTTAAATCCATATGAGTCGCTGTTAAATAAACTAAGAAATGAGCTGAGGCAGCTGGATGCAGCCCGGTTGAAGGTAGGGCAAGATTATTCCAAGGAGAAAGGACATCTCAGATTATTATATTCTCTAGAATTGGTGGCCACTATGATAGAGGCCCAATGGAGGGACATGAAAAATTACCTGCAGACGAGAGAAAAGAGATCGGTGGTTCCGATTGTGGGAAACGCGCTAAATGTCTTGTTTGGAACAGTGACTGAAGATGATGTTAAAATCATAAGAAGAAAACTGGGAGAAGTGGAAATAAACCAGAGAACGCTAGCTCAGGTGGCAAGGGAGAGTGTGTCAATATTAAATGTGACAAGGTTGGAAGTGACCAAGAATAGAGCCAGAATTAATTGGTTAATAAATAACCTAGTATGGTTGAGACAAGAGGTAATTAATGATACAGAAACTGTAATGATGGAATTACAGGAAATAAGTCGATTTATGCAAAGATATTTCCAACTAATGATAATTACGAATAAGGTACGACAAACTAGTGAGTCGTTGACGACCTTGCTGGAACATGTGAGAGCGCAATTAGATATGTTGTCATTGGGACACCTGTCCCCAAGCATAGTAACCCTGGATCACTTAAAGGAATACAAACCGAATTACCCCATCATTTAAGGTTGTCAGTGGATCCCACCAAAGAATTGTGGAAATATTATAATGCGCTGGGATGTGTGACCTTGTTGGAAAATAGAAAACCATTAGTTTTGATGTCTATTCCGTTGTTGGATAGAGAGAGTATATTCGAGATATACCAAGTTATAAATTTACCTATTCCTTACTCCAGAGGAGATCAAGGTTTGGGAATGGTGGCAAGATACAAGGCGGAAACAGAATACATAGCTTTAAATTCGAGTAGAACAAAGTTCATGTTGTTAACAGCAGAAGAAGCTAAAAAGTGTAGATGTTCTGGGAACTTGTACATCATCTATGTAGCCGGTAATCACAAAATGTGCGTGCTAGAATTGTTTGAAAGGAAGAAAGAAGGAATTAAGAGAACTTGTCAAGTAGAGGCATTAACAAACACGGCATTACCACAAGCTATCAGTGTTTCAGACGGGGTGGGGGTAATAGCCACACAGAAAACAATCAGTTTGTCTAGGGTATGTGGGGGAGGGTCCACAAGGACATTAAAAGTGAAACCACCATTATTCCTGTTAAAATTGCCCCTGGGATGTTTAGCATTTGGGATATCTATTTCCTTGTCCCCATATTACCAGGTAGAAGAAAAATATGAAGAGAGAGATTCAATTATAGAATTGATTGACAGAAGCTTAGTCAATTGTACAGAGCTGTGGGAGCCAATAGTGAGGGGATTCCCCAATGTTACCTTGAATATAATGCCAGCGATAATGAAGCTGATAGGAAAGATCGATATGGATCAGTTGAGGGACAAGTTAAGTGTGTTGGGAAAGGAAGGTATGGCTTGGGAGGACGATGAAAGGATTGCGATCAATTGGTGAGCAATGATGGGTACATTAATAATTATCGCCATAGGGGGAATGGCAGTATGGAAATTTAGTAGTAGGAGAGAATTAATTCGTGGTAATTCGTGGTAATCAAATGAGCATGCAGCAGTGTTCTTTACCCAGACAGAAAAAAGGAGGAAATTGCAGGAAAACCGACAGAACAAGCTAAAGTGGAACCGATGCTTACGGCGGAAAAACCTCCTGTAGCTGAGAGAAAAACATTGAGCAAGAAATACAAGCCATAATAGCCACACACATACACCCACAAGAACATGCACACTTTAAATTGCATGAAAAAGAAAATAAAAGGAACATTACATTGCATGCAGAACAGAAGAAGATGACAAGAACTTTAAATTGCATGAAAAAGAAAATGAAATGAATATTACATTGCATGTAAAACAGAAGATGTCGTGAACTTTAAATTGCATGAAAAAGAAATAGAAATGAACATTACATTGCATGTAGAACAGAAGAAGAAGAAGGACTGATCACGAAACATACCGTGAAAAGGAAAAGGAAAATAGAATTGCATGAAATAGATGCATGATGCATGCTATATAGTGTACTGGGATTTAGGTGTCATTTACGAGCAAATGACAAGGCAGGTAAGGGAGGATTGAGACACTATTTAGCTATGGTAATTGGCTAACTAATTAACCATAGAAATTAAAACAGGAAATACTTAAGGTGAAAAAGAGCTATCCCGAAAGATATCCCGTTCGATATTAAAAAGATTTTATTTTATTTACGAAAAAGATACTTTTCACAAAAGACAGTAAACCCGTGGAAAAAGCTATATGTGAGGTTTTGTCAGGTTGATTAATGTCTTGCCGAGGGAGATAGGAAGAAAGGTAAATAATAAGATATCGGCCAGACCATGGCGGTCATAAAAATTTCAGCTTGAGATGATCACCGATACAGGGCAGGGAGAATCAATGTTAATTATCTTTCCAAGATATCATTTATTTTTTTTCTTGGCCGCCGGCGAGGAAAAACAATGTGGCAATTATAAAATTTTGGCAGTCTCGACATAGGTGAGAGGATTGTTATTATTTACCATATCAACGTGTCGCTTCAGACGCTGAGACGTTGAATAGCAATATGGCGTTTGTAAAATTTTGGCATGAGACACAAAATAGAATGGAGAATTGAGATTTGGCGAGATAAAAGAATTTAATTTCTCAACAAGCCAAGGAATCAATTATAAAGCTAACTTCACGAAGGGACCAGATGGCAAACTTTAGCAGTGATTGATGGAGTCGGTAAAGACTGCTGGCTAAGTGAATTCTGGGTGGTCAAAAGATATGGTAGAAATTTAATTGGCAATATGGAATTCGTAAAAATTTTGGCCGATGGGAAAAAGGAGAATTTTGTAAACAAAAATTCTAGATTATAATTTTAAGGAAGCCACCTTAGCGACACCCGCACAGACAGGCTGTCATTGGTCGAGTAGTAGCAATGGTGATAGGCGGAGGTGAATAGATGAGAAAGACGGAGAAGTTATTAGCGCCCACTGAAGGGATTGGTATGAGATACCAATGTGAGAGAGAAAGTGTCTAGGAAGATTGCTCTCCTCCGACCTTCCCTCACGGACGACGGAGACCTCCACCGCCGAAATGGAAAGTGATTAATTTTCCAAAAATGGGAAGTAATCAATTTTCCTGGCCTGACAACAAAGAGATTTTTTGTTAGAAATCGAGATTTACCGAGAACCCCAGGCCGCGTCTAGCACCACACCGGGTTTTGGTCGGTACCCATATAAACGGACGTCCATGGGTCGTTCGGCAGTTAGTAGCGGTAGCAGTTGCAGTCGCAGTCGCAGTTGAACTGGTTTTGGAGTTAGATTCAGAGCTTAACCAGAGTGTTGCCTCGCAGAAGCTGACCGAGAGATTCCACGATATCCGACTTCGCCTATCCTACCAATAGCAAATTATACTGACGAACAAAGTCAAGCCAACACCTAAGAACTAAATCAAAAGTCAACAACTAAAGTTGACTTAAGATACCAACTTGCTTGAAACATAGAAGTGTCACATTTGCGCAGAAAACGGGCTGGGAGAAAAACACACTCCTGTATATAGCAGAAGGATAAAGTTAATTTGTTATTTCTTAACATACTTGAATCTCTTGGGTTTTTCTTTTATTTACTTTTTTCTTTGCGCTTGTGCGATACCACTTTCAGTCTGGACTCAACTTACACTACCACCGACGCATGAGTGATCTCGTCTACCTAAGATCAAAGTCACAACGTGGGTAGGTTAGACTTGAGATCGAAGCAGTTACTCCAGTAACCAGACGTTGCAAGTGAGCTGGGAACGATAGAGCTGGTATTGAACTGGTACATCTGGTGAAGCCGTTAACATCGACGACCAGAATTCGACCCTGGACGGGCCAGTGTCCCATATTGGTATCCTGACCAGGAGATTTCGCCGAGTAGCGACGACCACCGATCGACCGGGACACAGGATGGTGGCAGCGACAAAGTGTCAACCCCAAAACGCCGGTAGAAGAAACATTACAGCTTCGGGTCGCGACTGGGTGTTGATCACGGGCCGACGGCTGTGTGTCACATCTGAATCTGAAGACTGCCACCAACAAGTTTATAACTGGGAAAAACTAAATCTGAAACAAAACAATATATATATATATATATGTGAAATTAGTATATGTATCACATAAAAAGATGCTAACATAATTCGTTTTAAGGGAAAGAACAAACAAACAATCCTTTTAAAGTGGAAAACGTAGATGCTGAAAGTGCTTTCAAGAAGTCCTGTTGGTATGTGTCAGATAAATAAACATCTTTCCAGCTACATTGTCACTTTGCCGAGGCACTTCCAAATGGCCACAATTTGCACAAAACATACTTCCTCTACCGTCACGTAAGTAGAAGAGTGAGTAGTCTGAGAGGGAGAGAGAGTGCGCGCGTGAGAGAGAGAGAGAGAGAGAGAGAGAGAGTGTGTGTGTTTATGTAGCAGTAGCGACGAGAAGGGTACTGCTGGCGTGGTCGAGCATACTTGAAACAGACTGCTGCTATAAACCGAAAAGGAATCGGCCGATGTGTTCTTTTTTAATAGAACAATAATTCCTTAATAGAATAAATAGCATTTTCTGATTATTAATATGTATTTAATTAATAGGACAGCTTCTCTACTTTTACTGCATGTGAAGATGAAAAAATGTGCATCCTGTTAGCATCTCAAGAATAATGCTATGATAATGAAGCTAAAAACAAAATATTCATTGCTCCGGGGAAAACGCAGAACATATCGATTATGCTTTCTTAAAGATTTATTTCTCCTAAAGCGAAATTTGATGTCATGGTCACTAGAGACCCTCGCTTCATCTATTTTCAATAGTTCGTCGTTAATTTTCTAAAGGAAAAATAATTTATTCTTTCTTCTTCGATTAGAGAATAAAAAGTAGAGAGTATAAAGTTATTAAATAGAGAAAACAAAAATACTTCTGACTTAGAATATAGTCATTGAGATTAACTGAGCGTAACATAGTCTGACACAAGGCCCAACGTATGCAGCACCTAGAGAGGATAGAAAACATTTCAGTCATAATGGACTGTTAGAGTAACATGCTATGTCGACGCTTGCTATTATTTAGTAACAAGGTAACAGGCCTAAAAATGTAGCGTGTCCAACGGAGCACTCAAAGGAAATAGTTATTAATATATATTGAACAACACAGAATTTATGAGTGAATTTTTTGGACTGATATCCTCATCAATTATATCTTTTCGGTCGGTACATCCTCCCATCCTTTTCAAGTGTATGTGTTTTTAAGGAATTTTACAAAGATTAATTTCACTTATAGCTTTACTTTTTGCACCTTATGAATTATTCAGATGAGTGTCTTTATCGCTGTGTGACACTATTTAGCTATGGTAATTAATTAACTAATTAACCTTAAAAAATTACACAAGATTCCTCCTTGGAATTATCTCTACCAGTCACAAATTGGTAATATATATATATATATATATATATATATATATATATATATATATATATATATAGTTGGATGTGTTTGTGACATTGGGTTTCACGCTATTTACGATCGTCAGACAAACTGATTAATTTTTAAATTTTGGATTTATATATGGTTGCGTATATCGGTGTTTATATGGTAGTAGGAGGAAAAATTGTCGTCAGAAACTCATTCATACTTACGCAAACATACATACACGCACGTTCACACATTGCCGTACGCAGATTCATACATACACGCACGCTCACTCATTAGAGCTTACACAAACATAAACATATGTGGACATTGTGGGACCGGGCATATATGCGCATCCATGTGTCGTTACGTATATACGTATGCAATTGGTTTCTGTGTTCAATGTTGCATTGTGTGGCGAATATCTTTCGTCAGTTGGAGTGTCAACGCGCAAACCGTTCGTCTATTTTGTTCGCTGAATAATGTTTTCTCGCACACACGTATGTACGTATGCATACGCGTTCACACATCTATCCGTCTGTGTTTATTGAATTTTTTTTTATGAAGGGATGTGTAAGACTATGGTAGGTAAAATTGCTATTATTTTTAATTTTTTAGTGCTGTTTTGTTATTATTTTAAAGCCGGTTATTTGCTTGTTTTTTTGGCGATTGCGCGTATGTAAATGGTATACATTCTAGATTGTAATACTAATTAGTATTTATGCGGTGGTATTAATTTGGCTGATACAGTGATGGTAATTATGGTGCAGTAGTAATTGTAGACTAATGTGGTAATAGTAATTGTGATGCGTAAATAATGGTGGGGGAGCGGGTGATGGCAATAAAATTGTAGCATCAAATAGTTATTGTAATGTGGTAGAAGTGATTGCAGTAATGGTGTTGGAATGGCAATAACATTAGTTATAATTATTATGATGATGGTAGTTTGAACTAGAAAATAATTGATGGTGTTATGGTGTCAGTGGTTTGTCTTTTCATATTGCGCATATGCACATGGTAGAAACTCCAATTTGTAACACTTACTAGTATTTATGCGGTGGTATTAATTTTGCTGAGGGAGGGGGAAGTAAGTATAATTGGACTGATACGGTAATGGTAATTGTGGTGCAGTGGTAACTATGGACTAATGCGGCAGTGGTAATTGTGATGAGGTAGTGATGGGGGAGGAGCGGGTGATGGTAATAGCAATTGTAGCAGCAAATAGTTATTGTAAAGTAGTAGAAGTGATTGTAGTAATGGTGGTGGAATGGTAATAGCAATAATTACAATTATTATGATGGTAGCTTGAACTAGAAAATAATTGATGGTGTCATGGTGTCAGTGTTTTTCTTTTCATGTTCATGGGGTCAATGGTGGTTTATGTAGTAGTATTGGTTGTTTTTTTTTATCCGTTTGGCATAAATTGTGATAATAGGTATTTGTTTTCATGTCCGCATTTAGAAATTATTTCTGATCTTATGTTTTACTAATTTCTTTTGTTGGGTATTGCTACTTTTTCGTGTAGGCCAAGTAGGCATTTCTTTGTAATGTTGTTGTAGGCAGGTGCTTTTTACAATATTTTCCAGTTTATTTTTGGTGTAATATTTCTGTCTTTTAGATGCCATATCTATGTGGATAGTGTAGTGCTGGTTGAGTATTTTCTGTTGGAGAATGAAAGGTCATGGTTATTTTTTTCTTTTCTCATCAAGAAGACAGGAGATGGAGGTCACATCGGCAAAATCAAAATATAACAATATGAACGTCGAGTTGAGTAAGAAATCATCAATTAGTTAGTAGTGTCTTATAAGACATATTTGTTGCGACAATTCTACCGTCATATCAAGTGTTGAAATCTGCTCATCAATTCATTCAAGTATTGCATCAAATGTACATCAAGGGGGTCAGATCAAGCTGTTTTTGCACACTCTCGCTGAATTTTTTTTCCCTTATTGAATACTTATTACGAATATAGCAACAACATATTAAACTGCATATAACATTTAATGCTATTATACATTTCTATCAATTGCCTGTCAACTGAAACAGATAAATTAAAACATTTAAAAGAACTATAACGGAGCGCATTCGCACGTGTTTTTAAAAAATCACTATCATAATGAAATGCCGATTTTATCGCAGTTACAATAAGTCTGTCTTTGTAATTTACCCCTGAAATGATTTTAGAATAGGTGGAAAGTACTTGTGTTAAAAAAACTACAGCGCTTTCCTTGATGAATTTCATCTTAGCTTCAAGAGACTGATTAGACAACTGGAAAGAATCAGTATGAAAATAAGTAGACGCAATATGTCTCTATTATTCAATTAAACATGTTTAAATGAATATATGCTGCCTAAATATACACATATAAAATACCTAGAGCAGTAGCGATTTAGTCCTTTCAAAGTGAACACTCTTTTGTGTCCTGTCGCACTTATCCCAGCGTTCCTTCCACTTACTAAGTGTCAGAAAATTTCTTTTTCAGACGTGGGTGATGAGAGGTTTTGACAAATAACACTGCACGAGACGTGAATAATCTACTCGCTCGTTCATTGTCAATGCGAAAATCATACAGTACACAAGTTCACAAGTAACCTCATTGAACTGTGTTTATGCATGCGTTGCAAGATTCCCTCTGACTGGTAAAGTAACATCAAGACCATGCAACCGGTTCTTGAGCTATTTAAAATGGGTGAATACATTCCTAACATACTTGTAGGTGTGTGGTGGTGTAATGATTATCAATATGTTTGAAAACAGAATCGGTGGATCAAATGTTGACTTTGCACACATGATTTTAGGAAAAGCATGTATTCACTTTCCTTTGGTTTTATCTAATTGCTAGGTATTTTGACAACATGTCTTGCTAATAGCTTAGAGGTAAGAAAGTGAACAGTTCTGCAAACTACATAATGACTTGACTTACCTAAGTTGTAGCAGCGGACGCTGTTACCACTATTGTGAGACCAATAAGAATATATCATCTCATAAAGTCTACCCTAAATCGATAACAATACATTGAACACAGAGCCCCTAAATTGACATTGAAAAAATCGAATAAAGAAAATGATAAAAATTATTGATTTTTTTTAGCGTTATCGAACTTTTACGAAATTAACGAATAATATAGGATGAGACTTAGATTGATTTTGGTATGTTAAGTAAAGATATCGTGCTTCGATAGAAATGTATAAATAAACGATTCACATACACACTGCTCTCCTTTATCTATGGGGATGTAGTCGAAGATCTACAGCGGACGCTTTAAACTGTAGGTGAAAGGTTTTCCACTTTGTTTTATTATCTCCCCCTCTAACTCTTCTTTCTCTCTTTCATATATATATATATATATATATATATATATATATATATATATATATATATATATATATATAGAGAGAGAGAGAGAGAGAGAGAGAGAGAAAGAGAGAGAGAGAGACGCAAAAGTAAGAGATAATATTTAAACAATTGTCTCTTTTTTCCAGATAATCAATAAATCTTAATTAAACTATATATTTATTAAGAAAAAGCCTTTATTAAACGAATTAATTATCAAGCTGGATTAAAACTATTAATTAAAAATTAAGATATGAAAAAGTAAGTGAACCCTTATATTTAACATGTGGTGACTCCTTTTTGAAGTCACGGCATCGCCCAGTTATTTTATATAATTTTTTAAGGAGTTTTTGGCAGTAGTGAGCGTCAATTTTTGACTATTCTTCTTGGTAAAACTCCCATAATTGCTCGAAATTACCTGGGTTTCTTTCATACACTGCTTCTTTAACTTGAACCACAGATTTGCAATTGGGTTTAGATCAGGACTGTGACTAGGCCATCCCAAGACTTGAAATTTCTTTTTTCGGACCCATTCTTTTGTAGAGTTGCTTTGATACAGTCCCGACCTAAACCCAACTTTCAAACCGAGAGCAAAACATTTTCGTTCAGAATTGCTTGGTATCTTTCAGGATCCAGGGTTTAATGAGTACTATTTTATTTGTTCCACCTGCAGCAAAGCACCCCCAAATGATAATGTTGCCGCCGCCATGTTTAACTGTTAGTAACAAATTCTTCTCAAAAGCCATTTTAGGAGTTCGCCAGACATACTGCTTATCATTCCGTTATGTCAGGTATTCTCTATAACAGATGTAGTTTCGTCAAGATAAGATAACTCTCCTATAGGTATAGCGATACTGCTTTTTATACAGTACCTCATTTACAAATCACTACATCTCCCTGAACCTAAGAGGTTTTATACCTTTAGTTGATCGTTGACTTCTACGAACAACCCTGGGAGAATTAATCCGTCTCTCAGAGTGAGTCTCTTTATTTATTTTTAAGAGATATCTTGGACTTAACTGATTCTCCTCATTTGAATCATCATGATATCTCCAGCCACACTCATCCCCAGATTGTTCCTCACTACTTACTAGATACATTAATTCTCTCCTCCTTCTTCACTTTCATATCTTTGGTGGTCTTCCGGATCATTCTCAGTACTGGATTCATTCATCCTTTATTACGTCGTTAGTTCTTCTGCTTCCTCTTCCTCTTCTTCTTCCTTTTCCATAACTTCATGCTGTCTTGTTTTTCTAAATTGGCCTTCGTGAGCCAGTATGCCCTGTCTTTTTTTGTTAACACAGCTTTGTTAAATTCCTTCTGCACCACAAAATTCGCCTTTTCAAAACTTGAATACTTGTTCTTTTTGCTGCAAATGACATGGTAATCGGAGCTCTTATTTGTCTTCTCATCAATTCGGATGAGCTTTGTCTTCTGCCTGCATGCGGAATAGCTCTATAACTTAGGAATAGTCTGGGTAAATAACTCTATATATCACAATCCACTGGAAAGAATGCTTTCAATCCCATTTTTACCGTTTGCACCATTCTCTCCGCAATACCAGTTGAATGTGTGTGGTAAGGCGGTGTTTTGTATGGAATGCAGCCAATACGTTTTAACCATGCACATAAACTTTCTTCACAAATCTCAGATGCATTGTCACAGACCAAAGTTTTGGGAACTTCATTTCTCGAAAACACTATCCTCAACACCAATTTCACTGTAGTGGCTTTTCTATCCACGACTTTAATAATTTCAGGTCAACCTGAATACAAGTTGACTAATATCAGAAATAGTCCTATACTTTTAATGTAAACATGATCCATATATACTCGTATTCATGGTCCAATTTCCTTTGGCCACGAGTGAATTTTAGTTTGCTTAAATTTCTTTATTTCTGCACACTTTTAGCATCTTTTAACATACTCTCCACGTCTCTTGAATAGCCTGGCCATCATGCTTGCAACTTTAACATCATTCGCGTAGCCAATATACCTCCATGTATATCATCATGCACGGCTTTAATTACTTCTTTTCTCAGAGACTATGGAGGTACTATGATATCTGCATTACATATAATTCTTTTTTCTATTGTTAATTTGTGTCTTGACTCTTTATACGGCCTCTTAGCCATAGAGAAATTACTCCATAGATTTCTCTTTATTCTATCCATAACAACATTGGATCCTGCCTGGTTCACAACCTAAGCCAATTAAAGGGTAATACGTCCATTTCTATTTAGTGCAAAATCCTATCACAATTTTCACTTGAGACAACATTTTTAATCTCAAAGTTTAACCGAGAAAAATCATTCACATGCAGAATAGTATTTCCTTTAACATATATGATGTCAAAATCGAACGCCATAAACATAATCACCCATCTTAATAACCTGGCAGATCTAACCCTAGAAATCGTGGGAGTGATGGTAAGGCGAGGGAAGGCGTCCCTAGCACCTCCTCTCCAAAATCGTGTCCTCTATCAACACGCGGAGTGGGAAAACCAACCTCAAGGCGTGTTTGGTGACTCACCAAGTATGACATTCCTAGCCACCCATGACACGGACATTGGGCACAGATATTATGTCAACAGAGATTGTTGACATAATGCTTGCGACCACCCCACAACAGGGAGTACTCGATTGCCTTCTTATGCTCCTTACAGAGAGGAAGTACAGACAAACGGTAAATGATGAGAAGAAAGACGTAAGTGGCATATGCCTCAGCTTTACCCTTCAAGGACAACCGCCTTCGGAGCCGAGTCCGGACCGATGTTTCAAACTGTGCCTGTACCTCTGACCAATTCTTCTCCAGACGTAGTTAATCTTGTCTCCCGTAACCTTTTCGTACTGTTCAAGCGGCTTCTGTAACACCTCAATCTCGCTGCGGCAAGACACGAAAATGAATACGTCATCGGCTTAAGCGGAAACCCTGGATTGAGCCCCACCAGGAACATTGATTCCATGTAGGGCCGGACTGCTCGTCCCGTCCTTCAGACAGCGAAGGAGAGGCTCCAACGCCAAAGTGTAAAGTACGGGCCACATTGGGCAAACCTGATGAACCGACCGAGACAACTCAAAAGCGCGCGACCGCTTTCCGTTCACCTGTACCACAGCACTGGGGGAACGATACAGGAGGTTAATCTACCTGCAGAAATCGAGTTTGAATCCAGTGGCCTGCAGGACAGCATCCAGGAACCGATAGTCGACCCTATCAAATGCCTTGGATCGATCCAAATTGATCATCGCTCCTTGCCCGCCCTCTTTTACACCTTCTAGGATCGTGCAGATTAGATGCAGGTTGCTTTGAATTGTTCGGCCCTTCGTCTGCTCGGGTTCCAACAGAATCTCGGCAACTGACTGCAAACGCTCCGTCAGGATCTTGGCCCAAATCTTTAACTGCCGACCCTCCTCAGTGACAAGCAGATTTCGCCCTCTGGGATCTCCTCCATCACAGCGAAAGCCGGGGAAATTCAGCCAAATAGCTGCGAAAATTTTCTTCGCTGAAACCATGCTCCTTGGTAAACCGGTACTCGAAATGCCACTGAAACTTCTCGCACATGTCATCGGTCAACCTGAGAGTATGCCTCTCGATGTTATCGACCTCCCGAATGTATCAATCGAAACCTCGACGGAGCTATTCCTTGCTCAATTCAGCGCCCATGATTCACATCTTCATTAGAGATCTTGTTTAACCTATACCTAATGACCTGACCCTGATAGCGCTCGCTAGTCGTGCGCTACAGAGCCTACCTAGCTAAACCTATAAAAGAGAATCCTCCAGCCCTCGCCCGAGACAGACTATCCTTAAGAGCCTTTACCTTTTTAGACTTATCTAGGGCGAGCCGTTGGCTATATTCGATGGTGAAGGAACTGATGCGATCATTAAGCCTCTCCTATCACTTATTCCCAATAACCTTCTAACTAGTTCCCGCTACACTAATCTAATTAGCTGTTGCCGGAAGTACCGCCTGTCCAGTAAAGACAGATTGAACTTCCAGTGTTCAGCTATTCTTGGCCTAGCACCTAACACCATCAGGTACAGACAAGTTTTTGATCTGTATAGCCTAACCAGCCCTTCTTACTAACATTCTATCCGGGTAGCTGGCTATCTGGGTAAACGGTCACCTAAGTGCCCGCGTCCACATCTTCTGTCCAGGGTGATCGACCTGGTATCTATCGATGAGACAAAACTCGCCATCAGATCAACCAAGCTACAATCACCCGACCTCCCTCTAGCTCTCCGCCCACTCTTTATGACGATGGCATTCCAGTCGCCCGTTAAGACTAAGCGCGACGAATCCACCAGGAACGGTCCTAAATGACGGAAAAACGACCGTTTGGTCGTTGGACGCATAAACCGCAACGATCCGAAACAAACTTACTCTTCATGGAAATATCGGACACGATCAACCGCCCCCACCCTGCATCGACATTAACAAGGTCTACACTCGCACCCAGGGTTCGTTTAACCAGCAAGGAAACACTTCTGGTCAGTCAATCCCCGTATGCTGAATAGACAACAAAGTCGCTAGACAGCACATGAGCATCAACCTGGCAAACAATGTATGTCTTCTCGATCGCAGCGCCATCTACCCCGAAGGACAAGAGATCACGAAACAGGCGGGCAGCGTTACTCCGATCCATCAAGCCCCTCGCATTCAAGCGGGATATTTTGAGATACATTTTTCAAGTTGGATTCCCTAGTTACAGACTGGGAGGAAATCTGCAGGGGTAAGGACTCCGACGGTTTATCCTAGGCTACCTTGTGCCCATCTATGACGTCATTCATCCATCTAGGACAATTCCGCCGACATTCGTGGGATATGTTAGCTTAAGAACCCTATATAAAGAGGGATGGAGAATTACCGGGACCCTCCCTGTATAGAATTAAGGCAATTCTTTCAACCCCGGGGTCATTCGAATTTCGGAGAAGGCGTCTTTCTCCGTATCCCTTATCCATGTTATTACACCTGGGGTCTTAGGGAAATTACGGCGTACTCCACTGACTTCCCGTCGACAGAGGCTACTTTAAATAATGGACCCAAGAGGGCCTTTTTCTGAGTGGAAAGGTTCTTTTCCAGATCCCGCTTGTCTATCTGACAGACCTTTGCCCCTCCGCGGAAATGTTTCTTTTCCTTTGGACGGGTTGGGAGAGATGAATGTAGAAGAGACGGAGCCTTAGAAAGATAAGGAGAAAGGCTCCTTGATTTGGGGGTAGTATCTTCAATTTTTGCTGGCAAAGCCGGGACGGATTGGGATTTTGGTTTTGTCCATATCCTTCTTCGTCCAGCCCGCTTCCTCTTGATAGTTTTTTCCTCCACTTCTTCCACCCACCTTCTTCAAAGTGGAGGATCAAGGTGGAGGCATTTCCTCTACCTCCATATCAGAGTCCGCATGTTGCTGCTTTTGCTGTTGTTTTTGCTGCTGTTGTTGCTTTTCTTGTTTCAGCTGTTGTTGCTGTTTTTCCTGTTGCTGCTTTGGTTGTTGCTGTTACTTCTGTTTTTGCTTTTGTTGTTGAGATTGTTTTTGTTCTTGTTGTTGCAGCAGTACCTGTTGTTATTGCTGCTCTTTTTGTTGCTTTTCCACCTGATGCTGTGGTTGATGCTGTTTTTCCTGCTCTGGTCGCTCCTGGGGTTGTTGTAGGACATCCTACTGGGGAAGAGGGCTTGCCGTCTCCCATCCTCTCAACACATCCTTCCAAACACCGAAGCCGCAAGAACCTTGCCAGACTCTTCCACCGCTTCTGCTGATGTGGCGCCGTGTTCTTACCGGGCCACACTTTTGACATGTGCTCCGAGGTACCACACGACCAGCAGTAGGGTCGGCAGCCTTCTACAACCATAGGCATCCTTTTTTACCGGCACATTAGAATGTTGGGGACTTCTGAAAATCTTTGCGAGTCATTGTTACCTGGAGAACAAAGACCTCGGTAGCAATGCCCGCTTTACTTATTATTGCTGAGACGTCCTCTACTTGTCCGTATCGGTCGAAAAAGGCTTCCATCCGGTCCTCGGTCATATCCACAGGTACCCCATGTACGGTCATCCTTGCCTTTCGGCGCCCATATATTCGATCTGAGAACGAACTGTTTTCGCCGTTAATAAAACAGCTGCCTGGATTCTTGCTCTGTAGGCAGCAAGATGTCCCACATAGCCTTCGATCTTCTAGTCAGTATCTTTGGCCCAATTTCCAGGCTCTTTAGCGCTTTCTCCATTGTTTCCCTGCTGACCCCAGTTGTCGCGGAAAATTCCGTCATGGTGATCGGCGCACTACTACAGCCAAATAATTAAAAAGTTCGCCCCAAATCGCTTAGCACACAAGAATTAGATACACCCCTTAAAAACAACAACAATAAAGATTAAAACAATTAAGAACAATTGCAGCAAACTAAAAGAAACATAAAATATTAATCAAAATCAAATGAAAACTAGCTTCAAACTAGATGGGTGTTACAAAATACGAAAAGAAAAGAAAACTGAAAAAGAAAAAAAAATCCAATATATTTTAATATTATTAGATAATTATCTAATTATTAATATTATATTATATAAAAACTACTCTTGATGTCCACCACAGAAGTTCCATTCTATGACCATAAAAATAACATGCGTACAATGCTATGGGGTTTCTATGGTTCTAGGACCAACGTTTAGCAACTTCTAAATGACTAACCTAGAAAATAACGTACTTAATACCACAAAAAAACTCCATTTACCTAATATATGTAGATGACATTCTCATTTTAGTCATAGGCATAGATGAAACACATGAACTACAAAAAAACTTAAAAAACCCCTCCGTACTTAATTTTACATACGAACTTAACAACGACAATAAACTCCCGTTTCTGATGTATTGATAGACACTAATAATAATACATTTACTATCTCCTTATATAAAAAAAAACAACTAGCATAAACACATGTACTCCCAACTATAAAAGTGAATGTCCTGACTATTACAAAGTAGCTAATATACGAAACTTAATAAACCGTGAAAAAGTAAACTCTTCAACAAGAAATATTTTCTATGCTGAATTAAAAAAAATATTAAACACACTCTCATTAATATTGACTTTCTTAATTACATTGTTGATGAACAAATTAGACGAGCTATTGGGAATATTAACATAAACATAAATATAATAAGTCCTCAAATAACTCTAAACATATCAAACTACTATACCGTAATCAAATGCATTTGAACTATATGCAAAGGGGAAATTCTAAAAAGACACATAGACACAAATATACACCCCACTGACCCAAGTAATAAAATAAAATTAATTATATACTATACTAAATGTAATACAACCAACCTAGTTATTCATCTTTTCCGTCAACTCGCGTCTTATAAAAGACCAACATCGTATATCATTTTAAATGTCCTTTGGGAGATTGCATCTCTGATAAAAATGTTAATACGTATGTTGGTTTTGCAACAACGACGATGACGAGAAGGCTTACGTTTCACTTGAACGATCATAGTTCAATTTCAGAACATTTAAAGGAACACTCACGTCCACAGTCACAGTTTAGACAAATATTAATCGATAATGCATCAGTTTTCCATCAAGATAATAATTAGTAAAAACTTAAAATTCTGAAAGCCCTTTATATAAGAGTATTTCGGCCAAAAATAAAGTAAACTATGAGTATAGCAACAAAGTTCTTAAATATTCGTAGCAGCAAAGTGTTAAAAAACCTTTTAAATTTAATTTTTTTTATACAAAAACATAAAATAAGTTACCTCCCTTGCATAGAGGTAAAATATATTTTGCATTTACGGTGTTAACGCATAACACATCCATAGATATACAACTCCTGAATATGGTCTAAAATCAGATTGAAAGTACTTGGCAAAAAAAAAAAAAGAATTATTTCAAAGAAAATTTTGAAATTCTTCTTATTCAATTTTCTACAGCCACCAAGAAACTAATTCGTAAACTTGAAAGGATTAAAACTAAAATAAATAGACATAAATGAAAATACTGGAATAAACGTTATGTGACGAATAAAAGATTCATTACAATTCTTTAGCAAATTCAGCATAAGATTTTGTGGCTTTCCGTAGAAGAATTTCCCCTTTTTACTTAAAGGAAGCATTTTTATGCCTTCTTTTTCGTAAAAACGAATTGCTAGCATCACTACACTTGCGCCTTGCGAATGAATTATTTATTTCTGGAGTTGATAGCGGGTAACTGAAACCAGAGATAAAGGAAAGATTGTGGGATATTTTTTAAATATTGTTTATTTTAGGGAATGATATTAAATTGTTCCATATGATTGACGGGTAGAAGTGATTAATGATTTGACCCTCAAGATTGATTGAAACATGTACTATATTGTGTAATTTGCTATTCTAATTCTGACTGTGGCGACCTTGAACATAATAGCAGTAGCATCTCTAAAATAAAATTCATATCAGCAGCAAATCTTGAATATAAAAACACGTGAACCATAAAGTAACTCTCTCTCTCTTCCGGGTTTTTCCTATTTCGAACTGGTGTCATGAACTTTCCACGGAGAAGCTAAGAGGGCTGTGAACGCTACACCCATAAAACACACAAAGTAAATTTCCGTTATAACATATTCATGAACATTTCGTTGTGTATACAATTTACGTCTAACAAAAGAAACTCTTGTTTTAAACTTTCCTATTGTTAATTTGTTTAATAAGTGTTCATTGTAAATCAGTTGGTCTGTTATTTTGTGCATGTACTCTTTTCACTGCCATTATTTTATGTTCTAAAATATTCTATGATAAAATACTTTATGAACTTTAACGTCGACCCATAATAACAGTTAAAATAAATATATATTTTTCTCTTTCATAAAGCTTCTTAGAAAGTCGTGTAATAACGGGAATAACCTTCCAAGTTACTCCATTTCATTTTCGTCATTTTTCTTTCTTTTCCTCAGCACCCAATTGACCGAATTACTACTATTCAAACAAACAGAGCGAGCCTACTAAATTATTTAATTTTTTAAGAAAGTTGGTGTTTGAGGTAAATAGGAAATTATCCCGTTAATAAATAGTAATAAGAAAAGAAAAAAATATTTTTACGAAATGAGCAACGTCTCTGCCCTATTCTAAATCTCCATATCGTGTTATATATTGTTTTCCATTGAGAATATTTCTCAGAATATTTTTTCAAAAATAATATTCTATAGCATTAAGTGATGAATAAAAAATATTTTTACGTGCTACAACTTTTTTTTACTGTATATGCATGCACATTTATTTTTTTACAAAAAAAAAAAAAAACTTTGAAAATATACCTGTATTCTATAACAATAACCCGGAACTCTTGGAAGCCGTTTTTCTGATGAAAAATGTTTCATCACAAAAACAAAAATTTACTTGCATAGTTTCTGCATTACCTCAAGAAACAGCCACGTGTCTACGGATCTCTTGTCAAACCAACTCCTACGACAAATTAAAAAGGCAGCTAATATTCCGAACTTCGCTATCTGAGAGGAGGAGACAATTATTGGAAACTGAAACATTTGGAGCTAGAAAACTATCTCAACTTATGCGTCGTTTACAGTCTCTGTCCGACAATATACTGGATGATAGTGTTTTGCAACACATATTTATAGGAACGCTGCCACAAATGGTGCAGGTATCCTTAACGACAATGGGAGAGAATGTACCCATGAATAAGCCGTGCGATACGGCTGATAAATTGACGGAAGTCACGACCCAAGACAACCTAGTTGCAAGTGCACGGACTCCGAATGATGACATCACCCAAATATAGGAGGAAAATAAATTGTTGAAAAGGCAAATAGGTGAATTAATTAAAAAAAATTCAACAATTGCAGACACCAGCATCGCAGATCATCGAGAAGCAGACAACAATACAGGAGCAAGTTAAAAGGAAAGAGCGATATCTGTTATTACCACAAGACATTCGGTGACATGAGTATAAAAAGCACAACTCGTTGCAATTACAAGTCCCAGAGAAATGAATAAGCCAACAATCTTCATCATCGGGACACGTTGGCATTTCAAACTCAACATAACTGACAGAAATTCAAAAACAATATTATATACTTCAACAACACTACACAACATGTTGCCTATGGTCATTCCAAGCTAGTAATTAAACTTTCTTTATCAGCTTGTTTCCAAAATGTCCGTTATAAAAATTTTGACGAATGTCACAGAAATTAAAATAAACGAACCCGTTCCCAATCTTAGGCCATAATCTTTATTTTTGTAAGGATATTTTTCTTCTGGGTAGCTGACACAAACCAGATGTTTTCCTTGCTCTTTGTCCAGAACAATTTAGATGTTATTTCGGTGACCACCCGTTTTCTTAACCGACAACATATGTTTTTCTATTTTCCAGGACCGATATCTTCGATGATACATTGTCTCTTTATTATCGACAGGAAGTGGGGAAGGACTGGTAATCTTGGTTTTTCTCATTTTTACTGAATTCCGTCTAGTTAAAATTGAGTTCGATTCTCCTTGGAACTGTTCTTGATTCCATTTTATTATTTTAAAACATAATTTTAACGCATTTGGTTTTTTTAATTTTTTTTCTTAATTTTTCAATCCACTTTCCTGAGAATTTTAAAAATTATCATTCAGTTAATAGTCTCTTTTCTCTTCCTTTTTGCTTTTTTTTTTGTTTGCTTAACTCCTTGGGGTTCCAGTGTCACACATGTCCCATTCAGTGATATCAAATTTTATTGTGATATTTTACAAACACAGCTACGGCCCTACACACCACCAAAGTTGAGACGACAAATATTTCAACACTTCCATGAATTGTCTCATCCAATCAAATGTGCAAATATGCAGCTGATTACTGAATGTTTTTTCTAGCCAAACATATCAGTTGAAATAAGAAATTGGACACAAACTTGTTTAGCGTGCCAGAATAACAAGATACACAACCACACAAAATCACCTGCAGGGACATTCAGCACACCTGATGAAAGATTCACTAATATACGTCAACATTATCGGACCTTTTTCATGTTCTCAGGGATAGACATATATCCTTGTGACGAATGCAAGCCGACATATAACACCCATCCACTTCCCACACCATGACCTAAATCACACACAGGCGAGTGATAAAAATAGATTCAGCAGAAGCAGCAAGCGGCAATGCGATTGGTCAAGAGAAGCCAATCAGCAAACAGGAAATTAGGCGCCAAAAAGGAAGAGACGCACGTGATGACTCTAGAAAATTAGTAGCAAGCCAGCCGTTGACGAATAAAGTCACACCAACTGCAAACTCCAAACAATAAGCTGAGACCGCACGTTCCCCGAGGCGGGGAAGAAAACCATGTTCCAGTGCCGAGAATGTGAGAAGTGTCCAATGCAGTAGGCCTTTGCAATTCAGATATCGTCATCTTAAGAAGGAATCCTGAATTCCAACCCAAGGCGGAAGACACGGTCCAGATCGAGAATCTAACCTTCAGTCCTCAGAAAGAAAGATAGAAAAAGACTGTTATCGAAATTGCCCGTTAAACCACAAAATAGCAGATAAGTTCTTATATCCCATACCAGATATTATTGTAGCTTGCAACAGTACAATAACATTATGTTCGTGCAAAACACCATTACATATGTAACACCAGATTACTAATGTTATCCCCTTTCATATGATGAGTTCTGCATTCGTTATTGCTCATCTTCTCCCAACTCTAGTTAGACGCAACATTTCATGTTATTCTTTTATCCATTATTATCATTTGTCCCATGTTCTTTTTTATTAAAAATATTATATTGTTAACATCTGTTGTTTCGTTCGTCTCTGGTCTACGGTCGAATGTGTCATTTAGGGGACCCGGGAAATTTAAATTCAATTAAATCCTAATTGAATTAACATTTTTTTTTTACTTTATCTATTCTGCCGATGATACAATAATACAAGGAAAGCAACCCAACCCTTATTCAAGAATCCTTTAACGGAACGTTAACTGAGAAATAAAAGAAAATATCATCGTGCAGGATATATTGATCCTGACCTGGCGTTAATTATCCATACGATGATAACGCCTGGATAGGGTCTATGATAAATGGGGACTCGACGTCCGGGATATTAAATCAAACACTTAATTGCAGTGAGCGAGAAATAAAAAGAATCCCTGCACAGAGGTGAACATAAACCTAAGTATAGAACACTGCAGACTGACTGAGACCAAGCGAACAGAAAAAAAAAAAAATAAACGAAAAGAAGAAGAAAAAAAAGGCTAATATAGAGCAATTAATTAAAGAACCTACTCCAGAAAAACTGAGAGGGCTAAAAAAAGACGAAGTGTTGGAAATAGGAAGAAAACTAGAGCTGGAAGTCAGAGGATCAATGAGAAAAATGGAAATCATGAGGAAGATAACGGAACACGTGGTCGACAACGTCACATTCGAGGAGGAAACCGTGGAAGACTTTCCAAGAGAAGAAGCAAATATGTATTCCGCACAAATGGAGCTAGAGAAAGCTAGAATCTTGGCGAGAACCGAAATAGAGAAAACAATAATCGAACAAGAGATGAGATTAAGAGAAATGAATATAAGACAAAGCAGCGACGAAAATAGGTTTGAAATAACGAAACAAGTGCACCTCCTACCTAAATTTGCAGAAAGGGAAGTCGAGGAATACCTAGAACACTTTGAGAGAACAGCCATAAATATGGAGTGGCCAAAAAGATACTGGTCGATGTTATTACAAACAGTATTGACAGGAAAAGCCCAAAAGGCGTGTTGTGGACCCGACAGCGGTGCAGATCTGGCTTACGAAAATAAGGCCTTGTGCCAGACACTACACACTACTACCGAATCCACAAACAAAGTAAAAAAAAAGAAAATATAAAGACGTGCTCTTTCCACCGTACAAACGTACAAAGTGAAAAGAAGTAGACAGGCAAAACAACGAAAGGTTAAGAACAAACAAATTTTATTAAAGTTTAACAAGTAAATTTGTCTTCAATGAAGACCTTCAGTAAATGTACTGGAAATGTAGTTGAAAAAGAGGCCAAGTAGATTGTCTTCAGTAAGGTTACTGGAAATGTTGTAGAGAATGAAATTTAATTGTCTTGAGTGTAGACCTTCAGTAAGATACTGGAAATGGGGTAGTTGATAAAAAGGTAGATAAAGTTCCGCGCCAAAATTTAAATCCAAGATGGCTATGGCGGGGAAAGTTCTTCAGGAAGAAAGTCAGAAAGTCAGTTGTAATGCATAATAAACATACGGCAAGGGAAAAATACTCACTGCGAGAGTTTATAATTGTGAGTGCATGTAATTCTTTTTTAGGTAACAGGTTCAGAAAATACAGAGTTCGAAGAATGTGAACTGAAGGACAGAGTTCGAAGAATGTGAAAAATGCTTGCTCTTCAAGTTGAAGGATTCGAAATTTCCTGGAAGTTGGCGGCTCGGTAAAGATGTTAGCCTCGGAACGAAAAATCTGTCATTGCATAGTGACAACCGTGTCGTATGTGTTAAGGTAAAGCGACGAGCCATGAGGTCTAGGCAAGGTTTGCCGAATAAAAATATCTCTGTCAGTATATATGGGTTTACCGGCGAGAGACAAGTGACAAAAACACTGATACATCTATCCATCAAACTTGAGCTGTACATCAGTTGATATGGTTCTTGGCACATCATTCACTTTATTTGGTCAATATTGTGAAGACAAATCAAAGATTTTACCCACAACAACATTTGTACAGGACTTGAAGACAGAATGTCAGCATTACTAGGCGGAAAACAAACAAAAAATATACCTACCATCAGTAAATATATATTTATAAGAAATGACGGTGTAACAAAACCTTAGAGTCCAAACTATTAGGTCATCTCATAAGTAACTTTTTGTTAAAATGAACGAAATTTAAAGAGTATTTTATAATGTCTAATGGAGCTGAACATTATTTTTATGTTTAGATGCATTTAAACTGATCAAATTTTATTTCAGAGAACAATAAAATTAAATTTTGTTTGATTAAAACCCTGCTAACATGGATGTACCCAAGAATCATTTGAGGCACATAATGCTTTATGAGTTCAAGAAAGGAAACTCAGCAGCCGAAGCGGCTAGAAACATTCACTCAGTTTATGGAGAGGAATGTGTGAATGAAAGAACTTGCAGAAGATGGTTTGCCATATTCAGAGGTGGAGATTTCACCCTTGAAGATGAAGATCGAACCGGACGTCCAGTTGAGTTTGATGAAAAGCTTCTTGAAGCAGCCCTTGAAGAAAATCCTGCTTTATCAGTTGAGGAATTGGCAGTAGTTCTCAGTTCAAACCATACAACTGTTCATCGTCATCTTCAACAACTTGGAAAAGTTCCTAAACTTGGAAAATGGGTGTCTCATGAATTGTCTGAAAACAACCTCAAATCCCGAGTTTACATCGCTCTTCTCTCCATTCTCGCCAACTTGTTTCACCTTTTTGGATAGACTTGTGACTGGCGACGAAAAATGGATCTTTTATCGAAATGTTAAGCGTCGTAGACAGTGACTTGGTAAAGGGGAAGGACCCCAACCACAGCCGAGAAGGGAACTTCATGGGCAAAAGGTTCTTCTTTCAATCTGGTGGGATTGCCAAGGAATAATCCACTTTGAATTCTTACCACCTAATGCAACAATTAATGCTCAAATATACTGTCAACAACTAGAGCGTTTGAACCAAGCTTTGAGGAAAAAAGACCTGCTCTAGTGAATCGAAAACGGGTGATGTTTCATCAGGACAATGCGCGACCACACACAGCAAGAATCACGTCACAAAAGATTGGCTGGGAGAAAAGTCCTCATCCACCTTATTCTCTCGACTTTGCTCCTTCAGACTACCATTTGTTTCGTAGCTTACAGAATCATTTGGAAGAAACAGCTTTTGTAACACAGGAAGATGTTAAAACTGACATTTGTGAGTTCTTCGAATCAAAGCCAAAAGAATTTTACAGTAATGGAATTAGTAAGCTTGTTAATAGATGGAAGGAAGTCATAGATAATCAGGGAAAATACATTGTTGATTGAATCTGTAATTAAATGTAACATTTGGTCACTTGTTTTCTTTATTCAAAATTCGGACAGAACTTATGGGATGACCTGATACATAGGCCCATACCAAGTATCAGTAAAATGAACAAGTACTTCACCATCGAAAAAATGGGGAAAATGATAATATTGCTAATTAATTGATTAATTGATTAAACCGGATTATGTCAATAAGCAATTCTTTCAACAACCTCAAAGCTTGATCATTCACACTTAAAGCCTGCACAAACGACGGATGAACAAAAGTTCAATAAAGCAGACGACGCTCCACCAGAAGCAACAACAAAGAAGAATATTGCAACAAGGTCTGGAAGATAAGTACATCGGTCACAACTTTACATAACATACTTTAGATATTATTTTTACATATCACTAGAAATAAATTTCGAATGATCTGGAGTGGCCTTTGTAGTGTCCATAAAAATACATAGATACAAATCAATTATATTGTCACTGTGTCGTATCCATGAAAAATAAATAAATAAAAATTAATTAGAGTGTCAAAAATAATTATAATAAAGTAATTATAACAATTATTATTTATAATTAATTCAATTATTCTAAACCGGTGAGAATCGACTCCACTTTTCTCCTCTACATAAACGCAAACACGTGACATTCTCATTATCGGACAAGCATTTCACACGAGTAGGTCGTTAACACGCGCGTCAACGAAAATTTCATCCCCTTTTCTGTTTTCAGGCCATAATAGTAATATTTATCTTTTAGCACTCAACAAAAATTCAAGGTAAGAAAACCCAAGACACTTCTTGTATTTTTTCAACTAAATTATCTGGACATTCATTAAACACATCTATATACATATATATGTAAATAAACATACAAAAAAGAATGTGTACACTTTGAATATTCTTTATTTTATCCTTCTGTCGGATTCTGATCTATATTTGATCTACACTTGAACCCAAACTCACAATTTTACTCATTATTACTGTCTTTCGTTTTTTCATCACCACACAACAACCAGATAATAAATAATACTAGTTGTATTGTTTCCACACCTTGCTGTTTCTAATTTTTACAAGTATTTTTGTAGATATAAATAGTAGGGGGTTTATAATTATTTACTTAGATTTATAACTCCCATATAGCTTGAATAATTGCTTCAATGCCTCTAGCAAAGGATACATATATATTCGTCAACATTTTTACAGGTGTAAAATGCTATTTCTCGTGGCTGAATTCTATAACTCTTCAAGCTTGCATAGATTCTTCTGACAAACTCTTCTCTTTCGTTCTGTTTACATTTCCTCAATGATGTTTAAGTCAAGCTTCTGGGCTGACCGATTTTCAATAAGCTGGCATCACTTGAACCATATTTTTTTTATATATCCTCAAAGCATCAAACACTTGCCGCCAAACTTCACTGTTTTGTCTTATGTTGGAGGAGGTTCCTGTTGAAATCGCGCCATGGCCGCCAAAACTGTTTCTCAACACTACTTCTAGTTATACTAAAATCAGTGGAAACAATATTTTGCACATGTAATTGACCGGTGTAAGGAAATGGGAAATAATTTCAACAAGGTAATATTTTATTTTTTTTATAACTGAGTAAAAAAAGAGAAATGCGCCGAATATAAAAGAAATAAAACATTGAAAGTTAGGAATTGTGTGTGTGTGTGTGTGTGTGTGTGTGTGTGTGTGTGTGTGTGTGTGTGTGTGTGTGTGTGTGAATAAAGTTCAGTTACTAGGAGAGATACATACTCAAAAACAAGGCCCCGGTGATGTCACTAAAGCATTCTGAAAGATAAAGAGAGAGAAGAAGGTGAAGACAAGAAGTGTCCCATTTTTATAAGTGCTTGACATCGCTACCTAATGACTTTTTGACAAAAGTGTCAAAGCTATGTGTGGATAACCAACACATATAACGTAGATCGTTTAATTTTCCTGTAGGCCTTCTGACAAATTCTCACTTATTTATTATTGTATATGATCTTCTTCAAAGCATCTACATACATAATTCATATCTCTTTTGATCAACTTAATCTTGCTTTCAAATGCTTTTTGTTTAATGTTTGTTTCTTAACTGAAATGCACCCCTTCAGTATGTGTTCTCCATGGATGCGCTTAGAAGTATTTCCTGACACCAAATTATGCAATTATCACATTCATCTATCATTTGTATTGTAGTCTACTTTTGGTTGAGCTCTAGCTGTCCTGATCAGCTTCCGTACCATCCCAGAGGTGCAGCTTTTGAGGGCAACCACATCTTGGTTGATCCAAAACCCCTCCAATGTCTTGAAACTTCGAGAGGATTTTTGAAATGCCACTTTTTAAAATCAAGAATATCAATCTTTTTTCACTATGATTTCAAGCAATGAATGCAGGAATTCAATGTAAGGTTTTGCAATATATTCAGGAAAATATCGATTTAAGATTTCAGAAAAGAAATTTTTACATAACATAATTTACCGTGGAACGTCGAAATTGTTGCTGCTCACTACTATTTGTAAATCCAAAAACATCATTTTTTCTTTCCAAGCTTACACTGTCATATTCGTCATCAAAATCAGTGTCAACCTACTTGAAATTTGGAATTTTTTTCACATCGTTTACATGTCGCGTGTACACGACGGGTTTACGCAGCTTTTGAACAGTTATGGTTGATTATTTTATGTCAGTGCATTTAGGGGTGAATTGGGGTTGGCTGTTCGGTTTTTGTTTTAATTCTTTTTTTTTTTTGGTTGGGGGAGGGGGTATAAAACTCTCCATTCCAGAAAGGAGCCATTCAAAGACGAGGGTAGCGGTTTTGGAGGCAGCATGTTTAAAGAAGGCTGAGAGAGGATTTTACGCTATGTAAGATCTGAAGCTGTCTCAGAGAAAAACCGTGCAGAGAAAAACCGTTCTATGGAACAGCAAAGTAAGGTTGAATAGAAAATTGTGTAGAAACTTTATTCTATTTCTTTTTTCCCGTAAGAGCATATGGTCTTCTTGCTCAATATCACACTGTTTTGCTTTAATTTTTTTTATTAAAGTATTCTTGCGTTTATCATCAGTGTATTTTACCCGTTTATGTTGATTTTTAACAGTCTCAATAGTAATGGTAGGGATCTTGTTTCGCAGAGGTCGACCAAAAAGTAGTTTAGCTGGAGACACCTGAGTAGACACGTGCGGCGTATTAAGATATGCCAGTAAAAATTAGAAAATTTGTGTCCTCCAGTTTCGTCCTTTGTATGCTATAATGTAATGGCTTTACCAAGCGTTCTATAAAATCTTTCTATCTCAGAAATTCCTTGAGGGTGGTAGGGTATCGATCAGTGGTGCTGAATACCATTCCGCTTACAAAATTGGTTTATGTCTATACTATATAAGTTGAGAGCATTATCTATAACAATGACTTCAGGGTATTCAAATCTAGAAAAGGTCCGATTTAGACAACTTTAAATAGTTGTTGCGAGTGTAGCTCTAATTATATGGATTCAGGCTACATAGTGCACTCATCGATTATACTCAAAATACTTTCACCCGTCGGGAATGACCCACATATGTCGATATAAATCATTTCTCACGATTGTCACACGGTTTTTGAATGACAAGATGAGTTTCCCTAAGTAGACGTGATTTATATGTAACGTAAGTTCATTTCTTATATTTGAATAAGGTTTTATTATGTTTGTTTTTGGCCACACATTGTTCTAGAAATTTCTTGGGGATTAGTATCTGCCAGAGAATACTGAGTCACTTCTGATAGAGATACATTTTTCGGTCAGCCGATGAGCTAAAGCGTTCACTGATAATGGCCGTCAATATCAAGTATGTTCCATCAACTGTTGGCTGCTGTGACTTTTACAGTTTGTCAAAAAGTCTGGTGACTGATCTTAAACGACTAGAAATCTGCTGTAGGAGTTGGTATAACATGGCTAACGGCGGCTTTGACGGTGATGTAATGAGGGAAACGACTACTATTTTCATTTAACAAATACAAGGTAATATAAAAAAATACAAACTTAAAAAAAAAACCGCGGTGATGATGGACGATTATAACTTAAGACTTGGGCTTTTACTTGCTTACTCTGGGCGTCTAATTGTTGGTTTTAAATTGGTACATGATCATGGGTTAAGGAGGTAGCCTAGTCAGCTCTTATGCACATTCTGATTCAAATCTAAGTGATAACTCTTTCTCGGAGTTCTTCCGTAAACTTTGCTGAACTACTCTGGAGTCTGTTGATCTGTTCCGCCCGACTTGAGGTTCTACTCTGTTCGACTTGCGGACCTGTTCTCCCTGAAAGACTCAAAATGCCCGGTTTAAATAATACTTCGACCCAAACCGGGTTGGGGTCAAACTGGTATAGAAATATCAACCATTCCTTTGTCTCAACTGAGATTTTCCAATTTAAGGCAATTATCCAGCCCTTTAGTGGCAGTGAGAGGGTTAATCCACCTATCAGTCTCCAACTTGCCTTCTTCGGCATCTCTGATTTCCACTCGTAGCTTCCTCTTCCTCTTCTTCCTCCAACTTCCTTAGAACCAACCTGTTACTACTCTCTTTGGGGTGTCACTCTAAGGACCGTAACAAGGTGTGGTCTGAACTTTAACTAAAAGCTAACCATATCAACTATAGTAAAAAGGCTCTTCACCGACTTTAAATTTTAGGGGAATTCAATTTATGGAAAACATCACCTCTTGAAAAAATTATCATCCGGTTTCTGCTGGACACCAGTAAAAGCAAGAAATGGCTGTATGGATTTATTTTATGGAAAAATCAAATCTCCAGAAAAAGATAAAAAATATTTAATTCTCTTTTCTTTCAGGCCACATGCAACACTTCCTTTAATTATTATCTTTAAGTGAAAAATGATTATCCAAATCAGCGTCATGTTTTAAGCCTCAACGAAACAGATGTTTTTCATCAATCTTGACCACCCGAAATTGCTTAATGAAAAACGACTCTCTGACCGGACAACGGTTACTTTCGACATGATTTTAATATCCACTTAGAAATCTACATCCTTGTCTATATCCACTACAATTTAATCTCGACCAGTGGGTTTAAGTGTATCCAGACCGGAACACTGCAGTCAAGATTCAAATGTTATCTCAACCTGAAATAAGTGTTTTGTATCCGCCTGATCGTGACATTATTCGCCTGTAGTCGATAATGTCACAATAGTATAGGCAATTAATTGATTTAAATACATTTCTAAAGAGTCACTTATTTGCATCTTTCTTATTAATTCAAGTGCCCAGGAATGTGTTTCATCATAAAGGAGTAACTCTATAACCGTAATCCCCATCTTAAAATACGGGTCAATGGCCTTTCTGAATGATGGTACAAAATTTTCAAAGGTTCATGGTCTGACAATATTTCAAATTGACAACCAAACAGGTATAAGTGGAATCTTTCACAGCCCCAAACAACAGCTAAAGCCTTTCTTTCAGTTTGACTGCAATGGCACTTTTGTTGAGTGAGAGTTCTACTAGCATAAGCCACAGGTCGCAAGCTATCATCCGTTTGTCTTTGGGTTAGAATTGACTATTGTCTTACTGGTCCAGCATCCAAAATTAAAATAGTCTTCAGGTCTGGATTAAAATGAGCCATCACAGTATTATTTGTGACAGCATTTTTAGTTTAATAAAACCATTCTTTTCAGCGTCAGTTCATACCCATTTAGCTCCCTTCCGTAGCAATTTTCTAAGTACTTCCTTTTCAGATGATGAATTCCTTATAAATTTATCTAAATAATTTATTAGTCCAAAAAAACTATTAAGCTCTTTAGGTTCCTTGAATTCTTTAATTGCTCGAATTTTATTCTCAGCAGCTTGAATACCCTTATTAGAAACACTATGCCGAAAAAAAACGTGATTTTTGGAACATTCATTTTTAAACTCACATTTCTCAAGATTTGTCGTGTGGTTATTTTCTTGCAAAATTCTCAAACAGGCCTTCAGATTTCGATCATGATCCTCTTAATTTACACCACAAATTAAAATATCATCTGAAATATTCACTTTTTAAGGAGGTACCTCCACTAATTCGCTGAAAAAACAGCATAGCATGATGAAAAAAAGGTCCCAAACTTAATAAAAACAAAGTTTCATCGTCAAAATGTTTGTTATTAGAGGAAAGACCAAAATATTTTATTATTATTTTATTAAATTTTTTAATAATTTCTAGAACGTTCAAAATTTTTGTTAAAAATCTTGTTTTTTTTACGTCAGCGGTTGAAGTAATAATTTACAATTAGTGTTTAGTGCTTTAGCGCCTTTTTTCCGGTGAAAAACACATGGATTTGGAAATTCTATCAAAAATCAAATAATTGTCGGATTTTAATTAAACTTTAAAGACTTATTCGCAAATTAATGAAATTATTTTTGAAATTCTTTTTCTTTTTTAGAAAATCTTTACACATGTTACACCCCGACGAAATTTCATTAAAATTCGAGAAATTAAATTTTAATCGTAATGTTTTATTAGTTAAAAAGCAGAAACACCCTTGGAGAATGGAAATCATCATTTTTTTTCAAAGGCTATTCATTTCTCGAAAATCTGCTGTGAATCGTAAAATAAAAAATACAATAAAACTGACATTATTTAATTAGAAAAGCTTTTAACTGCTTTTATAAATAAGATTTATTAAGGACACTATTGTCTTAAGAAAAACAAATTTGATGAATAATAAATCTTTTCATTTATTTTTAAATTTAATTATAATATTCTATTACAATATTTTTTTAAATT
This sequence comes from Acanthosepion esculentum, assembly GCA_964036315.1. NCBI lineage: Eukaryota > Metazoa > Mollusca > Cephalopoda > Sepiida > Sepiidae > Acanthosepion > Acanthosepion esculentum. Next base: position 54,242,453 of record OZ038492.1, on the reverse strand, counting down.
AAAAAATTCTGCAGTACTTTAATTACGTTAGGTGATATTGTTAAGAGAAAACTATAATTACTAATCAAAAATTGAATGCTTAATACAAATCATTTTACACCAAGATTTTAAAAATAATTTTAAATTTGTGTTTTATGTATATAAAATATTATGTAACGTGCTCATTTTTGAAAGTACGGTCTATCACACACGAAATTATCTGAAAATAAATGCGATGACTATAGTAAATTTAAAGTCAACATTCCAAAAATTAGATTACGGAGAATATTTTCCAACAATTTTAAGATTAAAAAATCATATAAAAAAGGCGCTCACGTCATTTTCTTAAATTATATATTACAGATAAAGTCTCCGTAAAATTGTAAAACAACAATAAAACTGTCATCACTCGTTAATATGGTTTCTGTCGATTAAAAAACACATCTACTGTTTGTTTTAAAAATCCATTTCTGTGTTCTTTTAAAGTCTCAAATCAGATTAATTATACTTTAAACCCGCTAATATTCGTCAAATAAAGTTTTAGACAAGCATATTTTATTTTTGGGAGATTTTTTAATACAAAATTGTATTGCGATAAAAGACGACGAAAAAAGGGCGCTAATCAGCTATTTTAGAAAAAGATCGATTCCAATGAATATAATTTCTGTTTGAAATAGTCCAGAGTCTTTGCTTACTGGAAATAGTAAATTTAACCCTTCAAGAAAGCTTTTTCATTTATAAAAATTCATTTTAATCCTTAGGTATCACGAATTAGTCTCTATGTTTAAACAACTCACTTATGCAATTTTGATATTCGTCAAATGCCGATGTAGCCCCTTGTACCAACCTTTTATAACGGAACAAACCAATATGAGTAATAAAGGTAGTAATGTAACGAGTTGTTTCATCCAATTCAATCTGTTGATATCCATGTTTTGAGTCAATTTTGTTAAATACCGAAAACCATTGTACTTTTCAAGTAACTCCATGAGAGTGGGTACAGGTTAGTGATTTCTTTTTTATGGCAGTGTTTGCTTTACACATATCAACTACTAATCTGATATCATTGCTCTGAGGTACTGCTATTAATGGCGAAACCCACGAGGTGGGTTCTATAACTGTCAAGCAATTCTTTCAACTTATTTTCAACGTTTTTTCGAAAATGGAAAGTAATACGGTGCAAATGTTCGGACATAGCATTTATTGTTTGATCAACATTTAATTTGATTTTGGCATTTTCCAGTCTGCTCAGTTCTTTAAATACTGAAGCAAATTTGACTAGAATAGGCTCCCGCGCTGAAGAAATATTATTCACAGTATTAACAGTGCTTGGTATGCATAAGATTCCTAATTGTTTGGCAGTTTTCCAACTCAGGATGTGACCACTATTACATGAACAGACAAGAATAAAATTTGAAATGTTATGTGTAGACTCTACAAAGAGATTTGAAATCACTCTATTTGTAAGGGAAATCGAATCATACGTAAATATTTTCTTTTCACAATTTTTTTAATTTTATATATATATATATATATATTTTAAATTATTCATACGTACTCAGATCAATTAGATTAACACTAGCACCAGAGTCAATCAGAACTAGAGTTTTTTTTCGGTCATTTTATTTTTGCTCAAAGTATTTTTTCTATTGAGCTGGATTTCTTTTCTTATAGTTTGTAAATTTCAATATTTTGTTGTTCAATTTCTTTGTCTTGTTGTTCCGTTTGTTCTGCCAATGTTTCTAGTTGAACAATGTGTAATAGTTGTTGTGGAGTTATTTCCACAATAGAACTTGTAGTCGGACTAAATGCGTCCTAAATAGGTTAAACGTACAGAAACGTTAGGAACTTGTAATAAAGTGTTACTCAGAGTAATCGAGTTGTGGTCGCTGAACACTACTCCTTCTCTCGACTACTCTTGACTCCTACTTAGTGGGATAGGTGGGAGAGTCTATTACCTAGACAAGGTGTCTTTCACTATAACACCCCCTCCTAAAACTTTACTCAGTAGGAGTAAAAGTTTTTATTTTTTTTATTTTATTTTATTTTTTTACAGACCCCCCCCCCCCAAAAAAAAACTTTTTTTAGCAACATCGTAGCGTATCTCCTACGTTTTGGATCCATTTTTAAATGGTCAGTTGCCTTTCTTTTTCTCTTGGATCGGCGTACCTCAGGTAACATCGTTGCTGGCGTTGGAAGATCAAACGTATCAAAGATCACCTCCATAGGTGTTTCTTCCACTGGAGCGCTGTCAACCACGTCTGAAGAGCGTCGTCTGATCTGGTTAATGTGCCGTCTGCACATGAATTTTTCACCTTTCACGAAGTACATCATGTTGCCAATCCGCTTTTCTATTTTTCCAAACTCCCAGAATGATTTATTCTGTTTATATACCTTAAAGTATACTTTTTCACCAGGATTATATTTCTTTACTTGAATAAATTTTTCTGTACCTGGCTTTGTCTTTTTCGGTAATAATTTGTCGAAGACAGATCTTACCCGACGAGCAAACATCACCTCGGCTGGCGATTGTGAGGCTGGTGTTGCGTTATTTGGAGTAAGTCTGTATACTTGTAGAAACTTCTGTAGAGCTTCATCTGCAGGTATTTCCCTAGCTTTCTTTAAAGCTCTTTTAAGGGTGTCCACAAATTTTTCAGCTAACCCGTTAGATCTTGGGTGATATGGAGCTGTGGTAATATGTTCGACATTGTATTCCTTGCAGAAATCTTTAAATTGTTTCGACGTAAATTGACTTCCGTTGTCCGTCACAATTGTGTCTACTACACCAAACCTTGCGAACAATTCCAGCAGGAAGTTTTTCGTACTTTGCGTCGTCGGTTTTCTTATTCTTTGTATCTCAGGCCATTTTGAGAAACTATCCACTACTATGATGTAATGGTATCCATTCAGTGGACCTGCAAAAACCACATGCAACCTAGACCATGGTAGGTCTGTTTTTGGCCAGGGATTAAATTTTACTGGTGGTGCCTTTGCAGCCAAAGCACAGCCTTTACATTTTGCCACTGCATTCTCAATGTCCCTGTCCATATTCGGCCAATAAACAAAACTTCACATTAGGCTCTTCATCCTAGTGCTACCTGGATGACCAGTATGAAAATATTTTAATATTTGTTTTTGGAGTGTGTATGGAATCACCACACGTTCTCTTTATAACAATACTGAATCGCAAAGCGAAAACACATTTGTTGTGTACTGGTCCCTCTTGGCTATTTTTTCTTTTACTTTCAAAATATACTCGTCCCTGGTGGCTTCTTTTATTTTCTCTAGAGTTACCGGAAGTTCCCGAACTGCATTACACACAGTAAATTTCAGCTCTTCTGACTTCAGTGAGGCAATTACCGTGTCTTCTAATGGTTAGCTCCTTTTAGGAATTAACCTGGACAGCCCATCAGCATAGCCAAATTTATTAGATGGTATGTACTCCATTCTGGAGTTATAATTTAGCAATATTGTAGCCCATCTTTGTAGTCGGTTTGCTGTATGCTTCGGCAAACCCTTTTTCGATCCAAAAATCGAAATTAGAGGCTTATGGTCGGTTTGTAGCTTAAAATGTCGACCGTGGAGAAAACGGTGAAAATTTGCTACTGCAAATATTGTTCCTAGCGCCTCTTTCTCTATCTGAGAGTAATTCTTCTCAGCCGGAAGTAGTGCTCTAGAAGCATAAGCAATTGGTTTTACTTGACCATTTGTCATTTTGTGTAAAATGCATGCTCCTATTCCATACGCATTTGCATCGCAAGCTACTATGATTTCTAAATCCGGATTGTAATGGGTTAAAAATAATTCCGAGGTTAACACTTCCTTTATCTTTTCAAATGCTTTCTGGCATTCATTAGTCCACTTCCAGGGTTTTCCTTTCTTTAGTAATTCATTAAATGGTTTCCGCAGATCATACATTTTAGGCCTGTATATTTGGTAATAATTAGCTAATCCCAAAAATCTTTGTAATGTGGTAATATCATTCGGAGCTGTCATGTCTTTTATAGTCACTTCTCGCTCTGGGTCTGGCCTTCTACCATTCTTATCGATGATCTGCCCCAGATATTTCACTTTTTCCATGAAAAACTCGCATTTACTTTCCTTGAGTTTAAATCCAAACTCCTGTATTCTGGAAACTACTGCATTTACATGTTTCACGTGTTCTGCTATACTTGTACTTCTCATGAGGATGTCGTCCAGATATGCTACCACGAAATCCAAACCACCCAACATCGAATCCATTACTTGTTGGAAAATGGCGGGGGCGACGTTAATCCCAAAAGGTAGTCTGTTAAATTTATACAGACCCCGATGTGTGTTAATACACAAAAGTTTAGACGTTTCTTCTTCTACCGGTATTTGCAGATATGCATTGCTGAGGTCTATCTTCGAAAATATTGTGCCTCCATTAAGCTTTGCAAATATTTCTTCCGCTGTTGGTAGAGGATAGTTATAGTCTTTAAGTGTCGCGTTTAACCCCGTTGAAAAATCTGCACAAACACGAATGTCTTTAGACTTTTTTTTCACGTATACCGTCGGAGCTGCCCAATCACTATAGTCAACTTTTTTGAGTACACCGGATTTCTCTAATCTGTCCAATTATTTATCAATCTGTTCTATTGAGGCAAACGGAACACTCATTTTCTTTTTGAATACCGCCTGAGCGTTTTCTTTTAAAAAGAATTTTGCCTCCATCTTGGTACAGGTTCCCAAGCTCGGAGAAAAAACAGTAGGAATGTTTCCTTAAGTTTCTCTATTAATTTTTCGGCTTCGGAGTTAAAACTTTCTACCTTGTAACAGAAAGAATTTATCGGTCGATCCCATAATTGAAATTCTGTTATCCAATTCGTACCAAGTAAGTTCGTGGTATTTTCTATGACAAATAGTTTAACTTTTCGCGTTTTTTTATTTAACGTGACGTTTGTAACAAGTTCTCCAATAAATTGTATTTTTTCTCCCGTCACTGACTTCGCGATTTTCTTTGTCTTCATTAAAGTTGGTTTCCCCAACTTCTTCCACGTATGCAAATTTATGATAGAGAGATCCGAACCAGTGTCAAGTTGCATTTTTATTTTTTAATTATTTATTTCGACGGTAACAAATTTTCTAGTTATTCCATCGTTTACCTCGTTGGACTTTAGTTTTCTTGCCTTTATTTTTTGAACGACAATGTGTGCTTCTGTACCCAACTCTCCCACAGTTGAAACATTTTTTATTCCTAAAATTGCAATATCTGTACCAGCGTAGTTCACCGCAAGTAAAACATGGCTTCGGGCGTTTTTGTTTGTCTTTCTCTGGTATTTTACTTTTTGCTTGATAAGCTGCAATTTTATAATTCTTTTTGTTAGACTGACTTTCTTCTTTGTACCGTATTTTCCTTACATGCGAAACGCCAGACTGTTCTATCTTTTTTGCGTCTTTTTTACGCTAACATATCTTGTGCATTCTTCTGCCAAATTCTGTACCGTAATACTTGGATTGCTTTCCAATTTTTCCAGTACTAATTTTCTCAACTCTGCGTCTTTTTCTGCTACAAGCCCCTGAACAAACACCAAGCACTTAAAATTGTCTGCGCTTAACTCTTCTAGCTTGAATTCTTCACAATGCTTATTCACATTGGCTGCGTACGTTATATAGTCATGTTCGTCATCTTTCATCAAATTTAAACATTTCCACCTCTTGTGGAACAAAGATGTCTTTTGACTAAATAACGCACTTAATATATTTACCGCCTCGGTAAATGTTAACTCGTTAGTTCTTTTCGGTAAAATGTAGTTTACCAATTTGTTATGCTCAGCAGTTCCTAATTTGCTTAAAAGAAGCCTAACCTTCTTTCCTTCAGACCATAAATGGCAGTCCTCGTTATATATGTTCGTATATTTTTTAAAAATATTCTTGAAAAGTTACCTCTTCATCTGGACTGTACGTCAATATTTCAATTGAATTCCATATTGTATTCTCTGGGAAGGAATCATTTTGTAGACTTTTCTCTTTCCTGTTCTCAGTTATTTCCAGAATTTGCTTTGAAACTCCCCATGCATTTGTTCCATTTTCTGTTGGAATTGCATTTGTCTATTGAAAGTTTCCTCCTGTAACTGCATCTGGAATGTAATCTGTTGTTCTAATATTTTGTCTGTTGTTCCAATTGGAACTTTAAAAAATCCTGGAATAGACTTTTGCATTCCTCCATTTTTTTTCAAAGTGTAACTCCGAGACTTTGTCGCCCACGTTATTTGTGGCGAACAAAATTTTTCTTCCTCCCTATGAGTGCGAATTTCGTCGTCAAAACCACTGTGGCGGACGAACTTTTTCTTACTCATTATGAGTGCAAATTCTCGCTGCCAAAAGTTGTATTGGCGAACGAATTTTTTTTCTACCTCTGTATGAGTACGAATCGTCGTCGCCAAAAGTTGTATTGGCGAACGAAATTTTTTTTCTTCTCCCACGTATGAGTTTGAATCTTCGTCGCCAAAAGTTGTTGTGGAGTTATTTCCATAATAGAACTTGTAGTCGGACGAAATGCGTCCTAAATAGGTTAAACGTACAGAAACGTTAGGAAATTGTAATAAAGTGTTACGCAGAGTAATCCAGTTGTGGTCGCTGAACACTTTATTTATTCATACAAAAATGTACAAATTGTGGCACAAGGCCGAAAAAAGGGAGGGGTAAAGGCTGGTCGTAACTAACTATCCTATCCTAAATATCCTATAATCCGATTCGCGACCCATTCATACATTGCAATTGACATATTCACCACAAGAACTCGTCCGTCACCATTCAATCCTACATACACCATAATACCACATCCTCACCAGGGGTAACCTACAAAAACGCGTCCCACACCATAAAAATTTGATGATAATAAAATACATTAAAATTCTAATCATGAAAAGATGAAAGGGGAGGGAGATGAACTCAATAACAAACTAAAAATTCAACAAATTTTTAAACTAAACATAATTTATGTTAGTAGGGCCCGTCCAACCCTCAAAATAGAGAGAAGCACTCTCGCTAAGGGAGTGGGAAAGAGATAAAATAACACGGACATGGGGAAATAAAAAGGCTGACACAGTCGAGATAAAAGGGGGCCAAAACAAACTAGGGAGGTTGGGACTCTCGACTTGGATCATAACTGAAGAGATAGCCGGGAAACAGACCGGGAGCAACACTTACACACATTAACTAGGTACACTTAAGCTTGTCTAACTTAACCAAGGGGAGGGTTCCACAGGAAACCACCCCGATGTGACTTAGGTTGACCTAGAAAAGAAAATCAAGGCTAGCCCCGTTCAAACGAACCAAGCTCGCCTCTTTTACCCACCTTTCGCTGAAGACTGTCGAATACAATCGTTTTCTATCAGTTCTAATCTTCATCCTGAGCTGATGCTCAAAGAATCGGATTAGATCCTGATGAGAAAGACGATTGCCTCGTAAGACTTCCTCCTGTCGCGTCGTCCATATCACCATTCGAGCCGTGGCTAGCAGCGTCAGAAACACCATTCGTTTCATCCCGGAATACGGGGTCGACACATTGTCACACGCGTATGCGCGATCAATGGACACGAGTTCTTCGGGAGCGAGACGAGCCGTCACCTTGCCGACATGGTCCCATAAGGGGCGGACCCGGGGTCAATGGTAGAAGGCGTGCGAAGCCGTTTTCTCTAAACTAAGGCCACACCGTTCACAGTCTGGCAAATCCGCCAAGCCCCATATGAAAGCCTTGTCGTTGAGAGGCAGCCGATTCCGAGCCAATCGCCAGGTAAGCGAAAACTCAGGGTTACTGAGATAATCCGCCGCTGGCGCCCAAGAGCGATACTCCTCCTCCGACAAGCAGAGCGTATCACATAGGGAATCCTTCGGGCGCCCCTCCACTAATCCCCGATAGAAGACCTTCCTAGGCCGTGACAGGTCACTAGACCGCGGAATAGCCTTCAAGGCTGACCGACACTCGCGGAGGAAAAGCGATTGATCCCGGGGTTTACGATGGCGCTCAACCCTCGAGATGGGGGGACTGATAGTAAGGCCAGGGAACGCGTCCCTAACAATCCCCTCCAGAATCGGATCTCCTCTAGTCAATGCGCGGCTAGGAAAGCCAACCGAGAGGCACGGATGTGACTCATCAAGTGTGGCATTCCCAGCCCCCCATGACACGGACGTTTAGTGCAGACTCGTCTGTCGACCCTGTTCCCGCGTCCCCTCCATAAAATGGAGGATAGCGATCGCTCGAGCGCCTTCATGTGGGCCTCACAGAGAGGAAGTACTGACAATCGATAAAGAATCAGGGGGAAAATGTATGTAACACACACCTCCGCCCTGCCCTTCACGGACAACCTCCGTCGATTCCAAGTCTTGCCGGCAGAAACGACCTTTTCTAGTACTTCTGATCAATTTTTCTCCAGCTGGAGGTCCGGTCCAAACCACACTCCAAGAATGCAGACAGGACCCTCCGTCCAACCGAAGCGGCCTCGAAGATTACGCCCCTTCCAGGCACCTAACCGAAAGCCGGACGACTTGTCGCGGTTTATCTTAGCCCCTGTCACCTTTTCGTACCGATCAAGCGCCTTCTGTACCGCCTCAATGTCGCTAAGGGACGACACGAAAGCAGATACGTCATCAGCGTACGCGGAAACCCTGGCTCGAGACCCTCCAGGAACGGCGATTCCGCGTAGGGCCGGACTGCACGTCTCGTCCTTCAGCCGGCGAAGGAGAGGCTCCAACGCCAAAGCATAAAGGGGAGGCGACAGCAGACAACCCTGACGAACCGACCTTGACAGAACAAAAGCGCCCGACAACTTTCCGTTCACCTGTACCACAGCACTGGGGGAGCGATGCAGGAGGCTAATCCAGCGACAGAAGTCGGGTGCGAATCCGGCGGCCTGCAGGACAGTAGCAAGGTAGCGATGGTCGACCCTATCAAATGTCTTGGACTGATCCAAATTGATCAGCGCGGCTTCTTCGTCGTCTTTTACTCCCTCTAGGATCGTGCGGATCAAATGCAGGTTGCTCTGAATTGTTCGGCCCCTCACAGAACAAGTCTGCTCAGGTCCCAACAGAGACTCGGCAACTGATTGCAAAGGCTCCTGCAGGATCTTGGCCATAATCTTTAACTCTGTGTTTAGCAGAGTTATGGGCCTATAATCGTCTAGTCCCCCCCCAACACCCTTACCCTTTTTCAACAGAGTGATCACACCCCTGGAAATGCGATTGGGGATGGACCCCGACCGAAACCAGTTGTTGAACACTGCTGTCAAAATCGGAACAAAGATGTGCGACAGCCTCAAGTACAATTCATAAGGCAAACCATCCAGACCGGACGACTTGCCTCTGCCGACCTTCTTCAGTGCCTCGTAGACTTTGCCCTCCGTGATCTCTCCCTCGCAGCTAGCCGCTTCAGTCGGCGGAAGCCGAGGAAAGTCAGCCAAATAGCTGCGAAACTCCTCCTCACGGAGACCAGGCTCCTTGGTAAAGCGGCTCTCGAAATGCCGCCGAAACGCCTCGCACATGTTGTCAGTCGACCGCAGAGTACGCCTCTCCGGGGTTTCGACTTGACGAATGTAACGATCACCACCTCGACAGACTTCTTCCCGACGCAGATCTGCGCCCAGGTTCACGGCTTCAGAAGACATCTTACTTAACTTATGCCTAATTACCTGACCCATGTAGCGCTCGCTATTCGAACGCTGCAGGGCCTCCCTAGCTAGGGCTATCTCTAGGGGATCCCCCCATCCTCTGCCCGGGAAAAATTAGCCTTGTGTTTTCACCTTTTCAGCTCTATCTAGAGCGAGCCGTTTGCTGAAATCGGTGGTGAAAGGCTTAATTCTATCCTTAAGTCGCCCCCACCACCTATTCCCGATAACCGCCCCCACTAGCTCCCGCTGCCCTAAGCTAGTTAGCTGCTCCTGGAAGTCCCGCCTGTCCAGTAAAGACAGATTGAACTTCCAGTAACCAGCCATTCTAGGCCTATGTTCTAACGCCACCCGGGCACAAACGAGTTTGTGATCCGTGTAGCCAACCCAGTGGAACGTGGGACAATCTAACAAGTCTATGTCGGCTCTACGAACTAACATTCTGTCAAGGTAGCTAACTACCTTGACAGACGGCCAGCTAAGAGCCCACGTCCACATTTTCCCCCCGGGATGATCGACCCGGTATCTATCAACGAGACCATAATCGTTGATCAGATTGACCAGGCTACCGATCGCTCCTACTCCCGCTAGCGTCCCGCCCTCTGTCTAACTTGCGGTCCAGGATGGCATTCCAGTCCCCCATTAAAACTAGGCGCGTTGAATCGACTAGGAACGGCCCTAACCGCCGAAAAAAGGAAACCCGTTCCTCCTGATCGTTGGGCGCATAAACCGCAACGACCCGAAACGAACCACTTTTCACGGCAATATCGGCCACGATTAACCGGCCCTCGGCATTGGTATGCACAAAGTCCACCTTCGCATTGAGAGTACGTCTGACTAACAAAGAAACTCCTCTGGCAAACCGGTCCCCATATGCTGAATAGATGACAAAGTCATCCTCCAGCACACACGCATCGGAAGTGCAATCAAAGTGGGTCTCTTCGATCGCGGCAACATTCACACCGAAAGACAAGAGATCCCGAAGCAGCCGGGCAGCCTTAGTCCGATCTCTCAAGCCCCTCGCATTCAGACTGGCTATCTTTATTTCCATTTTATAGGCCTGCAAATATAAAAGGAGAGTTATGGCAAGAACCTACTCACATACGGGGCGGAAATCTGAGCTAGACAGGACCCCGACGGATTGCTCCAGGCTCCCTACACCCAAGTCTGACGTAATACGTCCATCCAGGGCAATACCGCCGACGTCCGTGGGGTATGTTAATTTGATAACCCTGTATAAGGAGGGATGGATCAAAACCGGGACCCTCCCCGCACAAAACTGGTGTAACTTTTTGATTTCAGGATCATCCATCTCCAGCATTCTGATGTTGGGGAAGGCCTCCTTCGCTTCAAACAGATGCGACCAGACCTTCAGATATCTCCCCGTATCCCTTACACAGGTTATTACACCTGGGGCCTTTGGGAAATTTCTGGGGTCTTCTGTGGTTTTTCCATCAACTGCGTCCATCTTGTAAAGGACCCTCAATAGTGTTTTTTTCTGTTTGGAGAGGCTCTTTTTGAATTCCTCCTTATCTACCTTACAAATAGAATCAATGTTCTCAAATATTTCTTTTTCTTATTTTTCCGCTTCTCCCTAGAGGGATGAGGAGGGGAAGAGGTAGAATGGGGTGGCGTATTTAAGGAACTTAGGGAGGAAATAGAGGTAAAGGGGGACGGAGCACGGGAGGGGGAAGTAGGGAGACTCCTGTCTTGAAAGGAACTAGAAATTCTAGCTGGCGAAGCAGGGAAGGAGTGGCGCCTGGTTCTGTCCGAGCTTCGCTCTGCCCTGCTTCGACCAGAGGGACTTTGTTCTGGTTCTTCCGAATCTTCTTCCCTGCACCTTTTCAGGGAAGATGCCCGAGGTGGAGGCATTTTGTCCACCTCCATTGGTACTTCCATCTGCTGTTCCTGTTGATGGTGTTGCTCTTGATGCTGTTGAGTCTGTTGCTGCTGTTGTTTTGGTTGCTGATGCGGCTGCTTCTGTTGTTGCTTCTGCTGCTGCTGCTGTTGCAGCTGTTTATGTCCTTCTTTTGGTTTCTGCTTCTCCGGATGTTGCACCTTTTTGGGAGATTTCCCATCTCGGACTGGTTGTTGCTGCGCCTCTACCGGCTTTTCGGGAGACTTTTCCTCCTCTTGAACTTTCCCTTTCTGAGGGGGGTGGGTGGGGTGTTGGCCGATTTTCGTCTCTTGGAGACCTCTTTCCACTCTCCACCATCTTTAGATGTTCCCTCCTCTGCCTGTTTGGTAGTTACTGCTGCGGGTGCTGGCTGCGCCGAGGTTTGAGTCTCCTTCTTGGCAGGACATGCCTTAGCCATATGCCCCTCCTTACCACATGCCCAGCACCACGGCTTCCTTCCTTCCTTCGACGACAACCAACATCCTTCTTTTGCCGTATGCCAGAGTATTGGGAATGTCTTGGAAGCCCTGCCTGTTTGTAGTAATATGCACTTCCATATCTCCAGTCTCTATGCCTCCTTTACTAGTGAGCCTTTACGTCGTTGTCCTCACCGTATTTAGTGAAGAAGGCTCCCATTCTATCGGCCGGGATCTCTACGGGCACCCCATGGACCGTCACTCTCGTCCGACGGGTGCCCATAATATCCGTCTGGAGCCGCAAAGTCTTAGTGCTCAACACACTTCCCGCCAGCTGCTTCACTTGGTTTTCAGTTGTTAACAGAAGATCCCACAGCGCATTAGTACGCCTTGCCAGTATTTTGGGGTGGATCTTTAATACTTTTAAGGCCTCTTCTATGCTATCCCTGCTGACCCCAATTAATTTATGAGTTTTAACATCCGAGGTCAGCAGGGATATTGTTCGTGGGCTTATCGCATCTACAGCTTCTTTAATGGGCAGGAATTCATCCCCATTAAAAGTCTCCTCGTATTTCTTATACTGGCCAATATAATATTGGCCATCCTTTCTTAACGGTCTATTATTGGTCCAGGCCGTTTTAACTGGCGACACCGTCACGGTAGGCGACACCGCATTCAGTACCGGTGTACTAGTAGAGATTATGTCGACCATGGTGAAGACACGACCCACCACAGTCGGCCCAAAATATAGTTTCTTTTGCCCCCCCCCCTTTTTTTAAAATTAGGCAAAAGACAAACTGTTCAAACAAAATAAACTTGAAAAAGAACGAGGAAAACAAAGGTAAATAGACAATTCAACAAAAGACAAAGGCAACAGAGAACGGGGGGAGGGTTAAAAAATACAAACAAAAAGAAACTGAAAAGAAAACAAAGAATATAAAATACAAAAGATGCTAAAACCAAAAACTGAAAAAATGAAAACTTTTGAAAAGTAAAAGGTAAACGAAAAACAACACTTATCAAATTAAGTCTTTCCTATAGAGCGTAGTATCACTTGCAACAATTATAACACGTAAACCACCAATGTCAGGACTAGTTTTGTGGTCGCTGAACACTACTCAATATTTATAGTACTAAATGTACAAATATGGCACAAGGCAGAAATGGGGAAAGGGAAAAGGCTGGTCTTTTTCTGTCTTAGCGTTTAAACTTAGCTACCGCAACACACTGACAATATTACTTTCACCAAAACAACTCATTCTTACTTACCATTCTTACCTCAAACACCATAATACCTAAAAAACTCAATGATGTCCTAACTAGTCCCTATATATACAGTTCAATGTTTGTGGGGGGGGGGGGATAAAAACAATTTAAAATCCCCAATGAGTATTTACAAATGTATAAGAACTATATACAAGAAACTAAACAACATTTTTGTTAGTAATAAAACCCCCACAAAGCAACTAAATGTAGCAGTAACACCATTTCCCTGGACGAAATCAATGCGAGACTTGGAAAGAAAAATATAAAACATTTGTGCATCCCAACCACTCACTCAAACACACGCTCATCCAAACACAAAAACAGTTACGAAACAACATACCCGAAACGAAAGTCGCCCCGCACCCACCAGAGAACTGACACCACTATCCACCTAACGATGGGAGGGATGGGGAATTAAACTCAAAGAAAAACAAATAGGGACAAAAAATAAAAGGGGCCAATGCGCATACACAACCTAGCTAAGTTTAATAACGGGAGAAAAAAAAACCAACAACAAAACGACCTACACTAAACTATTAAGGGGAGGGTTGCCAATGTTCAACCCAGCAAAAACAATATCCTCCTAACCGGCATCAAAATACCACTCTAAGTCAGCACCTTTTACTCGGCAGAGACGCGCAAGACTCACCCACCTTTCGCCAAATTCCAATGGATGGAGTCGCCTCCTTTCCGTCCTGATCTTGACTTTAAGCTGATGCTCAAAGAATAAGATCAGTAGGGAAGAGGTAAACTTCTCGTCCGAATGGAATTCCTTCTGTCGCGTCGTCCATATCGCGACTCGCATAACCCCCAAAGCAAAGGAACACATAGTGTTCAGCCTTGGTCAACGGCGGAGCTATATTGCTACAGACGGAACTGGCCTCGAGGACAAAAAACTTTCCGCGCAGCATGCGAACCATGATGTCTTCAACAAACTTAACCAACGGAGCTACGACACTACAATGAAAAAAGGCGTGACCTAGGGTCTCCACCTTCCCACTGCAGCGAACACAGTTTGGCGACTTTACCAAACCCACCGAACCAAGTCTTTTGGCGAACCAGAGGGCCCCACGAATCACCAGCCAGGTGAGTGATGCCTCAGGGTCAGTGAGACATTTCAACCCGGGCGCCCAAGGCCATATGCAGCGAGCCTCCCGCTTCGTCAGACCGAGCTCGCCTATCAGAACATCTTGAACGTTACCCCTAACTAATACCTGATATAATGTCTTACGAGACATCGGCAGGACGTCGGAGAGGCCATCCTTCGCCCGTAAGAGTCGCTTGAGAGCAATCCGGCATTCACGATAGAAAGAGCCCTCGCCTCGAGGAGTACGGCCGGCCTCCTCCTCACACGAGCGCACATTTCTCAGGGATGGAAACTTTACGGGCGTCTTCCTTCCAGAATTCGCCATTCTCATCCAGTTGCATACACATCCGGTCTAGGTATGAAATGCGAAGCGTATGTTGACGAGTCTCAACGCAAGGCATCCCCAGACCGCCATCAGAGGGATGGAGGCAACAGATCTCGCGACTAACCATGGCAGCCTTGCCTCTCCACAAGAAAGAGAACAAGAGTCTTACAAACGCCAGTAAAGTGCTAGACGGGAGTGGAAGCACGGAGAGTCGGTAAAGGATAATCGGGTAGATGTGCGAAGCACATACTTCCGCCCTCCCCTTCAAGGAAAGATTCCTCAGAGTCCACAGACATACTGCAAACTCGGCCTTCTCGAGCCCTTCTACGAGCCCAACCGCAAGCCAACAGACTTATCGCGGTTGATCTTGGCCCCCGTCACCATCTCATATCCCTTGATTTCTTTGCTGACTTCGTTAATTTCGGCCTTACTCGACACCAGGACCGAAACGTCATCAGCATAGGCGGAATACCTGGCCGAGGTGGTAGCACCAGGTAAGGAAATTCCGTGAAGGACCGGATTCGTCTTCAACTTACGCAGGAAAGGTTCCAACGCAAGAACGTAAAGCAATGGAGACAGCGGACAACCTTGACGAATGGAGCGAGTCAAAATGAAAGGCTTCGATCTTACCCCATTCACTTCCACCAGCGCACTGGGGGACGCATACAGTAGTGGGATCCAAGTGCGAAAGTTCGACTCGAAACCGGCGGCCGAAAGAACAGCCTCTAGAAATCGATGGTCAACCCTATCGAAAGCCTTGGACTGATCTAAATTGATCAGCGCGGCATCACTGTCGACTTTCTCGATGATCAAGCGTACCAAATGAAGGTTGTCCTGAATAGTCCTGCGCTTCACAGCACAAGTCTGCTCGGGACCAATCAGACTAGAGAGGACAGCCTGCAAACGGCCAGCTAAGACCTTGGCTAAAATCTTCAACTCTGTATTTAACATCGTCAAAGGCCGAAAATTATCTACCCCATCCCCACCATCTTTTTTCTTGCGAAGCAACTTGATCACACCTCTGGTGAAGCGTTGAGGTATAGACCCCTGCTTCAACCAGTTGTTGAAAATCAGTGCCAGCGAAGGAACAAAGATGGGCGACTGCCTCAAGTAAATTTCGTAAGGAAGACCATCTAATCCCGGAGTCTTGTCCAAGACAACCTGTTTCAACGCATTCCAGATCTCAGACTCTGTAATGGGCTCCTCGCACCCAGCCACTTCAGCCGCCTCAAGGCGAGGAAAGTCGGCTAAATAGGTATCGAACTGAGCAGGGCTCAGACCAGGCTCCCTGGTGAACAGCTCCTGAAAGTAGTCACGAAAAGCCTCATAAATGCCCACGTCTGTAGTCACAGTCCGGTTATCCGGCAATGTGATGCTCGCAATATGCTGACTAGATGCCCTACGAGCTTCCTCTGAACGCAATTCAGCGGCCATGTTCGAAGTTTCGCAAGACATTCTTTTTATCCTAGCCCTAACTACTAGAGCTTGATCCTTCTTGACAAGCAAGGAGGCCAGCTCCGCCTTAGCTAAGACTACGTCCCCACTAACACGGGATTTGATCGCCTGATCGACTTTGGCTTCTAAATCTTTTTGCGCAGCTAACCCTGCTAAATTGAGTCGGCGGCTAAAATCAGCAGCAAAAGACCCAAGTTTAGATTTTAGAGCGTCCCACCACTTATTCCCAACCACATCCCCCGACAATTCCCGCTGTAACATTAGTAGAAGCTGGTCCCGAAAATCTTGCTCGACAAATAATGACGAGTTCAATTTCCAGTAGCCAGCCATCCTAACACTAGGCTTATCTAAGTTTACCCGAACCAGGACAAGCCTATGATCCGAGTAAACTATAAAATGGAAACATTCTAACAAGTCTACTTCGACTCTCTTAACTAAAACTCGGTCGATATAGCTTGCGCTAACCACCGAATCTGAGCTGCCGGCCCTAGTCCAAGTCCATACTACCTCCCAGGGGTGCTCATTTCGATACTTATCGACGAGATCAAACCCGCCGATAAAGTCCCGAAACGGCTTAACATCTGGGATGTTAGTACCCAATTTTTGCCCTATGCGATCTATCTCGGGATCAAGGACGGCATTCCAATCACCCGCTAGAACTACCGAACGAGATGTCATCAGAAACGGCGCGATCTGCCGAAACAAAACAGACCGCTGAGCATGTTCATTGGGCGCATACACCCCAATGAGACGAAGAGCCTTATCCTTTATGGTAATATCCAGCACGCAAAGCCTGCCCGCGGGATCCAGAGCGTCCATCAAAACATGCTGAATAGAGGTCGAACCTCTTAGACAGAATGTCATCATGGTCGCGAGATAAAAAATGGGTCTCCTGCACGCAACAAACATCCACCCCGAGGCGCTGAAGATCGCGAACGAGCCTCACCCTTCGAGACTTCGACCTCAGGCCCTGGACATTCTTGTTTCAGACGTTTAAGTTGCTCATTTTCCACAATAGCTATAGGTAAGGCCATCTTGTAAACGCTGATAGCCTCATCCAACATTGCCCATATCTGCTTAGCACCAGTTCCGGTTCTGATCACTGTTAGAACCCTTTGGGCAAGTGGAAAGTTCTGTGGAACCTCTACGTCTAGGTCCGCATACAGACTGATGGATAGCAAATATTTCAGATCTTTGATGCGATTACCGTAGCCGCAGGCTCTCTCAGCCTGAGCCGGCGAAACACGGCAGACATCCTCCCCGGTGTTGAATATGAATTTTGGGGATTTTTTTCCCTTTCTTTCTTCTCCTGTGCAAGGCTTCTTTGCCGTTTTGTCGCGGGAGGAGGAATTTTTGCTTTTTTAGAGGGGGAAGGACTGGGAGCTTGCAGAGGTGTGTAGGAGGATCTCGATTTAACAGGGGAAGGACTAGGAGTATGAAGGGGAGTATAGAAGGACCTATGTTTGTAGGGGCTGAGATCTCTGCTGTGAGGACGAGATTTGGACGGGGTTGGCAGAGGGGAAGGTTTCTTCTTGGGAGAAGGTGCCGACCGGGCAGAGGACGTGGATGGAATAGGATTAGTGGATGGAGTCTGTTTTTGATGTCTAATTTGTTTTTCAGTTCTTTTATTTTCTCTGTTTTTTCAAAGCCAGGATCATACTTTTTCTGTTGGTCTTGAAAGGATAGCTGAGAGGCCGGGGCATTGCCTTTAACGTTGCAAGAGGGAGTGGGGCTGTTCGTGTCATTCGCCCTTGGGGCTTCAGGGGACTGAGGACCCGCTGTTCGGTGCTTCCCTCTGGCCTTACCAGCTACCAGCCATTCCCCCTCCTCATTCTCCACAACTGCACTAACAGCGGGCGAAGGCTCTTTGGGGAATGTGGTTTTCGAAATTACACCAACCGGAGGATTAACCGACCCGGTCCCAGAAGCTGGTACGCCCACTACAGGCGAGGCGGAAGGTACAGATGCGGTCAGAGGGGGATTTTGATCTACTGGAGCTTGACTACCAGAGGCCTTCTTCCCTGGGCAGGAAGAGGAGAGGTGACCAGTCTCTTCACACTTCCAACATACCAGTTTTCGGCCAGTTACTATTACCGGCAACTTCAAGCTTCCAGTTGGGGATGGAGCGGAAGGCTTTCTCGTCCAACATGATATCAAAGCTCCACCCCCCCCCGTTCAGGCTATCACAGGAGGCGGCCAGAATTTCGCCATACTGGGACAAAATGCAGCAAGGTGTTCCCGGATAACCTGAGGAGGGACCTCATATACTGCCACTATAGTCCGTCTTCGGCCTTCGTACTCCGTTCGTAATATAAGATCTTTTGTTATTAATTCACCGCTGGACGAAGCAACGCAGTCTTCAGGGGTGGGTAGCAGTACGTCCCACATAAAGTATTTTGATCCCTTAACTATTCTGAGGGGCTTAAACCCCAAGGACTCTAGTGTTTGAACACTGTGTTTTTCGTCGAGCGACAAATTTTGCGCGTACGCTTATCGACGACGAAAACTGACAATTCTTTTCTCAATTCTCTTCAATTTTATGGTGTCTTCTAAGAGTCCACCTTTTACGACAAGCTGAGCGTAATTCTTAGCACGCTCCAAGAACTCCGCTAAATTGATTATGCATTTTGGTGGGGACGACCAACAAGAGAGCGATTTCCCGGCCTCTGAATTGTTCTTTTCTTTGTTTTGGCTATTATTGGCTTCCATATCATTGTCATTTTGGCCATTATTGGCCTCCATACTTTCTGGATTTTGGCCATTATTAGTCTCCATACTTTTTGGATTTGGGCCATTTTCGGCTTCCGTAGTTTCAGGATTTGAGCCATTTTTGGTTTCCAAAGCTTTTGGATTCTGTCCCTTTTGGGATTCCATAGCTTTTGTATTTGGGCTATTTTTAGCTTCTGCAGTTTTAGGACTTTGCCTATTTTTTTCGTCCATAGTATCCTCTAAAACTGGGTACTCCAGTGGATCGTCTTTGTCTGGCGATTTTTTATTTATAGAAAATAAATGTTTTTTGACAGACTTTTTAATGTCTATCACAGGTTTTTTCTTTTTTATCAGAAAGCAAGTGGGTTTACTTTTCTTTTTATCCATTTTTTTAAAAAAATCATACGACGGGAAGGGAAGGGAAAGGAAGGGGAGGGATGGAAAGACACAAAGATCGCCTATAGGCGCGGGGGGGGGGTAGAACTAAGTGAAGCTCGCCTATTATCGAAAAAATAAAAATAAAATAAATTACAAAACTCGCTGGAAAGCGAGACAAGCAAAAATTAATTACAAAAAATACAGAAAACACAAGGTTCAGCTAAAATCACGTACAGAAATTAAAAAAACAAGGATTGCCTAACGGCGAAATGAAAACTATAAAGTTAAACGAAAAAGACAAATATAAAACAAGTAACGGTCACAAAAACTTTTAAAACGGAAAAAGAAAGGTTACAATTGCAAAACAAAAATTAATACAATAATACAGGCAAAAAGAAAACGTTTAACGATAACTTTTTAAAAAAATACGAAACAATCAATTAAGAAATTTACAATATGGCCGCTAGAAAAATCTAGTCCGACCAGAAGACGAACGAAACAATAATAAAGACAGATTAAACAAAATAAACGGAAATTTTAACACAGAACGCTTAAATGATAAAAAAGACGGACTTAAATGATATTTTAAAAAGGAAAAGAAACAATTAATACGTAATAAATGAAGAGAAATTGAAAAGGTAAGACAAAATAAATACGTGGAAACAAAGAATGATTTTAAGGGGGAGGGTTATAGAAAAATAAACAAAATAAAAACCTAAATTAAAAATAAATGAATATAGTGAAAAGAGGGGTGATGAAAAAAAATGGAAAAAAAAAATCGAACTTTTTTGCAAAGAATGTCAGTACAATAAAACGAAAGAAAAACTGGAAAAAACAACTTAACGTAACAAAACAGTTCACACAAACAAAAGGTCGTTGACGTAGACAGATAATCCCACGAACTGAAAAATTACCGGTCGTAAACGATCGGTAAAAAACAGGGCAGAGAGCAAAAACTCGCTGAGCACTACTCCTTCTCTCGACTACTCCTGACTCCTACTTATAATAGGTGGGAGAGTCTATTACCTAGACAAGGTGTCTTTCACTATAACAATAGTGTAAATTTGTTTTTCTTAATAATTGTCGTCTAAGATGTTGGGACGAATATCTTTCAATAAATTGGTCTACTACTGCCTCATCTCATTAACTTGCACATACGTGCTAGATTTTTCAAGGCGGTAATATAAGGTACTGCGTTTTCTTCATGTTTCTGCAGTTTGGATAGAAATTGATGTCTTTCATACGTTAGCTTTCTTTTGGTTTCGAAATGTTCATTCCAAAAAGCCAGGGTTTGCTCCTAAGTCCCATTTCCATCGTCCAACGTTTTGTAAATTTTCTTTAGTTCAAACCACCCTTTTTGTTTCGTTTCTCTTATATTCATTGCCATAAAATACATTCCCATTTTTTCTATCCACGCCTCCCAAACCGTTTGGTGGTTAGTGGCTGTGGAATAGAGATTCACTTGCGCAGGAGGTGATACTGCAATCACATGCGTCGTCGCCATTATTTTTTCCCTTTCTTTCTTTTCTCAAGAGCAGATAACCTTCTTTTCTACAAAACACTTGAATATCTATGTGGGTGATACAACAGTTGTACCTCAAAAAATCTAGAAGACCAGAACCTAGCAGCTCGTCTCTCCTCTGACCTAGCACAGGCGGCTGAAATGAGGAATAACTAGCTTGTAAAATTGATATACGTCCAAAATAAAATTAATTTCGCCACCGCAGACTCGACCCCGAACATTCACCTATGATAATGGATAGGTGCTCTCTCAAGGATGTTCCTTGCCTTGAACGTCTATTGGGACTCGAGCTCACCCTAGACCTCGTGGAACTCATATATACGATTTATCACTAAAATATGCTGGAAAATGCTTGATTCATTGTACCGCTCGAGTAAATATCTAACTCCCCTGTTATACACTGCAGGAAAAAAGATTGTTGCCACCTTGCACTTCTTTAAAAAACACCTTAAAATGATATTTTTTAAAGTAAAAGATAAAAGTTCAGTAACTACAGTGTATTTGCTTTTATTTTTCAGTCTTTTGTTAAATTAGGAATATTTTGTAATCATGGGATGGATAGTCATAAAAAAACTGTCACGAAAGGTGAATCAGTAAGGTAAAAAAAGCAAAAGAACTGGACATTGAAAGAGTGGCAAAATATTGTGGCCAGACGAGTCTAAATTTGAACTTCTTGTTAGTAAGAGGAGAGTGTATGTGAGAAGAAAGCCAGGAGAAAGACTAAATGATGAATTTGTGGTTCCAGCAGTTACTCATAGTAGGAGGTCTATTATGCCATCGGTGTTTTGGGAAGAGAGGGATGGAGATTTGAGTCAAGTCAAGGAACCGTGGAAAAAGAAAAATACCATGTATACCAAATACATGCTATACCAACTGGTTAACGCATAACTAAAAAAAAACTCCTTTCAACAAGACAATCCAAAACACTCTTCTAAAATATCTCAAAATTATCGAGAATAAAAACAAAACAAAAAACCACAATTTTTGAAATTATGTTTGATCGCCTCAGTCTCTTGACCTCTCTCCATTGAATGGGATGCATTGGTTAAGTGAGTTCGAAGAGAATACCACAAAAATGAGAATGAAGATTTTCAGTGCTCGAAGAATGTTTGGGAAGGTCTGCCATCTACATTTTTTTTCAAAAACTGCTGGAAAGAATGCCAATTTGTAAAAGCGGTAATTAAGGCAGGTGGTGATTTTATTGACGAAAACAAAATATGATAAGTTTTTATAGTTACGTGCTTATATTTTGTGGAAATAAAAGCAAATACACTGTAGTTACTGACATTTTATCTTTTACTTTACAAAACTATCTCATTTTAAGGTGTCTTTTAAGGAAATGCAAGGTGACCCAAAACTGTTTGCCTGTAGTGTACAAGATCCAGATCAAACAAAAAATGGAGTATTGCTGTTATACCTTTGCCGGAGCTGTCCAGCCAGTGAGGGCTGGGCAACTCCAGCAATGGTATGATAGCAATACTCCCTTTTTGGTTTGATCTGGATCTATCTTGTCTTCATAGAGTTCAAAGGGGTCTATGCAGCCTTGTGAAGGTAATGAATTATTTCCCACCCTACAACCCCTTTCCTCACAGACGAAACGTCGCGAGCTTCTCGCCGCTCGACCGTTATTTCCACGACATGAGTTCTGACGAGCTACATTCCTTGATCCAACCCATCTTGACCTTTGAAACTGAGACGTGCCATGCAGTGCATACAAGGATGAATCATCTTCATTCTCTTTGTATTCCATTAGTAAGAAGTAAGTTCCACTCGCACAGCTTCTTCCCAAGATCTGCTGCTTTGTGGAACAGACTCCCGACAGGAAGTTTTCCCAATCATTGCAATCTTGACCTCTTCAAGTCTAGGTTTAACAGTTATTTTTCCTGCATAATTCCAACGTTTTTTTTTAATTCTCATACAACACGACACAATAACTCTCTACCTTGAGTAGCTCTTGGGCCTTGTATTGGGTGAACATTAGTATAAAAAAATCAACGCACCACTCCCTTAAGATCCATATAAATATCTTCCAATGTGTGTAAAGCGTTCAGCTAGTGAGATTAAAGTCCACTCATTAACTGAAAATTATGCACAATCAATAGCGGAAGCTTTTGTAAATACATATATTACAAGATTTAGAGTTCCAATTCATGTTCTGGCAAATTGCGAAAGTGGGTTGTTTTCAGAATCATCAGACATTGTTGCTTTTTGTATATAGCGAAAACAGAACAATTAAAATAGTAATTACAGGTCGTAGAAAATTATGCCTTTCAAAAGTATCAGTTGTACTTCTTGGTATATGGTATATGTAGTACACCTTCACACCTTTTTTGTATTGTAACTGGTTCGTCAATATTAATTCCTCGACTGTTGTTCGGTCCATCTGATACAATAAAGGATGATTCATTAAATAAGTTTACTGAGAAATTGCGTAAAACTATGTTACATTTTGATCGCGGGGAACCATTTTCGTGACTAATATTAGGTTGTCACACATGAAATGACACACTATATAAGAAAGGAATAAAACGCTTCTGAAATGTAAAATAATTTATTTAGTTGAAATAGGTATTGTTGTGGATTCCGGAATGAATCCGATATCAATGAATAACAAACGCCAGGAATGGATAAGGAAAATAAATGTATTAACGTAATAATACAAACTGGTAATACGGGTTAGTAGATTCAAGAATGCGGGTTAGTAGCAATAATATATATACAGTCTTGGTATTGAAGTATCGCGGTATGACTCCTTACTGAGTCTACATGCTCGCTAACTGTGACGCTTACCACCGTCTCTGTGTGTAACTTATTCTACTACTACTGAACTCTACTACTCTTCTGTCGTTCCGTCTCGACTCCTTCACTCCTCGGGTATTCACTGGTAGTAGTATATGTATACCTTGGGTGAGTCCATTTGTGTGTAATGGGGAGACCCCTTAACAGGTATCATGTTGATGAATGACTGCTCTCCAACATACCTCTAAATTCTTGATCCCATCTTTAAAAAAATTCTTATCCTGGGATGCGATAATCAGTTCAAATGCTTCGATTACATCTTACTTATTGGAGAATGTTTTATTGTTTATTGCGTATGAAAAGGTGAAAATACATAAATAAGTGATAATCAGTAGGATAGATATCAGGTGAATATGGAGGATGAGGCAAAATTTCATAATTCAGGCTATGCAGCTTCAGGATAGTTGATTGAGAAATGTAAGGTCGTGTGTTGTGCAGTAAAACTCGATCATCACTATTCACAAGTCTCGGATGTTTCTTTTTCATTTTTTCGTTGCATACGAGGTTGCTGTTATTGTTTTCCCTTGAGGCAAGAATGAATAATGAATAACCCCTTTGAAAGACAACCATACAGTAACCATTAACTTTTTAGGGTGTAGTGGAAGTTTTGGGTATTGTTTTGGTGATTCACTTGCAACTAACCACTGGCAAACTCTCTTACTGTTATTAAGGAGTATCCATTTCTCATCGCATGTAATGATTCGATGCGCATTTTTTCCAGTTGGAAAAGCAATAGAGAGCACACAGTTTTTTTTTGAGAGAGCGAAGGTTCTTTTTTGAGTCTCATTCAGTTTACGCGGAACAAACTTATCCAATTTCTTTACTTTTCCAATTGCTTTCAAGTGCTGAGAAACAATTGTGCGAAATGTTTCGAATTCTGATGCAAGTTTTCGGACTGTAGTTCTCTGATTTTGATCAACCAAAGTCTTCAATTGATCACGTTTGATAACAGATCGTGATCTTCCCCTTCATTTATTTTCAAGACAAAGCTTCTGAAGCCATCTATGTACAGTTCTGGTTTCAACAATACCAGTACCAAAGTCTGCCTTCATATTCTGAAATGTTTCAGAGACAGAATGACCCAATTTGTACTCATACAATAAGATTACTCGACATAGTTTCATTGTAATAATTTTCATTGGGCTTATGAGTGTTATAGACAAGCGTATGGTTGCAAAACAGAAATACGACAACAGCAGAAATAGATTTACATGATTTATTTCAATAGGAACGTGTGGTTTGGGGACAGCTACCTTGTGGTATAGTTCATAAGCCGGCTGCCGATCCGGGTTGATCTCTCATAGTAGTTCCCACTGGTTGGCGTGGCGTTCCTCCTGCTGACTGCTGCTGACTGCCCAGACTGACCGTGACAGATCTTTTCCCCGGCCTCCCGTTGACTGCTTTTCCCCGGCCTCCCGTGTGACCCTTTTTATGGCGTTTTTATGGCTTAACGGGCTTGAAAAACGACGCGAGTATAATTAGGAGGGAAGCATTTTTATTGGTCGAAAAATAGAAGCACTTTGAAATATTATTTTATTTTTCGACCGAAACTCGTGCGTCGGGCCTATGCGAAAACGACGATGATGGTCATTTTGTGACGGGGCCTTGTCCCGTTCACATCCG
This sequence comes from Acanthosepion esculentum, assembly GCA_964036315.1. Classification (NCBI taxonomy): domain Eukaryota; kingdom Metazoa; phylum Mollusca; class Cephalopoda; order Sepiida; family Sepiidae; genus Acanthosepion; species Acanthosepion esculentum. The sequence goes on along the minus strand of OZ038492.1, from coordinate 54,217,371 downwards.
ACTCTCGATCTTGAGTATGTTAGTTTATTTGCCTGCAAATCAGCCGACATATGTCTTATTTTATTTCATAACAGGGCTCTCCCAGATCTGATTTACAGTGAGCGTTATTCTTGTATATTTGGGTGATTAATTCATGATAAAGTCTCTGAAGCGTGTGGGAAGTTGTCCTCGTGTTCTTCTTATTGACATTTGTTTTGGTATGGAGTTATTTGCTGAATTATGTGTCCCAGAGAGATGTGGGGGAGAATGGCCCTGGTGACTGTTACATGGTGGAGGCATAGGGATTGTATTAGATAGATGTGTTGGATGTGGAGCCAGTCGTCGGATATGTGCACGGTGAATCCAGATTGTATCACCGTTATCTTTTTGCACCTGACACATCATATTGTTCGTTTTTATAATGGTGTAATTTCCTATCCAGGGCAGATGAGAGGATTGGGCAACAGTTGAGTGTGGCCGGTGAAGTAAAACCTTGTCGCCTACTTGTATTGGGTCCTTGTATATGAGGCGATTTAAGTTAGTCTCAAGTTTGTGGTCAGCTTCGTCGTTGGCCAGGGTGACGTGGTGGTGAACCTGCTTTAGCAGGGCATTAATTTGCATTCCCTATGCTCCAGGATCGTCACTTGCGATTTCTTTTCTGTGTAGTGTAGGTAGGCCGATGTTGGGGTGACGGCCAGTAATGGCATATAATGCGGGGAGACACCGGTGGCGCTGTTGGTCGTGGCATTCATGGACAAAACGACAGATTCTAGAACGTCTGTCCATTCACAGTTCCTGTCATTGCATAACATATAAAGTGCGTTCTTCATCGTGCGATGTTGTCTCTCGATATTTCCTGAGCTTTGCGGGTGCCAAGGACAGTGAAGTTCTTGCGTGATTGACATTTGGTTACAGAATTGTCGATAGACTTCTCCAGTGAAGTGTATGTCTCGATCAGAGGATACTATGCGTGGAATCTCTCTGTGTCGAAGAAAGAACTGGTACAATCCACGGGCGGCGTCGATGGCACGGTCTCTCGCGCATGGTATAGCTGCAAAGTGTCGGCTGAAGCTATCCAAGATGGTTAGGATGTAGCGTTTTCCCTTTGAGTTGGGCATTGTGACAAAGTCTATAAAGACGAGATCGAATGGTCTCTTTCCTCGTTTGCAGTGGCCAATGGGCCAGTGGGTACGTCTACCGTAGTTGCCCTTGCACTTAGCACACGTGTTGCAAGAATCGACATAGGCCTTGATGTCGCGGTTTTTGAATTCCAACCAGTAGCTGGAAAGGAGTTCTCGCATACGGGTAACACCTGAGTGGTTGTTGCCTTCGTGTACCTGGTAGAGGTATCTGGATCGTAGTTTGTATGGTACAACCAATCTCGGAGAGTGTTTACTGTCTCTTATCATCAAAACGGAGGCGCCTGGTTCTAGAAAAAATTGGTGCAAATGTTTTTTGAAAAGCGTAGCTCGGTGGTCGTCAGGATCGATATGGGGTTCACTTGGAGAGGGCGCTGATGATCTTTGCCAGGGCGTCGTCCTTTTGTTGTTCATTTGCGATGCCGAGGTGGTTGCAGATTCTCTAAGTGGGGATGGTGGTGGTAGAGTGATAGGCGAAGAATGCGTTGGTGACGCGCTTGTGGGTGCGGGCATTTTGTGGTGTGTGAGTTTTCGGAATGAGCTGTAAACCGTTAAACTCGCCGAGGCACGAAGATGGGATGTATACGCGGAGGTCTGAACCACTTATCTCGAATGTCCTGCCTGCCGGTGTAGGGTCGTTCGGGGCTTTCGTTTTCTTATGTCCGCAACCTCTGCTGAGCATGTCAGCCCATACATTTGATTTGCCTTCGACATATTCTAAGACAAATTTGTTACATGAAATTTATTCTTGCCATCGTCGTATTTTGGCATTATTGAACTCTCGTTGGTCCAGATATGTCAGCGATCTGTGGTGGGTGAAGATGACGAAGGGGCGGTTGCGAAGGAAATAATCAAATTTCAATATTGCCCACTTTACTGCATATGCCTCTCGTTCCGTCATGGACCAGTTCTGTTCCGTGGAGTTGAATGTATGGGAAGCGACTGCTATGATATCTTTCTTCCCGTTGTCGGCTTCTTGCATTAAGATTGCTCCACATGCGACGTCACTGGCGTGGGTGGTAAGTGAAAAGTTTGGAGAAATCCGGAAACGAGATGACGGGTGGCGAAGAGAGACGGTCCTTGATTTTTTTGATGGCTCTGTCGGTATTTTGCGTCCAGATGAACGGTTTATTAACTTTGTTGAGTTCGTGTATGACCCATAAGTTTTGAAAACATATCTGACGTGATTTGTTCGTGAAGACGTGTCTCTAAGAATTGTCTGATCCACACTAAACGGCCGATAAGACTTTGTAATTCCTTTTTTGATGTTGGAGGTTTCATTTCCCTGATGGCACGAACGTATTCTGGATCAGCCTTGAAACCTTTGCTGTTTACTATGCGTCCGAGGAATTTTGCCTCTGATGCGAGGAAGGAACATTTATCTGGATTCAGCTCGAGTCCGAATTTTGGGAGGGCGGTAAAAAATTGTTCGAGGGAGAGTATGTACTCCCTAAATGTCCTAGCGTGGACCAGGTTGTCGTCGATATAGGAAGAAATGTTGTCACGGGATGTGACCGTGGCTAGGCTAGGGCTTCTGCTATACAACGGGAGAAGATTTGTCCGGCAGATGTAAGGCCGAAGGCCAGGCGCGTGTATTGATAGCATTGGTCCTTCCATGTAAATGCTGTTTTGTATCGATCTCAGTTTGCCAGTAGCCGCTGCGTAGATCGAGGGAAGTGAAATATCTGTTGCCTTTGCTGATTTTGTTGAACAAGTGGTCGAACCTTGGCATTGGGTAAGGGTCAAGATCGATCAAGACCTTGTTGAGAGTTCTTTTAAAGTTAGCGATGACGCGAATCGATCCGTTTTTCTTGCGTACGGCAAATACAGGGCTATTGAAGCCTTTGGGGTCGCTGCAGTTTTCAATGATACCTTCATCGGCCATGCCCTTGATTTCGGTATCAACGTCTGCTTCCAAAGCCTAGGCGATTGGGTGTTGTTTCTGGCTGCAAGACTGGCCGTTGGTTGGTATGCGGATGGGTCGGATGAATGTGCTTTGCTGCTGCTTTCGGTGCCGATAACGTCAGCGTAGCGAATGAGTATGTTTGCAGTGGCTTCTAGTTCGTCTCGGTTTGGGTGGTTTGGTAGCGATAGCCTCGTGCTATACTTTAGCCAGGTTAGCTTTTGATCCAGTGTCTGGATGTTGGGCTGTAGTTCCATAGTAGGCTGGTTTTGGATGACGTCGGTTTGGGCACCATATGCTGGATCGTTGGTTGACGATGACGGTGATATGATTGCGGCTGTGTGTGTTGTGTATCCTGAGGAAAGTGTGCGTCTGAATTCTGTAGTCGCATTTTGGTTGTCGATTAGATAGGAATCGAGCGTGTTGTGACATAGGATATTTTGGCCGATCAGGATCGGTGTGGTTTGGGTAGTTACCAGCACGTTAACCTTTTTGAATGTGGGCGAGTCTCGACTGCCGATGGTGATGTCGCAAGTCAGTTCGCCAAGGGCGGTGGTGCTGCCGTTGATTCCTTTTACTACGACGTCGGAGCGGGTCATGTGTTTCTTGGCTTCTCTGGGTAACTGAGATATTGGTAAGATGCAGGTGGAGAATCCAGAGTCTAGCATTGCGACGCCAGAGGTGATGTCCCTGAAGTTGAAGGTGAACTGGACGAGCGGTGAAAGGTGAGCGAGTCCTTGAAGGTTGAAGGTGTGATGGCTGACGTAGGAGCACGGTGAACGAGGCATCACATTTCGTCTTGCCCGAGGCGAAAATCCTGTTCCACATCATTTATGGCTTGTATATTATCATTCGTTGCGGCGATATGGGCCTGTGCCCGAGTGCGAGGTGGGTGGCGATATAGGCGGTTGCGTCCATGGCGGCAGGGGCGACCTCTGAGGTAGTTCTTGCACACGCTGATTCATGGTGCGTACGGATGGTTTCTGCGTGTCGGATGGTGGCCATGTTCGGGAGGGTTGGTGAGGCCCGTCTGCTGTGGGTTTGGTTGCCTGCTGGGTCGAAGTGGCGCGTTTCTTTGGTTTGACCGCTGTGGTTTCTGTGTGAAATACACAGTGTCGTGCGAAATCGTGTCGTTGGATTTTACACCGCGATCAAGGTATCTTTGAGCTTCGGAGGTTATGCCAATGGCTGAATAGTGGTTGTCCATATTTCTCTTGCTGTACGCTTCTGACACCAGTGTTATAGACAAGCGTATGATTGCAAGACAGAAATACGACAACAGTAGAAATAGATTTACATGATTTATTTCAATAGGAACGTGTTGTTTTTGGACAGCTACCTTGTGGTATAGTTCATAAGCCGGCTGCCGATCCGGGTTGATCTCTCATAGTAGTTCCCACTGGTTGGCGGGGCGTTCCTCCTGCTGACTGCCCAAACTGACCGTGACAAATCTTTTCCCCGGCCTCCCGTTTGACTGCTTTGTACTTCCCCTTGTGGCCCTTTTATGGCGTTTTTTATGGCTTAACGAGCTCGAAAAACGACGCGAGTATAATTAGGAAGGAAGCATTTTTATTGGTCGAAAAATAGAAGCACTTTGAAATATTATTTTATTTTTCGACCGGAACTCGTGCGTCGGGCCTATGCGTAAACGACAATAATGGTCATTTTGTGACGGGGCCTTGTCCCGTTCACACCCGACTCTCGTTCTTGGGTATGTTAGTTTATTTGCCTGCAAATCAGCCGAGATATGTCTTATTTTATTTCATAACATGAGTAACAATATATTGAAAGAAAAACTACATGGAAAGAAAAGGCGTCAGCAATAAGTTTAGATTTGTTTATATTGTAGAATTAGATTTTTACATTCTCTGTTTTAAACTTGTTAAAAGAGGATCAGAACTAAGTATTCTCAGTTTGTGCTGAACCCATTAAAATCGGCTCCAGAGTTCAGTACGAAACAATGCTTTCTGATTGGTCCAAAATAATAATGTCATGTTTCTGCCTACGTCCTCACGGTTGACCTCGAGTTGACCTGTTCAGAGTTCAACGCGCCAAAAAATTGGTAAACTCGAGCCTCCCACGTAATCAAGAAAATTCATAAATATGAAACTTTGACACGACTTAATGAGTCCTGAAAATAATCAACTCGTCACACGAATCCATGAAACCCACCTTCCTCGCTAAAAGTTTATTAAGTTTTTAAAGTTTATTGTTTAAAAGTTCATTAAGTTTATTAAAAGTTTTATTAACATCAACCCGGCTTGTGGAATTCAATTTCTTTTCAACACCAACTCATTGGAATTCAACTAAGACGAGATTCAGAAACCAACTCACTCAATATCTTAACATAAAAGAATATATCAATAAAGAATATATATAACTATATCAGTCGAAGCGAGACAACTCTACAGTAAATCAAGCAATCTATTTCATTCAATTTCACCATCAACATAAACTGTTTAATTCCTTACCAGATCTATAGCATAACACCTTTTATATTACCCTTGATCACACAACCAAGAACTCTAAAGTGTTTTAAACAACCTTATTATGAGAGACGGTGGAGTAATGGATAGCGGCTCGGACTGAGGAATCGGAGAGCCGAGTTCAAATTCCTGTCGAATCCATTACGTGCTAATAGCCTTGGGAATTGTATGAATCCTTGTCCCCCCCCCAGTTCTATAGCCTTGGATGGCAACTGGTCTACCGCAGAAAGAAATGGCAACCTACTGAGGGAAAAAATCTGCCTCCTCAGTTATGTATCGATACATGATCGCCTAAGTGTGTATCACGCATGGCACATTCATTATTATTATATCGTGTGTACTTGTTATATAAAAAATATTTTCTGCTAAAACAAATATCTGCCTATTTGATAATTTTACTTGTTGTTGTCTTTGTTGCAATTGATTTGGTAGAAATAGTAGAGGGTTAGTTTAATTTGTATTTTGTCACCGATACAGATTGGCTAACCCACTACAATATAGTAAGGTTACTTCGTTAGACGACCGTATCAACCACAATCCAAAAAATGCGCCATTTCATGTGTGACGACCTAATATTTTCCTCAAATAAGTTTAATAAAATTGTCCCTCGTCCCTTCCATACTTTTATAGTATCATTATTGAACTTGACCACCCACCATTACGTATTCTTCATGACGAGAGAGTATAAATAATTTGCGACAATGCCTCGTCCTCTCTCTCTCTGTCTTTTTTTTTTTAATTATGTAACAAGAAATACATTTGGCAACTCGTATTAGTGAAATCGTAAATAAGTTTTGAATTTTCATATACTTTTTTAAAATATAAGATGAAAAGGCGTAAATTTGGCTATTCATATTGGCATGTGTGCATAAACACAACAGAAAATGAGTGTTTTTTATAATGAGAGGGGGAATAGATTTGATCTTATATTGGCGTGGAAGTGATATATGTGGTAAAAGACAATTAACACGAACAGTAGAAAATCATGTTAAAAAGAGATTTGAGAGAAGATTGTTAAATAAACTGAAATTTCTTTTTTTGGTCACTTCATGACTGAAACAAAACAAAAAAAGAAGAAAGAAAGGAGAATGTTGACAACGTCAAAGAAAAATTGCACTGAAGAACTGAATTTTTCAAGAAAAGTGAGAATATTTGTATTTTGTGATAGGTAAATAGAGTTGCCGATTGCCTACGCATTTGGGAAATGACGATATCAAGTACATGTGGACATACTGAAACATGTTAGATTCGTAAATAAAAGTATTTTAAAAGATATGTAAAAATTTTGTTTCCTTTTTTTTTTCTTCTTCTTCACTCCTACCAACTCCTTGTGCCAGACACAATTTAGTTGGCAGAAGAAACGATAGCTGCCGTTAGTAAGCGCGAGTTAACGATACAAGACAAACCACTGCGTAAAATTTAAAAAAACAGGAAAAAACATTTATTGTACAATTATTTTACAATAATCACAAAAGATACAGACAAGAAAGGTTGCACAAAAATTTCTTTCTGTGCGCCTAACACGGCAGGATAACGATATTTTCCTGGGGTTTCTAAAAAGGAAATACCCACAGAAACAAGCTATGAAATTGTTTAGTCAAACTCTGTTTTTCTAAAATATTAGACCCTTTAAAAATACAAAAGGATAAAATTTTAAATCCTTTACAAAAATACAAAAAAGGGATAAAGTTTTTAGACCCTTTACAAAAATACCAAAAAAGGATAAAGTTTTAGACCCTTTACAAAATACAAAAAGAAAGGGATAAAGTTTGTTTTGTTTTGTTTTTTGTTTTAAAGAGACCCTCAATTAGCAGAACTCACAAAAGGCACCCACCTCCTTTGAAGAATTTTCGTTGACAGCAGGCCGGATTGGTTTTGGAAATGGTTGGTTTGTTGAAGGCTGATTTATGGCCCACTTGCTGGTCAAAGTAGAGAGAGGGTGTTAAGTGGTCTGCCAACTGCGTGTCGTCTCAGATCTCTGCTTCGGCTCCCTTTCGTTCTTTTTTCGTTTCTGCCCTTTCGTTTCTCAAAGCCGTCTCTTTTATTTGAAAAAGTCGGCTCCACTTGGGGCCATCCGGAATTTCTATGGGTCTCGAAAACTTAATTTTCATTGGTCAATATATAAAAAGAGGCCCTTCAAAAATTTTGCTTCTGACGGCTATTCCTGATCCGAAAGGGTCATAAAAATTGCACGATTTCACAGAAGAAATCAGAGTTTGGCAAACAATTTTGGCGGCAAATTCCTGATCCGAAAGGGTCATAAAAATTGCACGATTTTTTCTTTTTTACACACACCATCTGGCTTACAAAAAATACACCTCTCTCAAAAGACGTGTAAATAAACAAAAAAAAACAACACCTAGACGGTTATACATTTAATTTGACTTTTTTTATAAATTCTTTTTTAAAATAAATAAAATTTTTATAGATAAAAACAACAAATTCTGTAAGTTATATTGTTGGGATTTTTTCAGGTTGAGTGTGTGTTTGTACTCGTTTGTGTGAGTGGAATGAACAAAAACCCAAAGCTTGAAAATAACTGTTCAACAGCTTTTAAAAGTTGAAAAGAGAATGCAAAATAGTAGTATTTTGCGGGAAAATAAGTGTTTGTGTGTGTTTGTGGGGGGGGGGTATCCCAGTTAACAAAGTTCTTGATTATAGCAGTTGTTTTTATTAAGGGAGGTTTCTCCGCTAGTTCCCATGGGAGGAACGAGAAATCCGATTGTGAAACTGCTAGGACAGGCCTCGTCTTTTGCAGCAAGGATTGTGTGTAGCTCTTCGAGCTGGGCTTGACGGTTGCGACCGCTGAAAGTGGGAAATGGAAAATGGAGACAGAGGACGCTGAACAGGAAGATGAAAAGAGGCCGAATAGGGATTGGTCAGTGTTTTTATGACCACTGGGACTTCCGGTTGTAGCCTACTGATTATTTCAGTTGTTGCTGAACTGAGCAAAATAACGAATCCCCCGCATGCCGCAATAGCCAACAAGCGAGATAGTTTTTATGATATTCCAAACAGTGTACAGATAAGAAATGATACCAGTGTTTAAAATCAAACGTGATAATACATGCAATTCTTAGTTGATTATTAAGTTTATTAGTACTAGTGTAATCGTCCCACCTCTGGTCGTTCAAGACTTTCAACACAGCGCTGCCCTATCCCACGTTGTAATTTAAGTTTTATCATAAGGAGGCCAAAATCGAATTGTTGCAGGTATCTTTGTGACAGGCGAAGATGTACAGGAAAAAATAACACTCGAATAAATTGAACAAAAGGTAAATACGGTTTTTATATCAGTCCTTCGTACAATAATTGGTTATATCAGAGTTCGCTTGCAATTAATTATCAACCCAACCCGCATCTTAATCGAAAGTGACATTGTTGTTGACTTGGTAAAGTTTGGTTTGCTGTTTTAGTAAAGTTCGGCACAAAGCAGAAGTTGGGGTTTCTCTTCAGCAGGCAATCATGTGGGGTGTACCACGGCCGGTGGCTGGGACGAACTCTCTCCTGTCTCCGTCTCTGTCTCCGTCTCCGTCTAGGTGTGACGAATTCGCTTCGCGCATTCGTATTTATTTATATTCGCTCAAACTGGTGCGAGGCACGGCGCATAGGGACATTTCAGTAAATCCCTTGGTTGTCGGCTTACTTCATAATTTCGGGGAATTCCATTCTTCCACCCTCTCTTATTATTATCTCTCACTAAACCTGCTCGGTGAGCGTGGGTGGCTCATCCACCTCCTCCTGGTATTTCAACTCAACTTTCGACCAGGAGAAATCAACTCCAAATTCGTTGTTTACGAAAATGAAGTTTCCGCTTTACAGCTTGCATTTTCAGCTGAGTAGAACACATGTAAATCATCTCTGCCCTCTGAGACTGGGTCATTTTCCATTGTTCAAAACCTTGACGCACAATTTCAGGTGTCGTCTATATGTGAATTAAATCTTTCCCACGGATTTTATGTGTTAACCCCTCTTGTTCCAAAGTCTTTCAGTATATCGCTCCTTCTATCCATAAGAAAACTTTCCTATGTTTTACCGCTGTAACAAAAAATAATATTACACTAGCAATAATTCTGATTTAAATGGTCACAAAACTTCAAGTAGGCCAAAGAAATAATTTTTAAGAAGACGAATAACATGGAAAATGTAATGATTTTTTTTCTTTTACTATTAGAAATTACACAGAAATTGCTCCGCAGTTTGTGCGGGAATAATTGTATTCAAAATTTAATGATTAAAATAACTGGCGTGAAAAGATTTCATGGGTATATTAAATGCCTAACAAAAATACGATCAACAGAATCAGTAGGCTCCAGTATAAAAAAAAACCATCATAAATAAAATCTAAAATAAGACTAAATATTTGCGAACGTAAGGAGAAAACAAATTACGAGGTATAAAAAAAGAATATTCAACGGTCAACCATTCGTTATTATTGTGAGTGAATTCAAACTGTCGTGTTTGTATCCACTAAAAATAGAAAAAATATGAAACTTTGCAACAACTCGTAGTTAGTCAACTAAAACAAGACAGCTTGTTACCACAGACAGAGCTGGTGCTAGGATCTCGCCCCCACAATTTTGATATGCCCCTCTCTCTACTACGTTTCGATTTCAAAGTTTCCCAACCTGGGAAACTCAAACACTGGACAAAAAATTGGATGGAAGAGCAGCGCTTTTTTTAAATTACCAAAAATCAGGGAATTATCCAATTTAAATGAAAATTTCAGTACACATGCATTAATTATTTACTTTTATAATGAATAGTTTTTTTATTTAAAAAATCTGAGGATATGTTATTCTTTTTGTAATAATAACCATCAATATTTTCATGACTAAATTTTAATCGAAAAAAATGTTTAGATCGCAAATTTCTACATTTCCATAAAGATTAATCGCTGACGCATCTCCGCTGAAAAAAGGTTTACCAAATACAACACAGGAAAAACTAGATTTTCGTACCCCGCCCCCCCAAAACAACAACAACAACAACAAAAACAAAACAAAAACGATGCTAATACATGTATTTACTATTTTGACGGAAAAATTAAGGTCAATTAGGGTTTTTTAGGGTTAATGGTAGGCTAGGCGTAGAACATTTGAACGTTTGACGAATGAGATAATTCGCAATTTACATTGATACATGGTTTAGCGCCTCTTACTAGCGTCTATTTCATCTGGTCCTGTCATGCATTTGCACCAAAAAAACTAAAAAATGTTTCATAATAGTAATACAGTTCATAACTAAAATGCATTTGTACATTTTCTGTGAGATGTTTTGACAATTCAACTCGTTGTACCTACCTTTCCCCACTGTCCATGTGCCACAAAAAAAGAGAGAGAAAATAATTTTTTCTTTCTTTTTTATGTAAGGTCGTGTCTCTAAGTGTACTACGTCGAACTTACGAACCACTGTAATCGAAAAGAGTCTCCAATTTGCATTCAATTAAATAAACTCATTTTTTTAAAAAAATAGCAGAAAAAAATTGTCTCATACGTTATTATCAATTTTTGGTAGGCAGAAAACTTAGCTTCTATTCCGAAACTCTTCTAACAGCTTTCTATAAACTCCATGCCATAAGTAATGAGTGAAATGATAAAAAAATCTTTCATAAAAAAATTCGCAAGATTTTGAAAATTGAAGTTTAATGAGTGCTTTTAGTGTTTTGACAATACAGTTCTTCGAAGCAAAATAATCCGCACTTCTGTAGTGGAAAGTTTTGTGGTTATCATTTATTTAATGGTGTTGACGACCCAAATCAATCCATACAACTTTTTACTCTACGAATATGTTAAGCAAAATGTAAAAACAACAAGAGAAAACAACGAGAAACAGTTGTGATAAAAGACAAAAGGCAAATATTTGAATAACAAGTAATTTTCAATATATTTTTGTAATGAAAATATTTTACAAAAATGTAGTGGATTTTTTAGGTGAAATCTTGTTAGTTTATGTTGAACTCAAGTCTGGTAAAAGATTAAATTTTGTTAATATGTTCTGATTTGAGAGGCTGTTTGTTAGAATCTGTTATTGAAGATTCTGTAAATTAATTGCAAGAGAAAAAATTTACTGTTCATGTAAGTAGTAAATGTTTGTAAATTTGAATGCAATTTTGTGATCAAAGAAGTTATCTACCTTTGAGTGTTTTGTGTAATACAATGTTCTTGAATGTTGAGAAATAAAGTTGATTTGTTAGCAGGAATTTGTTTAACTTCTGTGTAAGGAATTTGGTGAGTGAATGGGAATAGAGTTCACTGGTGAGTTTTGGTGAGTGCGTGTGAATATCGTTAAGTTGTATAATGTCCGTATGAACGAAAAACTTAAGATTGTGTGACGTGAAGTTTAGTTGCAATTCGTTTGATGCCACAATGCTCGATATTTATTGACCCGTCCAACCCTCAGAAAAGAGAAGAGAAGCCGCTGTATTCTGCCCTTGGACAAAATCAAGAGGCTATCTCGTTAAGGGAGAAGGGGAAAGGAGAAATAAATATATACGGACATGGGAAATAAATAAAGCTGACCCAGTCGAGATGAAAAAGGGACCAAAAACAAACTGGGGAGGTTGGGAATCTCAACTTGGATCATAATAAAGGATGTAACCGGGAGCAGGCCGGGGGCAACACTTACTCACATTAACTAGGTACACAAAGCATGTCTAGCCTAGCCACGGGAGGGCTCCACAGGAAACCACCCCGATGTGATTTAATTTTTTTAAACAGGACTACCAGTTATTTATAAAATCAATTAAAAGTTTTTCTAATTAAATAATTAGATAGTTATATTGCATTTTTAGTCTACAATTCGGAGCAGATTTTTGGTAACTGATGGTCTTGTTTAAAAAAAATAATTTACATTCACCAAGGAATCCTACTTTTAATTAATAAAAGAATTTCTGGAACGGAAATTTAATTTCTTGAAATTTCATGAAATTAAGTAAGTGGCAGGGAGGTGGGGGTAACATATGTAAAAAGAAATATTTCTTACCAAGAGTTTCTAAAACAAATACTTTCAAAAATAATTTCATTCATTTGTGAATAAGTCTCGAAAATTTCATTAAAATCCGACAATCATTTGATTTTTGCAAGAATTTCCAAATCAATGTGTTTTTTGTTGTTATTTTTTGGGTATTTTTGTTTTGTTTTGTTTGTTTGTATTCAGCTTAATACATATTTTCAGAAAATCTCAACTTCTGATTGGTCGCTTAATATTTAAGCTGAATAAGGTCTGTGATCCACTTTTTGCACAGAAATCGACATTGATATTCGGGCATGATTTAAATATTAAGTTACCAATCAGAAGTTGAGGTTTTCTGAAAATATGTATTAAGCTGAATAAGCTCTGTGATCCACTTTTTGCACAGATTTGTACAAAAATTGATATTGATAAAAAAGGTGGTAGCGGGATGCTAAAGATGCTAAATTTCAACAACTGTCGGTAGAAAGAAAGAAATGGAAAGTCATTCTGGATCGTGTTATTGATGTTATTTCTTTTTGGGGGTGGGGTGGGGGAACAGAATTTGGCCCTCAGAGAGCACAGAGGAAAAATCAATAGTAGGGTTGTCTCAGAATAATACACACAATACATTCTGTAAATTTTTTGCTGCTATTAAACTTCTGGCAAAATATGATCCAATTTTGGCACAGCGTATTGACGAAGGTAAAGATCATGCTAAACAAGTGGCTTACCCCTCGAAAAGAATCAGAATGAAATTGTACATATCCTTGGTGAAAGAATCCGTACAAAAATACTTGATGAAATAAGAGAAGCTAAATATTACACAATAATGATGGATTCAACTCCTGACATCGCCAACGTGGACCAATTTTCTTTGACATTACAGTATGTATCCATCAGTCTAATTGAAGTTGAAATTAAGGAAGTATTCTTAGGCTTTTTCTAACTTGAGAAAAAGGATGCCACTAGTATTGCCATCAAAGTTCTCAGCTTGTTAGAACAATATGGTTTACCCATTGAAAATTGTCATGGGCAGTCCTATGATAATACAGCTGTGATGGCTGGCGCTAGAAGTGGTGCCCAAAAGCAAATATTGGGTGTAAACCCAAGAGCAATGTTTGTGAACTGTGAAAATCATACTCTCAATTTAGCTTGTCTTCATTCTTGTGCAGTAGAGCCACGTGTTACAACATTTTTTAGTAACTGTTCGCGTTCTTTTCTGTTTCTTCATCAAGATGGTCAATACTGAAGCAATACGTTTCTCGAAGGCTGAAACAACAGATAGAGTATAAGATACAATGCTGTGACTGTAGAGTATCAAAATCTAAATGAAATAATAGCCTGCATTGAACAGTTACAAATTGGAGAGTACAGTCAAGAAAAAAAATGTGATGCTGGGATATTTATGAACTTGTTTCAAAAACTTTCATTTATCGCTCTACTTAACTTCTGGCATCCAATTTTATGCTCTGTGGAAAAAGTCCAGAAGAGGATGCAAACTCTTAAGGTTGGGTTAAATCAATCAGATATTGATTTACAAGGGTTGGCCAACATACTGGTAATAAAAAAAAGGAAGAAATAATCAGCAATGCCTTGAAAAATATTGCGAAGAATATGCTGCTTTAACAGCAAAATAAGAGATGAAAAGAGTAATGCATGAAGTTGTCAATCGTTTACTCGTTAAGATTCAAGAGAGAGAGGCCAGCGTTTGGCAGAATTAAGAAAAAGGTTTGAATTGTTTCTTAACCTGCATTTATTAGGCACTGACGACGAAAATGAGAAAACACGCTTTTGAAATGAATTTTTAGATTTTCAAAATCAGTATCCAGATGATATTGGTGGTGTTTTTTTATACAATGAAGTGATAGATTTCATTTTGCTAATTCGAGCTGGAGGTAAAGAGGTATGCTCTGATCCTCTTGGTGTATTAAAGAGTATTATTAAATATGGCAAAAAATATTTTGGTGAAATATCCATGTCATACAGATTGTTGCTTCTTTTGAACGATCGTTTTCTAAACTTAAAAGTGATCAAAAATTATTTACGTTCAACAATGTCACAGGATAGACTAGTAAACTTGCCGCTTATAAATATTGAAAAACGATTTCTAACCGAAGAAGTAAAGATAAGTGCACGAAAAGAATTTGTTGATAAACGTGTGTTATCTGGTGTTCTGGGAGGGAGGCATTAGTCAATATTCCGAAGATTGATTTATAGAAAACCAACAGTTTTCCCTTAAGAAAAAATGTGATCATTCTTCTACAATACAGGCTCCAGAAAGCCAAGAATTTTCTAAGGGGTGAAATTTGTTTTTTTAGCCAATCAGAATCCTTCTTTTAAGAAATATTGTCTTGTATGGTTTTCCCTCCAAAAATATTTAAGGCCCCAGCCTCTAAGATTATAATAATTTTTTCCGCAAAAAATATTAATAAAAACAAATAAATTATTTTAGAACAAATGAAAATCGCTAATTTGATAATTTTAGGAACCCTATTTTTCTCATAAATAGAGAACTTACAGTAAGTTCTCTATTTATGAAAAAATAACCTCCCGTGCTACACAAACATTCACCACATGACGATCTTCTTAACAAACGCCTTACGAATTTTTGTATTTGAATAATATAGAATCACATTGCTTATTATTTTTCAAAAAAAAGAAAAAGAAAAAAAAGGAACTTCATAAGCTTTTTTTTGACACTCAACTTTGGAATAAATAAATAAAATTTGTCCAATTTGTATAATGTGTTAATAAACATTCCCTCTAACTGATTGTGATAAACCTTTCTGAACAATAGATCTGCCCAAAAGAAAAACTAAGTATACAATACTGTTGCGATTTTGTTTGGGGTGGGGTAGGGAGCGCTAGTCACAATCCACAATCCTATCAGACCTTTGCACGCCACTCACAAGCCATTAAATAGTACATTGAGTTCAATCCTTAGTAGCTTCACAACTACAGTGGGACCTCGGTTCACGAATTTAATTCGTTATTGAAGACCGTTCGTGACTCGAAATGTTCGTAAACCAAAACTATTTTCCCATAGGAATCAATGTAAAAAATATATATATATCGGTTAACTATGTTTTCATACTTGATTGATTTTTTTCACATCTATTGTGATTCTGGTCATTTTTCTTTTCACTTTGTTGCTGTCATTATCCTTCTTTGGCCCCATGGTACTGTGTGTGTGTGTGTGAAACAATGAAATTCAAGGCAAGGCGAATTTGAGAAAGGATGTGTATGGAGCTAATGCTGTGCTGCAATTAATGCTATTCCGGCCGCCGATACTCCCGATTTCTTGCTGCTTCTTGCGTGTTCGTTGCTCGAGACAATGTTCGTGACAAAGACGTGTTTTGTTCGGAAAATTTGTTCGTGATGATAGGCGTTCGTAACCCAAGGTTCCACTGTAAATGTGATTCTACGTCAAATCAAGCAAAACTTACTAAATATACAGGAGTAAAACATAAAGTTAGTCTTGCAGTCTCTAGTGATTTTGATTTTTTTTAACTGACTGTTTCAAGGCTCTAGCCTTGTACCTGATTAAACTGAACTTAGTAAATAAATACTGACGTCTTTTTCCTGTATGTGAGATTGTCAGTGAATAATTATCTTTTTGTGTTCGACCTTTATAGCATTTAAAACCAAGTCTAATCAGAATCTGAGGCCAAAAGATAATCTCGATGGTTATTGCTAGTAAATTTTATCTTTCTTCAGACGTCCCAGTATTGTCGCCTTGTGACTGATTAGGCAAAGGACATCTTAGTCAATATTCCATTTCAAAGAACGATGATCAAGTGTCTAATCTTGCAATGCAATCTATTGTTAGTGTCGCTCTGTCGGTTGGTGACTGCATCCTCGTACAGAGGAGTAACTTCCCACCCAAAGTGTTCACCGGTTTAACTGTCTGCCTTTTTTTTTAACTATCGTGTAAAAATCAAGCATGTGTGTACTGTGTATCTTTCTATTGTTTATCAAAGTGGCAGCATTCGGCATTAAATAACCTGGAAAATGTTGATATGCCGTAAAAAGTAAAACAAACTAAAACCTAAACCATTGTTAGTGCGTACTACAATCAACTGAATGCGCCATTAATTGTGGCTTTAAGTTTAAAACTTTATAAATTGGAAACTGAATTTAGCCTGGAGCAGAACATAAATCAGTTCATTGTGAATTCAAATATTCATGGGGTCTTTAGTGGCGATGCTACAACCGAAGCTAGTATCTACTTAAACTAAAGTCTGAGTAATGGTCGGTAGGTTTAAGATTTCAAAACATTGTGCACCTAAGTCAAAGTGTCATTCAATTTGAATTCACTGTGCACTTCATTATCCTGGCTTTGTGAAAAGCTAAAGATAACCTTTAGTCTTTTTAGTAAATGAATATCTTAAACAGGGAAAAGAGCAACACTTGGCAGGTTCACAAGCCATAACACTAATAGTGAATTTCCACTAAGCGTCCTATTATCAGGGCCTTGTGTCAACTAAAAATGGAGCTTTTTATGAATAGTCTCGTAAAAAACCATAACTCGTATATGTAATAATTCAATGCACTGGGCTTCTCACAACTGAAGCCTTGTGTCAGAAATTGAGCTTTTTAGTAAATCAAGCATGATGCTAATCTTAAAGTGATAGTGTACCTCAGTTTATTGGTTGGTCTCGTGTTAAACTGAGCTGAGTCAATTTTCTTGTTCCATTCAAATAACTGGTAAGTTACGACGCAAGTCGATTCGCCACTGCCTCCTACTACTATCATAAAGCATTTACTCCTACCCCCTTTGTAAATCACAACTCCTGCTTATTTGAAGCAGTAGTCTCACTACTATTCCTTCCTCTCCGAAATCTAGCGTCTCCCACCTCGTCGCTAAACACAATCTCCCACTTCTACTCGCGCTACTATCAACTGTAACATTCAGAGTAGTCGATAAGTTTTTTGTAGCTCCGCAAAATATGGATTTTTCTTTTCATTTAGAATAACCAATTAAAGATACTGTTATTTCATTCTACTGGAAAGCTGTTATACATGTAAATTAAAAGTAAGTTAATACTATTAAGTAAACTATTATTGCTACTACTGAAGTAGAATAACTGACTGTTATTTAACGAAGAGGAAGACACTTAAAAAAACTTAAAACTACAGTGGCGCGAGTCGATCTTCCCTTTATTTTTTTTTTTTTTTCACTTTAAAAATATTAAACTCGCAAATTTATTTGGACACTATCAGGGAATGCTTACACTTGCAGACTTATTGTTTTGTTAACAGCTTGTGAGATGACTTCAGTGATGGTAAGTTTGAGATAATTTTTTTTTTACTCTTAGTCTTGTCAAAATGTTTACCATGTGTCTGTTTCTACTCTTTAAAAAACTAACATTGAATTTTTCAACGTGATGGAGATTGTGTGTTTAAAAATAAATACACATACAGGCTATTGTAACATTGTTTGATTTTATTTAACTTATTAACGATATATTCACCCTAAAAAGAAGTAACTGAAATAAAAATTTGGCAATTAAATTCCAATAAAATCTTGAAATATAAAAATATTCTGTAGTTTACACACTAAACTGAAAATAAAGTATAAAAAACGTCATGAAAAATCAAAGTCAAAGAATAGTGTTTTTTGTCACGTGTTTTAATTTTTTGTCTCTTGAAAACGTGTGCATATTAAAAAAAGTGTTTTTATTTTTAATTTAGATTTTTGAAGGTTTAAATTGTAATTTAAAAATATTAATTAAAATAAATGAATTATTACGTACGATAATTTAATATATTATGTGACTAGAAATTAAATTGTATATTTGTTTTTATGTTTCTTTTTGTTAAGATTCGGTTAAATAAGAGATTTTTTTTTGTGTGTGTAGTAAATCATTTTTTTTTTTTTTTTTCATGCAATTTGGTTGTTTTTACTTTGACATGTGGTATTATTAATTTTTTCCGGAAACCTTTTTTTTCACTCATGAGAAAAATAAGTTGATTGCTGATGTTCAATTTAATAGAAAAATAGATTCTGATTTTGTGCCTGTTTACGCAAATTTGGCTGCGAAAGTGTATCCTAGGGTCACGTTAAAAGTATAGGGCTTTAAATTCTAATTATAGATTTTTTTTTTTTATTCTAATTAAAGTGTTTTGACTTTTTTTTTAATTCTTTTTTTTTCTTCAAATATATAGCTTTATTCCAGTTAAATTTTTTTGTAGCCATATTTGCATAAACAGATTCAAAAACTAGGATATAATTTCACGTCAAGTTGGACATCAGCGGTTATAGACCCGGGGATCAAATCAGTATCAGTTGGACATAATATTGTAAAAATTGAACCCCCTAGGGCCTAGAACCATTTCACTCGATCACATTTTAAAGAGCTTCATTTTTCTCAAAAATGCAATATTTCCGAAAGGAATAAAATAAAAATGTCATATTTGAACAAAGCAAAGTACAACAGAGAAATGCATTTTCATGAAAAGTCTGTTGCTTCAGCGAACCGAATCTTGATAGTTCTTGCGTTTTTTTTAATTACTTTAGAGAAATAATTGTAAAAGTTAGCTTATGATTAATTAATAAATAAATAAATCGTCCCTTAAATTAGGCTATTATAGTTGCAACGATCAAAATTGTCATTTCTTGTAGAGCTTGAACTTGTCGTTAATTTTGTTTACATTTTTTTGTAGTAGTTTTTTTAATGAATCGTACGTAGTTGAAGTAAATAACAATCTTTTCAAAAAGTAACGGTTATTTAGATTATTTTTTATGGTTATTCTATTGATCATAATTATTTTTTTCATAAAAATATTGTTTACGCCGGTGTTTTACTCTGTATTTAAAAGATTTTAAAATTTCTTCAATTATGAAAAGAAACTGAGAGACTGTTGGAATTCTTACATCGGACACTTGTTGTTCTCTAATTCAACGTTTCGTTTCTCTCTCATTTCCTGGTTTAACTTGTAAGTTCAATTTTTAACCAAACCGCAAATACTTTTTTAAAAAAATTAATTGTAAACTTTTACAATATTGTAAAAACTATGCGATTATGTCTGTAAAAAAAAAAAAAAAATTTTGATTTTGAATGTGTTGTGTTTTGAGTTTTAACACATTCTTTGTAATCAATGTTTTTTTTATAAAATTTTTCTTTCCTAAGGAATTAGTGGAAGGTACCATAAAAAAAACTCAACCACTTACCAAAGAATGGCTATTTTTTTGACCGGTAAAAATAAAATTTATTTTGGCTAAAAGTGAAAAAAGCATTTTAATTAAATTTACCAAAACAAAGAAAGCAGTCATTTAGAAATTTCTGCATTTGAAAGTAAGATTTCACTTCAGTTATTGTGGTTTCATAATAATTCTCTTGTATCAGTTTTACTTTTGTTTGCTTTGTTTCCTAAAGCAATATTCATTTTTTTCTAGCTATAGACTCTGAGTATCGTATCATCAGCGTAACAAAAAAAAAAAAAAAAGAATGAAAATTAGGCGATTATACCTGGAAAAATATAATGGTATAAACCTTAGGCGTTAATTATATATATAAAAAAAAAATCTGCGTTTTTCAATGATTTGACTTGAATCTTGATTATCTCCATGTTTTACTTTTCTTTAATTAACTTCATCGAAATTGTATTTTTTTAAAACTTTTCTCTTAGAATGTCTGGAGGAAAGCAGTCGAATGACTCCTGGTAATTGAATTAAGAAAAATGGATATTAAAGCTGGAAAGCAGATTAAATTCTTGACAATGTGTATAATATTGATTAGAGAATTACCTGCATTTAAAATCCAATTGTCGTCTGTAAATGACAAGCTCTGGTTGAGTTTGGGATTTCAATTTATTCCTCTCAATAAAAACCATGATGCTACCAGACCTCCATCCCGTTCCGAATTTCCAGGTATATCAATCCAGATTGCTTAACTTGTCTTCGGTAATAACTCAAGAGATCATTCTGAATCGTCATCATAAAAAAAAAAAAGGATTGTTATTAATTTAACACTTGTTTCCTTCAGCTGCACACAATTGGTTTTTAGTTTATAACTGCCTAACTAATTAATAATCCACTTTTAGTTTTAGTTAATTTTCTCTCTCTCTCCAATTACTAATTAAAAGAAACATCAATATTTATAAATAAAAAAGATACACAAGTTTCCTTGCTAATAATTGTATCAAGATTTAGTTAAAGTGAATAGTAGGATTTTTTTTGTCTGAATTTCTGGGATGATGAACTGCTGACTATTGTCCCCATCGAAATGTGATAACATTTATGGGATAATAGTCCGCGTGTAAATAAAGAATTAGAAGTGCTTTTGTTATTTTACAAGGTTTGTTTTTTTAACATCATCGTCAGTATGTTTTGTTTTTGTACTTTTGAATGTTAATAAAATAACTAACATTTGATCACCTACATCAACATGCCTTTCAAAGTTACCTTTGTTTTTAAAATGTCATAAAGTTCTTTTAGAAAAAGTTTCTTTTAAAATGCAGATGGTATTCATGTCAAACTAATTTTAAACTAAAAATTATAAGGCTGTTGCCTTTTTTTTAAAGCTAGAGTAGACTTAAGTGAGTGACACTGACAAGTGTGCTCTTATTATTTCTTATTTGTGTTTAAATTTTTAGTAACTTCTCAATTTTTTTATATTAACCACTGTTTTTATACCAACATTATTATGTGGTAGCAGATTTCTTATAAAATATAAACGGTTATACATTATGGTTGTTAACCCCCCCCCCCCAAAAAAAAATCCATATTTGATGTTACCGTTTACATTTTTTTTTTTCTAATGAATAAAAAATGTTTCTTGAAGCTTTTATTTTAATTTTAATTACAAGCTAAATTTAATTTCCAATAAGCAAAATACTTTGGTGCATTTCAAACCGAATTTAAATTGATTGGAATTATTTTTTAAATTGCTAAAATCAGCTATCAACACAACATAATTCTCTTTATTAAAAAAATCTTCCAAAATAAAATATACTTTTTTGAGGACATTATATGATTTAAAGTTTAATTAATTGTAATTATTCCAAAATTATTTTCAAATACTGGAGGGGGGTCATTGAATTGTAGGCTTTTCCATTGATGATTAATAAATATAGTTTTTTTTTTACTTAGTAACAAACCACTAAAAAAATTAGTACCAAATTTTAAAGGATTTAAAATTTTATAAATTATTCTAATTGAAATAATAATAATGGAAACAATTGTAAAAATTAATTTGTTGAAAATGTTTTTCTTAAAATTGTCCATAATCCATAAAAGCAATTAAAAGCTTTTCTAATTAAATAATGTCTTAGTTTTATTGCAGTTATTATTTTATGATTCGGAGCAAATTTTCTGTAACTAGGGGTCTTGTTTAACAAAAAAAAAAATGATTATTTAAATTCTCCATGGAATTGTCTTTATAACTAATAAAAACATTAAGACCTAAAAAAAATATGAATTTCTCAATTTCATAAAATTAAATAAATGAGGGGTAACAGATGTTAAAAAAAATCTTTTTACCAAGGTTTCTAAAATCATTTTATTCATTTGTGAATAAGTATGAAAGTTTCATTAAAATCCAACAATTATCTGATTTTTGCAAGAATTTTCAAAAAGATGCTCAAATTTTCCATATTAATTTATGGTCCCCCATTGATGCAAGAAAAACAATTTTTAGCGAATTTGGAATTTCTAAATGGGATTAAAAAATATTTAATAATAAATCTTTTTGTCTTTCCTCTTAATAAGAGATTTTGATAATAAAACTTTGTTTTTAATTAAGTTTGGGACTTTTTTTTTTTTTCTCACTTTTTAGTGAATCTTTAGAGATGTGTATGTGAGTTTGCTTAAAGACTATCAACATTAATTCATTGTTAATGGCTTATGAAACCTGTAAGTGCTCAAACATTGAACAATTTATATTCAAATTTTCACTTAAAATAAGGAAAATGATAAAAATCAAATACTCAAATATTTGTTAGTTGTTAAAAAAACTTGTATAAATGAAAATAAGTGTGTGTATCTTTTGATGTCTAAAGGTTGAGAAATAGAAATACTAGAAGATTATGCAAGATATTTTGGTATTAATTTAAAAATAAAAGGTTTAGTATGTTTTCAGTTGAAAAATTAATAAAAATCATTAAAATGAGAATGAATATAATCCAATTCCGACATTCGTAACATTCAATTTAAAAGAGGGCTCAGTACAAAATTAGAGCAATATTCTTTATTTTACGATATTACATCAAAAACATGTAAAAACACTACACAAATGAAATCATGTTTCAATGTGTATTAACACACCTCATCAGGCATTAGTAAATAACTGGTGAGTAGACAATTTGAGATTTAAAAACAACATACAACCTCCTTTTCATGAGAAAAGAAAGAGTAAGAAAGAAAGACACAAGATACACCCTCTTTTCCTGAGAAAAGGGAGGGTATAGCAGCAGGGTTAGTTTTGTTTTTATTCAGATCAACCAATCGGTATGGCCTATGCTAAGTTCAAAGTTAAGAAACAATCATCCATAAGAGGTCATGATCCACAGATCTAGAATTGTAGCCATATCTGAATGTCAATTGATATGGATGTGAATTTGCAACAGTGTTATACATTAGACACGTCATTTCCTATGAGAGAAGAAACGGAATTTAACGAGATACCCGACAAACTACATACCCTGTGAATTATAAAGTTAATTTCATAGTTTTATAGTTGGTAAGTAATATGGCCCTTTAAGAAATAAAAGAAAGTTTAAACAAATAGATCTAGCAAAATAGAATGCAACTGTTTACTAAAGGATCTTTACATAGGGTGTTAATAAAACCAATCAATGCACAATACATCTATACTAAATATTACCACCGCTACTAGAAGAATAATATAAAAATTATATTATGTCGAAATACTATGTCTTATATGGTGCAACAAGGTTTAACTAAAATATAAGAAACAGCTGTCAAATTATAAAGTCTACCAAGATTGTAGTCAAAGGTATATGTTTATAATTAATCGTTAATTCTAATCTTTGATTTAATAAAGTATACCTATTAAAGAACCTGATAATCTGCATTTTTTTTCTGTAAACACAGAAAATAAGGTTCATATAAGGATCTACATGTCTTTGCCAGTTTTACAATTTTCTATTTCACTTGTATGTATCTAAGTTATATATATATATATATATATATATATATAAAGTGAACCTTGAAGTCAACACACAGAGGTGACAAGCTGTTTCATGCTAGGAGCAATTCACTTTTATATTTCTATTTACATACACTCTGTCTCTGATATTGAGCACTTTATCCTATAAATATAGCACACCTTAAAACTATATATATATATATATATATATATATATATATATATATATATATATATATATGTGTGTGTGTGTATAATGGATATTTTGAAGTTGAAAGTAATTAAAAATAAATACTTCCAATAAATATACAAAAAGGTACTAGACTAAAAAAAAATCAATTCCTCAGTATCTACAAATAAAAAATCAAATTTGGATCTTTAGTCTTTTTAAACATACTCGAAATTTTATCTAATTATAAAAATTAGTAAATTTTCTTTTTTGCATAACTAATGAAAATTTTACAAGTATTCAATTAACTGTTAGTTTTTAACTGTTTTAAATTTATTTTTGTACTGTCTTTAACTTTTTCGTAAATATCAAATGTATATCAATAATTAATAACTTCTTATTCAGTATTTTTTATGCTGACACAAAACCTTTTCTGTTTTATGAAATATCTAAAATGTAGTAGAGATTTTGAATTTCAGATTTAGTATAATTTGATTATTAAAAGAACAACTTACTGATCTTAACATTTAGTTACCTCAGACTGCTTCAAAGTAGTTTCTTGCCTTTTGTTTATTCTCAAGCTCACAAAGAAATAGTGACTAAAGGTTGCAACTACATTGAAGTAGCATCATGGGTGTAAATTGAATTGAATTCAACCTTTAGGCTTCCACAATACAAGTCACTGTTTTTAGCATTTTTTTTAGACTGTAAATAATTTTATAAATGTTTGTGTCATCATTAACGTAGTGCTCTAGGAGTTCTTTAGACTAATATACTAATCTTCTATGTTGATTTTTATCACCATGTTTTACCTGATACATTCTTGTGTTCATTCCTATTGCAATATTACCCCATCAGCTTCCTTAGTGGCATCAGCAAACTTTTGAAGCTATCATCAAGAAGAAATTTGTCAATCACCTCAACAGAAATAATATGAATGACGAACAGTATGGGTTTTGTTCCTCTACATTCACTGCTGATGTCTTAACTGTCATTATATATAGAATCAGTGAAGCACTTGATGATATACTCTTTATGAGAGCAATCACCTTAGATATCTCAAAAGCTTTTGACAAAGTGTGGCATAGGGAGCTGTTACACAAACTTCTCAGCTATGGCATTTTTGGAAAGTCTTTTGAATTATCAAGTTCTTCTTATCAGTTAGGGCCATGAAGGTTTTTGTTAATGACCTCTGAAGCCTATGAGATCAATGCAGGTGTTCCCCAAAAATCTCTCATTGGTTCTACTATTTATTTTATTAACTTTGATTACTAGTAAATGTATATGCAAATGATACCACTGTTTATATCTAGATGACCAGAACCTGGCAGCTGACATTGCTTGTAGTGTACAACTCACTAGGGAAAGAACTGACTTATTTTATAACATTCACTACTTCCAAAACCAAACTAGTAACATTTCACCAACATATAGCAGACCATGAGTTTTTTCCAGTCATGATGAATGGTTGTGCTCTTAATGAGGCTCCTTGCCTCAAATGTCTGTTGGGAAACAAGCTCACACCAAACCTCAAGTGGAACTTGTATAGAGGATCTATCAAGATGCTGGAAAAATGGTTTGTATCCTGTACAACTCTTGAAAGTACCTGACTCTTCCTGCCATGCTCTCTTTACAAAAGCCAGATCAGACCAAAAATGGAGTATTGTTGCCACATCTGGACAGTAGCTATCCAATCCTCACTTTCCAACCTTGACTAAGTTCAAAAGCATTTGTATGACCTTGTGGGTGTTGAATTGTTTTCTACCCTACAAACCCTTTCTCACAGATGAAACCTTGCTAGCCTCCTGTTACTCTCTTGCTACTTTCATGGCAGATATTTGGGCAAACTACAATCCTTGGTTTCACCAGTCTAGACCTTTACACCTAAGACCTGCCAAGCCACATACAAAGTTGACTCCTCATGGTTTCTTTCATATTCCATTGGTGAGGAGGAAGTTCCATACAGGTAGCTTCTTCCCCAGAACTGTTGCATTAGGGAATGGACACGAGAGGTTGCTTCCTTGATCACTACAATCTTAATCTTTTAAGTTGTGAGTTAAACAGTATCTATCCTACATATCCTCATAATACACGCTGCTTGCTCCCTTTCTGTATACCCTTACAACAACGTCATTTATTAACCCTCTATTTTGTATTGAGTGAACAATAGTTTTAAACCAATTGCAGTTGGTTTTAGAAAGTTGTTAATATAGATAGTTCTAGATTTAGGTATCCAAGATTCTTGCAGACAATGTCAATACTTTAATTCTTTCAGTCCTAATGATGTGTCCAAGAAAATATGTTAATAATGCAAACTGTTAATTTCTGTAAATATTCCTAATATTTGTTACATAATACGATTGGGATATTTGTCCCATTCAATTCTTATTGAAGGCCTTATGAACACCTTAATATAAAATTGTAAAATAAATTGGATGGAAAGGTTTAATAGAATTTCAAAACTTGAAATGAAAACTAATTTGACTCTAAGTAAGAGTAAATTTTTAATTTCTCATACAAATTTTATTTAAAGTTGATGTCCAGGTTCTGAATTCTTGAGAGTACAATTCCTTTTTTCTGCTGCATGACTTTAACATCTGAAGAAAGTTGAAGACTGCCTCAACCAAAACACTGATAAAACCAATAAAGGATATTGTCCTGCAGACAAAATATTTCAAGAGTTGTTTAGATGATCAATCTTTATTTTTATGTTTACCATAACACTTTAGATGATCCATTCTCAAGCATTCTTTATAATCTGTGTGTAAAGAGATGGGGGTGGTCGCTTTTTCTACAAAAATAGATGGTGAACAGCAAAAGTAAAACAAAAAATGAGCTTGATGATAGTCCAAATGACATGTAGGAAATAATGATTTTCACAAAATCATAACATCCTAATAATCTCTGCAATTCAGACAAGTTTGATTATTGATACACATCAGGACTTTGTTTTATTTAATATAAGATATTTCTTTTCTATTGTTTTTATTATGGTGTCTAACAATTGTATAGAAATGTCTACTTGTGCATATGGAATATGTCCAAGAAAGAAATCTACATTAGCTGTTTAAGCTTCCCTCCCACACACTCTGCTATATAAAATTAATATTTCTACCATCATGTAGTGGATTAAAGATACTGAATTTCATTGTGGGTCACATCTTGTGCCAAATATTGCCTGACTTAATTCTATTAATTTATGTGTAAACACTGACTTATTTATGGAACAATAATTATACTCTCTCAGATGATGTTGGATATGCTGAAAAAATGGAAACCATTTTCATATTGCTAAGTTGTGTGAAACATTGTCTGAAGAATAAAAATGACAAAAATACTGGATAAGCACTTATGTAAAATTAAACCTGTCTTTGGTTCAACATTAGGTTTTAACAAGTAAAATAAGTATTATTAACTGAAAAGGAAATCATCCTCTGAGTATTATCCTATGAACTTGTAAACTATACATTGGGAGATATAAGTATGTAAGAATAAATGAAACCAGAATAGATGTTCTCTATCTATCTATCTATCTATCTATCTATCTATCTATCTATCTATCTATATATATATATAATATGATAAGTAACAAATAGGGAACATTTTCTGAATTTAAGATGTTTAACATTGCTTTAAGTTTAAGTTTCATCAGAAAATTAAATATGAAGGAGAAAAGAAAATTCTGCTATTTTTTATAATTATGTTTATTTTTCATTAGTTAAGTAGCATTCATTTGCATATTTCTTGTGTATTTGTGTATCATAATTCTGGTGGGCATTTTTATTTATGTCTGGTAGTGTCCGTGTGTTGATTGGGGTATGTTTTGAGTGTAAATGTGTGTGTGTGGGTGGGGTGGGGTGGGGGGGGGGCTTATGCATACACGCACACATCAACCAAATCCGGAAAGAAAAGAAATTTTTTAGGAAAAACTCTGTGTGTATGTATGTATGTATAAATAAAAATTTCCAAGAGGACAGAATCCAGATAGAGCTTCTGAGATATATATATATATATATATATATATATATATATATATATACATACACTCACAGTTTGTCGCTTTGTAATGTACAAAATTTCATGCTTTTTTTTTTTTTTTTTTTTTAGCCTTTCCATATGTGTTAAAAAACCTGCATGAATTTGAATCTCTTGTGGATACAACTCAAGTATGGATGACCCAAAATAACTGTTAAATTGTTATGGTGAAACACACCTAGTCTATAAATAATAGACTCTCCCTTCTAATATAGGTAGGAGTCAGTGGGAGTGGAATACGGAAAGTAGTCAGCTACCACAACTCTATTACTCTGTGTAATACTTATTATAACAAGTTCCTAACGTTTTTGTATGTTGAACCTATTTAGGACAAATTTAGTACAGATACAGTTTCCACTGAGGAAATAACTCTACAACAACTTTGGTGGCGAGGATTTGCACTCATACGGAGGAAGAAAAAGTTCGTTCGCCACAGTGGTTTTGGCAACGAAATTCGCACTCATATGGAGGAAGAAAAATTTTGTTTGCCACAAATAACGTGGGTGACAAAGTCTTGGATTTACACTATAAAAAAAAAACAAAAAAACTTGGCAAAGTTTTTCGCAAGCCAAGATGTCAATTTAGTGACAAAAAAATCTGTCATATTCTCAACTGAGAAAAGAAATTTTTCTTGATAAGACAGTTTGCTAAAATAGGGCACAAATTGCAAATTCGTTGAACCCCCTCTACAGTATTTAGGCATTGTGTAAACTTTGAAAAAAAAAAAAAATGGAGGAATGCAAAAGTCTATTCTAGGAATTTTTTAAGTTCCAGTTGGAACAACAAACGAAAATATTAGAACAACAAAAAACATTCCAGATGCAGTTACAGGAGGAAACTTTCAATAGACAAATGCAATTCCAACAAAAAATGGAACAGATGCATGGGGAATTTGATGAAAGATGACGAACATGACTATAATGTACACAGCCAATGTGAATAAGCATTGTGAAGAATTCAAGCTAGCAGAGTTAAGCGCAGACAATTTTAAGTACTTGGTGGTTGTTCAGGGGCTGGTAGCAGAAAAAGACGCAGAGTCGAGAAAATTAGTACTGGCAAAATTGGAAAGCAATCCAAGTATTACGGTACAGAATTTGGCAGAAGACTGCACAAGATATGTTAGCGTAAAAAAAGACGCAAAAAAGATAGAACAGTCTGGCGTTTCGCATGTAAGGAAAATACGCTACAAAGAAGAAAGTCAGTCTAACAAAAAGAATTATAAAATTGCAGATTATCAAGCAAAAAGTAAAATACCAGAGAAAAACAAACAAAAACACCCGATGTTTTGTTTGCGGTCAAATACACTGATACAGATATTACGATTTTAGGAATAAAAAATGTTTCAACTGTAAAAGAGTGGGACATAAAAGCACGCACTGCAGGTAAAAAAATAAAGACAATAAAATAAGAAAATTAAAGTTCAACGAGGTAAACGATGGAATAACCAGAAAATTTGTTACCGTCGAAATAAGTAATAAAAAAATAAAAATGCAACTTGACACTGGTTCGGATCTATCATAAATTTGCATACGTGGAAGAAGTTGGGGAAACCAACTTTAATGAAGACAAAGAAAATCGCGAAGTCGGTGACTGGAGAAAAAATACAATTTATTGGAGAACTTGTTACAAATGTCACGTTAAATAAAAAAATGGGAAAAGTTAAACTATTTGTCATGGAAAATACCACAAACTTACTTGGTACGAATTGGATAACAGAATTTCAATTATGGGATCTACCGATAAATTCTTTCTGTTACAAGGTAGAAAGTTTAAACTCCGAAGCCCAAAAAATTAATAAAGAAACTTAAGGAAACATTTCCTACTGTTTTTTCTCCGGAGTTGGGAACGTGTACTAAGATGGAGGCAAAATTCTTTTTAAAAGAAAACGGTATTCAAAAAGAAAAGGAATGTTCCATTTGCCCCAATGGAACAGATAGATAAAGAATTGGACAGATTAGAGAAATCCGGTGTACTAAAAAAAGTTGACTATAGCTCCGACGGTATACATGAAAAAAAAGTCTAAGGAAATTTGTGTTTGTGCAGATTTTTCAACGGTGTTAAACGCGGCACTCAAAGACTATAATTATCCTCTACCAATTGTGGAAGAAATATTTGCAAAGCTTAATGGAGGCACAATATTTTTGAAGATAGACCTCAGCGATGCATATCTGCAAATACCGGTAGAAAAAGAAACGTCTAAACTTTTGTGTATTAACACACATCGGGGTCTGTATAAATTTAATAGACTACCTTTTGGGATTAACGTCGCCCCCGCCATTTTCCAACAAGTAATGGATTCGATGTTGGGTGGTTTGGATTTCGTGGTAGCATATCTGGACGACATCCTCATGAGAAGTACAAGTATAGCAGAACACGTGAAACATGTAAATGCAGTAGTTTCCAGAATACAGGATTTTGGATTTAAACTCAAGGAAAGTAAATGCAAGTTTTTTATGGAGAAAGTGAAATATCTGGGACAGATCATCAATAAGAATGGTAGAAGGCCAAACCCAGAGCGAGCAGCGGCTATAAAAGACATGCCGGCTCTGAATGATATTACTACATTACAAAGTTTTTTTGGGATTAGCTAATTATTACCAAATATACATCCCTAAAATGTATGATCTGTGGGAACCTTTAAATGAATTATTAAAGAAAGGAAAGCCCTGGAAGTGGACTAATGAATGCCAGAAAGCATTTGAAAAGATAAATGACGTGTTAACCTCGGAATTATTTTTAACCCATTACAATCCGGATTTAGAAATCATAGTAGCTTGCGACGCAAGTGCGTATGGAGTAGGAGCATGTATTTTGCACAAAATGACAGATGGTCAAGTAAAACCAATTGCTCATGCTTCTAGAGCACTACTTCCGGCTGAGAAGAATTACTCTCAGATAGAGAAAGAGGCGCTAGGAATAATATTTGCAGTAGCGAAATTTCACCGTTTACTCCATGGTCGACATTTTAAGCTACAAACCGATTATAAGCCTCTAATTTCGATTTTTGGATTGAAAAAGGGTTTGCCGAAGCATACAGCAAACCGACTACAAAGATGGGCTACAATATTGCTAAATTATAACTTCAGCATGGAGTACATGCCATCGAATAAATTTGGCTACGCTGATGGGCTGTCCAGGTTAATTCCTAAAAGGAGTGAACCATTAGAAGACACGGTAATTGCCTCACTGAAGTCAGAGGAAGAGCTGAAATTTACTGTGTGTAATGCAGTTCAGGAACTTTCGGTAACTCTAGAAAAAAATAAAAGAAGCCACCAGGGACAAGTATATCTTGAAAGTAAAAGAAAAAATAGGCAAGAGGGACCAGTACATAACAAATGTGTTTTCGCTTTGCGATACAGTATTGTTATATAGAGAATGTGTGGTGATTTCATACACACTCCAAAAACAAATACTAAAGGATTTTCATACTGGTCATCCAGGCAGCTCTAGGATGAAGAGCCTAATGCGAAGTTTTGTTTATTGGTCGAATATGGGCAGGGACATTGAGAATGCAGTGGCAAAATGTAAAGGCTGTGCTTTGGCTGCAAAGGCACCACCAGTAAAATTTAATCCCTGGCCAAAAACAGACCTACCATGGTCTAGGTTGCATGTGGATTTTGCAGGTCCACTGAATGGATACCATTACATCATAGTAGTGGATAGTTTCTCAAAATGGCCTGAGATACAAATGATAAGAAAACCGACGATGCAAAGTACGAAAACTTCCTGCTGGAATTGTTCGCAAGGTTTGGTGTAGTAGACACAATTGTGAAGGACAACGGATGTCAATTTACGTCGAAACAATTAAACGATTTCTGCAAGGAATACAACGTTGAACATGTTACCACAGCTCCATATCACCCAAGATCTAACGGGTTAGCTGAAAAATTTGTGGACACCCTTAAAAGAGCTTTAAAGAAAGCTAGGGAAATACCTGCAGATGAAGCCCTACAGAAGTTTCTACAGGTATACAGACTTACCCCAAATAATGCAACACCAGCCTCACAATCGCCAGCCAAGTTGATGTTTGCACGTCGGGTAAGATCTGTCTTTGACAAATTATTACCAAAAAAGACAAAGCCAGGTACAGAAAAATTTATTCAAGTAAAGAAATACGATCATGGTGAAAAAATATACTTTAAGGTATATAAACAGAATAAATCATTCTGGGAGTTTGGAAAAATAGAAAAGCGGATTGGCAACATGATGTACTTCATGAAAGGTGAAAAATTCACGTGCAGACGGCACATTAACCAGATCAGACGACACTCTTCAGACGTGGTTGACAGCGCTCCAGTGGAAGAAACACCTATGGAGGTCATTTTTGATACATTTGATCTACCAACGCCAGCAACGATGTTACCTGAGGTACGCTGATCCAAGAGAAAAAGAAAGGCAACTGATCATTTGAAAATAGATCAAAAATGTAGGCAATATGCCACGATGTTGCTAAAAAAATGAATTTTTTTTTTTTCCTTTTTCTGTAAAAAAAAATAAAATAAAAAATTAAGAAAACTGTTTTACTCCTACGGAATAAAGTTTTAGGAGGCGGGTGTTATGGGTAAACACACCTAGTCTATAAATAATAGACTCTCCCATCTAATATAAGTAGTCAGCTACCACAACTCTATTACTCTTGCGTAATACTTATTATAACAAGTTCATAACATTTTTGTACGTTGAACCTATTTAGGACGAATTTAGTCCAAATACAGTTTGCACTGAGGAAATAACTCTACAACAATTGTGCGTAATAGTAGAATTATAGTACTAACACTATAAGAATGTTATTTTAGTAAAGTAATTCAGTTATAGCACTGAAATAAAAGGTTCCAGGCTTAATCTCACATTTTGTCCTAGTATGAATTATATTTTGTGTGAACGTTTTAGTCACTAGTCATGTTTTGATACCTTATCTTGAATGAAGGAAAATGTCACTTCAAATTATTTTAACTGAAAAACCTTTGCAACTGAATTTATCACAGAGAGAAACTGACTTTTTTATTGTTAGTGGAAGTGGGTGGATCTCCCCTCTGTTAAAGAAGCTATGAAAAAAAGATTTTTTTTTTTAAATTCTGTAATTTGATTTTCTTTTCTTGCTCATTCAGTTTTGTGCCAGTCTTCCAGCACTATTTTCAGTATTCTTTATTTTAGTATTGTCAGTTGGATGGTTCCAATATTTCCAGGACTTTTAAAATTATTCTGAGTGCACCAAGAATCATGGGTACAGACATTGTCATCAACTTCTACAATTTTATTTTTTGCAGCTTTCCATTTTCAGTTTCTCATGGAATGGTAACTTCCATTGTACTGACATCTATTCTTGTTTTTGTTTTTCTGATGATTAGCACTGGTTTAGACTGGATGATCAATTTGAATTTTGAAGTCCTGAAGAATTTGACTTTTCTCTTTGAAAAGCTACCAGTCTGTCTTTATTATACCATTAGTCTTAATGGTCAAATCCAAATATTTCTTTATTTTGGCACTAATAAGAAAACACTGATGAAAGAATACTCTGAATTTATAACTTAAAAAAAAAAAACTGGTTATTTTACATCAGAATAAATTAGACGCTCTCCTATGAAATCAGCCAATTTTTTGATGTTGTAAACTGGTAATGACTTATACATTTCAATTTTGTAAATATTATCAAATTACTTTATAATAACCTTATTCTTCCTCAATTGCAAGGTACAGATTTGAAAATTGAAAAATACATTTTCTTCTTCATGAAGATTGTATCTCTGAATTTGGCTTTGAATTAAGCTTCTAATTTATTTGGTTTTATTTCTTTTTTTTCACTTAGGTATTGTCTTTACTGTGGTGGTGGTGGTAGTAGTGATTGTAAATAACTGGCTTTATTATCAGTAATGATTCTATAAATGGAAAGACCTTCTGTCCAATCTAAATGGAAGATGCTAGTAAAACTTTGCGATTCACCATTATCCTTATTTATATGCTAACATAACTACCTAGCAAGATTAGGAGCTGATACAATAGCTGTAAAAGCATTGTTCACTTAGAACCAAAATAGTGGATTAGTTTCTATTACAATGATAATGTATACGCTCGCATATCGACTATGGCCATATCATGTTGAAATGCTGGTTCTTGTATGATCACAGAAGTTAAGCAACATTGAACCTGGTCAGTACTTAGATGGGTGACTGCTTGGGAATACCAGGTTCTGTAAGCTTGTATGTACAGGTGATGTAATAGATAACAGTTCAGGATTTGAAATCAGAGAGCAGTTTCAATTCCAATTGGGTTCATTATATTCACGTACATGCACCTACCCTTGGGAAAGTTGATGTCACATTCCTGCAGGCATAATGTAGCCTTGCTGCGTCTTTTCTATAAATATTTTCATGGTAATTATTCTCATAAGCTTTCCTCTTTGTTACTTCAAGTTTATGAATTTAAGTGCAGTACTATATTCGTAGCTAGGTCTCATCATTTTACAGTTGAAATGGCTAGATGGAACTATAAATTCTACACTAAGAGTTTTTCCTCTTGCACTTTTCACTTGTGGTACTTTTTCCAGGCTCTTGCTTTCCATCCAGTCAACTTTGGTTTTCAAAAATTTAAATGCAATGTCAAGCATTATTGTCTGTCTTAATTCCTGATCTTTTATTGTTCTCTTGCAATATTCTTTCTCTCACTCACACACACACGCACACGTGTGTGTGTGTGTTCAACTTGATTAGATAATATATTTTATATTTAAGTTCTCTTTCTGCAAGCAATTTTTATATATTAATTTAATTCAAGAGAAGCATACATGATTCCCATTTTTTTTTTATCTATTTTTTTCATTTTAATAAAATACAAGTACTGCATTATCTGGTGTTTGAACCTTTATGGTAGGCAGCTTTAGTGTTATGAAACAACAATGTCTTATTTGCATATGAAATAATGCTCTGAAAATTATGGGATCCTTTCTATTAAAAGATTAGGCACTGTTAGATACAATGAAAGCATAAAATGCAGGTAAAAAAACGAGTCATGATTGATTATATTAATTTAAATATAAAATCATGAATACTCTGAATACCATGAGTTGTGTTTATGTTACAACTGAGTAGATAATGTAAGATCTAATAAAATCAATGATAAAGCATCAAATAAATAATAGTAAAAATATTGAGTATTTATTTTTTTGTAGTGGTGTACTTTGAATATAAACTAGGTACCTCTATTCATTTTTAATACCT
Organism: Acanthosepion esculentum; assembly: GCA_964036315.1. Taxonomy (NCBI): domain Eukaryota; kingdom Metazoa; phylum Mollusca; class Cephalopoda; order Sepiida; family Sepiidae; genus Acanthosepion; species Acanthosepion esculentum. The sequence continues at coordinate 54,182,381 of OZ038492.1, read as the reverse complement.
AAGGTTTAAAATGAATTTTATAAATGAAAAACCATTCTTGAAGCTTTCATTTTAACTTTAATTGATATCTAAAGAATTAAATTTACTATTTCCAGTAAGCAAAATACTCTGTATTTTTTATTTTTTTATTTTAAATTTTTTCTAAAATACCTGATTAATGCCTTTTTTTTTTTTTTCTTTTTACTCATTTTTCATCACGATGCAAATCTCTGTATTAAAAAATCTTCCCAAAATAGAATATACTTTTCTGAAACTTTGAGGAATATTAGTGTTATGTCCTGGAAAGGGATATATTTATTCGAAGTAGCTAAGTGGTTTTGGCTACTGTAACTGAGTAGTACAATCTAGCTGGTAGCCGTAATTGATTAGTACTCATTGTAGTCAATAGGTGTACGCAATAGGCATAGACCAATAGGATAGCCAATGGCATAGTTCAATGGGTGTCCTCCTGTACCTCTACATCAGCCTGTATTTATGGGTGACACCAGCCAATCATATTCCTGTGAGGGGGAACACAGGTGTATGCATATTCATTACATCACCTCCCCCTGAGGTAAATTTTCTTGTGAAATTTACCTTCAATAGTTTCTCTTTTTAGGGTCTGGACTTAATCGATTTACTTTTTTCCTAAGTCTTTTTCGCCTCAATCCTCCTTGCAGTGGTGGCGTTTGACCCACTGGTACCTCTGGCCTTGAGGTTGGGGATACCTCCATTGGCGAATGTTGACTTACTGGAACGGGAATTTCAAATGCATCATACAGGACTTCCATTGGAATCTCTTCGGTATTTTCCGTGACCTCTCTAGTGTGTCTGGGTCTCAATTGATTCCAATTTCTTTTGCACCGAAATTTTTCCCCTTTTATGTCAAATATGACCTGTCCAATTCTTTTGGTTATTATTCTTTCTTCCCAAAACATTTTTCCAGTCCTAAAGTTCTTGAAAAAAACTTTGTCACCTGGCTTATACGCTTTAGTCATCTGGTTTTCTTTTTTAGCAGTTTTCTTCGCCGGACTAGGCAACGGCCTGTCAAACACAGAGCATATTTTTCTCGCAAACATTAACTCTGCTGGCGATAACCCTGACGCCGTATTCGGGTTTGGCGTGATTCTATATACTGCCAAAAATTTCTGAATACTACTTTCATTCGTGTCCACGCCTTGACTTCAACGCTCGTTTAAAGGTGTCCACGAATTTTTCTGCCTGTCCATTCGATCTTGGATGATATACTGGCGTTGTCACGTGATCGATGGACAATGATGTACAGAATTCCTTGAATTCTCTTCCCGCAAACTGCGTTCCGTTGTCGCTGACTAAAGCTTTAGGGAGTCCAAAACGACTAAAAATTTCATTAAGTGCATTTATTGTATTTGTTGCAGTTGGATGTCTGCACTTAACAATTTCTGGCCACTTAGTGAAACTGTCCACAATAATCAGGTAATAAGATCCATTTATGGGCCCTGAATAGTCGATATGCAATCGAGTCCATGGGACATCTGTCTTTGGCCATGGTTGAATCATTACTGGTGGATCCCTTGCTGCCAGTTGACATCCTCTGCACTGTTTCACCAAATTTTCTGTCTTGGTCCATCCTTGGCCAATATGTATAGCCTCTCATTAGAGATTTCATTCTCGAAATCCCTGGATGGCCAGTGTGAAATTCTTTCAGAATTTTCTTTTGTAGAGTACACGGCATTACAACTCTGTATGCGTATAGTAATACCTGTTCGTAAATTGAAGAAGGTGACACACTAATTCCTTTTTTAGTTCTCTCATTCAACCAGACTTGCTTTTTCATTTTTTTAATGAAATCATCGTTCTCTGCTGCTTTTTTCACATCTTCTAACGTCACCGGTAGTTCTCTGATAGTGTTGCATAACAGACCTGACAATTCTCTTTCGTCTCTTAGCGCCGCTATTACTGTTTCTCTCAGTGGTTCCGTATATTTAGGTATTAACCTCGACAACCCATCGGCATGACCTAGCTTCTTTGAAGGCACATATTTCATTTTGAAATTATAATTCAATAGAATTATACCCTAACGCTGTAGTCGATTTGCCGTGTGAGTTGGTATACTTTTTTTTTTTTAACCAAATATTTTTAACAGCGGTTTGTGGTCATTTTGCAGAGTAAATTCTCTTCCGTTTTTTTTTTTTTTTTATTACAGCGCAGATTATTGCTAAACTCTCTTTTTCGATTTGACTGTAACTTCGTTCCGCGGGCAGTAACGTTCTCGAGGCACGTGCTACTAGCTTCGTAAATCCGTCCTCGAATTTATGAAGCAATACCGCACCTAGTCCCTCATTACTGGCATCTGCTGCTACCATGATTTTCCTCTTTGGGTCGAAATGCGCTAACGATAGGTCTGCTAATAGACAGCTTTTTATTTTTTTTTAAAGCGTCTTCGCATTCTTTCGACCATATCCACTTTGCGCTCTTTTTCACCAAATTATTTAAAGGAGCTCTCATATCATCATTTGGGATATAAATACTATAGTAACTTACTAATCCCAAGAATGTCTGGAGTTTAGCCACATTATCAGGTGCTGGCGTATTTTTTATAGCCTCAGCCCTTTCTGGATCCGGTTTTCTTCCTTTACTGTCAATGATCTGCCCTAAACATTTTATCTTTAAGAAGAACTCGCATTTTTCAGCACTCAGCTTGAACCCGTATTCCTCAATTCTCTGAAATACTGCTCTAATATACGTTTTGTGTTGGGCCTCGTTTTCACTTTTAATCTAAATGTCATCTAAGTATGCGATGGCATACTCCATACCAGTCAACATTGTGTCCATTATTTGCTGGAATAGGTTTGGAGCTACCTTCAATCCAAAAGAGAGACGATTTAGTTTAAAAATCCCTTTATGCGTATTTATTGTCAGGTACTTCGAACATTCTTCACTGACTTTAACCTGAAGGTAAGCCTCCGACAAGTCCAACTTTGAAAACACTCTACCTTCGTTTAATTTAGTGAATATATCCTCCGGATACGGTATAGGGTACGCATGATCTTTCAAACAGTTATTCAAGCTTGTCGAGAAATCAGCACTTACTCTGATTTTTCGGTTTTTCTTTTTTATATATACAGCTGGAGACGCCCAATCCGAGTAATCGACTTTTGAAATTACGCCAATTCTAACTCCTCATTTATTGTGCCTAGTGCTGAAAATGGTACTTTTCTCTTTGGTTTAAAGATTGGTTTAACATTTTATTTCAATTCGAAATTGACTTCTGTTTTTGTGCACAGACCTAGTCTAGCACTTTCGCCCCAGCCCCTCAACCTCCGACGTCTTACTCTCTGGGTTGAGGTGTCTACTCGGTCTTAACCGAACTTAGGGGAGTGGCCGTAGGTCCCCTAAGCATCTGTAGATCATTCGACCGGTCCCCTGGTTTAATCCTGCTTCCTGCCCACGTTGTGTTTGGTTTGATTCATTCACGGTCGACTGAAGATGCAGACATGGCTGGAGAGTCTGCTAAGAAATTTAGAATGCACAAAAAAAAAACAAAAAAAATATCTGCAGAAAGCCGGACAAACAACTATTCAATGGTTGAATTGTTAATGTCTTTTATATAACAGAAAGGAATAGTATAGAAAAGAAACTGGTTACAGAAAAGAAAAGTAATTGACGTAAAAAAACTCATACACTGGATTCTAGAGGGAGAGAGATTGATTGTTAAATCGTCGCAGAACGATATACGAGAGATAAAGATTTCTGTGCGCGGCTTAAAGTTTATAGTTGCGTTAGTAGTAATCTTCGTGGTAGCAGAAGCAGCGGTACTTGTATCAACAGTACATGTTAGCGGACGCTTCGTTCAAATCTCTGACGCCACTTCCTCTCCCCCTCGAGTCTCCAACTCGACTCTCCACGGTCTCTCTCTTCCGTCTGCAAGGAGATAGAGAGAATAATTCGTTTTGCTCGGGCCAAATTCTCTCTACTTCCTCTCCAAGAATTATCTCCAGTCTCTCGTACATGAACGATAATCAACAAAACAAAAGAAAATACTTTGTGTAATTTTGTTAAAGGAGAGGGGTGGCTTGTTTGACGTTTCCCTTCCCAGTGGTAGTAATAATAGTAGCAGTAGTAGTCTTAGATGTTGGAGGAGTAATTCGCTTCTTCGTTCTTCTATCAACAGCACATGTTAGCGGGCGTTTTGTTCCAATCTCTGACGTCACTTTCGTACTTCTTCGAGCCTTCAATTCAACTCTGCTCACTTTCAATCTCCGACATCTCTCCACCCAGCTCGACTGTACTCAAAGACAGACGAGCCAAAAACTACCACTTTTTTCAGCATAACTATGCGTTTATATAGATAAACCTGGCTAGTCATAATCGACCCTTGGCCCTACTACTTCGCACGTGATTATCATGGGTTCTGGCTACTTTCAACTAAAATCGTGAGAATTCCAAAGTTCCTCATAGCTTACTAAGTTCTATTTATAATTTTAACCGATAAAAATTATTTTGACCATTTCCATTGTCTTTCTTAATGACCCAATTCCCATCAGTAAACGAAAATGCTCTGATCTAATTTCGCTACTCAGATCCACTCCAATTTCAATAAAAAAATGTCTGTTTCCCCGACTTTTTTCTCTGTCACACTAGTCCTTCTGAAAAAACGCGATGGAATTCGTTTTTCAACTCCATAATAAATCTTTCTGTTTGCTTCGTCTTATAGTTCTCTATGATGTTCACTTTGTTACAGAAAGAATTTACCATTAATTCTCACAAATTAAACAATACGATCCAGTCTGTACCAAAGAGGTTTACTGAACCAGGGAGCACATACACTTTCAATTTGTGAATTTTTCCCATGAACGAAATGTTACATTTTAATTCACCTCTAAACTTAAGTCTTTTTCCTGACACTCCTGGCAATTTTGTCTGTCTTAGTCAATGGTGGTAACTGATTTTTTTCCATGTTTGCTCGTTTATCACGGAGATATCACTTCCTGAATCGAGTAATAATTTTACAGTCTGCCTATTTTAATTTTTACATTGAGGTATTTTCTTCTTTCACCCTCCTCAATTTCGTTTTTAGACAAAACTACGTTCACCTTTGTTTGAGACTTTGATTTTTCATTTCTCTGTTTTGCCCGTCAATGGGAACTTTTATGGCCTACACACCCACAATTAAAACATATTTTATCCTTAAAAAAATCAATCCTTCTTTATATGCTGTCCTCCACATGAACTGCATATAATTTTTCTTTATTTTGTATTCACTTCTGTTGTCTTACAGTTTGTACTTGCGAAATGCTCTTTTCCTCAATCTGAGTATTATCTTTTTTAACGTGTATAATTCGCTGACATTTTTCCGTTACTTTTTGTAGCGTAATCTTCGAATCCTGTTCCATGATAGAGGATTCTTGATCTAATTTCTTTGTCCTTCGGTGTCGTTAGACCCTGCACAAAAATGAGACACTTGAACATGTCACTTGACAATTCCTTTAATTTAAATGCTTCACACTTTGCGTTAACCATACCTGCATATGTGACAAAATCATCATCCTCTTGTATTACGATATTTAGACAGTTGTATCGAGTATGAAATGGACTATCTCTTTTATTGAACATTTTTGACAAAATTTCTACTGTTTCGCCGAATGTAATTTCTTCTGGCTTTGGGAGGATTAAATTCACGTATTTTGTATTTTCTTTTGTTTCCAACTTCTGCAACAATGGGGTGATTTTTTTTTTTTTCCTCGTCGGACCATTGTTCACATCTTTTCGTAAATATTGTTTCAAACCTATGAAAATAAGCCAGAAACGTTGAACCACTGTCAGGGTTGTATTTAAATTCAGAAAGTGAATTTGAAATTCCTTCAGCAGAAAAAATCTAGAACCCGGTTCTTTTGTTGTTCTAGATAATACGTCTTCACAAAATGATTTATTGTCTTTTGTCTGTTGTTCGAATAACTTTTCAAACCTTTCTTGTTGCTGTTGTTGGAATTTTTACTGTAAAGTGACTTGTAGTACCTTAGCTAATTCCGCAATTTGTTCCATTCTGCCAATGTATCCACAAGAAAAAATTTTGCTCCAGTAGACAATAAAATTTTCTTAGTCCAAACAAGAGGGGGGGTAATTTCTTACCTTCTGTAAGCGTTGCACAAGTTTTTCCTTTTCTAATGTTTCTCGTCAATAAGCGTTAAAACAAACATGAGAGGAAAAAATTACTTACTTTCTGTAAGTGTCGAACAAGTCTTTCTAACGTTCTTTGTTAGTAAGTGTTGTTGACTGTATATTTTTTTCTTTTGTTTTTAACTAGGTCATTTCGAATCTCGTCGCTAACCGATATGTCCCGGAAAGGGATATATTTGTTCGAAGTAGCTAAGTGGTTTTGGCTACTGTAACTGAGTAGTACAATCGAGCAGGTAGCCATAATCGACTGGTACTTGTCGTAGTCAATAGGTATAGGCATAGAGCAATAGGATAGCCAATGGCAGTCCAATGGGTGTCCTCCTGTACCTCGACATCAGCCTGTATTTATGGCTGACACCAGCCAATCATATTCCTGTGAGGGGGAACACAGGTGTATGCATATTCATTACATCAATTAGTTGATTTAATGTATATTTAATCTCATTTGAAAAGAAATATTTAAGTTTAAAGTAACACAGAAATGTATTTTTAAACAGTAGCTGTGTTTTTAACCAACATAGTCATGTTTTACATAATTGACAAGGCAATGACAGGTGATGTCATAATGAGTGTTGTTCTACAGAGACTTTATCTGTAAAACATAATTTAAGAAAATGACATGTCTTTTTATATATATATATATATATATATATATATATATATATATATATATATATATATATATAAAAATTGTTAAGTACTCAGTAATCTTAAAATTGTTGGAAAATATTCTCTGTAATATAATTTTAGGAATGTTGACTTTAAATTTACTATAATAATTGCTCTTATTTTCTGATAATGTCATGTATGGTCACCCATACTTTAGAAATTAGCATGTTTATGCACATAAAAAATCAAAATTTATTTTAAAAATATATGGCCATTATGTTTTGTATTAAGTTTTTCAATTTTCACTTAGTAAATGTTGTCTTCACTTAATGTAATGGCATAAGTTGAAACTTATGATAAATTCATTTTGTGTTTATTATACAGGCTGTTTTTTTTTCTACTGATGTAAGGTGGGAACACAGACAAAATTTAGCCTTTTACAAGTTTATAAAAGTTGATGAACAATGTATGAGGTGCCTAATAAAATTTCATGCCATAAATAATTATAAGTGTTTCTAATAAAAGCAGATATTGCAAGCTGAAATTCACAGCCCATTTATCATATAAATTTATACTGAATATTTAATGTCGGTTTGATCAAACCCATTGTATTGTGATAACATTGAATTGCATAATGAAATACATGAAGTATCAAGTTCAAGAAGTAAATATTTATTTTGATAAGGTAGTGTCTTTAAAAAAAAAAATGTATGCAATATTCCTTAGTAACAATGCTGGCTTCAACATATTGGGCTTCTGCTAACTTTTACTTCATTCATAAATCCATGGACTTGTAAATTTTTTTTAATGCAAAAAAAAAAAAAGAAAAAAGATCAAGAGTTGAAGATCATAAAAAAACAAATCATGCATTTATGGAATATGAGTTCAAGTGTTATTTACTCAGCTTAGCAACTTTTGTTGGAAACTAATACTTGGTTCTATTTTCACATTGTTTATTTTTAAAATGCTAAATATATTAGCTTAAAATGTGTGGATAAAAGCAATGAAAAGATGAAAAAAATATTAATTTTTTCAAAATTAATATGAAATTTAATACATCTTTAAAACTATTAATTTTCATATTAATTTCCAGATTATTTTTTTATATATATCACTGCAGTGAAGATGTGGTGCACATTTATATACACTTGCATTCATAGAAGTGATTTACAATATTTTATGGCATTTGCATTAATATTACATTATAAAAAACTTATGTTAGGTACAAAGACCGGAGATTACGATGTTTGCTCACCAGATACCTCATTTTCACATAGGTGATGTTTTTCGAGCTTTTGGAGGTGGTGATGGGTATGGGATTATATATGCCATCAAATGGGATAATTATGAAAAACTAGATAAATACCATATTTGATCTATTTCCTTAAGACTCTGTCAAGAATTGATGTACATATATCATCATAATTGAAAGCAAAAAAAACTCTTCCAAGATAAAAGATGTGTTTTTTCACTTCTCTAAGAACATTGCATAAAATTACGTATTATTCTTTACTTAGGAGTGGAGAAAATCTCGTTTAACAACACATGTAAAGGTCAACTTGTGTTTTAAGAATTATCCTGCATTATATTTAACTTGGAGATGCTTTTCTTGAGTGAAGAGACATTCTTGAGAATAACAAATGAATATTTGTTTAAGTTCAGTAATTTCTTTTTGCATATGCATCAAATGTATGAATGAATAAGTAAATAAACTAATATTTTTAACAAAGTGGGCATTTGATAGAATGTCTGAAAAATTTTAAATATGAATTTTATAGATATTACTATTGGTTAGAAAGGAAGAACTGATGATTTTTATTATAAATATCAATTATCCACAACAAACTATAGACATCAGGGAATACCCTGACTACCTTTTCAGTGTAATTAAGAAATGCTTTCATTGGTAATAGACAGTACAATAAAGAATTTTTTTTTTTATTACTACTTACCAGAACTGACCTGAGGTAAGATTTGAAAACAAGAATTTAAACTTTTGGCTGAGTGTAAAACCAGAATAATAATCTTATAAAATGTCTGAGAACTTTTAATCTGAAGACTCAAGAAAAATGCATGTCTACCATTCCTCCTTTCTTGCTCATTATCAATACTGAGTTCTTTTTGGATTACAAAAAATTATCTTTTTGAAAAGGGAAAATTTATTGCTAGCAATCTAAACAATGAACACTTAACAGCTGGTTGGATTGACATTTGGTAAGACAATTTAGGAAGTTGATTTACAAAGTTTTATACTTTCTGAGCCAAAATTTAGAAATTGGTGAAGATGAAAAAATTAATGATAAGATGGTATAGAGCCATTAGAATTTTTTTTCCCTAAAATTAAATTGTCTTTACATATAATTGATTTTTTTTTTTTTTTTTTTTTTTTTTTTTTTTATTCTATTTTTTTTCATCAACTTTTTGTTATGAATGGGAATAATGGAAAATAAATCCTTAAAAATCTCTGTGATTCTCAGTTTTCTTTTTTGTAAAATATTAGTTTTCTTCAAATAAAATCTTATCCGCTTTGGATGTCTTGTTGAATCCTGAGTATGTGGGTGTTTCTCACAAGTGTATGTATGAGAAATTGTTATTGATTTCAATGAAGAAATCTGTGTCATTTGAACTGTTAAGCATCTTTGTGTGTTTTATGCTTTTAATTTTCTTTAATTTTTTTGTCTGCTCTTATATTAGATCCATTGTAACTGTCGGTTTTCATTAAATTTTCAAATCAATGAATTTCTGGAGATCAAATTTAACAATTTTCCTTAATTTGTTTATTCTCAGTTATAAGGTTAGGAATATTTTTATTCACATTATGATGTTTTCTATAGTTATGTTATTTTAAATTGAGTGTTCAATATAATTGTTTCTTAGTGCTTGGGTTAAATCTATTTTTGACTAATAAAATTGACTTTTTGTCAAATTTTTGCTTAAAGTAAGAAAATGTAATTTTTTCTTAAAAAATGATATAATTTATTGGTGCTTATGTCAATATAAACAAATTTTAAATGGAAAGGTTGGCTCAAAACAGACATTTAACTTTAAGTTGTTCATCTTTTGATAAAATTTTGCTGATAGAAATATCAGATGATAGTTTGAAAATTTTATTTTCAAAATTGGAGTTTGACAGATTCTGTCTGCAAAGCTATCTAGAAATCATTAAGAGTGCAGCTTTTGCCTTTCAGAACTTTAGTATAGATTGTGTATTATGAAGAAATAAAATACAAATCTCTGTTCATCTGTATGTCTCGCTTTGTCTCCTATTGAGCCAAAAATTGATAAACTTCATATGAAATTTTGAATTTATGTTAAACTTTAGCAAAAACTAGAGCTCGGTAAAAATTTAATTAAGTAGGAGTCTGTCAATGATAAAAATACTGGTGTAGTGAAAAGGGAAATAACAATGGTTTTAGGAGGGAATTATGATCAGACTGGAAGTCAAACTGTATAGATAGATGTGTGTGTGTGTGTGTGTGTGTGTGTGTATTGCAAGGAAAAGATATAATTTGTTTCTTATAGGCATTATGAAATATGAAAATAAGAAATGAAAACACTTACAAGACGGACCAACTGGTTTCGTTCCCAAGTTCATCAGGGTCGACTGGGAACAAATTAATAATTTATTGCAAAGATACATTTACTCCACAAGCACCCTACATACAATTAAAAATTGAAATGATTAAGGGTATGAGGGAAGACAAAAATCATAACACGAATTTGTACAGCGAAAAGAAGGGGGGAGGGGGATGTATGATTCTAAAGAGTCTAATAATGTGAAGTCCAAGGAGACAGTCTTTTTGCTTACAAAGAGATGGCTCCCTGGACTGGATGTACAGAGACTCCAGTGCTCGCAAATGAAAAGGAGTGCGAACTAGACAGAGAACCAGTCCGGACTGAAATTCATTGCACAATCCCTGCAGTTTATAAGATGTTCAGTGATAGCTGGCCTGGAAGTATTGACCAGCTGGCTCTTACAGGCATCTGGATTAAGAACACGTAATGGGCCATGCTGCCTAATCCTACAATCCAAGTGTTGGGAAGTCCGTCCTATGTAGTTGCTACCACAACCACAATTAAATGAATAAATCACTAAAGAAACATGATGGGGAGGAAGAGGATCCTTATGCATAGTGGAAAAGGCAGAAAAAGTTGCAAAATAAATCCTTAGTTGAGCAGAAAAATAGCACAGTTGAACAGAAAGCAAAATCCGCTTAGCCATAAGCTCGCCCCGCAAACCAATAAAGGGAAGCTGCAGATAAATAGGATATTTCTGAACTAAGTATTGTTTATTCTTTCTAAAACTAATAATCTTATCACGCATGACACTATCAAGAGTATCACTAGGATATCAATTTTTTAAGAGTGCTGCGGATAAAATCCAATTCATCATCCAAATATTGTTCACTACAAATCATCAAGGCCCTGTGAGTTAGTCTTGATGAGATTAATTTTATGCTTTTTGGGACAAAATGAGTCCCAATGGATATCCAAACCAGAAAACGTTGGTTTGCGAAACACCGAAGTAAGAAATTGAGAAGGAGTCCGATGTACAAGGACATCAAGAAAGGAGAGACAAGAATTAGACTCCTTTTCGATGGTAAATTTCAAAGATGGATGAAGTTGGTTCATCACTGAGAGAAAGGAATCAGCTTCCACTTCACTATTGAAAAGACAAAATGTATCGTCCACATACCGACGGTACATAGACGGTGCATTGTCATAAGTGAAGAGGGACGACTCATAAAAGCCCACAGAAATGTTGGCCAAAGCAGGACCCGGGGAGAGCCCATGGCAACTCCATCAATCTGTCTGTACATAAAATTATTAAAGCTGAACTCAACTGACATAGTAGCGAATTGCATAAGCTCAACAAACACATTTTCTGAGATATCCGGAGGTGACAAACAACTTCGATATAACATGTCACAACAAATATCAATAGTTTTCATTACTGGAACACAAGTCAACAAAGAACATACGTGAAAGGAACACATAAATTTATTTTTAGGAGTATCACGTATAACCTGAACAAAAGAAAAAGAATCCTTAATAGTATACGAGCTAAAATGCTCAACAACAGGTTAAAGAAGGTCTGAAAGAAAACTAGCAACCTTATGTTGAGATGAGATGAGCCTGACATGGACAAAATGGGTTGAAGGGGTACATCATCTTTATGAATCTTCGGAAGGCCATACAAACGAGAGCAGATAGACCAAACAGGTCTAATATCATCAGTGACCTCACGGGATATGAAATATATAATTTTTTTAGCTAAAATTTGGCTTTTTGACTTAAATAATCTGATTACAAAGCATTGTGACTGTGTCAGGCTAAGCTTAAACATTTGTATGCCTGTTGCAGAGTATTGACAAATTTTTAAAATTTCATTGCTTATTATTCATGCTTGTCATGATTTTATTATAAATTTCACAAATCTGATTTGTCTTGAGGCCATTTTCTCTAACACAGATTAGTTTTTGGAACATTGGGTTGCAGTAAATGAGAAATTTATATTTATCAGTTCTTCTGCCCAGATTGGATATGGCACAAGGCCTTAAGCATAAATGGGAACAAAAAAAGCCAAATTCATCAATATCTTACTGCATACATCTGATGTGTCTGTCTCTCTACTCTCTTTGATGCAAAGCAGGGAGGCTTTTTGCAAAATGGATCTTCAGGAAATGAACCTTTAGTCATTTTTAGCTTTCCTTGACTGTGTGGGCATGCGATTGAGTGGTTAGAATGTTAGTCATCCAACCAAAACTATTGTTAAATCTTACCATAGTTGATTTGTCAGGGAAGTGACTTCTTGATAATATCAGCTTGGCAGTTGCTTTCTTTGACTTTGAAATCTAATCTTTGAAAGGTATGTTTTTACACTTTGCTCAGTGGTGTTTAGGTTGTTAATTGGATCTTCTTTTTAATATGTCTATGCTTCTTGTATGGCATTTTTCTCTAATTCACATTTGATCCCATGTTTCTGCATTCTGTGAGGGCTGGTCATATGAAGATATTTTGCAATTGGACAGGTGAATATTATATTAAATTTGTGGAGGGTATCATTGAACTGAATCTTGTATCCTTTTCTTTCTCATTTTTTTGTTCTCTGCATTCAGAATACAAAATCAGCTTTGGGAATCTTTCATTCTTCATTTGGTAAACATGTCCTGTCCATTGAAGTTGATGTTTGATACTCATTTCATAGGCAGGCTCAAAGACTTGATTTTTGGTGTGTCTGTCCTCCAATCGGATGCCTCAATTGATCAGAGTTTTGATTGATGGACTCTTTCAAGATATTTATACTGGCCAGATTAAATTACTCACAACATGTGTAATGTAGGTGATTTCTAATTTTATATGCAAGGTTGCTTTGGTGTATTGTTAGTTTTAATTTCCAAGATTTTAGTGCTTACAAAGTGCCCTATAGTTGTCAGACTAAACTCAGCCTGGAATAGAATGTTGAGATGATTAGTTTTTCAAATTACTTAAACTAATATACTCAGTTTTGCTGTATGTATTTTGTTCCTATCTCCTGTTTTGCTTGATGCATTCTTCGACTTTCTTGTCTGAAATTAATGATAATAATTATTATTAGTCATTATCGCATGAATTATTCACTCCTGTCGATGTTTTATTGAGACATTTTGGTTGTGTTCTTCAGGATTCTTTGGAGGTATGTTTTATTTAGTCAAGTTATTCCTTTTTGTATATAGTTTTTGATTTATTTGTTGATTTTTATCAGGCATTGGTAGTTCATGTTAGTAATTGTAAATGGATTTTTTTTTATGTAGATAAATGTATACCATAATTTTTCATTTTGCATACATTATTCCATCTCCATTGTACCTTATTTATGGGATATCTTTGTGTTTACTTTTAGATTTACTGTGCACATACACTAATATTATATTGATGCCTGTGCATATGTGTGTGTGTGTGTGTGGGTGTGTATAAATAGTTGCTTATGTCGCCTCCTGCATTTTGTTTCTACTTCTCTAATGTAGGGTAGATTTACTGTAGTCTTGTAGTATCAGAATAAGGCTGTAGTGAATATAGTGATAAAAATAGTAAGGTTGGGGATCACAATAATGCAAAAGATAATCACACATTTCAAACAATAACGAGGGAAGGTTGAAGGATATAACCTCTTTGTTGAGAGAATAAGATTCTCAATATTTAATCAGCTGATGTCGCGATTTACATTATTTTGTGATGCTCTTTACAAATAATTTCTTTTTTGGATATTGTTAAATTTTCAACTGGTTATTGAACACTGTATGTTAAAAAGTGCTCTGAAACGGTAAAGGCTGGTCTTCTGAAATATTTGAAAGCTTTACATTAGTGTTGTTTTTGACAAGTGAGAGTTTTGACAATAACAGCTACACACTGTATTCTTGTCATATTAAAGATTAAACAATAACAAATAATAGAACTATGAAGTGTATTGCTGAGACTTTGGGAAAAATAATGGTCATGTGCTATAACCTTTTAAGAAGTGCACTTAGAGGGGAAGTCTTTTGTTTTTCAGTAACAATTTGACAGAAGCTGTGGGTATGGCATAATGGTTTGAATTCTGTAGTTCTGTTATACCAATACACTTTGGAATGGCATGTATCTTTTTTTTTGTGTTGTCTTATTACTAGACATGGCAAAATGTCTTATTACTAGCATGTCACTATAAAACCACTCACCCATAAATACCTTACTTGTTTGGCTGGTAGTGACAAAGCTTTTACTCCCATAGTCTGCTTTGTTAAAAAGCAAGGTTGCAAAGGTATGTGTATGAGAGGCAGTGAGATCTTCAGGTGATATATATTTTGGCTTATATCATCTGAAGATACCAAAAGGTTGAAACGAAGCTAGTGTGATTGGCTGATTTTCTAATTTTTTTATATTTAAAAGCTCTGCATGTTAAATTTTAATTTTTTTTTTATATGTATATTGAGCACTTATTTTAATACAACTCCAATAACTGTTATGTTTTTCCTTCTAAACCAGGATTTTATTCCTAGTGGAACCTTCTACCTTACTTGTTTGACCAGCAGTGACAAAGCTTTTACTCTCATAGTCAGCTTTGTCAAAAAGCAAAGTTACAAAAGTATGTGTAGGAGAAGTAGTGAGGACTGAAGTCTTTATATGAGCAAGTGTTTGCTGACATTGGCTTACTTTACATGTTTTTCCTTCTTCTAAAGAAGGATTTTATTTCTAGTGGAACCTTCTACACTCAAACAGATATTATTAGGTATTATTTTAGGTTGGCAAGTTCTCTGTGATACAGAAAATGGGGAAAAAACACTGAAATAAAGTAGAAAACGGAAAATAATGGAAATTGAGATTTTTGCAACTAAAAAAATAAAATATTCTGATGATAAAACGTAAAATTCCTGAGGCTGAACTCTACATAATTCTTATTTTACATAAATTTAAATAAGTAAAGTCAGTCACTTATGCACAAGTGCTATGACATATATTGTTACAACATATCATTCTATAAATAACATAGGGTATTTTTCACTACTGATCCCAGTTCTGTGCAAGTGCTGTAACTTAATTCATGATATTAACCTGGCCAAACTGGTTGCTGCAGGGCAAATACCCATATCCAATATTACCATATGAATAGTGTCATGTGCAGTCAAGGGTAGTAAAGATAATAGTTGTTTGCTTAGTTATTAAATTAGATTTTTAAATGCTGGTTTGTTATCTTTCATGATGAGTAAATGAAAAGTGAGCACACTTTCAGCAAAATACAGAGCTGATGAGTTGGCTTTCCGTGATGATTTTTATCATGATGGTGATAAAAAACTTTGCAATTTTTGTCAACACAAAATTGCACTCTGGGGGACACGTTTGTGGATCATCAGAAATCTCTGAAGCAGCCAAAAAGTAAAAAGATACCTATGTAAGTAGGTGATATATTTGTATATTTTATTATTTACAAAGTCTCTAATTTTCACGTGTTTTTACAATTTTGAAACAAAAACGGAAAATTGAAATTTATTGTCACAGAAGAACACAGAATTTGACATTTTAGAACACGGAGAACTTGCAAGTCTATATTATTTATTATCAAATCCTAGAGCATTGACAATATGGAACCAAAAATATGAATATGCAGTGGTCCAAAAATAAGTATATTCAGTGAAAGTTTTATTTTATGCTACATAATAAGCATATTTTTTACTATTTTTTTTTTTTTTATGGGATTTAAATAAAAATTTTCATTGCATTGATATTTTTCAAAAAATGGCTCAGCATGAGAGGGGAAATCTTCATTTATTTTACAAAAGATATCATTTGCATAAACAGAACAATAGTTACCACGTCTGAGTTAGTTGGAAGCAATTAAGGGGTCACTGGAATTGGCATTGGTAAAACTACTCCAACTACAGTAGAATTTACACTTTATCTAAAACGTCTTACGTTACAGAATTTTTATTGTTGTTGTTTCTTCTGTATATTTACTATTTCTTTTAATAAATTTGTTTCAACTTTTTTTTAGTCATTTTCTTTTTTTGTAGTTATTTTGTATTTG